>OX375875.1:59007980-60207980 GCA_947359465.1 Metellina segmentata
AATGTATGTTTCAGAGTTTTTAAATTGTGATAAAATCATTTACTATATGTTTTTTTTTTTTTTTAAGGTTTTTTTTATTTTTGGTATGTGGAGATTGTGGATGGTCTGTTTTAAAATTTTATATTTTATTATTTGCAAAAAAAAAAAAAAAAAACTGTCGATGGGAATAAAAACATTTTTGACATTTATTTGAAATGTTAAATGATTAGTTATAACTAGAATCATTCAATATTGTATTTTGGTGAGAAACATGCCATCATTTACATGAAATCATAGATGTATTATTCTCGGGATGTATCATTATCAAGGGGAAAATGGGATCCGGGCACATATTGCATGAAATAGACTAAAGAAATGTGTTGCCATTAATATGTTAGTTATAATAGTTACCTATTATTGTCCTATATTGTATGTAAAAAAATCCTATATTTTATCATATGGTCTTTTCTAACCCTGTACAAAGTATTTTCTAAATGAATATGGAAACTACTGATTGCTGAGTATCAATCTACATCTAGTAGCAAAATGTTTTTGTCCGTATTTTTTTGTTTATTGTTAGTATTAAATTGAGTGTCGGTCAATTTTCAAGACAATGTTCTCTCAAACTGTTGCTTAAATGGAACAAATACGTACCTTTTTTTTGCTGGTTACTTTTTTTGTTTAATATCCTTTTTTTTACATAAACATGACAATAGAATAATATAAAGGTTTTATCTCTTAAATATGTTATTTTTAGTAAACTTCAAGGGTATTAAAAATGTAATAAATCACATTAATTTGTTATAAAATAGCTTTCTCATTCTTCTCCTAGATACGCAACTGCAATCTTTTAATGTGCATGATGTAATGGAACGTGCTAATGAGTATTCAGAAAAACTGAAACAAATTTCTTCTGTCGATGCATCAGGGAGCATCATGAGTTTCTGTGTAGAATCCCAAGAAACAATGCAGTTCCCATCATACTCATCCGAAAGGCAAGACACTGGTTATGCCTCTGGAAGCATCAGCTCATCACAGAACATGACCTCAGAGGTTCACTATGGCCTTGTCTCCAGGATCACTCCTGTCACGGAGCTGATGGAGGAATGTGAACTTTCCTCCAATTCCATGTCCAGCGACATGTCCTACAAAAATGATTTTAGATCCATGGCAGAGCTGCATTCATTTGAGTGCTCAAAAACTGCCCAGTCCAACCCATGCAACTTTAAAACTTATCCATGGGTCCCAGCTTGCTGCTCAACGCCAACCCAATGCTCTCACCTGTAACAAATGCTGTCGAGTAAAAACGAATTATTAGATTGCATGTCCCATTATTTGTGTTTGATGCGACAAAAGCATTGCCAAAAGTACATCCGTATAATTTCAGTAAACATTAATTTAATGCAAATCATTTCTTTGAGTTGTTTACTTTTAAAAGATTTAAAGTTTGTTCTGGTGATGTCTTGAAATTTTTTTTGTCTTAAAATACACAATGAATATTTTAAATTAAGAATCGGATCTAAAATATTTTATTTAGTGTTTTCTATTTTCGTGTTTGTCAAAAATTGTCAGTTTGTATGGAAATCATGTAAATAAAAATATTTATAGATATATTTTTTAGATATGCTAATTATGGCAGACATTCACAATACATAATAGTGATTTGATTGTATTCAAGTTAATATAATGAAGTAGCTTCAGGGTTGCCAGTCGACTTTTTGCTAATATTTTTCAACCTTGTTGACTAGAGGTATATTTTTAAGTAAAATCGTCTCAAAATTATTAAAAGTTTTGTGTAATTTTTTTTTAATTCACCTATGCTCTATGGCAGGCCTCGAAATAGATTTTTTAATGCAGGTGCACCTAAGTTTTTAAATTAGGTGCACAGGTTATATCTATGGTGCATATTTAAAAAAAAACTTAATATAACGGCATTAATGTAGTGTCTAAACTACTTTATTATTTAGGTTTGTTTATATAGTAGGTTAGTAGTAGATAGTAAATAAATATATTTAAACCTTTAAATTCTCTGGCGCACGGCTGTCGCTACAGTCGCTTCAACAGAGCCATCTAGCAAATGTTTCAATCATTGGAAAGTTCTAGTGGCAGTGGCATGAATAAACCTCCCTCCTGTATAAGCCTGTTACAGCCCAGCGATTTTGTTTTCACTTAGCATATATTTAGGAATTTTAATTACGTTCCTTTAGAGTGAGAGAGGTCAATATTAATATTTTGTTCAAACATCAAACTAACATAACACGTTTCACCCCTTTTTTTTAACGTTAGGTGCACTGCGTGCATCTAGCGGGAGAAAATAGGTGCACAATTTTATTTTCAGGTGCACCCGGGTATTTCGAGCCTTGGTCTATGGAACAAGGTTCCCACTGGTCAGGAAAAACCTGGAACTGTTAGAAAATTTTATTTTTGTCCTAAAAAATCGGGGAAAGTTACGAATTTTCGTCTAAAACCTGGAATATTGCCTCAATGACCTGGAAAATGATTGATCAAGGTTCTGAGACACTTTGGAGAAAAGTAGCCGATAAGATTCGTGCAGTTTCGTATCACTTTATTTTATGAATTTTGAATTTTTCAACCAATTTTAAAAGATACAGCTAATTTTTAACAGGTAAATAATTGTGTTTCGTAAGTCAAATATGTTGTATTTGGTTATTTTAATGCAAAATTATTTGTGCTTTGTGTGTTAATTTTTACAGTTAATAGTTCTTAAATTGGTTTTTATTGGCTATTGAAAGCTATATTATTTCTGGGTTTCTAATCTTAAAATGTCGTGAAATGCTTAAGTTTGTCCTGGAATTTTGTAAAAATTTGTCTAGAAAAGGCAAAGAATTTTAATTCTGAAATAGAGTGGGAACCCTAATGGAAATTTAGTGCCTTTTTTAACTAATAGTGGACAGTGGAAAATATTTCTTTAGAATATATTTACCGTGGGACATCAATTTCGAAGCTTTGACACCAGGTCAGGGCAACCATTAAAGGAAAACATCTGAATCTGGTTGCTAGATTGTCATGAAAACCTTATTGAGAAAATAGGCTTCAATTTTAAAATTGAATTTTTTTAAGATCTGTCTCTTTCATACTTGGCAAATTTTTTGTTTTAGTTCATTCATTTTGTATCTGAGCTACTATAAGAGGGTTATCGTGGAGAGTTTTGAGAATTTATGCTACTATTTCATAAGTGCTTTTTCTGTGGCAGCCCTGTACAAGAAAACCTGGAATTATCAAAAAATTTTATTTTGTCCAAAAAATCGGAAAATTACGATTTTTTGTCTAAACCCTGGAAAATATTCAATCATGGCTTCTCAGACGCTTTTGAGAAAAGGGCATCAAAAATTCATACACAATTTTGTATCATTTTATTTTATGAATTGATTTTGAAAAGAAACGGCTAATATTCAACAGGTAAATAATTTTGTTTTGTCCACTGGCTTAAATTGAAGAATTTCATGCTTATGATACATTAAATCACAATATGTTGCATTATTTGAATAAGTTATTTTAATGTGCAAAATTACTTGTGCTTTGTTTATTAATTTTTACAGTGTGCAATTCTTAAATTGGTTTGTATTGGTTATTGAATGTTAAATTATTTCTTGGTTTTACACCTTTAAAATGTCACGAATTGCTTAAGAATCACCTGGAATTTTCTAAAAAATTGTCTGGATAAGTCAGTGAATTTTATTTTTAAGGATGGGAACCCTGCGATAGTTTATATATATATATACATACAATTATAATTCAGCTCCACAAGTCTTTCTAAAGTGGAATAAAGTTAATATATTTACTGTATCTCACTTTGTTTTTATTCTATTGCACTAGTTCAGAATTTTTTTTTTTTTTTGTAAGGAATAGCATAATATGGTGGGTATTTTATGTGAAAATATCAAGCATACTGGAAATAGGAGATACAGTTTAATAACAAACCAGTAAAAAATTCACAAAAACAATTTAATCCTTAAGTTTTTAGCAAGGACCAACACATGCTGATGTCTTCAGTTTTTACATTTGTTTACTTAATATACAATTCAGCAACTAAATTTAATTCAAAAGCATTTTTTGTTCAATATTTCAAGTGCACTTAATCACTACATTAAAAAATTTTACTTGTAACTAAATTTCTTTTAAAGTAAATATCTTATCTGTATACCATCATAACCTTTACTTGTAAATAATTACAAACCAAATTAAAATATACAAGCCTTCCTGTAGTGTTAAGTCAATAAAACAAAACAAAAAGTAGAAGTTTAAGAAGCAATCGAACTGCCAAGTCCTTGCAATTCTGTTCTATTTACAGTTCATTTTTTCATAAAATACTAGTTAAAGTATCTTTAAAATTTAAGTAGGCAAGGTAATGAAGATATCTACCTCAAAATAAGGTTTTACAGCTCCCTTTGTTGATACGTCTAAGGCAACATGAATAACACCAGCTTAAAAGGATGATAAACACAAACCGAATAGGACTGAGAAAAGTTCATAAAAATTTGAAGCTTTTGTTAAGAGATGATTCAAATTTGCTGTTTGATTGGTTTAGTTTGTTGCTCAGGTTTTCAACAGTTACGCTTTAAAAATGGCACTGATGTGCCTTAGAGAAAGTGAAATGGTTGAGACACATAAAATTTACTTCATTTCAACAGTTTACTTAAAATAAAATAAATATTGAAATGTTTTTTTTTTTTTTTTTTAATAAGTGTGCACATAATTTCAAGTTACACGGGTATTTTTTTTACTCCTGTATAAATTAGGCAGCAGAATTTTAGTAATTAGTGCGTGCTATATGTGGAAGAAGGTTGAAAATCATTGCTCTAATGTCGTTTTGCTCAATGCATTATTTAGATTTTTTATGAAATTACATTTATTCTTCATATTATTTATTTAATCAACTAAATCGAATTTCATTTTTTTTTAAATCTGCCGTTTCCTTGATTTGCAAATTGAGATATACAAATCAATAGCCCGGGTCCCTATTTAGATTCAGTTTTCACTTAGCATTTGTGGAATCATTCATTTTGCATTTTAATTTTTCCTTGACCCCTTGAAATTATAAAATTAAATAGGGCATATGCACCCCCCATCATTATCCTTACATAGAGACTAAAATATTTAGATTTGTTACATTATAATGATCAATAAAGGTGCTTTTTAGTAATAAGCTCAGTTTGGTTTAGTGACTGATAATTTCAATATTATAAGCTCACTTTCAATTTGAAGTCTATTTCTTTACTTATATTTCAAACTGGGAGAATACAGTTTCAACAAGTTTGGTGAAACAGCATTTCAAAGCTTTCCTTAGAGTTCAGGATAGTAGGTTATTAAAGCAAAAACCAGTTGTACTAACTTTAGAAAACTTATCTTAAACTGTCAGTCGAAATATCTGAGTATCTTGTTTCATAATAGAAAGGTTGGTTGATAGCGCATTTATAAGTATATTTATCCACCCCAATTGCAATACTGTTATAGCTACATAAATGAATTTCTAGTTTTTATATAGAATTGGTAATTTTAGTTAACGCGTCGCGTACTAGAGCAACACAATGGGCTATTGACGACGGTCCGGGATCAGTCCCTTAAGGGAAAGATCCGAGGACAACACTTCGTAATTTTGAACCACGGTCAGATGACGAAACAACACCTGAGCTGGCACTCCAAACTTCCACGCCAACCCAACGTGAGGAGTTTTTATATAGAAAGACGAATAACTGGAAAATTGCCTCCAATAGAGGGCAGGAGCATGAATTTAGTCTTTCTACAGTGGACTAGAAAATGATAAATATTTTTCTTGAGGTCCTATTTTGGCTAATGAAATATGTTTTTCCACGGAACCCACTGTCTAAATCCTTTCATTTTACCAAAACATTTCTTTAAATATTTTGTTTTTACTTTTGATTGAATATTGAGATTATTATAAGCAACCGCAAAGAAAGTTATCTCTTGTATTTAAATGGTCCCAGAATCCTCTGGATGTTATAACCTTTACATTCCTGGGGATTGATACCTTAGCTGCAACATTGATGGCCACGTAAGGAACGTTGGAATGCAAGAGCAGAAATTTTGTTGGTGACCAGCTGAGACCATTTATTTCGCAGATCCAAGTGAAAGTTATTCTTGTGATGAATGATTTTTTTTCTTGTCTTACAGGTCTGAGAGTCTGGCTTTCTAATCATATTGTTTCTTTTGATCATCCACACTGGACGAAATGGCTGTTCCTTCACTTTGTCGATAAATTCTTCTTTTGGAGGTACATGCTCGTTCTGTAGGCCGACATTTATTGCCATTTTACTCTAGTATCCGAATCCTGAAAAATATGGAATCAGTAAATATTTTGTGTGTACACTAAGACAAAAGAAAGTTGCACCTAGAAAGAATTGTCGGAATGCAATGAAATTTACAAGGTTGGTAAAGTGCTTATGAATGAGTAAATGATTGAAGTTTTGGACTGAAATATGCAAACTTAATTGAGAAATTTTTTTTAAAGGGGTGTTATTCAGTATGGTTCAACAGGCATTATTCCTCCGCGTATGACCGCCACTATTTCCAACTCAGCATGCCAAGCGCCCTGGTATTGAGTCATACAGGCTCTTTATGAAGTCCTGCGACAGTCCACCCCATGCTGTATTAGTCCCTACATTAGGTCACCTGTAGCAGTAGACCAAAGTGCTGCCAACTGCCTGGAGGAAGCTGTACGGTCATTCACCGCCATGTGGACCAGGTTTCTATCATCGCGCTCTGACGTCACCTTCCGTCGTCCACTCCCAGTTTTTCGAGTTGTCCGGTGCTCGTCGGTCCACTGCTTCCAAACTCGCATCACTGTGGAACTGCTCCGCTGCTATTGAGCTATAGGAAAATCCTAATTTACGAAGGCCGATGATTCTCCCCCGTTCAAACTCCGTAGGCTGTTGAAATTTCACCCTATTTCATTGTGGAGGCTTACTTAGGTCTCACTAAACGTTCGCCACTAAAAATTACCATGCACTATTTTCAACGTCCCGCTACAGCCCTCTATTTATACGCTTTTATTATCAGTTCAGAGGGCGGTGCTCACACCACGCATGCGTGGTGGCTCTGAAACTTTACTACTTTGCATAACATCCTATAATTAACATTTGCTGCAAATTCATTTCATTCGGATGATTCCTTCATGGTGTTGCATTTTTTACAAACAGCAGTGTGGGTGGGTGTGACAACCCGGCAAGAAAAGTGATGAACTAAATATTGCAGCATTTGAGAAAAATCAACTTAAAGGACACTTTTGAAATAGTATAAGCTTTTAAATTTCAGGTAATTATTTATGGCAAGAAATTCTATTATATTCTATACACTAGTAATAACACGCTGGGGCACCTCATACATATTTTTCAATGACAACCTCAAAATTTTCATTTTTTGACTTGTGTCACTTTTCTTGCCGGGGTGCGATATGTGTGTTTTCTACACACCATATATGCTCAAGTAGATTCAAAAATTAGCTTATTCAGAAGGAGAAAAACTTCAGCGTAAAAATAGAAATAAAGGGACATTTGACTCCTCTCAGTAATGACGACATGTATGACCTAGATTTCCACAGAATTTCGCAACAAAAAGGGATGCAAATGGATTGATTGTAACATCAAGAAACCAAAATGGGTTTTCGGTGGTCAGCACGGCGTTGCTCGTGACAGTTCTTTTCGTGGGGTCATGTTTGATTGCAGCGAATTCCCATTTAGTTTGCCTCGTAAACCAAATGGGATTTCATAGCCTATTAGATAACAGCCACCACAGCATTGCCAAATTCGAATTGCGAAGAGATCCAATCGGCGTGACGATTGCTGAGATAAAAAAGAAAAAACTATAACGCACGCCAACCCTCGGTGATTGCTACGCAATTCCAAAATCGATCGTGATAGCCTATTGTGTTGGTCCGGTGCGACGTTAATTAAATATCTACCAAAAACAAAAGTGACATTATTGTTTAATGCGATCATATTCGTATTGTAAAAATATAAAAGTTTCAATTTAAAAAGCAAGAAATGGAATCTGTGATCTCGATAGCAAAGGTCAAATTCGTATTGAAAAAAATATAAAAGTTACAATTTAAAATTTATTTATTTAAAGAAAATCGTATTTTTAGGTATCGATCTAACGTGAAACTTTCTGCAGATTTCAAGTCCGTTTAAATATTTTTACTCCACCTTTAAGGGTCTAGGAGATAGAAAAAATAACTATATAACTCCAGTTAAAACTTTGTTTTTTATCGTTCACTGAAAAATTATTCCTCTGCAAAATTTAACGGAAAAGATAAATTTAGAATCTGTGATCTTTTATGCTGTTGCCATTCTTAAGAAAACAATAATAATTAAATTCCATTAAATTGATTTTAAAATGTTCTAGATTAAATTTTAAAATTTGGCGAGACCCAAAAATTGCAAAAAAAATTTGGGCTACTTATGAGCCAAGTCCCATTACTGTAAGTGCAATAGATTCGCCAAGACTTTGATCAAAGAAGGACCGAAAATAAAGAAACACTTCCTTTTATAATCTATATATATAATTCTCTTACGTGGCACTCAAAAAAGACGTTATTTGTTTTCGCGTTTTGGCAACATTGTACGATTCTTTGTTTATCCCAAAGCCTCGCGCTTCAATTGAATTTATAGCGTTATCGGATGAAATTTTATTGAAAAAAATGAATTTTAGTCGAGCTGTTGCAGTAAATAATAGAAATCAAAGAAAACGAAGGATCTTTTCAGGGTCATTTAAAGAAAAGGTCCGTTTCGGGGCAAACTATTATAGTTCAACAAGACGCTTGCATTACAACTTTCGACAAACTCAATGAAAAAGCGTGGGTGGCTCGAGTGCTGGGTAAATGTACACACAACCAACATGCTGGGTTTTCAATTTCCAAATCAACGCTCACATTTCGAGTCAAAATTTGCTCAAAGTTTCCATTTGAATTCTGATTCCAGAGGTACTGTAAATATCTTTTCTGAAAAACAGCATAAAATTTAGATTTGAAAAATATTTTTTGGAATATCATATTTTGTTAACAATTCCTTCTGCTAGGACACATGTCTTCATTGATGCGAGCGAAGCGAGCATAGGTTCGCGCAGCGAACCAATGAGGATTGCGAAGCAATCCTCTGGGGGTTGGCAAGCGTTAGCGAGCAGGGGGCGGGCCCCCTAGTATAGATAAATCTAGTGACAAAATCTGAAGCTTTTCATTCGCATCTTAGTCGGCATATTATTGCGATTCATATTTAGTTTGGATGACTGTCCCCTGCTGAAAATCTGTTCTTGCACAGAATGTCAGCCAAAATAATCAAAATTATCTTCAGCTTTTTAAGACGGGTCGTTATCCACCTCGGAATACCTGTCTAGATGTTCCCAAGAAGATCTATTTCGTGTATTTGGTTGAGTTTTGTGATGCAAGGGCCAGATTTGGCCTAACGACATCAGGTAAATGGACATACACACACTGGGGAAATTTTTATTGACACCGAAGAGAAATACACCCAAGGAGGAAATCGACTACTAATTGCATTTTACAAACCCATTGTGCCCCGTCGACCTCAACCCGAAAAGAGGAAACTCTTGAAGGATATGTAAAAAGTACTGCAAAATTTGTGAGAGCCTGAAACTAAGCTCATAGGGCGATATTCAGCTGTCATGTCCCACCACCATTTGAGTGGGTATGAAAAATATAGTCTGGAAGAGCTGGTGTAGACTACAGGAAGCAAATACTTGGGTCTTTGCTGAAGCAAATGCTTTTGTGGACTGAAGAATGAAAATAACTTCGCCACAACATCGTGGCGTTTCTTCATTTTGACAACAAAATTGATCAGTGACAAACCAAATCCGCAACCAGATGATAAATTTGGCTTGAATTGTTGAATTGACACCGATTCTGTCAGTGAAATTACAAATGTTTATGTCAAGAACTTGATACACAGTATAATGTGTGCCATTGCCTACTTTAATAAAAGTGTCAGTCGGAGCGTATTGTGTTATCATATTAGCCAGTGATATGACCGTACATTATCGCGGAAACTTCTACTTAAATTTCGCCCATGTACAGATCATTTTCACTGATTTGTCAAAATTTTCAATTTTGAAAGAACAGACATATCCAGTGACTAAGGATAAATGCACATTTACTCCGAGAGGTAGGCTTAGGAATTAAATACACATTACTCAAAAGCAGTTGATCTTGTATAAAGACAAGTTTATGCCAACGGCACAAATATACCCATGGAGTGACGAGAAAATAAGCAAATCTTAACTAGAGGATCTTAACATCAAATTCACATATGACTTCATGAAATCTGTCTTGCCAGAAGGCAGCTGAACTGATCCCTAAAAATAAAAAGATACTAAGTATTTTCTTCAACACAAATGTTCAAGTTGAAAAGCTATTTCATATTCATCCTTGAAGATTCGACTGTCCTTCAACGCTAACTCTTCACAATGAAGATTCAACTTTCCACATCAATGTTTATTCAATTTTATTGTTCAATCAATTTTAAGTCTACAATAAATGTTCAACGCTTAAAAACTTTTAAGTTCAACGTTGAAGATATAATATTTAACATTCGACTGTTTTAACACATTTTTTATGTTAAAATAGCTGAACATTCAGTCCAATCATCTGTACTTTTAGACGTTTTCAGTTTTGAAAATCCGTTATGTGCTACTTTTGATGAATTTTCCTACTGATAGCTAATTTGATGGTTCATTAATTTATGTCCAAATGTTGACATCTACTAGTGTTTGATTTCATTTTATTTTGATCTAAATAATTTTTGCTCCTTATCGTTGTGTAAAACATTTCGATGAATACTGATTATTTAAGAATTTATCATAAATAAAATCATCTAATTTGAGATCTAAATATTTTACATTCCAACAAAGAGACAATTTTATTTTGTCATATCTGTTAAAAGTTTTATTAATTTATATAACATTTCGAATAAAATTTACAAAACCAGGTTACATTGGAGTGTTTAAATATAAACTTTATAAATTCTCAAAAGTGTTAAAAATAATTAAAACTCTTATAAATAATAATTTGACTTAATTTTGCTGCTATACATTTAAAACTTATTTTAAATATTTTTAGTGATTGAGAGAAAAACGTAATATCCTATAAAGTCCATTTTAAATCTCGTATTTTCCGCCAAGTATGTAAATTTGAAAGAGTTTTACAAACAGCTTTAGTAGTAATATTTCAAGTGAGGCATAGTTTAATGAATCGGGAACACGAAGAACAGCCTAACCTGTAATATTTTTTTCATGTGTAATTTCATTGATTAAAAATTACCAAAATTCGATTGTAATAAATTACACAAATACATCTTTTTGTAACAACTTCATTTCAAAATGAGAAATTTGCGAAAGAAAGAAAATGAATAATTCCCATTAATACAATATAATTAAATAGACCTCGAAGGGAGAACTAAATAAAAAAATTTCAACTAAACATTGGGCAATCTAGAGAGTGAAAGAATTTTCTGAAGCTCCCTCGAACTCCCCGTTAGGTGTTAAAAATAACTCGCACTATGAAAAGTCGAAAAGACAGGAATGTGAAAAGTACTCACCAAAAGTCACTGCATGAGACTTTTAACTTTCGAATAGTGGATTGTTCTCATCAGAACATAGTTTTTTTTTATTAAAAATTGAACCTTGTTTTGTTTGCGGGAGATACCGAAAACGCAGTTCTCCTTATCCTTTGCCGGAGTATCCAGTTACAGTTCTAAAAATGGAGCTAATTTTTTTCCTTAAACATTGGTGCTGCCATCTATAGAATTTTATCAGGACTAAAAGTATTTTCAAAGCTATGTAATATTATAAATAAAATACGTACGTGCGAAATATTCATTTACCTTTATTCACTTGCCCAGTTTTATTGCAAATCGTGACAATGAGTTTTAACTAGGAAATAAGCCTTACAGAAAAGCTTTACATTTCCGAGGGCACAGTGGTGATATTCCAGAAGTCTCCAATCCATCTAGTAGGGTTTATGAAAAGTTCATTCTAAATGTAATTATTTTTCAAACATAGCAAACTCAGATTTTTTAACCAGTGATAAATGTTTCAAAATAGATAGCTGTGAAATTGTGTTTTGTTTACTTTTTCTTACATTCTTTTATAATTTTTACAACACTAAATATTAGTGTAAAGTAATTGAATTATGTAAACCAAATTGAGTTATAAAATAATCAGAATAAAATTATATGAATTTTGTTTAGAACTTGTGGTTCTTTTTAGCCTTTCACATAAATTCCAACAATTTTAATTTTAATGCAAAAAAACATAATTTACTCTATTTTATTTTAAGTTTATGAGAAATTTAATAAAAACTCTTAATTTTTAAAAAATTCTCATCCAAGCCCTTCACATAAAGCTTAAAACCAATATAGTATGGGCCATAACGATGTCTTCGTTTGCCAGGTTTATGAAGTTCATTTGAGAAGAAATAAATAGTTAAAAAACCCTCAAACCATGAAAAAAGCAGACTTTTTATGAAAAAAGCAAACACTTTATTTATACTTAAAAACAATCGGCACATTTTATCATGCATACAGACATTTAAAATATAAAAATGAAAGACATTATAAAATTGAAAGCACCTCTTGTTTACGCTTTCAAATAGCCAAAAGAAATAATTAACTTTCATAAATACAAAATAAAAGGTACCACATGTTTAATCAGATCAATCTAACAAAATTAAAGAAAATGCAATGTAGCAATTGCCCCGTTTAGCAGATGAAATTTCAAACAAGTTATCTTTGAGGTTTCATCTTAGAATCAGGTGTATATGGCCTAAAATACGTCACAAAAATGAATTAATCAAAAATAAAAAATAAATAAAAAACACCTTTACATAAAATAGAAACAGATGGAATACATATGTGAACACATAACATAGACATGAGAATACATCGACATGAAATAAAATAAACATTCAGTAAGAGCCATTTGTGTACAAATTAAAAACTCCAAATTTACCTCGTTTCAAGAAATTAAAAAAAAAAATCAGAATTGTATAATGAATACAAAGCACTCAAACCTCACCAACGTGTATTTAGATACAAAATTTAATTCACCATTTAGTGCAACCTATTTATAAATGTATGAGTAGCTGTGCTCCATTTAACACACTTTTTAGATGGAAGTAGAGTTCTTTTATTTTTAAGAAATGATCATCCTATCTCATTCCATATTATCAGTCAACTATAGTGCAAGCGCATAAAATAAAACATTCATCTCGCTAATGCTTACCAAACTATAATAGACGTGTCTGCAAGTTTGTTGTGCAGTCGACCCTATTTCACTTACATAATCAGTAAATTGTGAATTTATTTCACTACCCTAATTTCAGTCAAAATATTGCATTAGTAATAATTATGAGTTTAGTTTTGCTTTTCCATGATGTTTATAAAGAAAAAATTATATTAACTTTTATAGCTAAATTACATTGAATTAAATAAATGTAAGATACTTGTTTCAGAATACTTGAATAAGGAAAGCATAGAGGAATAAATACCAATTACTAAGTGCATTTGGATTTAAAGATAAAAACTAAAAAATAATACATCTTCACACTGTGTAACTTTAGATACTACATTGATCATTTGTAGACCTAAATGATGAGGTTTGAGTGAACAAACACAGGTTAAAAGAAAAAAGAAATGCATAAAAGATTAGATATAGAAATGGGAAGAAGGACATGAATGTGTTGAGATACACATTTCCTTTAGCTTAGAGGGTAGACACAATTTTTTTACATACATAAAAACCTATTTCAGTGAGATAAAATATAAAAATGTAAGTAGGCATGGATTTCATAAGCACCTTAAAAACAGGAATCAGTAATTAGATTGCAGGAATTTTTCTCATGTTGGAAAGATTTTCAAGACACAAAATGTAAAACAGTAGCAGACAGTACAGAATGCCCCATTCATATGAAAAGCACTATTATATAAAAGGAACATCCCATTACAAAGATCAATATATATTTTGTCAATTAAAAGAAACAATATAACTACAAATATAGTTAATTGCATTGAATAGACGCTTTTTTTAATATAAGCACGAAAAGCAATCTTTATTCAAAATGGAATTTTTTAAATAAAAACTATGCAAAACAAAATGTACTAAATTCCTCATGCAGAAATCTAAAAATTTATATAAAATATTCTTCAAGCATTTCTAATTAGTTCCCAATTTGCTGTCAGTTTTAGCAAAGATTAAAAACTGGATACTTGAAACATGCCACTATACAAAATAGTAAGAGCTAGTGTTTACACAAAACCTATACTTTTCAATACTTCTTTATTCTACAGATGAAAAATAGTGAAAATGTATTACCAAATCATACAATTGGTCAATTTTAATAAAAGATTCTTTATCACTGCTAATACTGAGAAATGGTGAAACCATTTTGTAGTTAATACCAGTTCCAATACCAAAAATATCAACTTTGATATTTTTATTTACTTTTTTGAGTAAACTTAGTCTTTAAAAGCTAAGCATAACTGTCACTGACCATTAAAATATGTAGTTTAGAATTTGAAATAGATAATATGCTTTTCTTTTAAAATTTGAAGGAATGTTTTGCATATTTAAAAATAGAGACAATGTTTTATTTTATGGAATATTAGCAGTAAAAGGTAATTTATTTTTCAGAATTTCTTGTTCGTTTTCACATGATCCAGTTGCTTTACTAAATCTTGCTGAGACATTTCACGAAAAACATCATTATTAATAATGGTAAAAACCTATTTTTTTCATTTAGTGTTAATCATTGCTATTTCGCAATATCAGTTTTTATTAACTTTTAATGGTAGCAATTTTGCATATCAGCAACAAATTTAACAGTAATTTTTAACCGTTAGAAATTGAAATTTATAGTTAATTATAATGTTATTAACTGTTTAAATTTGCCAAAAGTAATTTTCTAATTAGTATTTCCTTAACAAATGTTTTAAAATTTTTAATTTAAAACAAAATTTAATTCACCACTACAACCCCAACAACATTCACCGACAATTGTAATATTTTCTATAACAGTTACTAAATGCTATTTTGTTATTATACTGTTATCACTGTTATTGGGATAGCAGCACATGTCTAAGTAATGGTGATACTGAGATTGTTCAACAAAACTTTTATGCTTGAGCTGGCTCTAAGCTTTCAAATTAGAAAAGTATACACAATATTAAGACAATTTAAATGCTATGTTCTTTAAATGTTTCCTTAAAAAATACCTTAAATAAAGCTTCATTAAAAAATTACAATTACTAGGATATAAAACTGCAAGAAATAATTTTCTACAAACACAAAAATTGAATACAGAAAAATTATTCTAATATAAATTTTTGCTATACAAATAAATGTTTAAATTGATTTTATTTAATTTTTTTACTAAAGATAAAATTGAATGAAAATTTTCATTTAAATAAATGGTATTTGTTTATGAAATTTTGGCAAAATATTAGCACAAAAATAATTGCAGTATAATTTTGTTAACAATTCTAATCATTAGAGATAAATCCCTATATAAATATGATTTGTTAAATGCATCATTTAAAATCAATTTAGACCTAATATCAATGATAAAACTTTTACGAAACCCTTTATCACCGGCAAAGTACTACACCTCACAAATTCTATCATATCATAGCTGCCTTTCCATAATAATGCCATCACTGACATATTTATCACGCCAAATTTTAAAACAAATATATCAATTTTACAAAATTTCAGACAAAATCGCTCAAGGAAACATCATTAACAATTTTAAGAACAAAAAAGAATATAGGGAAAGACGTTAAATATAGATAAAAACCAATGAAGCAATTAATCTGTTTTCAGCTGTAAATGTTTTAAAGGTATTAATAGTTCAAACAATATAACACATTACAATAGAGTTAAAGTAATTTGAAGCTCTTTCAGTCGGCACCTAGTTTCTTTACTAGTAGGAGTACAGGGAACAAAACATTCAACAAAAAGAAACACTGTATTCCAAAGATAACATTAAACCACTAAAATGTTACATTGAACCAAGGTTTGTAGAATAGAGTATAGGGAGAAAGTTGTGTATTTCAGGGAAAAATGCCAGATATTTCTTCTCCAGTGTGATGTCACTGGAAGTCTTAATGAGTACTATAACATTGAGTACTGAATAAAATGTGGTATTTTGAAACTGTTTTCGACGGAAACTGAACCTTTATGAAGGGAACCTTTATGCAATTAATACATTACTTTAATGAACCTTTATGCAATTAATACATTACTTTAATGAACCTTTATGCAATTAATACATTACTTTAACATTTTATGAAACAATGAAGGCAGATTTAAAAAAAAATATTCACTGACTTTAGGTACCTATTTTCATCAATATCTACTTTACTTTCATTTAACATCTAGATTTTCTATATTTGATTTTTTTTTCACCGATTTTTCTGCTTAAATACTTTAATCTGATGATAGTTCTCATTTTCATATGTTTTAATCACTTCTTAGGCCATTTCCGGAACTATGAATGAAACACATCCTGTATTATTTTTTTTTATTTCATCAAATTGAAGAGCACTTAATTGACTTTTTTTTCCACTTCAGGACCATGGGTAAAAAGGCTGACGTCTCCCTGTATGTGAGACAGCTTCCAAATGCCCAACAAATTCTCCAGTTCTTCAGAAATTTATGGCATCTAATATGTGAAGTTTCTGAATTCTGATGTTTTCACATAACTTATTGAACAAGGCATCCCATTCCTGGCATCTTGTAAACTTTTTATTTGACAGAAAAATGAAACATAATTTGTACATCAAAATTATTAACTGAATCATACTTGAATTTGTACCCCCAAAATACTTATATGAGAGCAATAGTACAATATAAGGATGTTCCATCTTAATGATAGTATATCATTTATAAATTCTTATCTGAATGATATATTATTTAGCAGTTTATCTGAATCATGGTATATTAAGCTCTTATTTCAATGGTAGCACATTATTCAAGAATATGAAAATTGAAACATGGATAAAAGGCCAAATTAGGTAACCATGTCTTTCTTAATGCCTTGCATGATATGTACTACTAATATGTTTGGCATGTAATCTGGCGAATTCAGTATGGTTCTAAGACCCACTTCTTATCAAAACCAACAAGTATTCTAATATTTGGCCATCCAGTGACATCACAGCTCTTGCAGAATCCCAACCGTGGAGGGTATAGGAGAATGGACGACCTGTTAATGCTCCATTAACCTTGACATTGAACAATAAAAGTTTCCAAGAGATAACATTTTCCTAATACTTACTATATAAAATTCCATAAATTCATGACATGAAATAACATGAACATATCGAAACACACAGGTAATAATACCTAATATCCTTTCCAAATTAAGTATATCTACCTTAAGCAGACAAGCTAAGAGAAAAAGCCCTGTACTAACACAAATTCTACAACATAGAGTATATACGTTAATTCCAACACATTGACTAAAGGCCAATGGGGGTGGGACCAACACAACCTCGAAAACACAATAAGACCATCACACTCGAGATGGAAGAATAACAGTGTTGTTGTTCAATCTTATAGGTTTCTCTATATTATCATTGAAGTCAGCATGCTCCAAAAGATAACATTGTTCTAGATCGATTTCAAATCCTGGATTGGTAATGATTCTTGGCAAAGTTTCATCTGCTGGACCTAAGAGTAATGAGATTGCAAAATATTATTAACCTCTCTACAACTGAAATACATAATAAAATTTATATACTTCGTCTAAGAAAATATAAAATAACTGTTCATGAAATATGTAAGAAATGAAATAGGAATTACAATAAAAAATAACAGCATCAGTAAAATTGTCATTCATTACAAAATTGTCATTCAGAAAATGAAAACACTAACAACCAGAACCCACATTTTGTTGACCAAAAAGTTTCTAAAAAAATAGTAGATATATCTTTGATTACTAAGATATTCACTTCTACAGACAAATGGTCTGCAAATAAACACATATCTTTGCACTATAATTGGCACTGAAAATGTTAAAAATCAATATTTAGTTTTGCCAATTGATAACAATTTTAATGCATAAGTTTTGTATACCCTTTTCCTACTATTGTAGAATTTAGCCCATATTTGAAAGTTATAAATTAATTTTAGATTGTTTAATTAATTTTAGGTAGATCCAAAAAAAAAAAATTCCTAATTCCCTCCTAATTATTTGGTATGAATACAAAATAAAGTTATATTTAAACGAATTTTTACAGCAATATCGTTGGAGAAGAATCCTTATTTTCCCTCATCCCTACTGTCATCAATCTACGTCATTACTGTCTGGTGTCACTCACATATCCTCGGTTGCTGCAGAGACCTTACTCAGAAGGAGTCTGTAACCGTAGGTGCTCCCTATTTTCTATTTTTAATGTCTTGTTATGTCAATTATCAGTGGATAATAAAGTAATTTCTTTTTGTTTCGTCACTTACTCAGCTAATCCAACAAAGGTTATGGGCCCAGGATACCCAGAGTAAATCGAAAGCTACTCATAGACAAAGGACTCTTTACAGCTGATAAACATTTGACACAACATCTATTTTGGAAAATTTTTGCAAGTCGAGTTTTTCCTGAAAACAAGCAAAATGTCTCAAGTAGCAACTAATGACAATTACATGGAAGTTACAAATAGAAGCTGTTTTGATCGAAACCAATAAATTGGGACACTAGAAAAGAAACAAAACCAGTTGATGAAGCAACTGATGCAGGTAAAAAAAAAGCTAAAAAAGTAGATTACAGCAGATAAAAGACAAAAGCTGAAATTATTTTGTCGATGACTCCTAGTGAACTTTGTTAGAAGTTGTGCAGTAATTGGTGACAAAACATGGACGAAATTGAAATCAGTTTATAAATCGAAATGACCTACTGAAAGGGCTACCTTGTTAAAACAACTCCTTTTCCGAAAAATGACTGATGGTGAAAACATGTGTGAACAAATATATAACAATTTATTTAATATTTGTGTGAAAAGCACAATGTTGATTTATATTACATTGAATTAAGTGTTGAAATCACTGCAATAGTTACCGAATTCCACAAATGGCATGAAAACTACAGGCACTTAAACGAAAATTTTGAAGAAATTGAAAACTGAAGGAATGATCTGAGGTATAGTCTTTTAACAATGCTGATTCGCTAAAAGATCGTAAAATTTGCATTCAGTGAAAACATACTGCTAAACCATTTCCTAAAGAATCAAAATATGAAAGTAAACATCAATTGGAACTTATTCATTCAGATGTGTGTGGTCCAATGAGAGTTCCTACTCTCGGTGGTACACGTTATCTTGTTACTTTTATTGATAAATCTTGATACATAGAAATGCGTTTTCTGAAATAAAAAAATGAAGTTGAAAACATCTTTATAAAATTCAAAGCCATTATGAAAAACCGAATCAGGAAGAAAATTTAAATATTCTGAATGGATAATGTACCAATATTGTGGAACCGAATTCAATAACTACCTAGAGCAAGAAGGAATTAAAACAGAAAACTTGGCTGTAATAGCACCCCATCAAAATGGCATAGCAGAAAGAATGAACCATAGTATTGTAGAAATGGCCAGGTGTCCATTAATACAATCGAAACTACCAGCTAGCTTTTGGACGGAATCTGCAAACTGTGCCACTTGTTTGGACAAAAAGCATGTGTCTCAATAAAAGATTAAAAAGAAAACTTGATCCAAGATCACACAAATATATTTTTGTTGGATATTCATCTGAATCAAAAGCATATTGTCTGTAGGACAAATTTTCCAGAAAAATAACTAACTTAACATAAGATTCATGGACAACTTTGAAAACAATCTCTCTTGTGTCATGTAGAGTTAGCACTTTTCTTTCCATAGAAAGAAACCTCTTTTGAAGAAAGGATAAACAAATAAATACAGCAAGATTTATCTTTGCCCATCACTCCAATCGTAAAAAAGGAAGTTACATCAGCAGATAAAAGGAAATTCATCTGACCTATATTCAGGGAAGCCCAATCCTCCCACTCAAGCACTTGAAAGAGGAACAGGCCATCCAAAAATTGTAAGAACAGGAAAAAGAAGAAGGCCAAGATAGAAATACGATGTAACCAGTAAAAGTGAACTCGAAACTTCACAAACAGGCAGTTTTGTAAACAACTCAACTCTAATATCCTCTCACTGACTGGCTCCAAGTCTATACTGATGGCTCTGCCGACCCTGAATCTAATAGGGCAGGTGCTGGGATCTTTTGCCATTACTTTCAGGTGAGTAGGGCAATTGGAAATTACTGTGACAACTTGATGGTGAGGTCTTTGACACTAGAAGGGATAAGAAAACTGTTTTATTTATTGACTTAACTCGAAAGAAACTATCAGTCACCTCATTGATGGTGGTGGTGAGATTGTTCTCCAGTGGATTCCTAATCACTGTGGGATAAAGGGTAATGAGGAAGCTGACAGATTGGCTAAATCAGCCCTCTCCCTGCCTCAACCTTCTCCATGTCTCCCTTTGTGGAATTGCAGGACTTGCATAAAATCTCAGTTCAAGAAACAAAGAAAACTGCAGTATCAGAGGGATATACAGGGAAGGAGTTGGGATTGCCTGCTGAGTAATAAGGGAAGAATCCCAACTGATCTACCAAGGAGGATGGGAGTGACCTGTTTCCACTTGTTAACTGGACACGACTATCTTCAACAGCACCTACATAGGATTGGTGTGGCTACCTCCCCGATCTGTCCTCTTTGTTACGATGGTCTTATGAACAGACAACACCTTGCAGAGTGCGCTAATTTACAGGACATTGACATCACAGATACTTCTCCCCAAGGACTTTCTTTGCTATATTGGATGGCAAGACAGCAGATGGCAGAAAGGCCTTGAGCTGGGCGTTGGAAAAAAAACCCTCTTTATGAGGGTTTGAATGGACAGTAAAAAGATCATTAGAAAAGTGCTATGCAAAATGAATTTGAAGAAAATGCTTGAAAATGAATTGTAGGTTTAAGAAAACAGGGTTAAATATGTAGCCTATGTTACCCACAGGGTTCTAAAATATATGTAATACATTTTGTGTGGATTGGTCAAATGGTGTAGATTTGCATAGAGAACAGACAGAAAGACGCCAACTCTGCTTTATATTTAGATTGGTAAATAAACTAAGAAATTTTTTCCTCATTTTTTTTATTCTACACGTCTTAATCAAAAGATTGATAAAAAATTTTAAAGGCTTTGATATAATTGTCAATACAATAGAGATTACTAAGCCTTTGAAGACAAATGAATTTTTATAAATTTTTTTAATAGTAAAATATACCAACCATTACGTTGCTCTTTAATCACAAGAGAACAGCTGATTAGCAAGAGGATGAGAACTGTAACAGCTAACATACAAAATATAAGCAACCAAGCTGTTGATCCAAAATTTTCAGCATCAGCCAGCATTTTGCCAAAAATTTCTAGATAGAATAAACAAATATGCATTTTATAACTTCAAATTAAAAACTTATAAAAATCAGTGATATTTTTCAATGTGTGTGCAGTTAACAATTTCGACTTTTATTGAAGTGTTTATGACCAATTGAAAGGAACTGCTTTTAGCCTTAAACTATAGAATATATACACAGTCCAGTCACATTAATGTGACCACCTGTTAAAAGCCAGAATAACCACCTTTGGCAGAGCGGACCGCTGCGAGACGTGCAGGAAGAGAGTCAATTAGGTTTCTGAAGGTGTTCACTGGGATGTTGAGCCATGCCGACTCCAGTGCAGTGGCCAGCTGCACTAGATTACGTGGTTGAGGATCCATGGCGCGAACAACCCGATCGAGGTGGTCCCACAGATTCTCGACTGGGTTTAATTTCGGTGAGTTTGCTGGCCAGGGGAGTACGGTAAACTCATCCTGGTGCTCTTCGAACCCTGCACATACACTGCAAGCTGCATGACACCTTGCATTGTCCTGCTGGTAGATGCCATCATTCTGAGGAAAAATAATTCACATGTAGGGGTGGACATGAAACGCAAAGACAGATGCGTACTTGTGCTGATCCATCGTGCCTTCCACAATGATGAGTGCACCCAGTGAATGCCAGGAAAACATTCTCCAAACCATAATTCTCCCTCCTCCAGCCTGGACCCTTCCGGCAATTGTTGCAGGGTGTTTGTTTACAGACGTTTCAAGCCAACGTCCATCTGTCCGATGGAGCATAAAACGTGATTCATCAGAAAAAGCCACGTGTCGCCACTCTGTGGACGTCCAGTTGTGGTACTGGCTTGCAAATTCCAGCCTTCATCGCCGATGAACAGCAGTCAGCATAGGTGTATTAACCAGACGTCTGCTGCGGAGGCCCATGCGCAGCAACGTTCGCTGAACCGTTGTTGAGGATACACTCTTGGTAGCCCCTTGGTTCATCTGGGCGGTCAGTTACTCAACAGTTGCACGTCTATTCGCCCGAACGCATCTCCGTAGCCTTGGTTCGCCTCTGTCATCTGTAGCCCGTGGTGCACCACATGTGTCACGCCGCTGATTTTGGATAGTGCCATTTTGCCATGCACGGTATACTTTTACCACGGTGGCAAGCAAACAGTTCACAAAATTAGCTGTTTAATAAATGCTTCCACGCTTGGCCTGAAAGCCAATAATCATGCCCTTTTGGACGTCGGATAAATCACCACGTTTCTGCATTACGCCAACGATTGAAATGCTTTCCGATGCCCTAGGACATCCTTTATATACACTCCACTGCAATGTGCTGCCACCTGCCTTTAGTGATTGGTTATTTCACGTTGACGTCGAAAGTATGTGCTGGTCACATTAATGTGACTGGACTGTGTATATGAAAAGCACTAGTTAAGACATAAAAAGTAAATATCCTGAGACTTTGCTTGATGAGCATAAACAATGAATAAGTTTTTATGAAATTATGATCTGTTTTCCTACAAACAATTATGTTCAAATTTGTGAACAGGTAAAATTTTTTTTAATTGTGCGCAAGTAGAAACATTTTTATCCTTACGAATGTGAAGTAATATAATCACCTTTATAGAATAGAAGCAAATTTCAAAATTAGAAAAATTAAATGCAATCACAACACATAGATAATGACGTCAGTTGAAAAATCAAGTGCGACCAAGTGATAGGAAATAAACTAGAAAAAAAATTTTTTGGTTATAACTATCCAGCTCTTTATATTGCAGATTTAAAGTCTTACTACTAAAGTTTATGGACCATGGGGCCGAACTTGAACAAATAGCAAATAAATAACACTCCCGATAGCTTGATTAGTGGACTGTATTTAACTGAAGCAATTCATTGGAACAAAAACAAGTTTTATCAACAACAAATATAATAAGGTTGTGTAAGGAACACTTTCTGGTTAGGGCTAAGGAAGCTTCAGTCTTATCAGGGCTAAGGGAGCACCTCTCTCACTTGCGTGTCTTGCCTGAAAGTGCTATTCACATGCTTACACAGCACCCTCTACAATATGAGGGAGATTTAATAATGCTCATGTGGCATTGCAGAGTAGGGTATGTATTTTACTTAAAGTCACACTGGAGCAACACAGTGGGCTATTTTCAGAGTAGAGACTAATCATATAGCGTAGATGCTTCAAATCAAATCAAGCACACCAGTAAAAGTTGAAACAAAATACACAATGCCAAATTAACAGTTTATCTCTGAGCAGATCTGTAGAAGCCTGTCAGAGATGATGCCTGACACAGCAACATAAATGTAATATATCAGTATAGACCAAGTGTATTTAACACAATATAACAGGAAAGCCAAAGCAATAAAAATTCAATACAAATATTTTTAATTTACAGAACAATGCAACTTACCAGGAGGATCAATTGGTTTGCAAGTAGAAGCTCGGATTGCTACAACCTCCCCAGGTCCCAATCGATTGGTGGCCCATATTTTGAAAGTGTAATCTGTTTCTGGTTTCAGTTGGTAAATAAAAAATTGTCTCTAGGAAAAGGAAGGTTACGTCACTGCTAGAGTAAATATAATACAACTACTATTTATAGTTTAAAAGTTGGTTGGATTTTAAAGGTGCAAGGTCCAATACTGGACAAACTGTTCCAAATGCAAAACAAAATAAAAAGTCAATATAAGGAATTTCCGAGAAAATTATTTGACCAAGTTGCATTAAATGTTACACCTTGTTTAATAAGCTTTTAATTGATACCTAAATACTATTATAACACAGATATATCTTGAGATATCAAAAGCAGTTGTTGTAACAGTTTAAAAAATACACATAATTCCAATTTTTATTTGTGCAATTTAAACAAATCAAACTATTGTTTCAAAACTTATGCTTTTGGTTTAATACTTGAGTACCACTCACCAATTTTTGTTGAAAATAGAGTCTGAATTAAGTTCAGCGCTGTTGAATTGACATAGAACGACGAATTTATCAAAATTCATCAGCCTATTTTCAAGGTAAAATTTACAAATATACAAGAATTATTTGCTTTGTAGAATATTATAAAGTTGATGCTCTCTTTTACAAATCCCAAGGACAAAGAAAAGTTTATAGAAAGAGAAAGTTTATAAATGGTGTTAAAAATTCTTTGCGTGATATTTGGACAAGACAATTAAAATGTATTTAATTATGTGGGCTCGTAAAATAGGAGTTATTTAAAAGTATAATATATTATCACAAAAGTATATTTAAAATCCCAGTACTACAAAGTATAACAATGCATAACAGAAGTACTCACAATAGAAGGACTAATGTGAACAGGTTGAGGCATGTGCCATGATTCAGATGCATTGGCTTTGGTGGGACGATAAAGGAGAGTAAAGTTTGTGATCGGATATCCCCCGTCATTATCAACATGCCAACGTACAGTAGCCACCACAGTTGAAGGATGAACAGTTACATTCGTCAGCTTGGAAGGAGGAGCTACAAGAAAATCATACATGCAGGAAATGAAGATTTTTCATTGTAAAATATGCTAATATCTAAACATCTTTTATGATTTCTAAGATTTAAGTTAACAAAGCACAACACAATAACCAAACTTGGCAATAGTAAATTAAATAAGTAATATTTTTCTAAACATAATTTAAGGTATTTTTAAATTAATGTCACACTGCAGCAACACCATAATTTAAGGATACTTACTTTTCACAAAAAGTTCAGTTGTGAGTTCTTTCAAATCATATAGATTACTAGCCAAGCATGTGTAATTTCCTGTGTCAGAAGGAATTAGAGGGGCAAAGTAGAGGCCTTCTTGGCTGATATAAGGATGATCCTTGCTTGAGTTTGATATGATTTCGCCATCCTTAACCCAAGAGATACGTGGAGATGGTTTTCCACTTACGTTACATGGCAAAATAAGATGCGAGCCAAGATCAGCCCTTATGACATTGGCAAAAGGAGACAATACTTTAAGATAAGCTAGAGAGAGAAGATAATTTGTAAGATTTTATAAAACTTCCAAACATTAATTCTTTTCTCAGAATGTAATACACTATAAACTATCGAAAGAATTTAAAACGCTTTTTCGTCCGGATTTTCAGAAAAAAAACCCCAAAAAAACTGCAGCACTACTATTGACATCAATTTAGAAAAGGTGAATTCCGAAATGAATTAAAAAGTAGTTTCTTTATTTTATTAACTGTATTTTCCAAAAAATTGAAGATTTTCTGAAACCTCAATAGGAATTTCCCATTCAGGAAAGTCAAATGTTTATAATCTATTCCAACAATAGCTAAAAAACATAAAATACCAAGTTAACAATATAAACAAGACACATAATTAATTCCTAAACAATTGATTCAAGTGAATCCCAGTGCCTATAAGCCTCAGTACAAAAACTCAATTACCGTAAGCATCAATTGTTTTGAAAACTG
The DNA here is from genome assembly GCA_947359465.1 of Metellina segmentata. NCBI lineage: Eukaryota > Metazoa > Arthropoda > Arachnida > Araneae > Tetragnathidae > Metellina > Metellina segmentata. The sequence goes on from OX375875.1 coordinate 59,033,855, forward strand.
AGACGCATATAACGAGGAACAAACTTAATGACTGGAAACGAATATTTACAAACAAAGCCATAGCTTTTCAACTTTCCGAAATAGTTCTGCACAAGCCAGAACTATTGCCACTCAGGCTAAATTACGAATATAAACAAATAGAAAAATAAATCGTACTCCTATATCGTAATCCTATTGGTATAATATAATATTTTCAACAACAAAATTGTTAATTTTGTGCTTATCTTATAACGTATTTTCAATTATAATAAATTTTGGTTAAAAGAAAAAATTTAAGAAAAGAAGCTACAGATCTGCCCTAGTGAGCAGGCCACTCTCCTTTTCAGATTTTCAGAAAATTTGTCGGCCTCGATTAGAAGTTTTGGTTTTTTGACGTCATGAATAAACAAACAAACTGCTTCAGTTGCAGTGGTTGACTCGCGGTGCAGACGATAGGTTACAGGATTTGGGAGTCCAGTAAAGTGATTGTGATTACAATTGCTACTTCCTTTCTTCCTCTGCAGAAAAAAAAGTTTGAAGATGATCGACACCTGATGATATTTGACTGTGCAAGGTAAGGGAATTATTCTCCTGCAAAAGCATTTCACAGTTATGTATATGTTTTTAAGAGGGGTTGGTAAACTTGAAAAAAACTGAAAATGTTTTGAAAATTCCATTTTGATAAATTTAATTAGCCGTTAAAAATCATTAATAAATCATTGTGCTAACAAGTTGACAAAAAGCAGTGGGTTATTTATTGTCAGTTCGGGCTGCAAATTGACAGCTAATCAATACCGACCAATTTTGTATTATAATTTTTGTGTAATTTTTTTATTTTGTAAGTTTTAAAATCATTAATTGTAGTGTTATAGTTATCTGTCGTTTCCCTTTCAAAAATTTGAATCATCTAAATTTGTACTAAAAACTTATTTTGTTTGAATTTAGAAAAATAAAAGATATTTGAAATCTGTATAAAAAGTATGGATTCAAGATCACACATTCTTAAAATTTTCTGCAGTTCTGTCTAAAACAACAGATAAGTTGGACAAATATTAATAGCACCATTGAGGTCTGGTGGACTGAGAAGTAGTTTTCTTCTGATTGGTTGCTTGTACTCTCTTCCATCTATTTTCTCTGTAGCATTTTAAATTTGCAATATCGCTGATCATTTTCTTTTAAAATCTTTCAAGACATGGACTCCCCACATGTGTTAAAAATTTGTATTAATTACTTAAAATGGAACCGGAAGAATGGTGAATAGCCAATGCTGTAAAAGCTAATAATTATTTATGCAATTATTTCACTTGTACTATCAATAAAGCTTAGGAAACCTGCTTAAATATTTCATGTTGTGGTTTTTGCTGTCAAACAAATTAAAATCTGAAATGCTACTTTAAATCTTTACAATAATTTCAGCAACATAATTTAAACACCTACAATAATTTTGTTTGAAACATTGGGTCATCTGATTTTACTGTTTTAAGTGTTAGCTTGCTTTGACTTTTTGAGAAAAGGAATTAGTCTATATTAACAATTTAAACAGGTATGAAAAAAATTGACAAATCTATATTTCTTTTCCTTAACTATTCTGACTTTTCAAGGAATTGAACATATTGATTTACATGCATGTTGATAATCACATTTATGAAAAAAACTTGTATGTGAATGAAAACACTTATTTTTGTATAAATCTATTTTTTCATACAATGTGTGAATATTTGAAAACTAGCCAGAATTTTCAATAGTGTTTTTTTTTTTTTTAAATCTATATTAAAAAATAATGTACCAGTTCTTCTGATCTACTGCGAAAAGCTGTTGGAATTTCTAAGTTGGATCTAAATTTCGAGGAATTAATTTTATTGATTAAATTGTGAATTGTAGAAGGTTCCTATACTGTAGGTTTTCAACCACTTTTAATCTGTAACTAATAAATTAAAAAAAAAAACAGAATTTAGACTAGAAATGTAGAATATTGACTGAAGAAATTTAATTTAAAGCTAATACATTCTTGTTTAGCCATTGACATATATGGGATGGTTTATTGTTGAGCTGTACAGTTACTTCTGTTCTTGCATTATAATGTGTGTCTTGCATTATAATTTATGCATTATGAAAGGCTTAAGGCAACTTTATTTTTCATAATTTTAGTCAAAAGTCTTCATAACATTTCTTATTCAGCATGTGCAATGCTGTAAAATTGAAATATCAATACAAAACAGTTTATAATGTGAAGAGAACAAATATACTCAACTGAAAAATTAAAGGATTTTATAGACGCAGAACTGTTCTTTTACTAATTATGAATAAAATATGTCTTTCAAAGTGTATTTTTATATTAATAATGAATTCATGTAAGAAAGTTTTAACAAAGTAAGCAATTTTGGAATATTTTATCTTCATTATAGTTGGATAAAAATTTTACCAATATTTGAAAAATGGATATTGAACAAATTGTAGAATGAATTTGTGCAAAATGTCTCCTTAGAAAACAGCTCAAAGTCTTGGTGCAATCTTAATATAGAGGTTAATTAAAGAAATTCAAGAGGCAACATGAAAATGCAATTCCTGAGTTGTTCACTAAGTGAACCGTCTAAATCGTGTCCCAGTAGAACCCAATTTATTTATACCATCCATATAAATAAGAATGGAGTGTTCGTTTGTATACATTGAATATTTTCGACCCATTTCAAGTTTTCTATCCGTTTTGGACCCTTCTGATACCAAATCCACCTCTTGCGCGTTTGGTGTCTGTCCATCTGTCTGTCCCTATGTTGTGTGTGCACTATACACGTCCACATGTTTAATACATTTTCATGAAACTTTGCGTACTGTATTATCTTCGTTTAGTGACTGAACTTGATTGCGTAAGTCTATCAGTCCGTCTATGTTCGATTTTGTGTTTGTACAGGCATCACATGAATTTTATTCCAGATATTTGATTGCAATGTGCAATTTTATACGTTATATGTTAGTTTAGTGAATGCAATATTCAACATTACTTTATTGTTATATTTAGATAAGTTTCATGCTAAAACACCCGAGTAAGTATACTTAAATCAATCATAATTTGGTTGTTTGGGAAAAACTGGAATGTACTAAGGGCATACCATAAAAACTGAGAGTGAATTTTTTATGTAGTGGCAACATCGCGAAACTAAAAAATTAAAGTGCAGGCGATTTTTTCAAACTGTTAACTGTACAATTGTACATTTTCTAAACGGAAGCTGACGATTTTATTTTTCTAGTTTCGTGCTTGTTTTTAAAGAACTGTTTTTATTTGCCCTACAGAAATGGAGGTGAGCGATTCAAAGTTAAAAAACGAAATGCGTTCATAAAATTTCATAATGTCAGCATGTCATAAAATTTTGCTATCGAAAACAGCTCCAGAAACAGTTAAGTTAATGAAAGAAGCTTACAAAGACAAATGTTTTCGCTATTTTTAGATGGCATGGTGATTAAAAAAAAGACGTTTGTCTGCAGAACTGGCTTTTAAGCCTGGTCGACCAGAAAGTGTTGTGATTGATCGAAATGTTGACACTGTGTGGGCAATCTTGCAAGAAAATCGGCAAATGACTTGTGAGGAGATAGCGGCATCAACTAACATTTCAAAAACGTCGATATTTCGCATTCTACGCAACAGTGTAAAGCTTCGCCATGTTTGTTGCAGATGGGTCCCTCCTCACCTTACTAAAGAACAAATGCAAACAAGAATTCACCAATGTTGTGAGTGCAAACAGATGCTTCAAAATGATCCGAATTTCCTAAAGACTGTAATAACAGGTGATGAAACTTGGGTGTTTTATTTTGATCCCCTTACCAAGTCCGCAACAATTGTATGGAAACACACTGATTCTCCGCCTCCGAAAAAAATCCGACAAACCAAATCTACTGGAAAGGTCAAGATGAATATTTTCTTTGATCATAAAGGTGTAATCTATCATCATGTTGGTGAATATTATATTTCAGTTTTAAAAATTTTGCGACAACACATAACGAGAAAGCGACATGAACTGGTAGGGAATTGGACATTACATCACGATAATGCTCGCCCGCATGTCGCTACTTCTGTTCACCAATATTTTAGTAAATGCAATATTAAAATCATGCCACATTCCCCCTTACAGTCCAGATCTCGCACCATGCGATGCGATTTTTGGCTGTTTCCTACGTTGAAGGAGAAGCTCCGTGGTAGAAAATTTAATACAGATTCTGAAGTTATTTCAGCAGTGCAGGGTTCTTTGAAGCAGCTTCCAGAAAAAGCCTTCTCTACTTGTTTTGAAAAGTGGGTTGAACGTTGGGACCATTGCATATCATCTGAGGGAAGGTATTTTGAAAAATAATTTTGTATTTTTTTATGTAATTATATTTCTTGATTATTTATGATTTTAATCAGCTTTTATGGAACGCCCTTTGTATATTGAGTATTACGATTACGTGGATAGCTTTCTGCTGAAAAAGCAATTTTTTTTCCAAAAATAATTTTTTTTATGGAATTTTAGCTCTGATACTTCATTTATTTCAAGTCTTATTTTTGTTCTTTGCTTTATGTAAACGATTTCCGAATATTTGAACAGACGATATTTTTCAACGAACGGGAATGAAACGAAAACTCGTTGGTTGATCTCGTGCAGTGATATTTTCTGTTTTTTTTTTTTTTCGCTCTGAATTAATTTTGCATTTCTAAATTTTGTGCACCTTTGTTGTAAATGGCAACTGTGCAAGATCAAAAGATAAAAAAGAATCACAAATTAATATCATTAAAACAACTTTTTTCCAGACAGCTTTTATTTTGTTTTATTTCGCTGTTTTCTTTTGTTTTCTGTTTTAAATATTTATTATTTTAATAAATTGTATTTCCTGTTCATCACACGCAACACAACTTAAAAGTATTCGACTTAAAGTGGCAGGTAAGTAAGAATAAAGCAAATTTTAAGTGTAAGCATGCTGTTATTGAAAGAATAATGCCGTTATTGAAAGAATAATAATCTTTAAAAAATCCGAACGAATTTTTCAGGCATTAAAAAATTCTTTGTCATAATGGCAGGAGACGATTGCTTTGTTCCACAATGTCGCATGCCTGATGCAAGAGTGCCCAGGTAAAAAAAATTTGTTTTGCTGACTGTGTGTGTAAGAGCACACATGAAAAGAACTTGAGAAAGGGAATTCCAAATCTCACTCAAAATTGTCTTTTGTAGTAGTAGCCTTAGTGTCACCTTTCGTCATTTTGTAGCTTTGTAATACAGCACGGGTGCGATGTATGTGAAATTTTTTTCATGAATGGATATGCATTTGTAGGATTGGTGTCCAAAGTGGTAGAAATTATAAAGTTGACGAAAGGTGTTAAAATATTATTTTATTCTACGAAAGACATAAGTCATATTTTGATCATCGCTTCAATCTAGAGTAAACTAATTCAAACCGAGTAAGGTCGGTTATTTTGATAGCTCATAAATAAGAATTGACTGCTGATAAGTTGCAAAAGACAGAAAAAATTTTTGTTCATTTGATCTCGCACATCAAGTTTCAAAGGAAAACTTCATATCTCCCCAATTTGTTATAAAAATAAACACCGAGATAAATCTTAGACCCCTGAATGATGTCATCCAAATAAATATTTAATTTTAAAAAGGTGAGGAAAGGCGTTTTATATTTATCGTAAAAACGATATTCCACAGCCAATACTAGGGGTGTTTATCTATCGGGAGGGGCTACGAGGCTCAGACTCTCCTAAAACAAATATATTATGTAAAAACTCTCAAAAGTGCCCTTTGAAACAAGTTTCAAGATCATAAACATGAATGATTATACACAATTTTATCAAATTGGAACCAAGCATAACTGAATAAGTTCTAAATTCCATTTTAAGGAACTTCCTATTTGTTCGTAATTTTTCCTTGGTACCTCGGATCACTGGCAAAGGGCACCCACCTATTGTAAGTAAATATTTCTAGAAAGGTTTATTTAAAACCGATTAGTTTGGTAAAATAACGCATTTTTATGGTGAAAAGGTGAAAAAACCTTTAGCTGAACCGAATTTTAACGTTGTGAGAATTTCCCCGTTGAACAAAGTTGAAGTTTGGCTTATCCAGATTTCAACGTTAAAACAGCTGAAGCAATATTACTTCGATGCTGTTAAAAGCTAATCATTAAACCGCCATTTTAAACCCAATTGTAAAAATCGTTGGTTCCGAATGATCCTTTAATCCTCAAGTCCGGATATAATTATCCCTCGTGTAGTAAAAATTACCGTAGAGCGACACTCTGAACTAAGCCGTGGTGAGGAAGGAGATATCGAAAGCTTTTCAACGTTTTTTTAATGATCAATTAAATGCATGAACGTTTGGCTACGTTTCGTTAGAATTTTTATCGACGTGGTTTTGCTGGCATTATAGATTTTAGATTTGCAGTTTTTTTTATGTCGTCTTGAAACTATTGTCTCTACGATGTCACTCTAATTCGGTGATTCATTGGTTTTCTGCCTTGATTGAAAGGTTTGTGGTAGTTGTGGGTTTAATACTTGAAGGGAAAGCATTAAAATTTGATAGTTGAAAATCGTTATATCAAGGTACAGGATTTCCAAGCGTGTGTAAGACGTCTTGATGTGACTAATTTGTGCAATTTGCCCAAACTGAGAATCGCCTTGGAAACGGGATTATTACCAAACCAATGGAATAAAATAAAGAACTTAAGATTTTGAAGGATCCATTCTTTTCTATTGAAAGCAAAATGCAAGAGTTTACTTGCAAAATTACATTTCCTCCTGCAATCGATTAAATCTTCAATTATGCTTTTATTGTGATAAAATAGGCGGAATCTTTGATTTCTACGAAATCAATTCTCATCATATCAAGCTGGTCTGTATTCTTTTTTTTTCTATTTTGTATACTGCCCTTATTATCGCTGATTATTGTATTTCAACTCCAAAACATGGAATTAAATAAAGAGCTGAAGATTATGAAGAATCCGTTCTTTTCCATTGAAAGCAAAATACGAGATATTACTTGCAAAACTACCTTTCCTCCTGGAATCGATTAAATCTCCAATTATTCTTTTGTTGTGATGAAATAGACGGAATCTTTGATACGAAATCGATTCTCATCAGATCTAGCTGGTCTGTATTAGTTTTGTTCTTTTCTATTTTGTATGCTTCCCGAATTATAGCTGGTTATATTTCAAACCCAAAACAAATGGATTGTTTGACGTATGGAGCTGCAAAATATTCACTTTCGTGAAACTTTTCTTAAAAGGGAACATGTGAATCTAAGAGACGTCTAAAGCAGGAAATTGAAAATATTCGTTTGAATTAAGCAGGCCAATTATTTAACTAGCCACTGCGTGGTTAGCCCAGCGTTGCCCGTGTCAGTTGCTTTTGTGGAGTTATTGGTTTGCTTCACAAACCAAATTATGTAACAGCAATCAAGGATTCCCAATTGGTTTGCTTCGCAAACCAAATTATGAATATTATAAACAATGGATTGCTTCGCAAACCAACACCACGGGCAACGCCGTAATGGTCTAGTAATTGTCAAATTCGGCAAAATTTGATTGAGAAGAGATCCAATTGGCGTAAAGCCGCACTCTCTTTTGGAAATTTCTTTAGTGTCCTCGAACCGGCAGTGATGTTTTCATTTAACGACCGAAGCGAATACTATGTCACCTTCAGATATAAAGGGTCATTAGCTGTCCGGAATCTCCAATATAAACTTGTCGGTCTCTTAACTGAGAAAATTGTGTAGTTTTATGATCCTTGCTATTCATCCTCTACCAGATAATTCATGCAGAATTAGAAAAAGCTGATTATATTAAAAAGTTATCTCTTTGCCTCATTCTTTGATTTGTATCTTTTCCTGTTATATATTGAGCTGTGTTATTGTATTGGTGAGGAGTCGCTACACTCCAGCTAAATGTAACCAAAAACCTTACAATAAACTTAAGAACACAAATTTAAGTTTAAAGTACATCGTACTGTTTGAGAATTGTTTAAAAACATATTTGAGGAATTTAGCGATAACGTGCAGATAATTTGTGGACAAGTACTTAAATCCACACATAGGAGGCCTTATTTTATAAAGGTTCATAAAGGCGTTCTTCCTTCGAAACTTCATAAAGTTGAAATGATAATGTGATAAATAGAACAATTTAAAACTAGCTTGAGGGTAATGAACATAAACTGGAATATATAACCCAATGCATACATGTGGAAAATTCTTCACACATTAAATAATTAAGGTTCTTTCACAAGCTTTCGCAAATTCTAGAACCACATATTTGCTCAAAAATACGAACACTTATAATTCCGATATAAAAAGAGCTTGAGCTTTGTAGCCCTTCTCTTGCAGGGCGTTAGTACTCGCAGGGCACAAAACGTTTCTTTTTCTAAAAGAAATTAAAGTTTTTACTGCATCAATTAATAATTTTTAAGTACTAGGTGAAAAAGGCAGTCAAAAGTTTAAGCGATTTCAAGATTGAACTGAGGAATGCGTTGCCCGTGTTTGCAGAACTTCGAAAGCATTTAATGAAAAAGAAAACAATTTCAAATGGCCATTCAATGAAAAATTTAATTTCTTATCCGTATGCATTTTACACCTTTTTTTTTTGTTGTGTGTTGTTACACACACCAATCAAATTGACTAAATAACCCCATCTATTCATTAAGAGAATCCTAAGAAGGATTCTATGGAGAAGATCAAAGCTTGTGAGAAATCATGAAGGAAAGACTAGGTTGAAAAATGCTTTTGGGATGCTTTTTGCATTTTTTTGCTTTTGTATAAATGTTTATTAAATTTAGACAATACAATGGTTTCATAGCTGCCACAGGCTACTAAAAGCCGACTTTTTGCAATTATTTTTCAACCTTGGGGAATTACGGGTACATTTTTAAGCAAAGCGTCTCACAAAAACTTCCTTTTTCAAAAAAATTGCTACTTTTTTTGAAAATTTGTCATAGGTTAACGAAAATATAGTTCTTTTTTTTAAAACTGTACGGGATGGGATTTTTTATTTCGGATTGTTTTAGGTAGTAGTCAATTTTTTAAAGGACGACGGTTTCGAAGTTTTTTTAACAAACCGTGGCAAACCAGAAAGAACTCGGAATCTGGTTGTTAGATTGTCATAAAAACCTTATTAAGAAAATATTTAGTTTTTTTTTAAATATAAATTTCTTGACGAGATGTTTAATGTCTGTGTAATACTTAATTAGCACTTTTTGTGTTTTAGCCGATTCACTTTGAATAGGAGCAACCAAAGTTGCTACTAATATAGTCTAAGAGGAGGGTGCTTTTATTAAAAAAATTATGGCACTAATATTATTTCATAAGTGATTTGGCTGTGGCAGTCTTCTGATTTATAAAAACGATCACGATATTCCAAACATGACCAAATATTCTCCATACGCTTAAGAACTGAATTACATCAACTCAAAATTGTTCCCTCAACATTTATCTTTTTGAAGTGGGAATATCCCCCTTCTCGCCACTTGCCGAGAGTATTGCTGTGACAACCGCGTAATGAATTAATGCCTCCAACGATCGTTTCGCGTTCTCAAATCCAGCGATCCGTTATTCCCTTTTTCTGAGGAGAGCACTTCACCTTTGATATTTGCAGGTCCGCGCCTGCGCCCCACCGGCTCTGTTCCCGGGAATTCTCGCTGTCCTTTTGGAAAGTGCATCTCTTCATTCATTCCTCCATCAGTGCACAGGGAAGCACCTTGAGAGCATTAACTGGATGAACACAATGTTATTAATTATATTGCATGCTTTAAAACGTACGGTTTGGCGGTGCAGTGTGTGGATTTGAACTGAAATATTATATGCTGATAAAACGGGCACATGATAAAATTTTACGAGAGAGGGTTTCTTTGACGAAATTTAACGTGAATCTTAAATTTTTAATGTTTTTTCCAAAAGAAATCCGGGTCTTGTGGCTCAGTGAGTTTGCTCACTGCGCTTGCAACCTGCGACTTGTAGGTGGCGCTGGTTCGATTCCTCTTTCTGTGTATTTCTCTCTCTTCTGTGTCTGTTGAACTTTCCGTGCGTGTGTATGTCAATTACTTGATGTTGTCTGTCTAGTTTTTGACGCAGCTTGGCAAAATATGGCCATTGCGTCATAAAACCCAACCGATCAACCAAAGGAAATCTAGTGGGGTATGTTGGACAGAGATTCCAACTAATACGTTTACTATGCAGTTCCTACGTGAAAACATTCTGTAGTACAGAATGCAGTAATTTGTAGTATAGACTGCAAGGTTGGGTTGTACGGCTCAAGGAGCATATTTGACCACCAAGCTGTCCCAAATACCGTCAAGTAAATGAAAATACACACAAGGAAATTTAGTGCAATGAGCAAAAACCACTGATTCACACTAGACTGGAAAGCGTTAATTCTACGGCAAATAAATTTTCCACAATCTTCAAAATTCGTTTTATCTAGCTATTTTGTGTGATTGTGCCTATCGTCTTCCAAACGGGTTGCACATATCAAGACAGAATTTGCCAAAAATTCTAAAAAAAAAATGATGTCTAATGTCAAGTTAGTGTCAAAAAGTCCTAATCGATATTGCCCCGGTCCTTCCCCTAAAAATTATTTTAAAAATATCACCTTCTGAAAACAGCCGAATCAGCCATTATAAAAGAACACTTGACGGGCATAGTAAAAATGGAGAATAGTTTGACATTAAGAGAGACTATAAGATTGTACCATTTCCAATATTAACTCATTGGCTGGTAATGGTATTGAATCCATTTTGAGTTTCTGAGTTGTATTTCATTCAAGCACTTTGTTCTTGTTTTTAGTGCAGTTAATTTTCCGCAGAATCCAGTAAATGATTTCCCATGACAGTTTTTATGATCATCGATCTTTTCCATCTATATTGGTCATTTTCACTCGTTTCTCCTGTCCGAAATATTTTGTTCAAACACAGATCTTTCTGCACTCATGTCCATAAATTAAGGATAATGCCAGCTCCGGCAAATAAAGGTTCAGAAACAAAACAAACGTGACAATCATAAAGCCCATTTATTAAACAAAAGATAAAGAACAAAAAAGATGGTGTATGTATGATATCATTCATAAAAACTACGATTTTTGCTCACTAGAGCAATTACAAAAAATATCGACCTTACAAAAACATGAGATGGTTGGTATTGTGGTTAATACATTGTATGTCACCCAGACGATGAAATACAGTCTGTACAACGCCTAGGCACGCAGAGGATCAAATTATCGAGCTGATCTTGGGGAAGATCACTCCACTCAGCAAGCAATGCTCTCCAAAGTTCCGGTACACATGTAGGATGTGGTTGATGGGCTGCCAAGCATATCCCACACATGCTCTATCGGATTCAAGTCAAGTGAGAATGCGTGCCATTCCATACAGGTGATATCCTCAGATTCAAGTCATTCGTTTACAATGTTTGCACGATGAGAACGGGCGTTGTCATCCACAAACACAAATTCTGCGCCCATGGCACCCCTAAACAAACGTACATGTTGTTCCAGAATGATGTCCCGATAAATTTGGCCTCGCATGGTTCTGATTTGAGCATGTAGATCTGTTCTGGAGCCCAGTATAATTCCGCCCCAAACGAACAATCCTGCACCAACGTAACGGTGTCGTTCAATGATGTTGTCTTGGTGGTAGTGGGTACCTGGCGTTCTCCATATGAACGTCCGCCGTGAATCAGAATACAAGCTAAACCTGGATTCGTCGGAAAACATCACACAAGCACACTGTGACAATGTCTACATTGCATGTTCTCTACTCCAGGCTAACCGCTGGCGACAGTGAGTTGCTGCGAGCGGAACACATCTGACAGTCCTGCGAGCATATAGACCACATGTCCCAAACGTCTGTAACGGTTTGTCTTGAAACTGTCGTACCCGTGGCTGAAGATAGCTGATGAGAAAGGTCGGATGCTGTGCTCCGTCTGCTTCTTTTTGCAGTTACTGCCAAATACCGATCGTGATTCGGTGTTGTAACTCGGGGGAGACCTGTACTGTAACGTCTACTGACATTTTCATCATTTTGGAATCGTTTCCAAAGCCTAGAGATGACACTTTTGGCGAATCCAAGTTCCACTGAAACTTTCGTACCCCATTTCAGGTGGCCGTTAGTTTTACCGCTTAAAAAAAATCATCGGCATGCGTCCTCTTTGCCATAACTATTCGGTTGTGGCTCTCAGCGGCTTACAGAACGCTTGTGAAAAATTTTACTTCTTTGCTACCATTCCTTATATACACCTCTATTACACTCTCGTCATTGTGACGTACCATCGACGTCATCTGATGGCTTCCTGTAATTTGGATATTATTCTTGAAGATTTGTGCCATAATTCTACAGGTGAAATTTTTACTTTAGAGTTCGATTTCCGTGTGATTCTGAATTATCCTTAATTTATGGACATGAGTGTATAGTGAGAGCCGCGTTTCTAAGTTGGAAGTGTAAGTAATTAGCGACTTGCAGGTTGCGAGTTCGAAGCTCGGTGCAGTCAAAAACCGTCTTGTAGACGTTGGCTGGTAAACGTTAAATCTATCGTGGCATCAATTGTCCTCATGTTGGCGTGGTATGGAAGTTTGTAGTGTGGGGTGTCAACTCAGGTGTTGACCTCGTCATCTGACTGTGGCTCAAAATTACGTGTTGTCCTAGGATCTTTCCTTTGGGGATTGATCCCGGATTATCAGCAATAAATCTTTTTTTTTTTTTTTTGCACCAGAGCGACGTAAATTAACTGCTTTTTTACTTTTTTGCAACGATAAATTTTATTCGGGACACAGTCCCAGCAGTAGTTAGTTATTTTTCTTACTTTAAATGATACACGTGGGAGAAGGTATGTCACCTTTGCCTCTTTGTAATTTCTATCTTAAAATGATACATATTTGGGAGTATTAAATCAAAGCTTGTGGTGAATTTCTGTCAAATGCTGACAGAAAATTTTTTTTCGTGCTTCATTCCTCTATTATCAGGGACGGGAGCTCCTTGAAAGTAGTTCGTGATTTCGGGTTTCCCAAAACCGATAACTGCGAATTTTTGCAGGAGAAACCGGACGGCAAGCACGTGGTTCTGGTTCTAAAAATATTTTTTTTTCGTAGATTTGTTGCAAACAGGGTATACCGATAAAAACCAGCTTGATTTAAATAAAATGATTTTTATTTAAAAAAAAGGCAACTTTAAATTTTTTTAAATTGGAGTTTAATCTAGATATTTTTTAGATGAATGATGTTTGTGGGCATGTCTGTATATTTTGCATGGGCACATTGTATTTTTTCTATACAAATCAACACCGTTTGACCAATCCACGCCAAATTTGGTACACTTCTTTAGAACACTGCGGAAAACATAGGCTATTACTTTCCTGCCTACAGACCAATCTATAGCACTTACAACCATGAAAATTGGCACACAGGTAGTCCTAAAAGCGCTCCTCGAAGCCTCAATTTTAAAATGCAAAAATTGTTTTCCTGCAATAAATGGATATTAACGAGGAAACACGTTCTACAGGGCTTGTGTATTTGAGTTGACACAGGGTAATGTCGTTATCATATTTAAGCTGTTGCGGTCAGATTTGAGTGTTACTAAATTTTCTAAGTCATTATCGTCTTTATCAATATTTTTTAATGTCTTTTTCGAATTGATCTATCTTAGCTCAGGAAGTCGAAATTCAACACTTTACACATCTTTCGCTTTTCATAATTCTGCTTTTTGTCATCCGAATTTCGTTTCTGTTTGTATGTCTTTGTCTTTTGGATATTACAATATATTATTCAGGAAATAAATGTATATATTTGCATCGGAAGTAAATTATAGAAGCTATAAAAAAGTTCAAATCGAAGTTTAAAAATATTTTCCATACAATTTAAATTGCAATTTTCTACGTAATAAAAGGGATTATTCTAATTCACGTTTCAATCAACATTTAGGCCCGGTGCAAACATCACGATTTTTTAACGTGCGGCGCCGCTGCGGCACCGAAGCCCAACTATGTACACATAACCGTGAAATGACCCAAGTACTCATTTAGCGCCATTTGCGACAAATATTCTATGGAAGAAAACGTGTTTGTTTCTCATGCTTGTTGTGAAACAGTATATTTTGTAACATATTATAAAATAGACGTTACTGGATATAATCATTTATTAATTATTATTTATATTCCATTTATTTATAAAAACAAGGAATATCAGAACGGAGACGCGTGTGCGGCGAGCTGCAGCGCCGTGGGCAACCGCGGTACAAATTGCATGCAAGTTGGACGTGCGTCGCCCCAGTGGCGCCGTAGGCATGTGTGCACTACTCCATTGGATCTAATGTATCTCAGACCGCATTTGCGTTGCGGCAGCAGCTCTGCACGTTGAAAAACCGGATGTCTGCACCGGGCCTTAACCATTTCAAACTGAGCAACGCCGGGTTATTCAGCTAGTAACAATATAAAAATGAAATTAACCTTCATGTTGGAAGAAGACCATGCCTCATCCAAACATATTTTTGAATCCAGGGAGTTCGTGTCTCTTGAACTTTGCTTGTTCTGATAAAGTAGTTTGTTAAGAGAGTGCAAATCACTGCATAATTGGTTGCTCATATTATTTATAATATTTGTTACTGATATGTTGAGGTCCTGGGTCTACCATAAAACCTTTCAAGGTCAGGCTATTAGAGTATGCTTAGTATAGGTGTTTTTATCAACTGATTTGGTTTCTCGTCTATATATCTATATAAATAAGAATGGAGTGTTTGTTTGTACATTGAATATTTTCGACCCATTTCAAGTTTTCTATCCGTTTTGGACCCTACTGATGCCGAATCCGTTTCTTTTACGTTTGGTGTCTGTCTGTATGTTGTGCCCTATACACTACCACACGGTTTAATATATTTTCATGAATATTTGCATACAGTGAGAGTACATATCTTCATTTAGTAAGTGGAATTGGATGCGAAAGTCTGTCTGTCCGACTTCTGTTCTATGTTCCATTTTGTATTTGTGTGTTTGTGCAGGCATCACATGAATTTTTTTTCCAGATATTTGATTGCAATGTGCTTTATTTTATACGTTATATGTAAGTTTAGTGAATGCAATATTCAGCATTTCTTTATTGTTACATTTAGATTCGTTTCATGCTAAAACACCCGAGTAAGTATACTTAAATCAAACATAACTTTGTAGTATTGGAAAAATTGGAATGTATATTGAATATTACGATTACTTCGATTGCATTACCAGTACTGCTAAAAAAGTAATTATTTTTCAATTTTTTTTTTTAATGGAATTTCAGCTCTGATATTTGATCTATTTCGAGACTTATTTTTGTTCTTTGCGCAATGAAAACGATTTCCGAATATTTGGGACAAACGATATTTTTTAACGAACGGGAATGAACAAGCTCACGCGAGCAGTGATAGTTTGTTTCTTTCGCTCTGAATTAATTTCACATTTCTAAATTTTGTGCACTCTTAGTTGTAAGTTGTGGCAACTGTGCGAAATCAAGAGATAAAAATGAATCACAAATTAATGTCTTTAGAACAATTTTTTCCGACATCTTTTATTTTGTTTTATTTCGCTGTTTTCTGTTTTAAATATTTATTAATTTACTAAACGTGTTTTCCTTCTCATGACACGCAACAGCACCACAAAGTATTCGACATAAAAATGGCAGATAAGTTAGAATAAATTTTCGGTAAATTTTAAATGTAGTTATGCAACTATCGAAAGAATAATGCCGTTATTGAAAGAATAATGCCGTTATTTAGAGAATAATGGCGTTTTTGAAAGAATAAAAATGTTTAAAAAATCCGAACTAGAACTTCTCAAACATTAAAATATTCGTTGTCATAATGACAGGAGAAGATTGCAAAATTTCACTATGTCACATACCGGATGCAAGAGTGCCACAAGTAAAAAAATATTGTTTCGTTGATAATGAGTGCGAGAGCACTCGCCGTTAATCATAATTCTTATTAATTGAGTTGAACATGAAAAGAACCTAAGAAAGGGAATTCCAAATCTCCCTCAAAATCGTCTTTTGTAGTAGTAACCTGAGTGTCACCTTTCGTCATTTTGTAGCTTTGTCATACAGCAAGGGTGCGATGTATGTGAAATGTATTACATGAATGGATATGCATGTGTAGGATTTGTGTCCAAAGTAAGTTGTAGAAATTATAAAGATGGCGAAAGGCATTCAAATAAATTTTTATTCTTCAAAAAACGTAAGTCATTATATATTTTGATTGTCTCTTCAATTTAGAGTAAACCAATTCAAACAGAGTAAGGTCGGGTATTTTGCTAGTTGGAAATATATATCTCTCCCATTTGTTGGAACACAAAGGTTTCGGCTTCTAGGAGTTGGCACTTGTGTTGGGATGACAACTAACCAACAATTTTTTTTTGCTCGCTGTAAACAGGCAGGAGGCTGAGTTTGGCGCCAGTTCGTTCATTGAACAAAGTGATTTTGTATTTGATTTTGGCAGTCTTTCCCATAGAAAAGTTACTCGAACTGATGTGTCATAAGCGAATTTGTTCTTTCTGATAAAGAAATCGGCACTGTTTAATATTTGTTTTTAGTATATTAAAAACGAGTACTGTGTGCCTTTCACTGCTTTATTTATTAAACGCTCTGAAGATAATCGACTTAGCTTGAATAAAACTCTTAATAGTAGCAAAAACTAAATATTCATCTAGTATCACTTCGGAAACAGGCAGAGGGTGCTCTAGCATCTCCAATATCAGTGTCAGTACTCTCGCTGATTTAGTATCTCTCTTGCCAGAGGATAATAGAAGATAAGTAATTTTATAAAGGAATATTTATTAAAAACTCACTCTGCAGTCAGTGTTTCTTGGCTCTTTCAGCGAAAAGTGGTGCTGATATACTGGCGTCCCAAGTCCTTGAAACAATTTTGACTAGATCTCGTGCACTTTCATTCTATTTTGATTTTAAAAATCCTGCTAGTTTGTGCTATTTGAAATCAGCCTCTTTTGGCCAACGTTCCGTTTATGCACTTACAAGATGCGAGTTTAAAATAATGACATAGCCTTCACCTCTCATGAATGAAACTGAAAGTAATCATTTAGAGATTCCTTTAACAACTTTATGCAAACAAAAGCGCATGTAATTACAAAATATCGTTCACAAAAAAAATCCCCCCAAACTGGAAAATTCCAATATTCAGAGTAATTTCTTAAATGAAATGGATGTTATATTAGCATCACATGCCCCGTTTATAAAAACTTACACTGCCCAACAATAATTGACCGGACAGCAAGAGGTGATAGTATAAGGGAAATAATGCGTGCTTTAATAGGGGGATGGACCCCCACGCTAGTAACACTAGCAACCCTTCTGGGCATACTTTCAACAAGGTTTTGCTACACAGCTATGGGTATTTGTGTCCATTTCTGCTGCAAAAATGTCGCAAACTCAGCTGTAGATTTCGGACGTAGTTTCCTAGTTCCTAAGCGTCGCTCTAACTCGTCCCACAAATGTTCTATGGGGTTTAGGTCTGGACTCTGTGCAGGCCAGAGAAGACGTTTTACATCAGTATCTTGATACCACTGCTTGACAGAGGCTGCAACATGACACGGGGCGTTGTCGTCCTGGAAGTAACATTTGTCCATTCCATAAAATTGCCAGAGCGTAGGAAGAACCTGATTGCCCAAAATATTCATGTAGACGTCTGCGTTCAATTGACCAAGAAAAACACGCAAAGGTCCCAGGCCATACCACGAAAAACACCCCCAAACAAGTAGTCGGATTTCATGCAAATCCGCTGGCGTCCGGTCCATTATTACTGGGTAGTGTATACGTGTATCAATTTTCTCTCTTAACGATTCGTCAAAATTGCTTTGCATCCATCACCAAAAACATTTTGAGTTAATCCAATAAAAGTGCTTAATGGCCCTTTCTGGAATTTCGCATCTTTATGTAACAAAACGCACCCCAGAAATAAGCGAATGTAATCATTCGCTCGTATCAGGAGCGCACTGTTTTCTTATCTGCCGTCAGATCGATTTCCGCTTTATTGGATTAACTCTCATGTTGGGTTTCTAAGTTCTTTTTCGATACAATAACTGGCTCAGTTATCTTTTTTGTCTGTTGCATTCTCTCAATGGCTTCTTGAAATGACTTTCTGATTAATTAACAAATCGTGCAAGATATTTATGTACTTCAAAGGGATTTTGAAACGATTCATAAATCAGTGGGCAACGATCATTCGGAATCTAATTTGGGTTTACGATTCTTTTTTAATGGCTATCGTCTTCAATTGAAGAATTAATCTCTTCTTTGACAGTTCTATTGTTTGACTGAAAAGTACCTAAGGAATAAAGAATAATTTTAGACCATTTGAGCAAATTCAAATACGAATATTTTGTTTATGTTTTATGAACGATATCGACTGAGTGATTTGTTTTAAAATTTAGTACTTTCTTTTCTAATCGCTATCATCTTCAATTGAAAAATCAATATCCCTTTTGACAGTTCTATTGTTTGACTGAAAGGAAGGCATTGAAATGTAGAATAATTTAACACCACTTGAAATACAGATTCAAATGAAAATATTTTTTATGAACGGTATCGATTGAGCGTTTTGTTTTCCTAATCTCCTAGACTTGTATCTTATATATTTAAATTAAGGCACCGAGCCATGTTTTTTTTTTTTTTTGCCATATTATGAACTTACGCTGAAGAAGTGAACATATTTTTAGTGTGACATGACTATCCTGCCACACCACACTTTGCATTAAATGTTTTGGTTTTTACTTTTCTGAGAGATCAAGATTTGTTGATAGATAGCATTTGAAAAACATTTTCGTGTTTTATGAAGAACTAGGGGGCCTGTCCCCTGCTCGCTAACGCTCGCCAACCCCCGGAGGATTGCTTCGCAATCCTCATTGGTTCGCTGCGCGAACCTATGCTCGCTTCGCTCGCCTCAATGAAGACATGTGTCCTAGCAAAAGGGATTGTTTACAAAATATGTTACTAAAATTTTTTTTCAAATCTAAATGTGCTGTATTACAAAAAAATATATACAGTATCTCTAAAATCATAATTTAAATGAAAACTTTGTGCAAATTTTGACTCGAAATGTGAGCGTTGCTTTGGAAATTGAATACCCAGCATGTTTTTGTGTGTACATTTTCCCAGCACTCAAACGACCCACACTTTTTCATTGAGTTTTTTCCGAAAGTTGTAGTGCAAGCGTCTTGTTGAACTATAATTGTTGGCCCTGAAAAGGACCGTTTTTTAAATGGCCCTGAAAAGATCCTCCGCTTTCTTTGATTTCTATTATAAACTAACTGCAACAACTCATTAAAATTTCCTTTTTTTTTTTCAATAAAATTTCATCCGATAACGCTATAAATTCAATCGATGCGCGAGATTTCGCGATAAACAAACAATTGTACAGTGCTGCCAAAACGCGATTACAAATAACGTCTTTTTTGCGTGCCACGTAAGAGAATTATATATATAGATGTCGAAAGAAAAAAAAAACATTTTAGAAATAAGAGGAGGATATAATTTTATGTGTGTAATAAAGTAGTGAGATGCATCAAGTTTGGAAAGCCTTGATTTAAAAATATCATCAGTAGTTTTCCTTTACCACCCAATTTATAGATAAGAAAAGCGTAGACAGCTTAAATGTTGATTCAATCTGACTTTGGTCAAAATCCATGGTTCTTACACGCGTCTTCTATTTTTACATTATTTTGAACCTAGAAGCTTTTTAATTTTACCTAATAAAACAATAAAATTATTTCATCCCATGAGAGTTTGCAAAATGATAAGTTACAACTCATAAGAAGCTTTTATAAGATTTACTACTTAATTGATATCTATCACTAACTAATCCCACAGAAATTTTCACTAATCTTTCATGTGGATGTATCCCTTTTCCCAGTACCTCTTCCAGAGTCCCGTTTTCTCTTCCACCATGGCAAGTTTAATAATTAATGATGACAATATTTTTTCCTTCACTTAAAATTTCATTGATAATACTTTCCTATACATGTATTTAATAAACCAATAATCAAAATAATATGTAAGTATAATCAATAATCAAGATGATTAGATTCTTAATTTCACTCTTTCCATTTACTGCGATTCGTACAAGCGACCCATCAAACATCAATTCCCTTTTTAGTGATGGATTAGATATTATATTTATATCTATATACAATAATTTGGGCTCATTAATTTAGGTTGGAAACCTCGACTTCGTCTTTTCTCATACGAATCCAATCGCAATCTGCTTGTTTCTTTTGTTGAACTTCATTCCTCTGGATCGTAGCCAGATTTTGGGTGAAATTAGACTTGTCATGGATCCACAATGTTATTATTGCCCTGATAATTAAAATATGTACTTCATTGTTCCAGCATGTCTATCCCAAACTAGATCTGACACTATCGAATCTTGGGCATTGGTATGAATTTTATTCCTTGGGCTGTACTCTATAATTACACTCTTAGCATTACTTTTAGAAGTATTATATACGAAATATGATCAAAAAGTATCCGGACTGTATTTCTTCAAAAATGCTGAAAGACATAGGCTTGAAACAGTTATCTTCAAAGCATGATTAACAATTTCAAAATTATGTGTATTCAATTTTTTAAAACATATGACTGGTCGTGGTGCCCTGTTGGAAGAATAACAGATTAGCAAACTCGGAGTTACGGGTTCGATCCAATTAAATACTGACGTGTAGGTGGGGATTGGTGCACGTTAAATCTGCCGTGATGCAAAATGTCCTCACTTTCGCATGTGGACGTTTTAAGAGTGGGATGCCAGCTCAGATGTTGATCTCGTCATCTGACCGTGTTTTAAAATGACGAGATCCCGGACCCTCACTGATAGGCACCTGTGTTGCTCCAGTGCGACGTACCTACAGTCGCGGAAAGAAAGAACGAACCACCCCTCTTTGTTTGAGGAATTTTAACAGTAAAGAATATTTAAAGATGCCGTTTGACAGGAACAAACGTCTTCTGTAAATTCAAATTCATAAAATGTGCTTAAGGGACCGTCTTCATATCAATATGAGCGCCAACTTCATAATTTCAAATAGCAACCCCTATTTCGACACAAAATTTCCAATCAATATAAAAAATTAACTTCAGGTACCGAATTTCATGTTATTAGGTCTTACTGTTTCGATGTTATGAGTACAAAAAAATCGGGGCTCTTAATGTTAAATCAGTGTCTTACACTTTTCATACATATATTCCTAAATAATATTTCTATAGCGGTGATATTTTGTACCATGTTACTGTTAAACAACCCAAACACAATCCCCCTAGTATTTTATTTTAAAAATAAATTTTTAGTATGTAATAACAATTATTAAATTAATGTTTGAAAAAGTTATGAATTGGAACTTTATTATATTTTGATGGTAATCGATGTAGGACTTCTAGTATGGCCATACAAAATTTCACCTCATTCCGATTATTAATTTTGCTCTGCATTAAATATTCCTCATTATTGCGATTTTAGGGGGCAACTAAAAGTTTAAAAGACATTTGACAAACCTCGAATCGTTTGCATTCGCATAGTAAAATAATAATGTTATTCTCAAATCGCTTGCACTTGCTTAATAAATGTAATTATCGGATCGCTGAAAAATAGTCTGAAATAGTGTTTAAATTTAAAATTCGGTTGGCTATAACTACAATTAATCTTGATTTATAAATAAAAACTTTCTTTTTCGAGATGATCCTTGAAATTTGTTAACAACTTAAGGATTGAATATCTCGAGATATAAAGGTAGTAAAGTCATGAAATTTCATATTTAGATTAATTCAACGATGCAGAATATGATTATGGCGTCAAAACATATTGTTTTCTTTAGAATTTTTGTTTGCAAAATTTGATATGAAGACGTCCCCTTATGCAATTTTTTGAATTTGGATTTGTAGAGGACGTTATTTCCTATTGATTGATGCTTTTGAATTTGCTCTAGTATGAATAGTGCTTGAAATAATATATATGTTTCGAGTTTTTTTCCCCGTGATTGCATTAAACTACAAGCCATTTGAAAATGACCACCTAATACATCGTATTTTAACTGTAATCTCTCGACCTCTCAAACAAGAATACCGACTTCAATGCAAATTTTAACTTGCAAAATTTTGCCCCTTCGATATTAGTTAAGTTGGGTTGTCTGAAGCACCCTTATAAAGCATGAAAGTCACGTAATAAAATCGTACGAAACATTTAATTTCTAGACGACTATTTAAGGACAGTTGTATACACGTCTGGCTATGGAAATAATTAGATATCCTGTTTTAGAGTACTCAAAAGTTATCCGATTAATCTTGCGCCTAAGGTTTTAATTGGTTCGGTTATCAATGAATTTCTGTGTGTATGCATGTTCGCATTGATTTCTAGTTTGACGTCTGATATTTTAAAAAACAGTGAACATTACGCGAAAAGGCTAAACATCCCCGTTAAACTCCAATCGAGTACTAAAATGAACCTATTGTGTGGTATAAATTGTCATGTATTGAAAGTTCAATTATATAAGTATTGCATGTCTTAAATGGATTTATACTCAGAAGTGCGTATTCGAACCTTTTATCCCTTGAACTATCTACTTCTGTCCTCGGAGTGACCTCGATCGATAGGGAGTGGTCGCTGAACGGATGTGTCTTATCAATATTTCTCTAAATTCATATTTATCTCATCTATTCTCTCGAATGCTCCCGATAGAAAAACGAACAATACTGTGATATTTTTCATATATATGGGAAACTATTCCCTATATGGAGCCTAAATTTCTTCGGCCTACTTTTGAGATTGTATTGAAATTTCTTACATACAAACGGGGCTGCGATCTCTCTGTTGGTAAAATCTCGGATTAGATACCGGAGGTTCGAAACACGATCTAACCCAAGACCGCGTTTTGTGTTAAACCTGTCGTGGCCTGAAATGCCCTCGCGTTGGCGTGGTTTGGAAGTTTGGGGGCTAACTCGGGTGTTGATCTCGTCCTCTAACCGTAGTTCACAATTTTGAGGTGTTGTCCTTGTGTCTTTCCCTTCGGAATACATCCGGACCGTCGCCAATGGTCTGTTGTGTTGCTCCACTGCTACATAAATTCAAGCTACTATCTTAGTTATATTTATTGCCTCTTATTGTATTTATCAGCTTTAACGGCAGGCGTGGTAGTATTGAAATGTGACACGCGCGTTATCTCTTGCAGATAATTCTTATAGAAAGTAACCCTTGAAGAATTATATCTCTAGACAGCATGAAATCGAACTATTGATATGGTCGTTTGCATTTACACATAGTCGATATAAATGAAGTGAAATCCGAGCCTTGATATGCATTCAAATTGAAACATATGTATTCATTAATATAAAATCCTGCAATATTCCTTGGTTTTTAATTACTGGTCAATATTTTAGGGTGGTTTTGCAGTTATATTAACGTACTTACGAATCATGACAATTTTCTTTGTATAAATCTGAGTATTTAAAATGCGCCAATTAATGGCTACTTATGTGAACTAGCTGAATATAGCCGGCGTTGCTAGGGTTTCAAATATGACTGCGACATTTCCCTGTGTTAACTACTCAAATACAAAAACTCTGTAGAACGTGTTTCCTAGCCGCGACAGCTGAAATATGACAGCGACATTTCCCTGTGTTAACTCAAACACAAACCCTGCCAAACGTGTTTCCTTATCCATGTCTATTTATTGCAATAAAACAAACTTTAGATTTTAAAATTGAGGCCTCGAGGGGCACTTTTAGGACTACGTGTGTGCCAATTTTCATGGCTACAGATTGGTCTACGACAGGAAAGAAATAGACTGTTTTCCGCAGTGTTCTAAAGTATGTCTACCAAATTTGGTGTGGATTGGTCAAACGGTGTAGATTTGTATAGAGAATATACACACATACACGCCTTTTATATATATATATAGAGAGAGAGAGAGAAAGAGATATAGATATCAAACATGCTTATGAAAAGAAAGCGGCTTGATGACGTAGGCGAGAAGTTAAATTCCAGGAACTAGAAATCGTTGATAATTTTGAACAGGTTTCGCGCTGTTTAAAAGATTTGCTGCTTTCCATCTAAAACTTGAAATTTTCCAAGAAAATGAAAGATTATTGAAATAGAGGGGGAATAGTTGAATTAAAAGTCGTACTGGAGCAACACAACGGGCTATTGGCGACGGGGTCCGGGAGCAATTCCGAAGGGATGAACCGAGATAAAAAAAATAAGACTGAATTTGTTATATAGGGTATGTTTCCGAGTAATTGAGATGAGTAATGTAAATACGTATATTCCCAGCTTATTTAAATTCTGTGGGAAGTGTATTGGACATTCTTAGAAGAACTAATAGTGTCGTTGTAGTTGCTGAGACCAGAGTTTTAACATTCAGTGGTTAAATACACTGAATTTTAAAAACATCGATGGTTTTGGGGGGATATATTAATTTTAAAGATCGAAGTTTGAAAACATCGATTTTTTGCTGTCGCTATGGTATCACTAGTTACTAAACCAGTTTTAAGAAATAGGGGAAAAAAGTTTTTTACACTGAATTTTAAAAACATCGATGTTTTGGGGGCAATGTATTATCAACATCGATGTTTTAATTTTGAACATCGATGTTTTGCTGTCGATGTCGCATCACTAGTACGGACTTCAAAAAGACTTTCTAAATGGCTGGCTTCAGTTTTGAACATTGACTCAAGGGTGTGTTTACATTATACCCGATACATGTGTATTTACTTTATAAATTTTGTCATTCGATAGACTGACTTTTTAACGATGCGTTTTACCTCTTAGCTCGTTTTTAAAATTCTGCTTTCCACCGTAATTCTTCATTGGCGTTCTGAAAACTAAACATCGTCCGCATGACTGTATTTTTCAAATAAAATTGTAGATTTTATAAATTCAAACTGAAACATCTAAAAAACAATAGTTAAATTGGTTGCTGTACTTTTACTTTTTAATTTGGAGACAATAGGACCACTCGGCATTTTGCCATCCTTAAAGTGTACTAGCTTACTGTCATGGTATGATATGTTACCAACATCAGCAACGTATGACCCTTTTTATACAAGTACAGTTACGAAAAGTTATCCACGGTAAACCTGCTCAGTAACGACCCATATTTGAGGTCTTTTTACCTTATTCATTGTGGTATCCATAGTGGATCAATTGAAAAAGAAATAGATCCCGATTATCAAAGAGCAAGACATTTATTAAAATACAGACGCCAACTGCTGAACTGCGTTCTGTGAATTAAAAAAAATTTTAAATCACACATAATTAAGTGCGGCTTATATTGTCACACTTGATTCGTTCTACTAGTCTCGTCTTTTTAATTATATACCACTAATACTTTTCTAAATGCTATTTAGCCCGACCACACATTAATATAGCAATCTGCAGTTTTCTGACGCCTCTGATCAGTATGGTCCACGTATTTCTCATTGAGAACCTATAACTTGATCAGGATGTGCCATTCCAGGACATGATCAACGTGACTTCGCTACATTGCTAAATTTATCAACTGATACGGCATCCATGTAATTCATACAGGCCCGTGTGTATTGAAACATCCCGAGTTGTCTGATAAATTTGGCCTCTAGATTGGTATAAAATTACGAAGTTAAAAATATTTTATCGTGTCTTACTTATCTTTGTTTTTTAAACTGCTTTGTATCGAGTGTCTTTAGTGTAGCACTTTCTCTACCAAGTAGAATACATCAAATGCATCAGGATAGCTAACTAATGCTACAACTTGTACTAATGTTCAACAAATAATTCTTTAAATCTCACTGCATATAGCTGGTCCGCCGTCCTCAAACATGTATGTAAGCGAAAAACATTTCTTGTGAAATTCTGAATTTTACGTTAGCTATTTTTATGTGCCTATTCTGTAAATCTTCCAAGACGATATAGACAGGACTTCATGTAACATGTGGCCAATTTTGTGTTTTGTTAGTCTGAAATATGACACTTTGTTTCCAAGATCTTGAACTTAATACATAAATACAAATTGCCTGTCTTCATAACACATTCTTTTATAGCGAAGGATATTTATTCCATTGTTTCACAGTCAGCATTGTTTGTATGACAGAATGCAGAGATATTAAAGTGCTGCACATTTTACGCTTCATGGTATACTTTCTACAAATATTTGCTAAATCTCATCTATTACTGCGATTGTTATTGTTATGTCGATGATCCATGTTATAGGTTGACCTAAAAATGTATAAAAGTGACCTAAAATGTAATTGATACATTTCAATTAGCAAAATATATCCTTTTTCTGATTGCCTGTTAGATTTTGATCGTATATCTCTTTTATACACTCATGTTTGTGAAAATTGCCGTGAAGAATTGTCCGATTTAAATGAAATTTATTCCGCTTATTACTAATAGTGATACAAATAAATGATTATAGTTTCAGGTCAATATACAACCCCATTACTAGAACAAAATTAGTACTTCGTGAAGCCACCACGAGCGATAACAAGACCTAAACGTCTTTGCATCGAATGGCTTCGAGACCTTGGATGTGTCTCTAAGGTCTAACACACAAGGCTGCTTCGATCCGAGCACAGGGATCGCGGTAGCCCAGTTGGAAGGGTAACGGATTAGCAACTGGTGGGTTACGAGTTCGAAACTTAGTCCAGCCAAAGACCGTCGTGTGTGCGGGGTTGGTGCACGTTAAATTTGCCATGGCCTGAAAATGTCCGTACGTTGCGTCGTGGTGAAGTTTGGAAACCTTTGTTCCGACCGTGGTTCAAAATTACGTGGCGTTCTCCTCGGGTCTGTCCCTCCGGTATTGATCCCGGACCGTCGCCACTAGCCCTTTGTGTTTTTCCAGTGTGACGTTAATTAACTACCTACCAGCTACCTCTATCCAAGACCACAGTTCATTAGTACTGACTACTGGAGAACTGTAATGGATGAGACAACCAATGACCACTTGTCAAGTGTAACTGACTACTATGTCGGAGCATAGCTTTATATACGAGCATTTTGTTGTGTGTTGATAATTTCGAGTTGCTAGCAATGAGGCGGGGAAAAATATTACGAGGGTCCAGGAACTTAGATTTAAGGGAGGAGGTATGCATATTCCAAGAGGCTGTTTTACGTGACACAGAAGTATGTGAAAACTGGGGAAAACCTTTCCAAATAATTGATTAGGGAGATACAGGTTTCGTTTCATGACCTCTTGGCATTTGTCAACATTGATTGATGTTCCAATCAATAAGCCATGACTCAAGTGAATGAAGGTAGCACGTAAGTGTTTTTCAAATGTTTGTAAGATTGTTATTTTTTGCCAATATCGTAGTATCATCTGCAAACATACAGAGGAGCGCTGAGGTATATCGTTCACGTACAGATTGAATAATTTGATCCAAAAATGGAGCCCTGTGGGGAAATGGCCTGAATGGCACGACGTGTGGCAAGTGGTTAGTTTATGCGAACAACAAATTGCCTACTTGTCAAGTAAGAATGTTTGAGGTGTATAAGTGAGGCAAAGAAGCCGAATGTAATAAATTCATACAATACTTATCTGGTTCCTCAACAAACTTTTTAGCTTTGAATGTGTAGCTTTTTGAGATAAGGTTCTTGATGCTACAGTGAATGCTGAAAATGCTGTAAATTCAATAATTTCACCCTTGTGCCTTATGTTATTTGTTTTCTTAATATGGCTTTGATACTTCTTGTCCTTCGTTAAGTTGCATTTTCGATGGCCAGCAATGTATTTACATTGTCTAATGTACTGTGACAAGAGGTTACGGTTTTTAAAAACGTAACAAAATTTTCCTTTTCCCGAGTTAAACTTGCTTTTAACTTTTCAATTGAATTAACGTATAACAATATAATACGGAAGCATTCACAAAGACCGTGATATATTATTGGAGCTTGACAACTAATAAGTATGGAGAGAGAAGTGCGAAACTGGTTTAATTTATTTCATTTGGCAAAAATGCTAGACCGATCTTGATGTTTTTCGTTTCGTCGTTTTTTTCGTCCTTGACTGCTCGTTCAGTTAATTTATTTCTTCGCAGCTCTTTTCATCTTGGCACAGAATTAGGTTACACTTTACAAAGATGGGTTTTTCTTCTGAAATATATATTTTTTTATATTATATGGTTTTATTTACAGATAATATTTGTTAAACTTTAACTAAAAATTACTGAAATTTAAAATCTAATACAAATTTTGTTTTCGTAAAACTAAATCTTTACCGGATTAGCTTATTTAAATGCGAAATAATCCCATACAATCTAAATTTTGTAGAAAGAGATGAAGAGATACTCGCCATTATTATCACACCTTTATTTAAAAAATTAAATGTGTTAAAGAATCAATATTAAACTGAACTTTTTAATGTATAACCTCGACTTATAACATCGATTTTCAACCGGTGTGCCGCAAGAATGGCACTTACTTTACATTGGTACCTTACAAATTGTGAAAGTTTAAATTGTGTTAGATTTATTTTATTTCAACGGTTTAGTTTTTAACTTTTGATAGCATTCATGAATTTTCCTAGCAATACCAGTATTTTTGATAACACTTTTAAATAATACCCGTATAAATATTTTTGAATATTTTTTTACAAAGTTTCACAAAACTGTTTCAAAATTAAAGAAAAGCCACTTTGTGTCATGAAATGAAAATAGGTTGAAGATCGCTGGTTTATAAGATGTGTAAGGAGGATGAGAAAAAAATAAGATAATTTGAATGACTTTTTTCCTTGATCGGTTTTGTCAAGTTTCTATTTCAATTAAAGTAAATTTCTTTTTGATTTCTTTCATGGTTCACTTGCAAGTTTACTTTGCACCATATGTGATCACTGATGAATTATTTGACGATAAATAACATTTCAGGATTTAAAGTATTACAAAAATCCTGTTTTCTACCACTGAACATTCTAACGTTTAAAATGAATTGTTCGCAGCCGTGACATGACGAGGAAAGTTGAGTTCCTCGTGTTCAAATAGCTATACAGGGTTATTCAAAATGAATCATTCGATTTCAAAATTCCATATTTTCAAAATTAAACGACACAGATTGATAAGTAATACATGAATACAAAGGGAAAATATGGAAGCTTTGTATTGTGAAGAATAGATGGCGTTCGTGTGTTCTTCGTGAAGGACGAAAGCTGTATTTGCGGAAAAAACAGTCATTGGCAGTACCTATTTGGATTTGTTGCAAATCTGGCCTTTCCCATAGAGAGATAAAAGGAAGATATCTCCAACTTCCTTTTCCAACAAGATGGGGCACCACCCCACCGGGCTACAGAGGTTCGTCGTTTCATTAACACGGAGCTACCTCGAAGTTGGATCGGTCGTAGTGGACCAGATGAATTGATGTTACACAGGTGGCCACCTAGGTCACCTGACCAAATGCGATTTCTTCCTTTGGTAGTTTGTAAGAGCTAAAGTGTATGTGCCACCATTACCCACAAATTTATGTGAACTTAAAACTATGGATTTCTGCTGCTGTACAATCAATTACCACTGACACTTTACAACGTGTTTGGCAGGAATTTACACACCGTCTTGTAAATAAAGTAAGTTAAAGTACGTGTAACTAAAGGAAGTTATATCGGACGCTTATAAAAAATAACTTCCATATTTTTCCTTTGTATTCATGTATTACTTATCATTCTGTGTCGTTTATTTATGAAAATATAGCATTTTGAAATCGGATGTTTAATTTTGAATATCTGCATATTAAATGGTATGGGTGAAGTGGGATAATTTATAAGAATGCGTAATTCACTCCAAATATCTTAAATTTCTAATGTAACGCTGTTAAGTAGTTATATATGCTCTAATATGAATAAATAATAAAACACTTTCGTGGAAAGTGTAGAAATACGTATCGATTTATAACTTCATTTATTCATATCAACTTTCAAAACGTAAAGCTTGGAGATATTTTGCCACTGCAATAACAGCTTCCACGTTTTTCTCCGTTGTTCCGCCGATATTGAACTATTTATACGTTGGTTACATTGTTATCTTAAGTACTCGAAATATTTTAAGTTGATCGAGATGAGATTAAAAGATAGATCAACAATCAAAGTTCGCTGTTCAGCAAAATGTTTTAAAGAGAAAATATTTAGTGCTGATCAAGTGAAAATTTTTACTAACAATAGCAAAGGTGACTTTCCTGATTAAAGAAAGTCTTGTTGCCTTAGTGATTAGCGATTTTGTGCTTGAGAAATTTCACCTGCGATTAGTTTTTGTATATGTCTGAAAGGTACAAAAGGCACTCAAATCAAGCTTATAAATAGATAGTAGGCAAACATAATACTAAATCATCCAGTGATGACATAAAGATCTTTATATTAAATCTTTCTCAAAACAATAGCGATTTGAATATTGTACTATAAACTTTCGTATATCCACTACCTTTCAGTCATCGAAACTTGCTGCTAAAATGTTTGCGTGTTTTCAGACCCATGTTGCAATAAAAACGATCACTAAAAGATTTTAGGAAGTCAATTCGATTATGATGCAGCAAGTATCTTGGAATCAGCTAAGCCCATCACTCACGCTGAAAGTTTCTCTGTTTGAGAACTGTTCCTGAACATAATACGAGTGTTATTAAATCAACAGAATAAACCAAAAAAGGGAAATCAATTTCTACAGAAGAAAATGTCAATAAGGAATGTCGTAAGAATGCTCTAATCACGAATCATACGACATTCATGAGTCGTGATTAGAGCATATGACCAAACTAGCCATAATATGTTAGGCTGGATACACAAGATAAATTCTTTCTTTTTTGAGGCGTCTGTTAGACGGAATTTTAAAAATGTTAAAAAATAAGGAAACAAACAATTAAATAATTACTTTTGCATTTGAACAAAAAAGCATATTTTCAATTTGCGGTAAATTTATTTCTGACCTGAATACCATGCAACAGTCGTGTGAACATTCTGTTGTCTTTTACTTTTTCTCCGTTTGCATTTACGCGTTACTGTGCTACACACTATTTCGGATAATTGGGAGTTCACTGAATTGCTTTAAATTGCAACTATCACGATACCAGTCCTTTGATTTAAAGAAATTTACACATTATTTGAGTTATCTACTTTTGAGCAGATTATGCCGATTTAAATCAAATTTTTTTAATTAATAAAAAGCATTGATTAAAACATAAATTTTAAATGGTATTTCATTTGTTAAAGTTTAATAATGTTGATAATAAAATAATCTGAAAAAAAGAAGGATGTGTGTTATTGAATTCAAAGGACTAAAAAAATTGCTTGTGATCAAGCTTGCCTGGTACACTCCATGAAAAATCAGTACACCTTTTTTCTTCTGAAAATCATCTTTCCTCTTAATGATAAACTGTATAATGGAAATATCAGTAATCTGTAAAGATCAGTATGACCATACCGAACTATTGACTATGGTTTGCTGCAAAACTCTGTGGATAAAACTTATTTTTAAGTACATATTTAAAAGATACTGTGTTGTAAAATGCTTTGATTTTTCAAAATTTTATATTATACTATTACTAGGGGGCCCGCCCCCTGCTCGCTAACGCTCGCCAACCCCCGGAGGATTGCTTCGCAATTCTCATTGGTTCGCTGCGCGAACCTATGCTCGCTTCGCTCGCATCAATGAAGACACGTGTCCTAGCAGAAGGGATTGATTACAAAATGTATTCCAAAAAAAATATTTTTCAAATCTAAATTTGTTGTATTACATAAAAGATATATACAGTACCTCTGGAATCGGAATTTAAATGAAAACTTTGAGCAAATTTTTACTCGCAATGTGAGCGCTGCTTTGGAAATTGAATACCCAGCATGCTGTTTGTGTGTACATTTCATCAGTACTCGAGCCACCCATACACTTTTTGACTGAGTTTGTTGTCGAAAGTTGTAGTGCACGCGTCTTGTTGTATTATAATTGTTAGCCTTGAAAAGGACCGTTTTTTAAATAGCCCTGAAAAGATCCTCCGCTTTCTTAGATTTCTATTACAAACCGCAACAGCTCGTCTAAAATTCATTTTTTTCAATAAAATTTCATCCGATAACGCTATAGATTCAAATGACTCGCGAGGCTCCTAGTAAACAAACAATCGCACAATGTTGCCAAAACGCGGTAACAAATAACGTCTTTTTTGCGTGCCACGTAAGAGAAATATATATATAGATAGTTGTTTCTTTTTGTCTCCTTTTAATCTGGATTTTCAGTATTATCTGTTTGCATTATAGAATGAAATTCTAATGAACGGATCATGACAATAAACCATGCCCCGTGATTAATCTTAAAAACTTTTTTTAAACTAGTATTAATATTCGGAATATGTATTTCATGTTTATATTTTTCTAAAATCTATTTTTAAAAGTATACTTTTTTATCTCCTCCACCCTCTCCTCTTCTCTTTCACTGTGAAAATCGAAAGTGTAAAAAGTTTACTTTACTGGATTTTCTAAACCCCTTATACTGTATTAAAGTGAAGTATAATTGTATTCTGGAAACTACCATAGTTTGCATGCCTAAAATATTGCAAATTTGAGGTCAAAAGACAAAAAAAAAAATTATTTTTAGAAATTATTATTTTTTTATTCCCTGGTTTTGAGACATGCTAGTTAAAAAAAGATTATCGTCAATTTTAACACGTTTAATAATTTTACAATTATTTTAATTCACATTACTTTTTAAACCTTTCTTGATGCGTTTAATGTATTTACGTTTTCTTCATCGACACTTGCAATTAGAATATTCTCAAGCGTCTAAACTGTTGACATAGACCATAAATTGCATTTCTGTTAGTGAAATAGTATTGATAGTGGTACTGCAGAGAACAGCTCTAGGATCTTGAGCTCTCATAATTATTGGTTTCTGATTTTTAAAATATATATTACATATTATTTTCTGAATTCATTTTATAACAATAATTTAATGGCATGTTTGATATTCATTACCAAAATATAAAGGAATGATTATAGACATTGTTGTCCTACGGTCATTCAACCATCTCACACTTCTACATATCGTATCAATGACACAAAAATAAAGAATGAATTTCTAGAAACAGGTTTGAATAACTTGCTTAAAACTGTTTACTATTGTACACTCTACACTGGTTCATTAAATTAGATCAATTAAGATGTCCCACTGGTTACGGTAATATTTTTATGTTTGATGTCCACCTCTTAACAAGGGGACTAAAGATTTTATAAATATATAGATATTGTAGCGTTGCGTCCTAGGGGTCCTACCTCCTGTGCCACTCTAATTTTTTATGAATGCCCCCTCCCCCGACACATACATTACAAATATACCTATAGTTTTGGCAATAGTTGGTTGATTCGGTTTATCTTTATTTGATTGTTTTCGCAGCAAAAAAATAAATAA
Organism: Metellina segmentata; assembly: GCA_947359465.1. Classification (NCBI taxonomy): domain Eukaryota; kingdom Metazoa; phylum Arthropoda; class Arachnida; order Araneae; family Tetragnathidae; genus Metellina; species Metellina segmentata. Next base: position 59,067,188 of record OX375875.1, read on the forward strand.
AATAACAGTGAACGAAATATGTGTAAACAAATATGGTTGTAAATATTGGTTTTTCGGTTATAATTTTTTATAAAATATTTCGCCAAACACAAGACTAAGACCGTCAAGTAATGGACATATACCATGAAAGTTACCGACAGAAGATATCCACACCTAGGTAAGTTACAGGAATGACTTGTGCCACCTACAACTCGCAGGATTGTAGTAATTTATATTATTAAACTGTACCATGTATGAAACAACCACTTTAACCTGTCCCCCACCCCCAATAATTTCCCCAATCTAACTCCCCTGCTTGTTAACCAAACCGCTTTAAAAACGTGATTAATATCTCAACCGCTTAATAAATTCCCTTTTTAACTGCGGGCCCCGTCGGAAATAAAATCCTACGCTACTGCCTGTTGACAACTCGGGAAAGGGGAAAAAAAGTGCGCGGAATGTCAACACCGAATCGACCCGTTGCCGGACTGTTGAGTCTCGGCGCGGGACCGATCCTCCGCGCATCCCTCCGCGCTGTCGCGGCTCTGCGTGCTCCCTCCGAGCATCCAAGATGGCGCTGACTTCTGTTGCCCGGCGGACGGTGTCCATCGATCATGAGAAATAGTTTCCCCCGATGAATGAATTCCTCGAAGGCCGGCCCCTCAAGTTTTCGCCCCCGACAACCTTTTCTCGCGTAACGAGCTCTTGACCTTTAGGACGGTTTCCTTCTCCGTCTTGGTAAGTGTTGGGATGACCGGGTGGTGTGCGGGGAGCCTGTTCTTCATGAGAGTTCCGTGTTGTGTGAATGAGGAAATAATACTGTTTATTGAAGGTGTGTGATCCGTTCTCTGGCTTCACTTACTGTTTTATTTCAGTGGAAGAAAACAAGGCTGTGTATCTGCTTTTCTCTAATAGGCCGCTCTCGGAGAAAATATCGAGAATTTGTGTTTTTAGATTTTTCGTATCGAAGTGACATGCTAAAATGTTTTTTTTGTTTATTAAAAGCATGTATCTCACTTGTGCATTACATAAACGTATCAAATTAAAGACCCGAGTGTTTTATTTATTGCTCAATTTTGTCAACAGTACGTGATTCGTCACGTAAAATGTATTATTTTATTCCTTTCGTTTCGTACGTGGATGAAGTTAAGACTATTGACATTCCTATTTTGTCTTAACATACTTAAAAATCATAAATGTCGGATGTGAACGGTAGTTTTAATGCTATAAGTTAACATAACATCTACCTTGGCAATAAATATAAATGTATTTTTTAAATTATTATTTTTTAACTTTAGGGTATTCCTGATTTTTCTAAATGACCCTTTTACATGAAGGTTACATATCCTTTGGTGTCAATGGTGTTTTGCGAAAAATGACTGTCCACTTTAAAAATTTAAATCATATTTTCCCGGAAGATTATTCTCAAATGTATTGTTAATCATGATAGACGTTGCTACAGTTTTATAATTTTCAGTGGTACGAAGGCTATACTATGTAACTAATTTCTATGTTTTCAAATTATATATGCTGTTATGTACGTATATTATCAATACAAACACGAAATTAAGACATCAAATTGTTTAGCAATTTTAGGAACTCGAATTGATTTCATACTCTTATGTCTCTAAATTTGTACCATTACATAACAATTGCAATTATTACCGAGTTTGATTTTTACTTCTACGGTACCACTTTTTAGTGCCTTTTACTTAAATTTACATAACATCAATTATTGTTGTAATATCGAAAGACTTTTTACTTTATTAACTTATTAATTAACATTCGAAGTAGTTCTATGTTTTCTTTGAACAGAAAGTAAAGAGTTTTCTTGGCGTTGTGACCATAAAAGTGACTAAAATAACGTAATCAAGGCTTTGAAAATTTGATGAACCTAGGATATAAGTTACTAGCCTAATTTTATAAAAGTTTGCTTTTTGATACTATTTAATATGCTTCTATTAATTATTATGCTAATATTAATTAAGGACGGGATAAGTTGCTTTTGGGTAGTTTTTACTTACATAAGTTTATTTTCATATTGGTATTCTAGAACCGAATTTATGCATTTTTATGTTTTGAAAATGGAAATATATCTTCATTTATAAAATATATTGAAATATGTTTTAAATATTTAATACTCTATTTATGTGGTCATTAAAATCATTCATGATTAACTGTTCTTTTTCCCTGTTTTAGTACTAATAATTGAATTGTGTTTCGTTTTATAAATGACCGATTAAAATATGAAATGTGAAAAAGCGATTGATACTTTACTGTATGGATACTTATAAATCACTGGCGTGCCATTAATTAAAAACTTATATTCTAAAATGTGAAAATACTTTGCAGTGGGAGTTTCTTTTTACTTATTTTAGTGTTTCAATTCAGGCTTAATTTATCATGGTTTCACGTTTTATACATTGTTAATGAATTTTTTTTGAATGATTATAAACAAATGGTGGGGGTGGTTCAGCATTTTCTCACAGTAAGTTTGCTAAATAAACATAATGAATACGATGAAAACGAAGTTGGTCATTTGATCGCAGAAAAGCGAAATATTTAACCAAATATTATTTAATCGCTTAATGTCATTACCAAACTAAAAATATTCGATGAAGTAATTTTTGCTGCAATCGTCATAATATTTAAACTATCGTAACTGATGGTTTTCGAAAATATGTAGTAGAAAAATTTGAGGATCTAGGTTAAAGTTCAATTCGATCAGAAACAATTCATTTGATATCTTATGGTTTATCATGTTTTATACTGTTACTAAAAAGATTAAAATCTTTTCAAGTTAAAAACAACCTTTGAAATAAAATATGTACTTCCATTCCAAAATAAGTAGTAAAATTGTGAAGGAATAATGCTATATACATATCCGTTTACTTACCTTCATTTCTAAGTATTTAGTAAATATTTCTCTATTTTTCATTTCTTTAAATTTGTGCTAATTTTTCTTTCTGTTTTCTAGTGTCCTAGGCAGTCCGGACAAGGGACTTCTGAGAGCATGGGCTTGAGTTTGTTTGCCAGAGAAAGATGCTCGTAAAAGAGTATCGTATTCCACTGCCCCTCACCGTTGAGGAGTACAGAGTAGCCCAGCTCTATATGATAGCTGTACGTATATCATTACATCTTTCAAAGTTCAATGTTTCATTAATAATCTGCTCAAATTAATGCTTCGATAAATTCAACTTATAATTACATCAAGTGTTTATGAGTTGGGCATAGAATCATTTTCTTGGTTTATCGTTCATTGTACTTTACACCTTAAATATTAATTAAACTGCACACTATTAATTTGTATAAGACTTATTAGTTTTACTTCTCAAGACTAATTAGTTCTCCCATAGGACACTAAACTTTAAGAGATCCGAACACCTTTCCTCCAATGCTTTTAACATTATGGACTGACGCTCTTCAAATCAAGAGGGATGAATATTACAATTATACTACAGGCAGCCAAATGTACTGAATAACTCGATCTGACTCAATGAGTCACATTGCCTCCATATCAGGAGACTGCCAACTCCTAGGGGTTAGAACCCCACCCCCTTGAGTCGCCCGATGTTTTTATAACTGTACCCTGCCTTCTGCCACGTGTAATGGATAAAATTAAAAATAAATCGACAAAAATATGGATAGTGAATTGCATTAAAGTATGAAAATGCAAATAAAATGGCTGCATTTTACTGAGTCCTTTCCCATGATTTCCTCAAGTTGTCTCCACTGAGTCACGCCATTGTTCTTTATACGTGATCGATAGGATCAAAGTCTTGAGGAACGTGTTGGCTAGTCTACAATTGATGTCCTTGGTCAGAAATGATTACTGCTGTTTGATGAGGTAATTCGTTGTGCTTTGGGCGCAGTTTATCCGTTTTTTGGATCTTGGGCCATAAAACCCAAATCAACTAACCTGTTTAAGGGTGTAGAGTTGTCTGAAATGTAATTTTCATTTCCGGTGTTATGTTGTTGAAATGACAACATTCGGGGGCAACGGCTCTCAACCTCTTTCTTCTCATATCCCACATAAACTAATTTTAAAGATTCTGCGACACACTAGAAATATGATTCGCTTATCTGCCAAAAAATAGGTATAGTTTTGATTGATTCAAAAAATATTAATTACTTATCTTTTTGTTCCAAAGTGGCTTTCTAAAAATTATTTTTGAAATTATTTATTTTAAATTTAAAAAAAATTATACTCGAAATTATTACTGAATTTGAAATTATTTTTGAACACATTTGTCACAAGTTCAAAACTGAACCTTTGAAACAAGATAACTCTTACAGAATTTAAACAGTTTCTCCATCCTTAAGGCACATCAGTTGTGTCGCGACACCTGTTAAAAATCGCCTGATCTGGATCAGGGCATTGAGTTACTTCAACGACTTTATAGTAAAATCGTTCACGCCATTCATCGTCCCATTTTCCTGCACAAATAGCTCTTGCATCATTTTCTTTACTGGGGAGAAGCTTTTATAGACGTTTATTAGTCCACTAGGTCGTCAGGCAAACCCACAGTTTTCGTCCACTAGAGAAATTATAATAGGTTTATTATTAATGTTTGACATGAATTGAACTTCCTAAAATGTTTTACGAGTTTCTACAATTGAAAACCATTATGTTAGATCACTTAAATACTGCTTATGTGAAAAAATCCTTGGGTGAAGGGATTTCCGATGATGTCTTGCGGAAATGTCAAAACGTCAGAATTCGAAAGCTTCAACTACCGGTCTCTTTACGAAGAAACTTTTTAATTTCGAAAAACCATCAGATATGTCCATCTGAGGTTTGAATCCTTCTATACATGCATAAAGTTCCAAGGATACCTATTATTTAAAGTGCACTATGGCAATTTAGACGTGTTCCGGGTTTTTTTCGAACACCCCAGGACTACTGAGAGGTGATTACTGATTAGACTTCGTCCTACCCATCCCAGTTTGTACAGCGTGTGTGTAATTTGGAGCCATTTTCAGGCATGACTTCTGGTGAAACGAGAGTAAATTGTATGTACCTTTATCGCCCAAAACATTCTGCGGTGTCCTGATACAACAATCGTCCTATGTTTTGGTGTGACAGGGTAAGAAGGAACGAATATTGTTAAAGTAGTTACTATTCGTTAAAGATAATAGATATCACATAGCAGAAAATCAGAGGATCAGTGAATATAATTCTCATCCACTGAATAAAGCTCAAAGTGGTTTTTTAGTATTGGGAAAATAAATTGTTCAGAACGCACTGTAGACCTTAATGGTCCCTCTCGATTTTTTTTCTTGCCTTTAATATTTAGTTTAATACATTGCCGCCATTCATCTCGGCGTCCAATTATAATTTTCAGATTTCATTAATCTAGCCTGTCACCGTTGTGAGGAGGATATTATCTGGGTGCTCCCGAAAGAATTTATCAATAGAAAAGACGTTAGTCTTCAAGGAGACATGTAGAAACGTATTTATGTGCATCGCCAATCACTACTATCTTGAAATAAGATTGCATGCCACATGGGTCTTAAAATTAAACCAAACCATAACCTAAACTCTAAGCATGTACGTTACAATTATTACACATTTCTTGGTTGGTTTCTTAATTACTATATACAATAACAAGACCTTATTTTCAGTGGTGAGCTTCCCGAATGTATGAACTTTTGGGCTATATTTTTCAAGACTATTACATCAATGTCTTTTTTAATAACTATTCAAATATGATGGGGTAATGCTGATCTGTAACCATATGGAAAAATTTTAGCTGTGTAAATCCGTCGTGGGAACCTCAAATGTTCCCACGTTGACGTGTCATGGGAGCTTTGAGAGTAGGCCAGCTCAAGTGTTTACCTCGTTATTTCACTTATCAAATTGACCCTTATCAAATTTGTCCGTTTTATAACACTTTCGTGACAATTTTCAGATAGACCAATGTTTAAAATCTGAGAGAAGTCTGGATATACTCTCGTAAATGAAAGGGCTGCAGTATCTCGGTTGGAAGAGGAACGGACTAGCAACTAGGGGGTTGCGAGTTCGAATCCAATCAAAGACCGTCGTGTACAAAGGAGGCTGATGCACGTTAAATCTGTCGTGGCCTCAAGTATCCTCACGTTTTGTGTAAAGTTGGGAAAGTGGGGGTTGCTGCTCAGGTATGACCTCGTGGTTCAAGATTACGTGGTGTTGTCCTCGTATATCTCCCTTCGGGTTTGATACCGGATCGTCGCCAATAGACCGTTTCGTTGCTACAGTGCGACGTAAATTCAAATACCTATCTACCTCGTATGTGAAGAGTATTACATTGATCACTATTTTTGTAGATATGCCCCTGGATAAGCACTGTCCTTAGGATATTTTGACAAAGATTAGCAGACTTTAGGTATTTGGGCTAACATTCTTACAGATTGCAAATATCTTGCCATAAGCACAATTTTTTCTATTTGTCTATTTCTGAACTATACGACTAACGACCGCCTAATGCAATCAAACGTCGTGCAGCTATTGCGATTTGCTGTTTAAACTAAAATTTTCCTTCATACTCGTTGTAGAGCAGAGACCTACTGTTTGCTTGCATCAGGACATATTCATAAGGGGGAACCATCATCATTTCAGGTCCCGAAATCTAACGGTATCTCGGGATCTTTAAGTATTTTGCCTGTTTCTAGGTTAAAATAATTTATAAATCTTTTTATTTTGTTTATGGTAGCAAAGGAGTAGAATAATTGTATAAGGGAAAAATTGATAAATTTGTGCAAATTAACCATTGAGTACTTGGAATACTTTTTATGAGGGACTCGTCATCTAAATTTAAAGTCGTGTCAGTCATTTAACTTGCTACTGGGTACCAGTGTGCAGATGCTGAAGCCCATTCAAGTTTCATTGCGTGACTCTAGGACGTATTTCGTTGGTTTGAAATGCTGCCCAGAACCTGTGTTAATTCTAAATCTGAGTCATTCCTCCATCTTCATATATAAGGACCCACGCAGGCCACGAGGTCAGCGAGAGGGCGGATGCTCTGCAAAAGAAGCATCAGTGAGAAACAGTACATCGACAAGGCACAACAAATGGATAAGGAATACACCTGGAAAAAAATTAACAAAGAAGAAGAAGGAATGTGGCAAGGGCGATGTGACTACTCAAGAGAAGGGAAGAGTAGTCCACACAGAATACAAGGACATATCACAGACGAGACTTCTTGGATTTTTTTAGATCAATCAATTTATCACTGGTCAATGCGTATTTGGACAGCACCAGAAACGTTTATTCAATAAGGAAGACAAATGCGAATGTGGAGAAGGAATTAAAAGTGTTGACCACGTAATTTACGACTGCAAACTATGGAAAAACATAAGAAAAGACCTATTTCCCCGTGACCTACAAAAAAGTAGAAAGAAAACTACTTTGGACAAGTAAAATGTCAAGACCATGTCCAGTTGATAATAGCCAATCGACTTTTTGAAATAAGACTAGAAGATTTATCATAGCCCATCCTATGATAGCAAGTGTAATTGTATTGTAATATTGAGAAACATAGGCGGCAACGCATATGCTGTGCGGGGTTGCTTACAACCCAGAACTACACCGTATGCCTTAGAGCGGGACGGTTTTGTTAAATTAAATATAAGGATTAGTATTTTTTGCAATGAATAATCTGACCAATTGGCTAAAGCTGGATCACAGTTGTCCCAGCCTTAATCCTCTCTACCTCTACGTTATCAAGAGGCTTATGTACTTGTCTACAAGGACTGATATATTTTTTATCTACAAAGAGATGTCTATGGGACGCTACTGGAATGTTCTGTTGAGAAGTAAAACTCGTATCCCAGGTTCCTTGTCCAGAGTCATTGTATTCATTTGCTTTCTACTTTCCGGACATGTCTACCTACAAATACACATTGTATTGGAGTAACGATATCATCTATCCATCCCTTTTGCGAACTGGATGAAATAAATAACTCGAGATCACATCAAATACTGCTTTAAACGTCCAGATAATACAGTTGAAAATACAGCAGATAATGTATTTAAAACGTATTTGATCGATTCGAACCTCTATTAGTCTGTTCGTCGACTGATGTCCGAAAGGCCAGAGGTGGGCGTGTAATTTTCTGAAATATCTTTAAATTTTCTTGTCATTTTTCACTTAGCCTAAATGTACAGGTGTCCCACCTTTCTATTCAGCTTCTGAATGAATCTCGTCGTCCAGCCAGGATTTGTGTCTGTTTTCTACCCGCGTCCTTTGGCTTTTATATTCGTTTGTTTGCTGTCACGTGATCCTGCGTTCACGATTCGAAAGTTTGCGTGCGTACCAGATTTATGTTTACCTTCCACAATCATGTAAATGGCCACATGTTGCTCCCGATTTCAGCCCATTTTCTTTTTTTGAGACTACGTTTTCAAATTACATCGCAAAAGCAGTAAAACAGGAATATGTTAGTCACGCTACACTTGAATTATTAAATTTGAAAGCTCTCAGCATCGTTCCTTCGTGGAGAAATCAGGTAAACAAAGCTTTTGGGAAAAGTGTTAGCGAGTTTATAAAATATGTCTCCGCTTTCAAAGGGACCAGTCAAGATTGTTGAATGAATTTAAAAGACCCTTTCACTCACATTTCTTAGAAAGTGATTGCGTTTATTTCATAATTAACGCATTTATCACTAAGGTTTTATTATTCGCATTTTATTTACAATAAAAATAACGTATAATTGTGTGCATCTTAAAAGATGTGAAAACAATTTTCAACTTTAAAATAATTCGAACTTGTAAAGGGGCGTAGAATTAACACAAGAAATGGTAAATGTACGATTTTTTATCCAACAACTTAAAAGGGACCGTAATTCGTCCCTGCAGTACAGCCACACGACCTAGCAAAAGTCTGTCATCTTGTAGAGTTGTATGTACGGGTTGTCAATGAACATTTTGCTAGCACTCAAACACCGTTATTTCTGACCTCTCAGACATGATCATTAGAACGCGCCGAGTTGGAGCGTCAGTGGCGAAAACAGACAACCTTGTGGGATTCCAATTAACTCTGTCAACTGTTATGATAGCCCACACAAAATGTGGAAAGACGTCATCTTCGAAACAGAACAGTGGGTGAAAGTCTTAGATTACCGACATGGATTGACGGGTGTTGAAGTGATAGTGTCCCAGAAAGTACAGTACAACGGTGTTCCAGATAATCTTCGAGATAAACATTCCACTCCCGGACGAAGGTGATGAGTGTGTCAACTGCATTTATATTATTTTATACCCTTAGATGTGTTTCTGTCTCTAAAATCTTTAAATATTCTATCTCTTTCTTCATCAATAAAATATTTTATAAAATACTAGGAAGAACATATAAGACATTACATCATAGGAAAAATAAAAAGTAAGTTCAAACATAAATTTTAAAATTTAATTTGTTTAAAAAAAAATTGTTTTCTATCAACACTGGTAAAGCAATCTGACCTGCGTATAGCAATCGTTGTATACTCAATGCTATTTCTATGGCGATTTCAAATTGCTTTTGGCCTAGGCCTTAGGTCAATTTCAGGCCTTTTAGTAGTCGAATTTTTCAAAATCCTTAGTTTACCTCTACGGCAGGGCTCGAAATACCCGGGTGCACAGGTAGACTGTGCACCTAATTTTCTGGGTGCACGCAGTGTACCTAACGTTAAAAAAGAACGGAGGTGAACGTGTTTTATGCTATTTTGATGTTTGAATAAAATATTAGTATCGACCTCTCTCACTCTAAAGGAACGTAATTAAAATTTATAAATACACACTATGCAAGAACAAAATCACTGGGCCGTAACGGGTTTATACATGAGAAAGGTTTACTTGTGCCACTGCCACCAGAACTTTCCGATGATCGAAACTTTTTCCAGATGGCTCTGTTGAAGCGACTGTCGCGACAGCTGGAGAAGGGAGAATTTATATCACTTGACCAACCGCGAACGATAGGCATCCCACATTTCTGTAAACACCTCGTGTTTCAATAAAGTGTAAAGCCGTATGAATTCCCGAGAATTGTCTGGCCACTGCTTGTCGTAAACAAATATTTTTATTATTTATCTTTAAATTCAGATTTTATCTACTTAAAATATAGTGCACTCGTTAATTTTTTTATGTGTTTTTGCCCACCAATGTCTAATGACTGAATATTTGTAGGTAATAATTTCACAGAAAATTAAAATTGTTTAAATATTTTTATTTACTGTCTACTACAAACCTATCTAAACATACCCAACTAATAAAGTAGTTTACATTACATTAATGCTCTTACATTACGCTTTTTTAAATGTGCACCTAAAATATAATCTGTGCACCTAATTTAAAACTTAGGTGCACCTGTATTAAAAAATCCATTTCGAGGTCTACTCTACGGTATAAGAAGAGTCGCCTTGCAAAATTTCAGCTTCCTGGGACTTGTACTTCTTGAGATACTGTGATGAGTGAGTAGGTCAGTGAGTGAGTGCTATTTGAATTTGGTGGAGTGGTAGCATCCGATACGTTAGTTGCCAAAGCGATGTTTTTCGCCAAACAAGATGGCGGCCAATCCAAGATGGATACCACATAGCAAAATCCACACTGTGAACCTTTTCATACATTATGTAAATAGGAATAATTTGTTAAAAATAGAAAACATTTTCAATTCTCTGCAACAAATTTTACTTGCAAATCTTCTAATTTTTACAGAGGATTATTTTCTCTGAACATGGCCGTTATTTTGCGTTGTTTCCGCAAATAAGTCCAGGCTGAACTCATTTCTTTTTTAATTTGAAAAGTGTAAAAAAGTGGGGGAAAAAAAAAACGCCGGTTAGCAAAACGTCCGGTTGTTTAACAATTTGGGATTTTGTTCTCTTTCTGGAATTAAAATTGAGGATTTTTTTTCTAGATAGGTCAGTTCTTTTCTGGGATCCTGGTAATCCACCAAATATTTTTCAATGTGAGAAAAATCATTTTTGTTTTCCTACTGGTAAACAATGCAATTTGAATCCGGTTTTTGAGCTATTCGTACAGCCAAAAGCAGAACAAGTGGGCATCTTCGTATCTCAAATCATTTATCAAACGATGCATTAAATAATTCGAAAATTAATATGCTGATGAAACTCAAGACCGCAGACTACCATTATATGTACATTGCACTAATTCCGAGCTAATCCCCAAAATGGCGACTGTTTTCACACGTGACTCTTGTCGTCCAATCAAAAGCGAAAGCGGCACGAAAGCACCGGGGAAAAGGCTGTCGCTACTTAAGTCACTATCCAGGGCTTTAGTCTCGGCATCTGACCGTGGTTCAAATTATGTGGCAATACACCTAATGGCTTAGGCTGGGACAGTGGTAACTAGTTGAATATCTATTCAATAAAATTCCATTTTTTAAAAAACTTTTTTATAAATTTATCAAAGTTTTTGCACAACTCTTATGGTTTGTTTTGGTTCACGGAAAAATATTTTCTTCAAAACCCATTCAGTCTCCGATCCAGTCAAATTTGACTTTGATGTATGCAACTTGCAATCCTTTTAGTTAAATTAATAGTTTACCTCTAATTTTATTTTCTTGAAACATCCGATGTGCCAATAAATGAATTTACTTCATATTTTCATTATGTATTTATGAGAATGTATTCTAAAATAATTACTGGGATGAGAAGGCTGAAGCTGCAAACACAACAAGGTAAGCACTGTAATTTCAAAAACAGAAAGGAATTATAAATTAAAAATTAGGAACTTTTCGAAAATAAAAGTTGGTGGATCAGATAGGAGCCTGACCCAGACAACACAAAATGTTGTTTCCTACCCAAGAGCAGCAAGGTGCTAAAAATTTGCTCATACATCCCCCTAAAGACCATTAAAAAGTAAAAACAAAACAATATGAAAAGAATAAGAAAACGAAATCTAACTCGCAACAGCAGCTTTGAAACCGACAACACCAAGTCCGATCCTGATAAAACTTAACTCTTTCTTTCCCTTTTTATAAAAGCAAATGCACTGCAAAGAGATAAAAGAAAAACATCCTAAGTTTTTTTCTTGCGGTCTCCATTCTATAATTTGTTTATGTACTTACACATATTACTAATACGTGTACTCGTAAATGGCCATATATTAACTGCTGAATTTTGTAAAAAACAGATGGCTTATTTTGAAAAATCTCACTTTTGTGTGGCATTATTTGTGTATAATTGTTAGAAAATAGACTTGAGTATTAAATTTTTTATATACTACCGTTCTTATAAGATTAATTAACCTGCAAGAGCATCCCATTGGGTCGAAAGACAGGTATTTCATTGTATAATACGGTTTTTTCAATATTTTATTTAAGTCCTTATTTTGTCCTAGAAAGTGCTTAGAAAGTCCTTATTTTTAGTTAGAAAAAAAGAGTGGGAACCCTGGAGATATTCTTGGTCAGAGATAAAGATATATTGAATTGAAAATGAGGAATTTTTTTGTAACCACGGGACCGTGAGGAATATTTTTGTATACACAGCGTATAACGCACATGGTTTCAGTACGTATAAACCACTATACTTGGACTCTTGGAGGAATATTTTGTAGCTAAGTCACAGCGTATAACGTGCGACCCCTGCCTGCCAGCGAGAACCTTTCACTGTTGGCTTCCATACGTATAAACCGTTGTACCGTGAGGAATTTTTTGTAGATAAGTCACAGCGTATAACACGCGATCCCCGCCTGCCGGCAACCACGCCGCCCCTCCGGGGACGGCGAGAACCTTTCACCGTTGGCTACTATGCGTATAAACCACTGTGACAGGAGGAATTTTTTTGTAGATAAGTCACAGTGTATAACATGCAACCCGTGCATGCCTGTGATAGACAATCACCGCTGGCTTCTATACGTATAAAAAACTACCGGGAGGAAACTTTTTGTAGATAAGTAACGGCGTATAACGCAAGATCCCCGCCTGCCAGCGAGACACAATCACCATTGGCTTCCAGGCATATAATCACCTTCTGGTTCCTCCGTGTTGTACATTTTGAGAATTTCCAACACAAAGACCATCCAGTGTTTTTAATATAAATTACTAAAATACGTCTTCACAGGTTCCAAATGTATACTATCATCAAACATTTTTGCAAAAAAACAAACAAAAGAATTAACACGATTAGTTCTATAGTAAAATGTCCAAAATCTAGAATTGTCCTAAATCTGGAATTTTCCAAATTTCCCGATGCTTTGCTAACCAGCGGTTTTTTTCTCGAATTTTTACTTTTTTCCGACAATTTTTAAAAATTCAGGATTTAAACCTGGATTTAATTGATGAAACAACTCAAAAAAATGTACATGTTTAAAGTAAATACCACACAGAAAAATTAAAAGATTTGCAATAAAATTTGTTCCATTGTATTTATAATTTTTTTTTTTCATTTTTAACAAATTAATCCTAGTTATATAAATCATATTTTACGATTTAAAACGCAAAATTCGCCAGGGGTTAACCTTATATAAGCAAAATAAAAGTACAACTTATCTGAAGAAATCAACAAAAAATTCCAGAGTAACGGACGTAACAGGGGCGTATATAAGGGAGGGGCCGAGGGGGCCCTGGCCCCTCCCGAAATTTTGACTATGTTCAATCATGATAACTTTTTATTTTGAACTTTTTGAAATCTAATTTGTATTTCTGGCGGAAACAATTTTCTTAAAATTTTTTATTATTTGGACACATTTAAAACTGGACAGAGAAGCTATTTCCTTTCCAGAGTAAAGTAAACACAGTGGGCTGGACACAGGTATCCCCAAAATTTATTATGGTTGATGAAAGATGTGCTGTGACCACGTGGTTGTGCGAGTGCAACTCAACAGAGAATATTTTCTCCCTCCGTTGCCCGCAGAATCCAATTGACACCCCTGACAGTTTTACGACTTTGCGAGATAAGAGACCCTCTGTCTAGCTTCCCAAACAACCCCTTGGGCATCGGTGAAAAGTCAATCCTCCATTCAAAACTTCTTCACAAAAAGACGAAATAACACTGATGGAACCGCAATCAGCTGCAGCCCCCCACTGAAGATTCTTCAAGATCCAATGACAAACAAATTGTCAAAGTAAGCTTAGTAACGAAAAATATTTATGATATTGGGAATCATTATCATAAAAGTTCTCTAAAATCTTTAACAAATGAAGAAATAATTTCCTTTGTTGAAAATATTTGGAAACCTGAAAGTGGACAGAAATTTCCCAATACGTCAGATTCAAACCACAAGAGATCCTTTCAATTAAAATGGCTTGATGATTACAAATGGTAACATATTCCGAAGAAAAATCTGGATCTTTTTGTAAGTGCTGTGTATTTTTTTCATCTGAATCTGTTCGAATAGGAGATAATCAATTACCAGGGGCTTTAGACACAAAGCCTTTTACTAATTTGAAAAAAGCCGAAGAGGTATTCAATAATCATGAAAACTGCACGTCCCACAAAAAATCAGTTTTAATAGCCGAAAATATTAAGGCTATGGTTAACAAAAAACACTGAAAGTGTTATAGTTCAATTTAACACCCAAAGAAAACTGATGCAATTAATATTAGAAAGAAAATAATACCGATAGTTCAAACAATACGATTTTGTGGGAGACAACAAATAGCACTAAGAGGCCATATTGACAGTGGACGAATCAGTTTGGAGAAACCTGAAAGCAATGATGGAAATTTTCGAGCATTATTGAGATATAGAGCCAACAGTGGAAATATCAATCTTTATAGATCATCTCACTAACAGCGGCGGGAAGAGCATGTATAGGAGCTCAGTTATACAAAATGAACTGATTCATACACTTGGCCAATTAATTCAATCAAAAATAATATCTAATGTTCGTAAATCATCCTTTTATACTGTATTAGCTGATGAAACCACCGATTTCAGCCAAATAGAACAATTTTCTCTTTGTGTTTGAAACGTCGATGATGAGTTGAATAAAACCAGAAATAAAATCAGACATTTCCTAGCTTTTGTTCCTGTCTTTGATGTAACAGGTGCAGCCTTAGCTTAAAACTGTGTTAGAAAACTTATAAAGTTTAGAACCTGATTTAAATAAGTTGAGAGGGCAAGGATATGATTGAGCTGCGGTAATGTAATTTAGAGGAGTACACGATTACATTAAGGAAAAATTTCCATTAGCTGTATTTACACATTGTTCTTCTCGTACTCTAAACTTATGCCTGATGAAAACTTATGATCTGATTCGTGTAATATTTCTTCTATAGGAAACTGTGTGGGGGGTAAAGAAGTTTGTGGGTGTTTTCATTCATCGGCCAAAAGAACGGCGATATTAAAGTCAGTGATTTTAAAATGCTGCCCTGAACAGAAAAAAAGAAACTAATTTCTTTATGCGAAACTCGCTAGGTCAAAAGACATGATTCTGTTTTGGTATTCAAAAATTTGATGGAACCCATAATTCTTGCTCTCATAGAATTTGAAAACGAAGGAAGTAATTCCTCCTATAGGGTATATGGGTTAATAAGTTCAATAACGCAATTTCAGTTTCTCGTCAACCTTTTTGTTTTGAGCAGTATGCTCGCCATAAAAATTTATCAGAAAAACTGTCAATAAAAAAATATTGACCTCTCGGAAGCTATTGGAATGTATCAAATGTGTTGGAACTGGCATCAAACATAAGGACGGATGCCGATGAAAATTTTGAGACTCTATACAGTGAAATAAACGAATTTGCTGAAAAAATAAAGATAAGAGAAGAAGTTCCTAGAACTTGCCGCCTTCAAAATGTAAGGAGCAACGTCCCTTACAGCAGCAGGTTTGTGGAGACTGAAGACTTATTTACGAAATACGACTTCAGAAACGAGACTATATGGACTGGCGCTGCTTTCAATTCACAGAGATATTAAAATAACAGACGAATAAGTTTTTGATAAGTTTGTCAGTTCACCAAGAAATACATATTTTGTTTTGTAAAGTTCTCAGCAATTTTTGCCATTTTACAGGGTGTCCACTCTTAACCTTGACTGATAATGTCTTTACTAATTTCTTAACCATTCGTTATATATGCATATTTTCAATAACAAAAATGTTTGGAAAGGAAAAAATTGTATTTTAAACGTTTTGGATAAAAAAAGTTATCAATTAAAAAAAAAAATTTAATTTTTATTCGGTGTTTTAGTTTTATTAATCATATTTAGTAAACTAAGATCCAGGTACTCTTACATTAAGCAAAGAAATTTCTATTGAGATAGTAAATAAAAGTAAATTACCTATCCATCAACTGTAAGAGTGGGCCCCCCTTTATATAAGGATTATAGAATATTTTAAATAAGTAAACAAGTTACTTTTTTCCAATTAAAGAAATTTATATTTCAATATAAAAACAATATTTAAAATTATAATTTCGAATTTCTAAAAATACATTTAAACTGTCCTTTTTTTACCCATGTCTGACCTATTCCTTTTAATATCCATGCAGGTTTTAAGTCATTATTATATACATTTTAAATCTATATTTAAGTCATTATAAAATACATAACTACCTATTTTTAGAAATAAATTTTAAACAATTTGAGAATTTCAAATTGTTGTTGGAATTATATTGAATTGTTATCATTTATTCAAATTGATATCTTGAAGTCCTAAATAGCTTTCGAATGTTTGCTTCCCCCAAAATTAATACATTTGTACTATGTATACTAAATTGCTTTAGAGAATATTTGGCCCCTCCCGAAATAAAATCCTATATACGCCACTGGGACGTAACAAGCACAGACACAATTAATGTTAAAAAATTAAGAAAAAAAAATGGCAGAAATACGAAGGGTTGCTTTAAAATGGTTGTAAGCGCGCAAACTCGCTATAACTGTAAGGTTACCACATTTGGCTATAAATCGCCATAAGTTATAACGTATCGGATACTACATACCACCTGTTGCCTTCACTATTGTAACAGAAATTGCATTCGTTTTGCAATTCATGACAGCAATAATGTTGTCTCACTCTTGAAATCTAAATTAATCCCTGCGTTGACAGTTGTATCCGATAATTTTTTTTTTGGAGAAGAAATAACTCCCAATTCAGATTTGCACTAATTTAATCTCAGGAAGTAGGAACGGAAATATCGAAGTGTTTTCTATTTATATCCCCCCCCCTATAAACTTTAAAAGCAGTACAGGAACTGGTTCAATTAGCAATCGGTAGCAATAAAATAGCCGAAAGCCACTTGCTACACTAGGTCGAAAATGGGTGAAGTAATTGATCCAAATAAGTAAATGCTGTTCTTCAGAAATGAACTGATTTTCATTTAAATTTCTTCAGTAAAGATGAATTTCTTTTGAATTTGTTTTTTGGAAAACAGCAGAATTTGTTGAAGGAATATTGCTTTTTTGGTGATAGTTATTTTGTTTGTATAAAGAATATTTTTACTCAATTCCAATTTACCTACAGTGAGTCTAAAAAGTAATCGTATATCAATGAGATAATACTCAATGAACGTCTATTTTTCGAAAAGTAAGAATAAAAATTTGAAAAGTATAAAGAAAAATATGATGGAAGACATTTTATCCCTGCATAAAAAAGTTCTGCGAAATTCAGCAATAGTTTCAAAATAAAGAAAACCAAATTACTTTTTTTTTTCAAATTTCCTCTATCGTCTTATGCCAATCATCGTATTTCGTAACGCAACGAAATTAGAAGTACTTTGTATTACTCTGTCTTGATAGCCGATTGGTTAGCGCTCTGACCCTTGATTCAACAGGCTTTGGGTTTAAATCCCGGTCTTAGCATGGATGTTCGCAATAATTTGGAATCTAATTTAAGCCGTATGTCCGGCTCTAATTTGTCCTCGTGTAGCAAAAATGACCGTAGAGCCAGAAACCAAGTACAATAGAACTCCAATTATCCGGACTGTTTTGAGAAAACAAAATGAAATCAGCAAATCCAAGTTTCTTATCGGTGAATGATAGGACGAAGTATCAGTTGAGGACATAAGATAGTGAAAATTCATGGATGTTCCGAGTGCAGTGCAATGGACGTAAGCGACTGTTTGGTGTATGATTCTTCGGACCCTGGATTCCAAATTTTCAGTGACGATGAAATCATTTATGACCCGGAAGATGACGATATTGCTACTCAACCAGACGCGGGCCCGTCAGCTAGTAAGGCATTTGAGTCCCTTGACACAGCGCAAAATGTATGGAGCTGCAGCCTGAGCCAACGCCTTCTAAAACTACTTTGTTACAACAAAACAAGTAAAGACAGCGAAACCACTGCCTTTGACCAATATGTTCAAGCAATGATAAGTATTAATATACACTGCTGGCCACCGTAAATGCAACACCCTGAAGGAAGCATGCAAATAATATGAACTTTACAACATGGACGTTCGATCGCATCCACCTCAGTGCACTACTTCACGTGATGACAGGCATAGTGTGCGTATGGCAGTGACGTATCGCTCAGCCACATCACGAACCATAGCACAGCACATTCAGTCTGTAACGCATCATCCAGTGTCTGCGCGTACCATTCGACGCCGTTTACAGCAGAGTGGTCTGTCCGCAAGACGTCCATTGCTTTGTCTACACTTGACGCAGAACCACAGACGTCTCCGCCGCCAATGGTGCGATGAAAGAAGGATGTGGACGGCAGATTGGAATGAAATTGTCTTTACTGACGAGTCACGCTTCTGTCTGCAACACCACGATGGTCTGATTCGAGTCTGGACACATCGTGGAGAGAGGATGCTGAACAGCTGCGTTATGCACCGCCACACTGGTCCTGCACCGGGTATTATGGTATGGGGCGGTATTGGATATCACTCTCGCACTCCTCTAGTACGCATTGCCGGTACTTTAAACAGCCAGCGCTACATCTCCGAGGTGTTGGAGCCAGTTGTCCTTCCTTACCTTCAGGGCTTGCCCTCAGCCATATTTCAACAGGATATAGCGGGACCACACGTGGCACGCATTGTCCAAGGGTTCTTCGTCAATCGACAGATTGAATTGCTTCCCTTTCCAGCTGCCCAGCTCGCTCTCCGGATCTTTCGACGATACAAAACATGTGGTCCATGGTTGCTCAACGATTGACCCAGATTACATCCCCAGCTGCCACACCAGATCAACTTTGGCAACGTGTGGAAGCTGCTTGGTCTGCTGTACCCCAAGAACACATCCAAAGTATCTTTGAATCAATGCCGAGGCGTGTGGCAACGGTGATCTCCAACAATGGCGGCTACTCTGGCTACTGATTTTGGCAGGAACCACACTTCACAGAAGTCTATAAATTTAATCATTTGATACATGGTCAACATGTTATCTACAAAATAAATTTTGTTGTGATATCTCTTGTCTTTCTTGGTGTTGCAATTTGGGTGGCCAGCAGTGTAGTATGCAAGTATAAAATGTAAAACAAAATTGTTTTCATAGTCATTAATTACATTACTTTCCAAACAAAATTCGTTTTTTTTATTTACGGATATTTGATTATCCGGATGGGGTCTGGTCCCAATTGATTCGGATAATTGTAAGATAAGATTGCGCAGGTAAGATTGCTGAGTCTATTTCTCTCTTCCATGTGAGAAAAACATTTTCTTGACTGGGGGCTCGTAATTTGGTACGTTTCTTGATGACAATTTTTCAGTCATAAACTGTCTGTTGGTCGGCCTGGGAAATGTCTTAACTTCCTGGCTCAAGTTAGAAGATCTTTGAACTATCAAAAGTAAAATATGTAACTTAAAACAATTTAACAACGATTTTGAAAATTAAATTTTTATGGTTGTGCAAAGATATTTACAATTGTCTTTGTCAAGTATCGATTTTTCTTGCAAAGGACGTTACGAAATTGATCTCGACGGGTTTGCTCTCCGCTGCCATTTATATCGCAATCTTGAGAACAAGCAACGTAGATTCAATCAGCTAATTAAAATCAAAAATTTAATTTGAATCCAACTGTTTCCCTTGAATCAGGAGTCGCCATAATGAGTTATCCAACAAAAATATCCGATGTCTTTAAGGGGACCGGGAAGGCTCTATCTCTTCCATGTTAAATTCACGAAATTCAAGACCCTTTTTCTCAATAACTATAATAGTAATCAACACAAAATTTTTATGGTGGTTAGACTGATATGTTATACAAACTTTAACAGCTCACTTTTTTTTTATTTAAAAATTTTAATTTTATAGAAATTTTTAACTGAATATCACTTTTTAGATAGCATTTTTTAACACATTTAAATTTCTAAAAAATCCAATTTTCAAAAAATCAAAAAATTCCCGTGTTAAAATCTTTAGAGATATAACACAAATATGTCATAAAAATATTACGTCATTATGTTCAGTAGATTCTGAGAAAATGGGGCATGAAACTTAAAAATCTAAGTTTTGAGAAAAATGGATTTAAACATTTCAAATGAATTTTTATAAATAATTTTACGTCTAACCTTAATGAAATCCTGATTTATATAAAGGGTGATCTCTTTCATTTTTAATACATGTATCTTCAATTTTTTTTTATGCTTTTCTTTCTATGGCGGGCCATTTTACTGTATTAAGGAGAGTTTTCGCTCTCCATCGATAACACGGTCTTAGTCCAGTTTTCTCAAAAATTTGTATAAAATGGCAGCCTGGATTGATTTTAACTCTAGATAATGTATAGCACTTTATAATATTTCCACTGTTGCAGCAGGAAACAGTATCAAACACTCCCAGTTTTAAAGTTTGGATGGTTACAAATACATTTTTTGGAACGCGAGTCCAAATCACATTGTTCACCGATTCATTTGGGTTTTGAGTCTTTCCGTGAACACATTTTTTCAACAATTCTGGATTCGCCAAGTCTCTGAAATTTGATTTAATTGTCTTCAAAATGTAGGCAGTATAAGGCAAGGCAATATGTGTGTGTTTATCATGGTGCTAAAATTGCTAAAGGTGTGCTAAAATTGATGTGTATTAACACGTCAATTTTAGCTACAGCACGTTGAAATTTCCACCAGCTTTCATTCCCAACTGAACAAAGACCGTGATTTGGATTTAAGTTACTTGACAGTAAATAAAAATATTCTGCCCAGACAGATTGTTGCATATTGTGCAGAAAACCAACATTTATCCTTATTGCTAGTTCATAATAGATGAAATGTCATGTCTCAGAAAGTGCTAACTTATATCGCATGGTAAAATTAATAAAAATAGTTGGAAAAAAACTAAATGATTACAGTTAACTCTACTGTTACCAGATTATCGAATTTATTTTTTATTTTTATTTATTTTTTATTTTTATTTTTTTTCCCCTTCCTAATGGCGGGCACATTTGACCGAAGTCATTGGCCCCTACAAGGCCGGAATTGATGGCCACTTGTGAAGGAGCACCCAGTGGGAGGACCATCATTGCTCCTAACAATTACTTCGTAATTTTGCACCATGTTCAGATGACGAAGCAACACCTGAGCTGATATACGCTTACAAACATCCATGCCCGAACCCGGATTCGAACCGGGGACCTTCCGATCTAGAGGCTAACACCTTAACCACTATACCGGTCGGCAGATTATCGAAAATAATTTGAGTAAAGTAAAGTAAAAAATATAATATACATTGTTGAGCAACAAAGATTAGAAATGTCCACAAACGGTTTGTTTACATTTGAAAGGCCGTGTCAGATGTGAAGTGCTTATTGGAAACGTGCATAATTTTCAAACTTCCTCTTATTCTATTACCTAGTGTGATATATCATTGGAAAGAGGAGATTTTGAACTATATAAAGGAGCAATAAAATAGAAATTGATTTTTTAGTCGAATTTTGCTTTCCCGGTCCCCTTAAAGAAAATTATTACATAATCTCATTTTTGTTCATTAATTACTTCCGACATGGAGCACAGCGCAGTGCCTTGTGTTTGTTCTATTCCATTTCTTATTTGTTTTGTATAAAGGTGCCTTCTTAACAAATGCAAAAAGAAAATGCTTCTATGTACGACTCGGCAAATCCTTTTCAATCTTGAGTCCAATGTGTTGGGAGTCATATCCACAATGCTTTTCTCATCTTTTCATGAGAAAAGTATTCTTTTACAGTTAACTCTCCCTTATATACATCTTTCTTTTACAGTCGACTCCCCATTATCCACGAGCGGTTTATCAGCTTAGCGGATTATCCGTGACCTTGTAACAATAAAACTTTTTGCGGCTGAAATTCTCGTCTAGAATGCTCGCCTTTCTTGCCAAGGGTAATAAATAAGGAGTTGACAGTATAAGTTTATAAGCCCAATGCTTCTCGCCTTATGAATGTCATGATGGTGAATGGCAGACCATCAATGAATTCAACGAAGCTGATATGAAAATAGCCGACCAACCGGTATAGTGGTTAAGGTGTTAGCCTCTATATCGGAAGGTTCCTGGTTCGAATCCGGGTCCGGGCATGGATGTTTGTAAGCGTATGGTGTAGAGGCGGCTGGTGCACCTTAAATCTGTCGTGGCCGAAAGTCCTCACGTTCGGTTGGTGTGGACGTTTGGAGAGTGGGGTGCCAGCTCAGGTGTTGCTTCGTCCTCTGATCGTGGTTCAAAATTACGAGGTGTTGTCCTCGGATTTTTCCCTTAAGGGATTGATCCCGGACCGTCGTCAATAGCCCGTTGTGTAGCTCTAGTACGACGTTAACTAAAAAATTACCCGGACCGTCGCCAATAGCCCATTTTGTTTCTCCAGTGCAACGTTAATTAGAATACCTACCTACTTAACCTCATTATTATTTTGAAATTGAATAAGATGCAATGCTTGTAAGACGTAATCGCCAAGGGTTGACCTCGTCTGACCGTGATTCAAAGTTATGCGGTCCTGTCCTCGAATCTGTCTCTTCGGGATTGATCCCGGACTGTCGTCAATAGCCCGTTGTGTTTCTCCAGTGCGATGTTGAACAGAGATTGAATTATTTACTATCTATGTTATCAAAATTTGCTATCGCTTTTATATAATATCGCTTTTAAAATAATTTTTTAATGAAAATTATTTACTTTTCGAAAATACTTTTGCTGAAATTGTGAAGTATTAAGTATAAGAGAGATTTGACTGAGAGGGGAGGGGGGGCTCTTCTATACAGTTCCCTTTCGAAAAATTTCAGAAAACATGTTATATCCAATTTTTTCTGTATCGAAAATATTTTTAACTGTCAAAAATGGTTCAAGAACGGATGTGATTCAATTATAGTATAAATATTATCTCTTGTATTACTTATGTGGAATATTCATTACTTATTTTAGAAAAAAAGCCGTCAAGAGAGCAAAGGTGCAGGAAGTGGTGTTGAAATTCTTGTAAATGAACCTTACTCTGATGGTCCAGGTGGCAGTGGACAATATACCCATAAAGTCTATCATGTTGGTAGTCATCTTCCAGGTAATTTTATACATGGTTGATTAGTTATGTTCTCCTCCTGTATGATCTTTTGAAACAAATATCAATTTTGTACAAATTGAGATTTATTTAATCGTGATATTCATCCTATGTTACATCATGTTTGAGCTATTATTTTTTAACGAAGTAAAAGTTCGGCAGTACAATTTTTTGGTTGAAAAAACGTTTTTTCAAATTTTATAACCTTTTTGTAGCAAATAGTTTTCCGTTTTTTCAAGGTTGAAGTAGTTTAACTTTTAGATCCTCATTATAATCATGCACTTATTCAAAAAATAATTTCGGAGGGGGAGCCATTCTCTCCCGGTTTTCTATTCTAATCAAAAAGGCCGAGTACTACATTAGCATTATGTTCAGTGATTTTTGTACTGTTTAGACATTTGAGTACGTTTTACCTGTGTGATAATCATAACTTCGATTATGTTGATTCAATTAATTTTAGTGTGTATTTTTTTTATTGTTTGTGAATACACACATTTAAAATATTTCTGCGAGGCTTCAGCGTTTTACCTTCCTTTCTAAATGTATGATATTTCACTCCATTCTCATGTGTAGGTGAATAGACCAAGAGATTTTTCTCGTCTTGTCTAAGTCCTTCCCTCAGACTGTATTCT
The DNA here is from genome assembly GCA_947359465.1 of Metellina segmentata. Classification (NCBI taxonomy): domain Eukaryota; kingdom Metazoa; phylum Arthropoda; class Arachnida; order Araneae; family Tetragnathidae; genus Metellina; species Metellina segmentata. Next base: position 59,091,100 of record OX375875.1, read on the forward strand.
ACCACATATATGGATTCATCGTTTGCTTTAGCAACCCAATAATGAATGAGCATTTCGTTTGCAAATATATTTCAGGGTGGTAACAGAACCGGGAAAACCGGGAAATCAGGGAATTCTCAGGGAACTTTTTAATTCTGGAAATATCAGGGAATTCTCAGGAAAAATTTCCAAATTTCACAAAAAATCAGGGAATTTTTAAAATTTTTATGAAAACGGTAACTATTGTTGTTTGTTTAATATGAGCAATTACAAGTACTTTTGAGAATCGAATAAATAGTTTTCGCCGAAATTGTAATTCGAATAAAGAACACTGGTTTCGTAATTTTCGAACCCAGCGAAAACCGCCTCCGTGATTTTCGCTGCCGGAACATCTCGTCGCCGTGAGGCCAGCAATACAACTTGTGGTATACAATCTTAAAATTTATGTAACTAATGATGTGTTTTTTTTGTGCATTAAAAGTTTATTTGTTTTTTATCGTCTGATGGAAAATCATTCCTCCGCGATAAATGATAACGGAAACGAAGAAAAGGAATTTAAAATCTGTGATCTTCTATGCTGTTGCATTCAATAATAATTACATTTCATGAAATCCATTTAAAAATATTCTAGATTGAATTTTAAATTTCGCCTTTACCCAAAAATTGCAAAATATTCGGACTACATGTGATGTAAGTGCCATAGATTCGTCAAGACTTTGCGGGCAGGAAACAAACACTTCCGTTTATAGTATTAGAGATTCAAAATGATAATTTAACCTTTTGCCTACAACTATGGATATAACAAGCCCGATTCTTCCTTGCGCGATTCTTATAACTTTCAACTGCTCTAACGGTCGTAGTCTAAATTATTTCTTGGCGCGATTCTTATAACTTTTAAGGTACAACTGATGTACTGGCCGTTGTCTAAATTCTTCCTTGGCGTGATCACGGTACAACTGCTGTACCGCTGCCGTAGTCTAGGGCCCGGTTCACACATCCTATTTTTCAACGTGCGGCACCGAAGTCCAACTATGCACACATAACCGTGAAATGACACAAGTACTCATTTCGCGCCATTTGCGATAAATATTATACTGAAGAAAACGTGTTTATTTCGCTAGCTTTGTGTAAAAAAAGTACATTTGAAACACAAAAAAGACGTTACTGGATCAACCATTTATTAATTAATTCAGACCGGAGAAGCGTGTGCGGCGAGCTGCTGCGCCGTGGGGAACTGCGTTACAAATTGCACGCACGGTGGACGTACGTCGCCGCAGCGGCGCCGGAGGCATGTGTGCACTACTCCATTGGATCTAATCTAACTCAGACCGCAGTTGCTTTGCGTCGGCGGCGCCGTACGTTGAAAAACCGCTTAGGTCCGGTGCTAAACTTTTCCGGACCTAAACTTTTCGCTTGCCGAGGTTGCCATGAAAACCATAATAATCGTAATGCAGGTGGATTGCCTTAACCTGCCCTAACTCGCTACTAGAAGTGCGCGAAAAAAAAAAACGCGCCAAGATCGTTGCCACCGCTTTAAACGTAGACTGAAGTTGTACCAATTTTTTTAATGTATATTTGCATTTGATTTTGATGTATATTTGTATAATGCAGGAACAGAGAGAGAGAGAGAGAGAGAGGTGTAAAAAGTTCATAATCAAAAAAAAAAAAATTCAGTTTTTCAATTGCTATTGTTAGAGTTCCATTAAGGGTTCCAACCCTAACAATAGTAATTAAAATATCTGATAAGAAAAAATACAAAATGTTTGTGGAGAATGATCCTTTATCCCATCTGACCCTAAATATTTAAAAATATTGTCGTGTGGGTACTGTATATCGATACCAATTACGAGTCCCGACATTTCATAAGGGATTTGTAAAATCAGGGAAATTTTTGTCATACTATCATGGAAATCAGGGAAATATCAGGGAACTTTTTTTCGAGGATTTTGTTGCCACCCTGTATTTGGTTATTTTCACTTCTGTTCACAATTTTTTTATTCCTGGGCTTGACAATAACTTTGATTTACATCAATTAAGCCAACCTCATCATGTATTTGTGTCATATCAAAGACATTTCTGGGGGTTCCTGCGCCCTATGAATACGCTTCTGATTTTTATAGTTATGGGTTTGTTAGAAGAATTTTAGTTAGGGCCCCTAATTTTTAGAATATAGAATTTAATTGTAGCCAATTTTTTAATGTCATATCAATAATTCTTATTGGTAATTGATATCAATTGAAGTTGTGAAGGACTTATCGCAATTTCGGATCATGATCAAGCTGTAAATCTGGCACTTTTTATTTCACTTAAGATTAAAAATTCTTCAAATACTATATTGGAGAATTCCTGTCTAGTTGTATAATACCTGAATTGTATATCCCCATTTCTATTTCTAGGTTGGTTTAAAGCTCTTTTGCCTAAATCGGCATTAACAGTTGAAGAAGAAGCTTGGAATGCCTATCCATATACCAAAACACGATATACATCTCCTTTCGTAGAAAAATTCTTTTTGGAAATCGAAACTAAGTATTTTGATGATGCAGGTCAGCAAGAAAATGTTTTTAATCTCTCAGGTAGTGACATGAGGAATAGAGTTGTTGGTAAGTACTACTATGTACATTTGTAAATTACGTATACATCTAGTATATGGCCGGTTTTAAGTGCTTGGAGAAATTATTTGGTTTGGATCTAAATTACCAACTCTTAAGAAATGACTGGGGGTTTTATGAATCATAAAATATATTTTCATCGTCAGAATTTAACTATCGATTTTTCTAAAACGCAGACAATATTTAAAAATAGAATTGTGTATTTGCTCTTCCAGAAGATTTTACGAGGTGCTGAGAAAGTAATAATCCACATGGTACTGATGTGGTAGTTTCTTTTAGAGAAAGAAAAGATTTTTAAAACTGCTTATTAAAAATTATCGTTTGAAAAATACTGCTTGTTGAAAATGCAACAACGACAAAGTTTTATTACAGTTTAAAGTTTTATTACAATTATTTTATTTTAGTACACAATGAAGTATATTTGAACGATTACAGATGAAACAATGTAATAATAATTAAAATTATAGAACTGTAAGTTATAGAAACATGCTAAAACCATCAATTTCTGTCCCTATCTTAAACAGATAATTGCTTGCACACGGCGTGGAATCGACATATAAGGATGCTGGATAACTGAAATGTCGTTCCATGCAAATTCAATGCGCATCCAGAATTCGTCAGTTGTGACTACGTCTGGTGGCATACTGTTCAGTGTTCGACCAATTATATCATGCACGTGCTTGATTAGAAAAAATCGGACGATCGAACAGACCAAGATGGATTTGGTACTTGTTGATGCCAGAAAAAACGTGGATCAATTCCAGCGACAACATGAGGAAGAACATGGTCCTTTTGAAAGAGCTCTATGGAGAATGATTTCTGGTTCCAAGAACTCTGTGATATACCACTGACTGTTCATATTGTCTTCTATCCGTATAGGGCGAGAGCGTGAATGAAATAGCACCGCAAACCATTATTCTTGGAGTAGGACTACTAGGACTCTGTAATGCATCCTTTTAGATGCCGCTCCCTACTGTATCTACGAACACGAATCCGGCAATCACGGGTCATTAGATTGTATCTAGAAAGCGGGATTTTTTCCCCTTTCAGCCTTCCAGTGTTTTCATTCTTAGCATTATTGAAGCCTCTGATGTTTTGTGATAGGGTGGCTGCGGCTCGATGGATTTACACACTGAAAACAACCTGCGAGTTGTAGACGTCACAGTTCGATTCCTCCTTGGGTGTATTTCTCTCTTCTGTGACAGTAAATCTTTTCTTCTATGTATGTCCATTCACTGGATGTTGTTTATCTGGTGCAGCTTGGTCATAAAACTCAATCATTATTACCCTTGCGCCATAAAACTCAATCAACCTTACATCTATGGTATGGGGTTAAAAGAAGTCGCAGTAAACGAACTGCAAGTACTCACTGGAGCAATCTTTGGCGAAAACTGCTGACTAACATCGCCTGATGTATCACCGTCCTACATTATTAAGATCCTTCATAACGATGCGTTGAATCTTCTGTCCACTGTCTCCAAGTACGCATAATATTACTATCGTTTAGTTCAACTTATGCAACTATCAAGATAAACGGCAAACCATCTTCCAACCCAATAATTCGTCCTCTCATACTTCATAACATTCTTTCGTTTTGCGAGGATGATGTTTACTTGCAGATTAATACCAATTGAATTCACCGACACAATGTTTGAGGTTGCTTCTTAAAGTCTTCTTTTATACATTCTTGAGTCACATTTCAACTTCGATTGTGCTTGCATTCTAATAGCATAATCAGCTGAAATTTTAATTATCTATATTTGCCATGTCACTACGCTTCTGCCAAATTTCCAGTCAATCCAACGACTCTTTGTTTCATTTCAATGAGCAGTAGTGTATGACAATGGAATTTCTTAAAATATGGTAGATTTTGTTCAACTACAAAATAATCTTAATAGGTGAAAATTTAATTTGTTTTCGATTGTGTGCTTTGGGCGTGGCTAAAGCTATCAACCACTCTCTGGGTGGTTGCAAATATGTGATTTCTTTTAGACGAATGTTACAAAACATACAAGTTCTTTTGACATTGATTACAGAAATTAGGAAAACAATTTTTTTTTTTTCATTTTTCCTAGATTTGATTGATGTTGTTAAAGATCAATTATACGGCTCTGATTACTGCCAAGAAGAAGACCCTAAACTTTTTATCTCTTCTAAAACTCAAAGAGGACCTCTGCAAGATGATTGGATTGATGGATATCGATGTAATAATTTACCACCAGGCAAAACTGTCATGTGTGCCTACAAACTGTGCCGAGTGGAGTTTCGTTATTGGGGTATGCAGACAAAGATTGAAAAGTTTATTCATGATGTTGGTAAGCAGTACATTTTTCTTCTGGGGATATATGAATTGTTTTTTCTACTCAATGCTATTTTGTAAGTTTATTTCATGCTTCATATACTGCGAACCAGTTTGTCTAGTGATAACTGTAATAAGTGTGCCGCCTTGCCAACAAACCTCAGCTGATATATAAATATCTTCACTTGCCCTAGCCTCCTTTTGTCTTCTAGTGGTCAATGCTACAATATGCTTTAAAAAAATAATATTAAGTATTACTAATGCCAATGTGTTTGAGGTAACAAATCGGATAGTTTCGAGTCCGACCAAAGACCGTCGTGTACGAAAGGGGCTGTGGCCTCAAATGTCCTCAAGTTGGCGTGGTGTGGAAGTTTGGAGAGTGGATGCTAGCTCTGGTGCGACATCTGTCCGTGGTTCATAATTACGTGGTATTATCCTCGAATCTTTCCCTTCGGGTTCTATCCCGTACCCTCGCCAATAGCCCGTTATGTTGCTCCAGTGCGATTTTAATTAAAATTCCTACCTATCCGAAGTGTATAAATCATTCATTTTTGTAAAACGTGCAGTCAAACGTGTTTTGTACTCAGTTGTAACAATAATATATATCCCTTATGTATTCGTAAAAGAAAGAAAGAATTGTGTTAAATAATGTTACTTGTCGGAAAACAGCTCAAAAATAGGTAAAAACAGGTTACCTTGTAATATTTTAAGTCTTTAAAATGAAAGTATTAATTGAGAGTTGATGTACAACAATATATCCCATCTCAATTTTTTTGTAACTGTATTGCACTAATGACTAAATTTTAAGTCTTCAGTGCATAACTAAGATGAAATCAATTCTCTAAAACAGAATAACTATTTCTATAAATTCCTTCAACATGCTTATTTTTAAAAAAATGTCTGTTTTTAGAAATTTGTTAAGCATACTAGTTTAAGGACAGGATGGAATCTAAACAAGTTTCAAAATGGGTATTGTGGTTATAAAAGCTTAACGCGTACGAGTCTGAAACCTTTCCTGTACAGTTTGGGGCCGTCGTAGCTCATTGGATATACCTACTGTGCTAGCAACCTTTGAGTTGTAGGCGTCACAGGTTCGATTCCTGACAGGTTCATTCGTCCCTGTGTGTATTTCTCTCTTATGTGTTATTAAAACTTTCATTGCGTGTGCATCTATTATTTGATATTCTATGTCGTGTCTGACGCAGCATGGCCAAATATGCCCAAACCCCAAACTAACCATCCTTTAGAGATAATACATGTAGTCATCTTCTTTGTCACCAGCAAATTGTTATAGAAGTACAGTAGAACTCCAATTATCAAGATAGCTTTAAAAAAAATGAAATCGGCAAAATCCGCATTTTAAAAGTTTTTTTATCGGTGAATGATAAAAAATTCAGCTCAGGATATAAGACACACAATGAAAATTCATGGATGTTCCTAGTGCACTGCAGAGGACGTATTCGAATGGTTGGTGTATGATTATCCGGATATTCGATTATCCGTATGGTATTTGGTCCCAGTTGATCCGGATAATTGTAGTTCTACTGTACTATGTATTATATAAAAAGTAAATTCATTCCTCTGCATACATAGCATGTGGTCTGGTCCCAATTGATTCGGATAATTGGAGTTCTACTGTATTTGATTGCTCTATAATACTAGTCATCTTTCATTTAAGCCTTGAGGAAAACTATGCTGCGAGCTCACAGACAAGCCTGGGCTTGGCAAGATGAATGGAATGGCCTTACTATGGAAGACATCCGCCGGCTGGAACGTGAAACTCAGGAAGCTCTTGCTAAAAAGATGAACACCGAAGAGAATGATGATCAGCCCCCAGTGCATCCTAGTCCGTCAGCTCTTTCTGGACAAGAAGTGGATCTCACAGCTATCGATAAGGATAAGGATAACGATGCGTGTGTTCACTTGGATGGAAGCCCTTCTCCGAATCGGCCCCGTAAACTCCGGAACCTGTCTGTGGCTAACATTGGGAGTGATAGCAATGCTGATGACGGCAGGCAAAAGTTATGGTCAAGAAGTGGCTCCAAAACAGCACTTTGTTCTCCCAGTAAGTTCATCATGCAATGTTAGATTGGAGTCTTGAAGAGTGTGCAGCTGATGAAGTTTAATAATGAGGAGCAATGCAGATAACGTTTTGTAATAGTGTTGTAATTAAATAACTCATGAAACGATTAAATGGAATATATTCAATACGGCACTGCATCCATATTGGATATTCATTACAGAATGAGTTAATTGCCTGTTGCTTCAGACAATACTGCTTGAAATTGAAAGGTTGATTCTATTCAGTCCTATGATTAATATTCATAAATGAAGAAATAGGTCTAATATTTCTTCAAACCTATCTTTTCCTACAGAATGGATGTATAGGTATCAGCTGGCATAGGCTAAATCAAATTCAGAATGTAATTTCATTCAGATAATGCTTCAAAACTCGATTAACTGCATTTGTGTTGAGACATTGTATTGGAAACCTTTCTCCTTAATTCGGACCAGCAATTTTTAATTTTATAAAATTATAATCTTAGCCCTTGATAGTAATTACGTTATTCTGAGATATTTTTGTACCTGAGGCATTAAAATGAAAAGAAAAATAGTATGTTAACTATTCCTTAACACGTTCTATAGTTTCACGAAGAATATACGTTTAAAAATATTTTCTAATTTGACTGGGAGAGGAAGTGATTTGTCTTGGTAAAAAATTGCCATAATAGGCGTCATTAAATGGATCTGATAGAACGGTTTTGAAAACAACGAATGATCGTTGTGTATTTTTGAACTTTCAATATACCATCCGTAAGATATAGCCTGCTTACACATACATGCAAAATGCATCTCCAAAGCATTGAGAAGGGTGGAAGCTAAAAATTCACGAATCCAATCAAGATTCCAAATTTGACGTCGCACATCAATACCAGTTGTAGAGATTAAATTTCGGATTATTAGACATCCTTTTTAGTTATCTGTGATATTTTCTTAACGTTTCTCACTTACGATTTGCCTATTTCATTTTCTTATTCAACAATGTCTTCTTCGTAGAACAACATGCAAGATGCCCAAACTAAATTCATATAGAAAGACGTAAATTGACCTTTCTAAATCCAGTTTCAGGTCAGTGGATGTGGCAACCCAATTTCTAAGAGAATATCCCTTCGAAAAATTATCCAAAGAAATTGATGTTCTTCCGGACGCCATCTTTCATTCGTACAGTAGAATCAGTATCTTTCCATTTTGCAATTACCATGGTATTGAAAAGTGGTTAAATCCAACTCTCAGTCCAGTTGGTAGAATCGCAGATTTCCAACTGGAGAATTTCGAGTTCGGAACTTGATCCAACCAACGGGAGAAGAGGAGGGGTGCACGTTAAATCTAATCACGATCTCAACTATCCTGGTTGCCATGTAATGGAAGTTTAGAGTGGCGTTCCAGCTCAATGGCTGAACTTGTCTTTTGACCGTGGTTCAAAAATGACGAGGCACTGTCCTCCGATCTTTCTCTTCGAGGTTGAGCCCGGAACATTGCCAACTGTCCGTTGTATTGCTCCAGTGCGATGTAAGCTCAAGTACCTCTCACCTCTGAAATATTGAATGGAATATCCTTCCTAGAAACTCATGTAAAGGGGAAAATGACCGTAGAGCGACAAACCAAACAGCGCAGTGTTATTTCCAGTTCTACCCATTGCGAAATCACGGACGCACAAAACCGCTGAACTCCAACGACCGACTGTAATCTGAAGCTACGCTATTCACCTGCTTACGAAGCCGTAAAGAGTGTACGACACAGTAGCTGTCGCATATTATACAATAGTATGCAGTCCTAATGAGTCTGATACGCATTCTAAAATTTCTGCAATTTAAAGGGTACAGTATTTTATACATTACTATGTATTCTTTGAAAATTAGCTTTTATGTCTTGTGTTGTATTTGTATGTCTTTTGAGGCTCAGTTGTTTTAATTCTATCGTTAATCTGAATTTAATCAAATTGAGGTAAATAATGCTTAAAGAAATTGCTTAATTTTTAACTTGGACTTTACAGGGGTTGGGAATGCATAAAGTCGCCATAAAACTAACAAAGTAGTACAAATACAAAAGGAGGTCTGTGTTAATCTTTTGGAACAACTATTGAAATGAGTTTTCCTGTTTCAGTCACGTTTTTTTTTATATAATGGTGAGCATGCTGTCCCACCAAATCCATCGATTTTCTAGTTGGAAAGTCAAAGTTGATCAACCCGCCTCAAATCTATTTTTTTGTTATCGGCAATTTTCTACTATTATATTAGTTCAAGTGATTGTGCGTATTTCAATACCTATTTATGCTATGAAAAATATTAAATTTGATTTGACGAGGGTATGTAATTTCAAATACCACTTTAATTTGGCTCACTATATTCTTAAGCACCGATGTGATATTGCATAGGATTAGTCTGTCTGAAAATCCTTTTTCTACTTGTTCGAGATATTTCTTTTTTCGGAGTGATTCATTAATAAATTACGTTCTTTTGTATCTTCAGAAACTGGAAAATATAAGATGCCAGTATAGTAATAAGCCCCTTTGTTTCATTATCCGTATTTATTAATCTATGCCGATCGTAACATTTGTGTTTTCCACAGTATCTTGGACAACTTAACACATGGAGCAATGTGTAGATCCAACAAAGAGATTCATTCTCTTGTCGGGGTCGCCGTGGCACAGCGGGGTTACTCACTGCGCTAGCAACCTGTTCGTTTTAAGCGGTGCAAGTTCGATTCCTCTCTGAGTGCATTTCTCTTCTCTTCTCTTTTCTGTATCAGTAAAAGTTGTCCTTTTTTATGTCCATTTACTTGACGTTGTTTGGTGCGGCTTGGCCAAATATGGTCTTTTTGCCATGAAATTCAGCCAATCTTCTCTATGACAGACTTTTAGAATCACGTAATCTCATTTTTGAAAGAAAAGTTATCTTCTTCCTTTCTTGGACGTTTGTAGTTCGAAATTTTGCAGTACACGTTTATTCTGGATGACAATATTCAATCGCCCCATCAGTTTCCTTGCATCACAGTTTGATATAAGTTCTGTCTTATGTGATCAACTCCCCTATTGCCCCCATATACTTCAATTACATCTTTCATATAATCTGCCGTTTCAATTTCTCGACGTTGCATTTGACACGCATATGTAAAAACACAAATTTTCTATCGGAAAACATTTTCGATTTTTAGGAACTTAAAAAGGGAAAAATCTCAGCATTCGTGAATTTTTAAATTCCTCTTGATTTCGAATAGTTTCACAATTTGATTCCTGGTTTGCTTCATAAGCAACAGTTGTGAAAAGATCGATACTATTCGATTACGTTCGATTTCTATTGGAGGCTAAAATCGCATACTTTGAATTTATATTTTGTTTTTCATATGTTCTGTTTCCAAACTGACAACACAATTACCGAGGAGTAATGAACGAAAAAAATCTTCGGATTCCATTACCATTGCCTTTTCAGTTTGTGTTGGCACGTATAAATTTATTCTTAGGTTTTATTCATGCAGTGGCAATAATTGTAAAAGTCGTATTTCGGGTGTATTGTCTTGAATCTGGAACAATAGAAGAAAGGCTTGTGCTGTTTGCAAAAACTTCAAATATACAGATGAAATAAATATTCATCGACCTTCTAATGAACGGCTTTCTCTAGAAGGTCGGTGTAAATCTTGTCTTGGCGTAAGAAAAGCAGAGTTAAAGTATTGTTCCTTCACTTCGTTTTTCTGTTAAGCAGAAAGAGTACCAACGTAATAATGTGACATAGCCTGATTTATTCCATCTGTACGTTTGATAAAGCAGAGGTGCTAGCTTTCCTTCTGGGAGCTACTCCACACACATTACCTCCTTAATATTTAAAGCAATATAAATTTTCAGTCTTGTTTACTGTACTTAGAGAAAAAAAAACGACTATATTTTCAAAAAGATAACACAATCCTGCACTTCAAAACTTATTTGGAAATTATATTATTTCGGGTGCCTGTTTTTTTCTCCATTAATGCCCTGTTATTAACCTATTTAGTTATTTTCCTATTCGTTTGGGGGTTCACGGTAGCCTAGTTGGAAAAGAAACGGATGTGCAATCGGAAAGTTGCGGGTTCGAAACTTGATCTGGCCATAGACCGTCGTGTACGGAAGGGCTGGTGCACATTAAATCAGTCGTGACCTGAAACATCCTCATGTTGGCGTGACAGTTTTGAGTGGGGTGCTAGTTTTTGTGTAGACATTGTCATCAGATCGTGGTTCAAAATGACGATGTGCTGTCCTCTTTCCCTTCGGGACTGATCCCGGACTATCGCTTATAGCTCATTGTGTTGCTCCAGTGCGACGTTTATTCAACTACCCTCCCTATTCGTCAGGTTTCATTATCTCCAAATGTGTTCGGATCTAATTATTCAACTAAATTGCTGTTCAAAACCCAACCAATAACATTAGACGTTTGTTTTTGTGTTTATTTATTGCCTCGTACGATATATACAATCTTGCTCTTTAAAACAAGATCAATGGTCCAGTGTAGAAGTTTATTACTTTTGAAAATAATTACATCTGGAAATCTTGAATTAGCAATTGTTTTTTTAATCCGATTTTTTTCAATTTTTAAAAAGTTTTGGTCTTGGCACAAAAACTCTAGAACAGAAATTTCAATTACGAAAAATAGATATCAAATGTGTAAAGAAAAACAGTGCAACTTTACAATTGGTTTGGCTACCGCTTTGGTTACCCGCTTTGGATAATTTCCTACGTAAATTCTGTCAAAAATCGCTAAAACGTCTTCTTTCGTGCAAAGGAGACGTTTTGTCACAACTAGCCAACTGAGTGCGATTTTTGGATGAACGGCTAGAGATATCTAATTTTTTCCACTTCCAGCCTACGTGGTGTCTTACCCTCTACCCTTAGACGTGATTTCGTCCAATTCGCCCGAGGGTTTTTTTATTTATCGCGAAATAACCGCGTTTTTTTTTTCACTTTTCCCCATAGAACGTAATGTTAGCCGACAATACGGCTCTTTTGCCTAAATGTAAATCTTATCGGTTACTAGGTATAAAAATTCACGTTTGAATTAAATAAAAAAATTATCTGCCGCGAAATGTCCGTGATCTCGATCTATAACACTAGTTTCATGAACGAATGCAGCTTTTTTGAATAAAATATTCTCAATAGAAAATTATTTGTTCTTTTCTTGATTTTGTATCACGGAACATCTTATATCATCTCGCGGAATACATTATTTGAACGCAAGTAAACTTCCACGGTTCCTAAGCGAACCACAATGCACAACTTGAAAACCTCTATTATTCTTAAATATTAAATAGGAGCATATTCTCAATCCATTGAATATTTTTTACTTTGATGTGTATTTTAGTTCAGATGCTATGTGTTTCCTCATTCAAAAGAATATCTTTACTTGTTAGCTACATTTAAGTTATTGTAATAAAAAATATAAATATGTTTTACTTGTATAACTTAGAAATAATGAACGTTTAACTCAGTTTCTTATACTTTTGAAACATTGCAGGTGGAAGCTCAAATGCTAGTTTTGATCTTCAACTAGCCAATTGGAGAATGGAAAGTATTGTGAGAGATTCCGATACTAGCTCAGATGAGGAATTTTTTGATGCTGAAGGTAACATTTTTGCAATACTTTTTTAGTACATTTCTTTTGTAGATTTAATACTCATTCAAAATTTGAATTTTAGAAAATGTTATGGGTGCTTTAACAATGGCCCGATGGAATTCTGTCGATATGATCCCAGATGAAGAAGATAAAGATCAAAGTGGAACACCTGATTTTAGAGATGGTATGACAGTTATTTATTTGACTGCACCTGATTTATCTTTATTTTTTATTTTAGAAATAAATTGAGTATATCTTTCATTGCATGAGGTTTCATTGTTATTTTTAAAGAATCCGTTGAACTGGCAAAAAATCAGTCGAATTAATAAATTTGTACCCCTTTTCATCATTTTGGAAATATATTGTTAGTCTAAAAAAAAACTGGAATTTGAAGTAAGATCTGTAAAAAGTTATTTTTTTAATCTCAACCAATTTTATGGCTATAGTCTGCATTAATAGTTTTCCCATTGCGTAATGATCGACATAAAATGGTTACTGAGATCTATTTGCAATAATCAAATGTGTATGTTTTAAGATAAAGTTAAAACTTTAGACTACGGCCGGTACAGCAGTTGTACCATGATCACGCCAAGAGAGAATTTAGACTACTGCCGGTACAACATTTGTACCTTGAAAGTTATAAGAATCGCGCTTGTTATATCTATAGCAGTAGTGAAAAGGTTAAAGCATGTGACTAGTTTGATGTGTCATTACTACCACGCCAAATGCACCAATCTACATTTTGGCGATTTTCAACTAACTCAACTAATTTTTAAGTCACCATTTCATTTTTTATACTGTGACAAAGCCACAAATACTATTGATTCTTATTGGAAAGGCCGATATTCATGAGGAAACAACCTTTGAGTCAACTAAATTTTTCCTGAAGCATTAAAACTTTGTCCGCGTTTTTGTAGAAACGTCAGATTGATACCTTTAGCGTGGTAGGAACAATGTAATTATTTATTAGAATTTGCATCAAAGATTTTAAATATTTTGTCTACATACTTTTGTAGTTTCATCGTTTTTGTTATGCAAGATTTTATAAAACATTACTCTATTTCTATTTTTTCTGCTAAAATTAAGATAAGTAATGTGTTAGTTCACATGTACTTATTTCAATAACAATTTTTCACAAAAATATACTTTCATAAGAATCCTGAAATCATATCATGTTTGCTAATTTTTGGATTTTGCTCTATAAATTCTATCAGTATTTAAGTATCTTTAGAACAAAAGATTTGCTTATATTTTTTTTTCAGTCAAAAAAGCCTAGCATTAAATAATGTGAAATAAGTGTGGTTAACTTTTGTTTGACAAATTAAAAGAAAAGTATATTTTAATTCTCTTTTTTCTTGGAAGTCCTGTTACACAAAAACACATGTGTTTTCTCAATGTTTATTAAACCTAAATGTTGTGTGATTGAGTTTGGATATTATGGCTCTCTCTAAACCAAGGATTCCCAAAGTGTGGGTTGTTAGTCAATTTTTGGCAGGTCACTGATATTTTTTTAAATCAAGCCAACACATTTTGGCTTTATATGTGACAAAAACCCCAACCATATAGGACTAGGCTTCTCACCTTACTGGAAGTGATCTTTAGCTATAAATGAGATAATATACTTTAAGTTCTTTCATTAAGGCTTACTAACAATTTATTTTCTGGTATTAAATTTTATCCACTGCTCTTATTGTATTTGACATTATGCTGAATTGAAATCTGCTAATTCTCTTTTATATCTCTATTCGCTGCTTTCAATCTTTCCATTGGTGGTGTTCTTCTGTTTTCAGATAGCATATTTTCAAACTCCTTTATCAAGAAAGTTCAAACAGAGCACGCCAATGTTCGACCTCCCAGCGTTGGTTCTGCATGTGCTGCTACTCGTAACAGCTTGGACACGTCCTTGCCTTCTACCCCCACTGCTTCACCTGCTCACCAATCTTCCTGCACAACTACTGTTTTAGCCCTGGTTATGCACGCTGGAAGTGTGCTAGATTCTGGCCTCGAACCCACTGCTAACAAGAAGAATGACGTCAATACATTTGCAAGCTCTTTTGAGGCTGTCATGCGGCAGCATTATCCGGCTCTTCTTGGGCATTTGAGTGTGCGACTTGTGTCATGTGCTGCTGTGTGCTCAGAATCTCTTGCTGTCTTATCCAAGTAAATGTTCTTTTTAGAGACTAATGAATGTTTTCTGTTTAACTAGGGTGTCTCTCAGTGGTTCTTAATCTGTTTTATGTTTTTAACCCTTTTTAAGGTCATATTAAGACTAATTTCATACTTATACTTGCCATCCCTACTATGAAATGCGTATGGAATGAAATGTCATTCAATTATTAAAATGTAATGGATCTATTACTGAGTAAACATGTCTCTTATTGCACTCAACCAATGCTAGTTTTATCTAATTCTAATAAAGTCAGTATTAAAGGAGTTTTACTTTCTGTAGATAATTGAAAATTTTCAGATAATTGAAAATGAAAATATATTAAATTGCAACGACAACTATTTACTTTTCAATCATTAAAATGGATCCCTGTATTTTAATATATTATATATATATATATATATATATATATTTTTTTTTCCAATGGCAAGGCTGGGTACAGATTGCAAAAACTAATACAATACATGATACAATACAGAAATGCAATACAGTACAGAATTGACCGAAGTCATTGTAGCCTTATACAAGGCCAGAAGTGATGGTCACTTGTGAAGGGGCACCCAATGGGTGGACCATCATTGTCCCTAACAAAGGACAGCACAATTTACATCCATACCCTGACCCGGATTCGAACCAGGGACCTTCCGATCCAGAGGCCAACACCTTGACCACTAGACCGGTTGGTCGGCATTAGTATATTATATCATTATAATTAATTTAATAGTGACTGAGTGGTTATGCTTTGACTCTTGGTTCAGCTGGCTTTGGGTTGTAATCCAGTTGTGGTAGTTCATAGGGATTTCAGAATACATCTTAAGCCTATTAGTGTAGATCTAACTAGCCATTGTGTAGCAGAAGGTTACTGTAGCAAGCATAGCTACCACTCCAAAACTTAACTTACAAATGGGTAGTATAAATACCAATTTAACCCAACTCTTCCATGAAGTACTTTTTGATAGACACTAAGTTACGCTGGTTTATTCACGCTTGCTATAGTTACCATAAAGTGACAAGCCAAATCAAATTTAATGTTTTTATGAAAGCATAAGGATATATTTCATTGTTTTAACTATAAAACTTTTTCCATAGCTTAAGCCCATACAGTTTCCAATCGTCTCCATCTGCAGTGGAAGTAATTTACCATTCATATGACTCCATTCCACTTGGAGCACTTCCTTTATTTGCAGTATCAGCTCCTGAATATCAAGAAACTGTTTCTGCTGTGATTAATGCTGCTAATGAGGTGTATAAGGAATTTCTTCATTCAGATGAAGGAATTGGGTTTAATGGACAAGTAAGATATTGTCATCGACAAATCTTTTTGAAATTGAAAATATTTTCAAACTTGATGTTTATAATATAGAAATAAATATGTATGGTCTGCTAAAAATATTTGTGTAATCCAATAATGTATCGGGTTAAGTATACAAATCTCGTGCTCAGTCAGTGTTTTTTCCTCAAAGCAAAATAATTAAAACAGTGAGAATATAAATAATCGTTAAAACCAGTTTCGTTAGCTAATACATTTTTATTATTTGTAAGTGATAACAATATGTGAATAACAGAAAATAATAAGATTTAATGCAACACATCCTGTGCCAGTGTGCAGAATAATATCTACGTAATCAGGTTTTAAAAAACTGTTAATTCTTGTAAACCATTGGTTGTTTTCTGCTTTTTTTTTATGAAGGTGCACTGACCTTAGAAACTGATTTCTAGCTTTTTGTAAATAATATTTTTGAGCAAATCTGTCATGGTATGTGAATTGTTCAGATGAACATGTTCTAAGTTATTTCTTTTGAATGATTTGCATTAAAACATTTGGAAATTGAATGTACTAGTTGAAATGTTTCAGTTTACAATAGAAAAGCTGAAAACAATTTAAAATATAGAGATGAATTTGAAAGTACAAAGTATACTATATTTATGGACTTGTTACTTTTAAAAATCTCTTTTAAATTAGGTGGGACATTCTCAAAATGTGGGAACACTAAATGTTAACTATGAATACTTTTTTAAATTTAACATCAATACTTTTTTGCTGTATTGTTTATAGGTCTAGAATACAATATATAATCATTCAAAGACAGGAACTGTTCTGCAAAATTACGAATTAAAACATTTAATTACAAGATTCGTAGGTTACAGATTTCGGACATTGCTGGCCTGTAAGTTACACAACTTTGGCATTTCCCAAGTCTAATGACTAATAATAAATTAGTTACAAATTGTCAATGCTTTAAAATTAGAGTAGATTTGAATATTTTGAAATTAGAGTTTGGTTTTCTAAATTTTCAAATCATGGATTGGTTCTGTCAAGTTTTATTACTAATTCCAAAACTTGTGGGTTTGGTTGATTTTTGTGACTTTTTAAGTAATATATATTTCTTATACAAAAAGGTAAACGTGATCACAAAATAAAAATAACCTTTTCCTTGAAAACTCCGGGAAAAGTTATAATTCCTATCGAATTAATCAGGAAAAAAAAAAAATTTTAATCTAAAGCAAAAAAATAAAAAAGAAAGAAAAAAATTACTTAAAAAAAACCGAAATTCTTTACAATCTTAATTGAGGATTGTTGCTACATCCTGTCCAAAATGGAGTTACGATCGACATTGTCCTCATTTGACATTGATCGTACACGTTTGCAGGACAAGTGCCTAGTAATGGTATTATTATTGTATCTGCTAAATTCACTTTATTTTTCGATTTAAAAAAAACTAATTATCTGATGAAAGAAGATTGTAATTAATATTTTTTTTATGTTTTGGGACATCGGCTCCTTTGTAACATAAATTAAATCTTCAATTCGATCTTTACGGGATTTTGACATTGCAATTTTAAAAATAAGAAAAGTATATTTACAGCTAAGAAAATTCACAAAAACACATAAAAATGCTTAAAAACGTTTAAAAAGTTATTTTAAAGACAAATAAATGCAGTTTAAAGTACTTACCAATATATTTTTTGCTTCAGGTATTGAGCTAATTCGATCGTTACTTTTGGACATCGTGAAACATGCTGGATGGCTTTAGTATTGTTTCTTTGTTAATTCTTCAAAATTTTAAACTAATGATGCCATCTACTAATCAAAATAGAAAACAAACTATCCTTATACTTTATTCATTTTTTTTTCTGAAATTTTGGAAAACACATTAGAATTTATTTTTTTGGTGATGTTCTGTATCAGTTAACATTATAGATGTCCAAAATCCAACATTTGTTACTAAAGAATTTAATTTTAAGGATATTTACACCAAACTATTGTAATAAATAATACTAATTCTTCTCTCTAAACAAAACTAAAAACCCACTGAGAAAAAAAATTAATTTTAAGAATTAAATTTATTTGCTGTCAAAACTTAAAGTTATTTTATGCGTTTTGTTCCCACCTTTTGAAAAATACCCAGGTTCATAGTGTGTTAAGGCACAGTAGTTTGAATTTCATCTTACAATAAAGACTACTAACTAAAACCATTAAAACCAAGAATCATTTAGAAATGAAAAAGTTCGTTAATTTTCAAAGTATACAAATTTTTGCATAGTGCCTCAGTAATGTTGTACAAACGTTAACATGTAACATTTATTTTTTAATAAAAATAACATTTTTTGAAATATTGATTGAACTTAAATTTTAGTGTTTAAGAACAAATACTTAACATGAATATCTTTTATTTTATTACATTTCTCTACAAATCAAATTTTATTTTGTATTTCAAGAGACTGGGGTGATCTCCAGTTTTGTGTTTGTTGTTTCTGATAGTCTACTTGAGTACTAAACTTTTGTCAATATGCAAACACATGTGTAATACATATAAAAATAAAATAATAATAATTTAAAATAATAATTTACAACCTAAATAATAAATAAAATTTATTTCATTAATTTTAGCATAAATAAATGCTGTAAATAGTAAAAAAAATATTTCATTATTTCCAGTGTAAATTATATTTTTATTTTCATATATTCGATGGAATGTAACATACATGGCACCTTGGTATATGTCCTTAATCTGTTCCAGATCCTTGGACGTACCAAATGAATTTTCCCATAAAAAATAAAGGGGAAATGATTCATCCGTTTCTATGAAAAAAAATCCTATTGTTATTGGCACATTGTTCATATACTTACTTGCTGTTTGACCTCTACATCACAGTTAATTGAATTTTTGCATGTTATGTTTCTTAAAGCCCCTTGGGTTTTCAGAGTGGTAGATCAGTATAGGCTCCAGTTTGAAATCCCCACTTGCCTTGGAACAGAACACTAGAGTTAGCCTGTCCTTCATGGGCTTGTGCCCTGACAATGTTTTCTCTTGTGCAATATAGGTCCTGTTAGGTACTGTCTTCCCAAACAGCCCTGTTTCATCACACTTAAAAACATGTTGGGGAATAAAACCCTCAACCTCCACAGATTTCCCAAACTCTAACAAAATCATTGGCGGCATCTTTATAAGCTCTGGCTGCATCTCCATGCCTCAACACAATGAATGCAAGTCCTCTTCTTAAAATTATCAAGCCAGCCATTGTTGGCTTCAAACACTTCACTTTCTTGACTCGCTCCTGCCTTGTTTTTCAAACAAATCGGCATGCATCAGTTTTGTCTTTTTCGCAAATCATTGCCTCCAATGTGCTATGGCCAACACTGTTTTTCTGTTATCCAGATCAAAAGTAATTTCTCGATATCTCTAATGCCACTGATCTTTGTTTGGCAATCGATTTCACCCCCTTCGCAATATTAGCATATTTAATAACGTCTTTGTTTCTCACAATCATAGATACCGTCGTTCTCGGCATGGGGTATGCGGCTGCAGAGTCCCAGACACGCATGCCACCTTCATACTTTTCAACTATCTCTTTTTCACCTCCATGGCGATCCTAAAAATTTCCTTCGTTCCTCGACCCTTCTCATTAGCTTTCTTTGAACTCATGGTTAAAGAACTTACAAAATAGTTACGCAAAACAGCACAATATAACGTGAAAATTCAGTTATAGCGCTATTGTTCCACTGAATAGTAGAAACAATTGTACTGACACTCCTGTGCAGCTGTAGCAGAGATGCCAGATCTTACCCCTTATCCAAAATACCTCCTCCCAACCATTTGACACATGTGTATTCCAAACAGGTCGTATACCAAACAATATTTTTCACGTTCAAACAGGTCGTATATCAAGTTGGACTTATTCCAAAGCAGACGTATACCGAGATACCACTGTATTTTAAAAATTACTTTTCTTTTATTTAGGTTATTATTGTAGCTGACAGTGTAGCTTCTTTAATGGCTTATGATGCTTTGTGTCGTAATGCTCGTTACGAAGGACGATATGGTAGCGAAACGAGCATTAATGAACCTGAAACTACACACTCCCAATCCGTAACAGCCCGTAGCAATCCTTTGATATCCATAAGCGATGGTGGATCTATTGACGACAGCCAAGAAAGTGCACCCGATAGCAGGCCGCGACAAAGCAGCCAGAATGCGAGAATATACCGAAAGTCACATTCTCATCCCCAAGAATCAGAGCCTCCTCACTGTGATAATATTCAGTAAGTTATTAAGCATGTAATAATATGGGTATGAAATTAGTATTTCCAATGATGTAGTTCATATTTAACATTGTGTAGTGTAACTGATGATACAGCTTCTATATTATATCTGTTCATTGCTATTTAGTGTCGATTTCTATCTTTTGGAGCTGTATAACATAATTACATTGCCACAGTGATGGACTGGCTTCTGAGATGAGCCCTGGAAATGTAATCCTCTACTCTAGGAAAGTCCTCACGTTGGGTTGGCGTGGAAGTTTGGAGAGTGGGGTGCCAGCTCAGGTGTTGCCTCGTCATCTGACCATGGTTCAAAATTATGTTGTGTCGTGTTTGGATCTTTTCGTTAGGAGATTGATCCTGGACCGTCGTCAATAGCCCGTTGTGTTGGTCTAGTTCGATGTTAATTTTAAAAAATTACCAATTACCTCTACTGTGTCCTGGGGTTTAGAAATTGTTAAAAACAAAAGGTATCATTATAAGCAATAGTTTGTATTATACATTGATCTAGTAATATTTATTATAATATATAACATAAAAAAATGGTATCAATTCAATTTTTTTCACAAAAATTCTTATTCCTTAAATTTTATTAGATGTAACCTTTATTCAATATTAGCAAAAATTATCACAAAATTAGACAGAGAACATGATAAATTACTTAATTGAAATTCTAATAATTTGAATCAATCTTTTTTAGGTGAAATTTATATGTAAATGAGATTTTATATTGAAAAAGAGTATTTTAAACTATTGCTTTAAAACGTTGAGGCCAACTTGCCTCCTAGTAGCACCAGCTTCTTGGCGATTTTCTCAATGGGTTTATCACTGCAATGGTGGGTGAGATCTTTTTAAACTTTCACTTTGGGAAAATTTAGTAATAATGAAATAAGTTTGATTTTGTGTTTCTTTTAAAATACTTTTGACTTTATTTCCCTCTGAAAATGTATGTATTTGTTATGTTTTGCAGAGTTAATCGTTTACTGTCAGCACCAAACACTCGCCGACATAGCTCTGCATCTAATGACCCAAGCTCTCACCTCAAATTAGAGTTTGAAGTCAGTGATTTCTTCATGTTTGGGAGTCCTCTTGGTACAGTTCTTGCTTATAGGAAAATGCTTACCTTTGATGATAAGAGCAGTAGGTTTCGATATTCTTGATGACTCAAACTAGCAAAGTTTTTTATTTAACTGAGTTTTTCTGTTGTAAACATTTTTACAATGTCACTTCTGTAAAAGTTTTGGACATTACAAATTTTTCTTTTATAAAAACATATTTAAATCCTCTGAGGAGTCCCCACGCATATAACCAAGTTGATGCAAGACTGCTGATCAGTTTTGATCTTATTGACCTGTAGGATATTTCCTACAAGTCTTTAAATCCATAGATGTTGTTATTTAGTCATTTTGAGTGTACCACATTAATCAGAAATATTGTGGTGTTCTATGGGATAAGATTTGTTTGTACTGTGATAACCTATGATATACACTGAATTTATGTATTTATCTCTTTAATCATGATTCCCATGGTCATTAAGAGTACCTTAATTGTATGTATTCAGCAGCCTTACGTTTTATAATTTTACCCTTTGATCCTTGCAAAATACCAACATTTTGTTTAGTTCTTGAAAATTCATAGAATTTCACCTGAACTTTAGTTCAAACAAATTTTTTTGACAACGTAATACTTCCCTTTTTGTAAATTTACATTCATTTGATTTTCCCTCCTTTTCAATAGCATTCTGCTGGTTGATTATTAATCTGGTTTTATTTAACATGTATAATGATAACTTCTATGTAATTACTGTATAGATATTATGATGTATCTAAGAAATGTGCTCTAACATTCTGGGTAGACATGTCACCTCAGTGGCATGCTCTATTCATCCAACCACACTTATTTAAACTGGTACAGTGTATCACAATACTGGGCACGGGAGTGTGTGTTGGTGTTAGTTAGCAAGTTTTTTTTTCAATCTATTTCTCAATTTTCTGAGTTTTGTGTTTATTTTGCCTTTTTTTAAGTGGACTAAACGTTTTGAGTTTAACAAGGGACAAGATTTTTATAAAATGCATCAACTTTTTCAGGCCCTCCTCTACGACCGTCCTGCAATCAAGTGTACAACTTATTCCACCCAACAAATCCATGTGCTTCTCGTATTGAACCTTTACTCAGTGCTCGTTTTGCCCAACTCTCTCCTATCAACATTCCTAGGTACCAAAAGTATCCTCTAGGAGATGGACAGCCTTTGCATTTGTGTAAGATAAATAAACATTTCCATTTTATCGTATTTTGCTTTCATTAATGTCTCAAAACATATTCAGCAATTCCTAAAACAGCCCTCATTTTGCCTTCTTTGAAGTGTAACATAAACCTAACTGCATTATTTACTATTCAAAAAAATTGTATGTTAGATCTTAAATACTTTAATACATTTAAAATAACAGAAAAATAGAAATCTAATTACATATTTTGGTGTGTGCAAAATGTTCTTTGCAATATATATGTATACAAAAGCAACGAGAAAAAAATTGTGAACACAAAATTTTCCAAGTGACATAAGATCTGTGATGATTGTGATGTAGCATGTTTATTAATTTTAAACACATTTTGTAATTATGATATAACTCTTAAGTAGGGACTTAAATTAAATTGTTAGGTGACAAATATTTATCACTATTCATTTATTGTTATGCACTAGTTTGTAATTGCTTATTCATAACATCAAAGCATAAATAGTTGCTGTATCTAGTTTATGTACTTGTAAACAACTGCTTCTAAAACGTGAACCAACTGCTTCAGTTTTAAATGTATTAACATGATTTTATTGTGTAAAATACTTTTTCTGCTGTTTTCATTCAAACAACTTGTTTATGTTTTGTTTCTTATAGTGGAGTACATACAAACTTATCCACATCTCTTTATGGAAAATCAATTAGCCGCACGAAGAACAAGTGAAGCTAGCATTGCAAGCACTATGTCTGGCATGATAGATATGGTACCTATAGCAGCAGTTACTTCATGTAAGTGATCTTATGTGATACTGTTTGAAAATCTATTTGTACAATATCTTTTTATGGGGAGAAATATAGATTTTGTTTGCAATCAAAAGTATTGCATTCATGACCTTATATATGTAATAAAAGACTTTTTTTTTTTTGTCAAATTGCTGTGTAAACTGTAGTTTTTCCTCTGTAAACTGTAATATAAAATAAGTAGAAGGTAGTTTTCTCTGGAATCAGTATATGTTTAACCTGAACTTTTTGTTTCAGTAACCCAAAAATGGTGGGGTCTGAAAAGATTAGATTATGCTCTCTATTGCCCTGAAGGCTTATCAAATTTTCCTACTAATGCACTTCCTCACCTATTTCATGCCAGTTATTGGGAATCAAATGATGTCATAGCATTTATTTTAAGGCAGGTGAGTTCCTTAGAATCTGGTAAAAAATACTTTGATGTTTATGTATGTCTCTTACATTGAATAAGACTGCTCAGTTTATTGGTAATTATTTATCATTATATTTTTTTAATGAATACTGTATACAATTTTATAACAATTTGAAGTTTTATATAATAGTGTTAATTGCAAAAATAATTTTAATCTATTTAAGTAAATTTGAATGGCATACATGTTCTTTATATAATCTAGTACAAACTTTGACAAAAATGTTGAAATGTGTTTTAATTTAATTTTGTATTGTGTAACCTTTTAACATTAACTCATTGGCATATATTTTGCAATAAATATATATTATATGTATAATTTAACCTCAACTTAATTTATTACTAGTTCCGATACTGTCACAGCACAAGTGCTGTACCAACTTTTGTGTAAAAGTTGATAGTCGTTGAAATTTTAAAGTTGCAGCCTTTTTAAGTATTTTGAATACCTTGAGAATCAATTCTATCGTATTTACTTTTTATTAGAGTCATTGAAATACATCTCAATAATTTGAAAATCGTTATCTGAAAAGTATTCAGTGGCCTGGTAGTGGAGTGGTTTCCACTTTGACTAGTCAAACAGAACCTGGATTCAAATCCATCATGGGATGTCTTAGAATCCATTATAAAACATAAAACCCAGTCTTATAATTATATGTGTTTATTATTATCTTTATTATTATAATTATCTTATCAAAATTGACAAAACACTCAATCCAAATGAATACTAAAAAGTAGTTACTAAAACATATATTTAATTTTATTTAAATGTGCTTTTTAAATTGCTTGGTAATTTCTGATCAGCTAGAGAATTCTCAAGGGAATTAGCAGTTTGTTCTAATAAATTATGTTTAAATTGCAAACTTAAAAGAAATTTATATAGAACTGTTTATATTGGAAATCTTTAGTAATTGAATATTGATGACTAAAAAATAATAAATATTCATATGAAAAAGCTCATATTTTAACTACAAAAGACGTGCGAAACAGAAATTATTATGGAAAAGTAATTTATTGTCGATAGTAAAAAGTGATTTTACAGATTAATTTATAAAAATGGCTTTGAAATATTTTAGTATAGTTATATTTTAAAATTTACTCAGAATTCGTGCTGGAGACAGTATTATGCACAGTAATGAAGATGAAGCAACAAATTATTTACTAAACTATTTTGTAATATTTATTATTGCAGCCATATTGTGAGCATTTAATGTAAAATATATAAGAAGCAAATTTCATTTAATTCCATTTTGCAGTTAATGCGCTCTGACAGTATGGGAATTCCTGGTGATACAGAAAAAGAAGTTGCTACATTTATTCCTACCCAACCTAGAGAAAAGTGGCTCAAGAAAAGGACATCAGTTAAACTTAAGGTAATTATTTCCAACCTGATTTATTTTTAATTTACTCTTTAAGATTTAGAATATGTCTCACTTCTTTCTTAGATGACATTGTCAGTTACAATTCTCACCAAGTCTCATCTTAAAATTTAAAAATGTCAAATAAACTTTGATTGATTTGTACATAGTTAAAAGAGCATGCAGTTTTCCTACACAAATTGTTTTTATTAAATGGTCTGTAAAACAAACAAAATTTTAATAAATCAAACAATAAACTCTTGTATAACTATTTCACCATTTTCAAGATTTCAAGTAATGTGACAGCATCGATGCTATTAAAAAAAATCTCATAAAACTAGGTCTTATGTCAATTGATGAAACTTTTGATCTAATATGGAACTGCATTGAACTAAAATGCATACACATTTGCAGTCAGTAATAACCACTCATTTCTTATTTCAGAATGTTACTTCAAACCATCGTGCAAATGATGTCATAGTAGTGGAAGGAGCACCACAGATAATTTATGCACGTTTCATGTATGGGCCTCTTGATATGGTAGCTCTAACTGGTGAAAAGGTATAATACTGTATTCATTTAATATCAGTTATCTGAAATATGCAATTTTTGTTGCAAATAATCTAAATTTCTTGCATCAAATAATCTAGCCTTTTTTGAGATAGCTTTTGTAAAATGGTTGTACCGAGCATATATTTTGTAAGATCGATAGCATTAACAAGTTACTTGTAGAAATGATGAGTAGTTTATATGAATAGTGTATGTATTGTTAAAAAATATGAGTTTCAAATTACGTTTTTTCAGTAGTTTAATACAAGTTATGCTTCTCTTTCTTTGAGGTTCTAAAAATATTTATTTGAATAATAAGGTTC
The DNA here is from genome assembly GCA_947359465.1 of Metellina segmentata. Lineage (NCBI taxonomy): Eukaryota > Metazoa > Arthropoda > Arachnida > Araneae > Tetragnathidae > Metellina > Metellina segmentata. The sequence continues at coordinate 59,117,004 of OX375875.1, forward strand.
TCCATTAAGAAATATCAGCGGATTTCTTAATTTTGTTAACCTTGATTCCTCCATATGAGTATTTTTCTCTTCTGTATTCCAAGTGTGTATTCATTTACTTGATGTTTGATGAATTCTGGCCAAAAATATGGCCCTTGCAACATAAAACACAAAATTGATAAACATTGTTTTAACACATTCATCATTTAAAATTAGAAAATGCTGAACTAACCATTTTAGAAATTATTCCATTGATGTATTTAACTTCTTTTCCATGTAGGTAACATAATTTTACCAATTTCTTACAGGTGGATATTCATATTATGAAAGATCAGCGTAGGGGAGAATGGACTTTTCTAGCGACAGAAGTAACTGACAAAAATGGAAGGTTGTCTTATGCTTTGCCCAAAGAGAAAGCACTCGGCTATGGGATGTTCCCCATCAAATTAGTTGTTCGGTAGGTTTATTAGGCATAAATTCGACTTTTATTGGATTTTTAAAACAGGTGATTTGAGTTGCATTATTCAGACACTATGTGACCAAAGTACTCGAGACATGATTAAGCAGCTAACATGGCTACAGCAGCATACGGGTACCATGGGGGTCTCAAAAGCTTTAGATTGTCGATATCAAGGTTCTGGCGCCTTTCTTAACTTAATAGGCTAATTCGTCTTTATTTATAATTATAAAGCTGTGTAATAAATGTACTAAGAAAGGGAGAAAGACTTTACATTTGTGTAATGAGTTTGGAGATACCTTGGTCTTTCATGAGTGGCTGGTCATCTCAATCTAGAAATAAATGTGGACTTACCTAATTTCATATATATATATATATATATATAATCATTCGAATACGTAATTTAATGAAAAATAAAAATAAAAAGCAAGTGTATTTAACTAGAAAACGAAAGTTAGAAGAAAAGTGTAAACTAACCATGCAAGCACACTGAAAGCTGCAGACATAGCATGGTAAGGAATATATTTTTCTAAAAAAAGAGGAAATTCACAAATTAAAAACCAAAAGGAATTTATTGAAAACGAATTTCTGAACTTTTTATTTTTATTTTGATCTTTTATTAAATTACGTATTTGAATGTGATATATATATGTACTACCAAGTCTTCATTGATAAATATTCAGAAAAATATAAAGAGAAGTCGAGCATTCAGTTTTGAAAAGTAGGATCTTTTTATCAATTCTTGATGTTTCATCAGTATATCATATAGGCTATCTCGTTTTTTTAAACTGATCTTTTCTTGTCTTTTTACATACGGTACAAGACCTGTTTTTTTTTTTTTAGATTACCATCCTTTAATGCATTTTAACTCTCCAAGCAGCATTCTCAAACACTGCTTGGAAAGTTCAGTTTGAACAACAGTTCAGTAAAATTTCTGCACAGCAACAGACCCAAATTATCCGGATTCATTGGGACCAGACCCCATCCGGATAATTAAATAATTCATGAGAAAAGGTTATTTCAGTTTTTAAAAAACAAATTTTGCTTTGGTATATAATATAATTTGATGACCACAAAACAGTTTTGTTTGCATTTTGTACTTGCTGTATTAAAATATATCATTGCTTGAACATATCAGTCAAAATCAGTTGTTTATTTTACTTGAAAACCAATGCAATTCTTAATGAGTTTAATCATTTTGTGAAGGAAACATGCCAAAGTTTCAAAACACATACTATGTTTCTTGAGTTATGTGTTGCTTTATAAAATGTTATTACAAAGTATTATATATATGCCGGCTTTTTTATCCCTTTTTTAACATGAATTTCTAGCATGTCTTTCGTGTTCCTTATACAAATCACTGGTTTTATACATCTGCAGAATCAGAATTCTGACTTGCATGCTTTTGTGGAAGAGATCATTTCGATTTTTATATCCCTTATTATGAAATGGCATCTCTCCTGCCCCAATTCCGCAAACAAATTCTGTTTAGTTGTATTATGCTTACACATGAAATCCAGAATGATTGGCTACCTTAAGTAGTGCAGCTGAAGTAAGATGATCTGAGTAGACCATTTCTAGTCTTTTCTAAGCTTACCACAAGAATGAGCAGCCATATACAACATGCATATTGATAATCAAATCATTGTTATGCCAATTTTGGTATCACCTTCTGGCATTGAACGATCAAAATCCACAGCAAAACCAATTGTGGAAGTATTTTTCATCAATTTATCAAATAGACTTGTTCAAAATCGTTAAATGCCTTCTATATGTTGGAAAAGTTTTACCACTATTATAGCATGTCACAATGGGTTTCCATTGTAAAAGTGTATTGCTTTTTTTTTCTTTTCATGTTTGTGAAATAGCGGTGATCACACATCTTTGGACTTCTTCCTAACTGTCATCCCTCCCAAAACAGAGTGTGTTGTGTTTAGCATTGACGGATCTTTTACAGCAAGCATGTCAGTGTCAGGAAAAGATCCAAAGGTCAGAGCTGGAGCAGTGGATGTCGTGAGGCAAGTGTTTGATTTCTTTTTATTTAGTCTGTCTATGTTATCCCAACTGAACAACTTTATCCTCATGCTCTATTACAATACTTGTAATTACTGAAAGTAACACAATTTTTGAATTTTTAGTTTTAATGAGTGCACATTGCTAAAATACTTTTATCAGACAAAAGTGATATGTAAAGAACAACTAATCCTCAAGTTAATGGTTAAAAATTATATTTGTAAGACATAATGGGTCTGTAAATTTGGCAGATTAAAGTTTCATCTCTTGTAATTTGGGATTATCGTTTCATTCACACAAGGTAGTCGATCCTAACTGAGCCATCCTCTCTTAACCATTTGAATTCTGAGGGATTTTACTTCATATTATGGTGTTCAACATTTACATTTAATAAAATTTATTTTTTATTTATTCAGACACTGGCAAGATCTTGGCTATTTGATTATTTACATAACTGGGCGTCCAGACATGCAGCAGAGACGGGTTATGTCATGGCTATCTCAACACAATTTTCCTTTAGGCTTAGTTTATTTCGCGGATGGACTTTCTACAGATCCTCTGCGACACAAGGCGGAATATCTTCGAAGGCTACAAGTTGATGTAATTATAATTTTGCTTTTACTATGCATGTTATGTGAATGATACAGGTGCTGTGCAAAATAAAGTTTTTAGGTAGAGGAATGAATACTTATCACAAATTTCATTGACTCGCTTACTGAAATGGGAAGTATTCATTTTCACCCACATTTAATTTTTAGTGCCTCCAAACTTTCTTATTGCCTTAAAAAACTAGCAAAATCTTGAAATTAAAACTATTATTATTTAATCACATTACATTTTCGTGGCATAAATGTTTTCCCATGAATAAATACCATCCACAATCTAATCAATTTATTCCAAGCATAATGAGTATGAATGGTAAAATTAAATTCCATTTTCAGTTTTTAAAACAAAAATTTTACTATCTTTACTACTATAAAAGAAAGTGTTTCTGTCTGTATGTAAGCAGTATACTGACGAATCTATGGCACTTACAATAGTGAAATTTGGCATGGTAGTCCTAATTTTTTGCGATTTTTGTGTTCAGCCCGAATTTTAAAATTTAATCTAGAGCATTTTTTAATTAATTTATTAGTTTTTTCACCTTTTATTTTCTTTTTGTGAAAAGTGACGTCATAGCTTCCTTGATTGAAGAAAGGAAAGATTTTGCGATTTTCTATCTTGGAACTGTGTCAACTTAGTCACATTGAAGAAAGAACAGAGATTTTGCGTTTTTCGTCCTGATGCCTTTGAAAAAAATCCCACCTTTTCTGATTCTAGCGTGTTTTTATATTGAAATTGTTGATTTATTTCACTTTCTTGTTAGCGATTTAAACTTTGTCATCAGCAAAGACTATTAGAAGCTTTCTATCTTAGCAATCATTAGAGATAGAGTAAAAATTTCAACAGATTTAAAATCTGTGGAAAATTTTAAACCAGATCGATACCTTAAATGTTATTTTCTTTGAATAATTTTTCAATTGTAACCCATGTCATGTCTGGTGAAAGTGGGACTCATTCTTAAAAGTATTGTTTTTTCTTTTAAATGTTTTCAGTATCAGTAAGATTTAATGCGTCCAGCCTCATTTTTAAATATTAATCTAAAATATTTTGTAATTAATTGGCATTTATTTATTACTAGCCACTTTGAGGCCATCACAGTGTTGCCTGTGATGTTGATTTTGCGAAGCAAACCAAATGGAAATGTTTAATATGTTCAGTCCGCCTTTTAAATTTTAATCTAAAATATTTTTAATGAATTTATTGGTATTTATATATATATATATATATATATATATATATTTATTACTAGCCACTTTGAGGCCATCACAGCATTGCCTGTGGTGTTGGTTCACGAAGTAAACCAAATGGGAATTCAAAGCAATCACCGGGGATTAGCGAGCATTAGCGAACAGTGGTCCCACCTGACCCCTTGATAAAAACTGTCTCGGGTAATGCCGTACTGGCCACGCAGTGGCTAGTAGTTGATATGACAAAAGTTAATCATTTGAAATAGTCATTTTGAAAATAGAATCTATTTTTATGACATAAAAATTTTATTATTGATGTCTTATAGTAGTGATACTGTAACAAACATTAGAAAGTAGTGATCTATATTCAATGTTTAGTTAACAGTTATTAAGAAATATATTTTAAAGATTTTCTCATTTTATTAGTAGTCTGCAAAATACAAATTGCGTATTTTGTTTCAAAATAATATTAATTATTGTGTATAATCTGAAATTGTATTTATGAAGCATCTTTTATGTAAAAAAATAAAAATTGTAGATTTATACAAATTAAAAGCAACCCTGTAGATCTCTAGTGCAATAAATTGTGTTTTATCTTTTAACAGTCTGAAGTCATTATTCACTGTGGATATGGATCCAGCAAAGATATTAATGTGTATACAACAGTAGGTATGAGACCTGAACAAATATTTGTAGTGGGAAAAGCCTCTAAAAAGCAACATATGGCAGCAAAGGTGAGTTAATGCCGAATTTGTTAATGAATTTTAAAAAACAAAATTGCTGTATAAACACTGAGGGAAAATTTCAAAGCAGGGTTCACATATCTAAAAGACCAAAATATTTAAAATCCTCAGGAAATAAATTGCACAAAAGTACTGTACGAAATGTGCTTTCACCAAGATTTCAGATTTTGATGTTCAACAAAATATATTTTTATCCAATATCCTAGTATGAAGTACCTTTATCTTATTCCGGGAAAGTAAATTTAGATTAGTTTTCTAACCTGACTGAAATTTTTGTCTTCCATGCTAATGTAGGAAATATTGCACAATCCAACTGCTACATTGATGTAATAGGTATGAAAATCACACTAAAATGTATTTTCATAACTGATGGATACTAGTATTGAAGGCTGATACTGTAGAAAATATGGAACTACAAATACAAATCTAGGCACACTGTACCAAGATTAATATTTGTCAGAGATCCAGAAAGGTACGATCCATCTATATTTTTCACTAAAGTGGCACAGAAATCAGCATTATTTATATATTGGTGAATGGAACAAATGGATGTAACCAATGTAAAATCAACTGCTACCAAATGATTTCGTCAATTTTGCTGCGAAGTTTAAATATGCTTAGTTTGAGGCAAGAAATTCTTCAACAGTCTTATGAGAGAAGGCAATAATAAACTTGGAAGATAGAAATTAGTGCAGAAAAGAAAATTTGAGCCAACCTAGAAATAGGTTTCAAGAACAAAAAGTAGACTTGCCTCTTGAACAAGTGAATGAGATGCAATTGAAATGGACGTTTAGAAACTAATTTTGGTAACATGACTCGTGTGAACATTTACCATGCACTTTATTGGAACTCACACCATCAGTAAGAGTACATTCGAAAAACGCAAAATGCCACTTTATATTTTTATTTCATTTGGACGTATGAAATGTGCATATACATCTTGTTCATCAGAAGTGAATTTAAATAAGCAATAAAATGTAACTAACACTGCCATCACTAGATATTATCAAACGAGACTAATGTAGATACTATGAACAGGTCTGCTAGTGTTCGAACTTTGTTAATTTAGATATTTTGTCTTATTTCAGATTCTAACTGATGGCTATGCGGCTCATCTTTCTGACCTAAAAGCACCTGGAGTTTCAAGGCCTGCACAAGGTAATGCCCGAATGATTTTGTTCCGTGGCTGCTTCGGGTTGCCTGGACAGACCGGATCCACACTACGTCAGAGACGCTCAGCTAAAAGAACCACGTCTTTCCCACTTTCTGGACAGAGCCAGGAGCTTCGCTCAGCCCTAGACAAAGCCTCTGATGTCAATAAGGTATCTGAGATGTCAAGGCAATAACGCTTAAGATGGTCACTCCCAGTAGGGCAAAATTCATTTCACCAAACAGCATAATTTACAAAACCCTGTATATTGACATTGTCAAAAACATTGCTTTTCACTTTCATCCATTGCATCTTTAATGCAATAAATGTACAGTTCCTTTCTTAGAATATATGTAACTCAATTTAGACCAAAGAAATCTGGGGTTATTACCGCATTCCCAAATACAATTCCATAAGTTATTCATTTTCGACCATTGTCACCTAGTCACATTTATTCCTTAAAGCAGTAGTGAACTGTGTTTCATAATTGTAAATAATCTTGTATAAAAATTTGTAAATATATGCTTGCAACATGTGTATTTCCTGGAAGACCAAAAATTTATTTAAGAGTATAGAACTATCACTCATAATCATCAGCTTATATGTAATCCACACTTGCTACTTTTTTATACAAAGAAATATACTTTGTAGCATATTTTTGTCTATGTAAGATATAAAACTTGTGGGTGAATAAATGTTTAATTTCTCAAGAACACTTTGAGCAAAACTTAAGATTTTTGAAATTGTAAGATAAAAGATTGTTTGTTAATTTTATGTTTTGCTAATGATTTAATCTTCACATACTTCCCAAAACTCATTTTGAGGAAAAAAACAAATTACACTTTAAGTGGAATTATTTTTATACAAATAGTTTGCTATGGCATTTAATTAACATAATTTCATAAATAGTTTTATTAAAAAGAAAGGAAAATGAAAGAATTTCTTTGTAAGAAATTGCATGTCCTTTTTGCACTTAGATATTTAATAAAACTTTTTAATATTGTTAACCAGATATCGTGAAAATATGTATTTTGTGTAGCTTCAATACTTTCTTACTCTTACCACCATTAAAGAGAACAAAACTTATGAAAAAAAAACAAAGGTCACAAAGAGCAATTTCACTAGTCAAACATGTTCCTGTTTATATAAATATAAGCTATGATAATGTACCAGATGTTCTATTTCATTCTATTGAAACCAATGTAAATGTCTAATTAAAAACTACATGTTAAAATAAATCCTGTTGAAAAAATGTAAATGGTTTTTAAATTATATGCATATATATATTTGTTAAATTGTAGATGGAAATAAATTAAAATGTATAACTGTTAAATTTTTTGTACCAATCGCTGTCCAATTAAATTCCTGTCTATTTGAAGAAATATGTGTTATTTTGTTCATTTTCAATGTGTGCATCATTCAAATTTTATTTTGCTTGAAGAAAGATGGATTTAAATGATTTTATACAATATTTTGCTCTTTTTAAAAATTGTCAAAGAAAGCATGTTTACCTTGACTGCATAAATTGTTTTTAGTATTAAATTATTTCCCTTTCTACCTTGTGTGTTAATGTGTTGTAGGATATATTACATTTTGTAATTTGTCCTTAAAGTGTACATAAAATATACAATATTCTGCAATGCATTTCTTCTTTTTTATTAAAAATATATGTACAATTTTTACAAAATAGCTCCAATAGTTAATTCAGTACATACATAGATATATTTATATACATGGTATAAAGCTCCCAAAATTGATTTACACATACATAGTAACCAATATCATTTGTGAGACTTCAAAAACTCTTGCCTATATTTCAGTTTTGCAAATGATGATGTGAGAACAGAATCAGGAGGATCAGAAACCTCAGGCTTGTCGTATATAGTGGATATAAAAAATGAGTCTTCGTCAAAATCTCTCTGTTTTCGTTTTCTTCTTTCTCGAGGAGGATACCGACTCAGTTTTTCTCCACGATACCTGTTGATGAGAGTTAAACTTAGTTTAGTTAATTATAAAAGGTTTAAATGCTGCATCAAATATAACTTTTAGTGTTTTTAATAACAAACACAAAAGTTGTTGGAAATACACTGTGTGCATAAAATACAATTTGAATGCTAGCTATCAAACAACGTAAATGATATGAGTACACATTAAAATTATTTAATTAAATTATTCTAGGTAGGACAGATTTCACAGGATAAGTTTTACATTTACAAATATTTTATTAAATTCTGTAAATCATTAACATCTTTTATGGTGTGTCACATTTTTTATGCATATCAGAATGTCATTCTTACTTTCAATACTGACCAAATGATTTCATTCTTTTATATACTAGCCACTGTGTGGCTAGCCGGCGTTACTCGTGGTGTTGATTTGCGAATTTAGAATAACGTTCAGTCAACGCCGTGATGTAATGTACTAATCTGGTGTAAAATTTTCCGCAGATTTCAAATCCGTTGAAATTTTTAATCTAAATTAAGCAATTCCGACTTTACGAAAAAAACTTAACAATCCCAGTCAATATGTTTTTTATTTCTTGCTCTCATTCCCCGAAAAGGAGACGGGAAATGTATTTTTTTTTGTGGAAAGAGAAAGTTTACGTGACATCACAATCTCTAGCAAAAATATAAAAGGTCACGTGGGGGAGAAAAAGTTCATTTCAGTGGGTTTCTTCTTTTGTTTGGACGAAACATGTTTAACGAAGACGGCAGAGAATAAACCTATTAAATTCATTTTAAAATCGTCTAGATTGAATTTAAAATTTCGCAGCAAATAACAAATTGCAAAAAATTTGGACTACCTGTGTGCCAAATCTTATTACTGCAAGTGCCGTAGATCATCAAGATTTTGTGACCGTGAAACAGACAAACAAACACTTCCTTTTATAATAGTACAGATATGCCAAACTCTTACAGAAAAATAACATTAGCATATGTATTTAGATTATTTTTAAATATTTCAAATTCAATAGTAATAGAATATTGATGAAGAAAGTGATAGATTATGAACAAAAGCAGATTTTATTTCGATACCTTAAACATACTAAACGAGCATTTTATAATAACAAATCTCAAAAATCCAAGCATAGAAATTAAATACCTTCTACACATAAAACATCCATAAGATTCCAGATCATCCTGGTAATAACCTATAGTTTAGTATGTTAATAAAGATGTATCTATATTTAAGTGCCAGAAACTTCTCACAATTCCAACAAATCACATAAGTTCCAAAAAGCAAGAAAATAAATATTTTGCATATCGCAGTCTTTGCATTTATTGTAACAGATACTGTAATCTTATGAATCTTTGGACATTCATTTCATTATACTTTGGTGAGTTAATATTTGTTTCCACTTATTAAGTTCAGAATTGAAAAGGAAACCTAAGCATATTTTCAGTGAATTGTTCTATACGTTAAAAAAAAATTGTGTTTTCATAAATGATTACCATCTGTGAAAAATATAATAAATTATACTTTTCTATTACTTTAAATGTTACCAGTTTCACAAAGCTGTCAGAAATCAAAAAGCACCATGGAAACAAACATATTACGTATGTACATTCCAATGCTGGACTGCAAACAGGTAAAATTAAAGATTATGATTATTCTCATTTGAACTCAACCTTTATCATTATGGATACATTTTACTTTTCTTGGATAAACAAAAATAGTTATTGATCATAATTTTTATGGAAATGCTAAGTAAAATTTAATACTTTACTTAGCGTTTTCAAGTATTTTATGGTTGACTACCGACTATGGTACAACTTAATGAAGAAAACATCTGTTTGAAAATAAATCTAATATGGTCGTTTATGATGCAAGGTCTGCAAGCAACAGTGCGGAAATTCATATGAAAAAGTGACCAACAACAATTAGATGATAAAAAAGCAGGAATAATAGATGCTCTATTATAACTGGTACATATCATAATTTAATGAATTAAAATAGTTTTCGTAATCAACGTTTGAAGGAATGAAAACATGAGGTAACGGAAGAGTTATGTAAACAACTTTTTATGACATCTACTCAATCTTGTAACACTAAGAAATTATTGAACAAAACTCACCCAAATCCTTTTTTGTCAAATGGAAGTTGTCCTTCATTAGGAAGAGGCTCTGCAATACCAGCAGCATTTCGACCAACTCCTTGACCTTGCTTCCATCCTTGAGATTCCAGAACCTTTCTCCCAAATCCCTAGATAGGGTAATTTTAGGAATTATATTATCAAAATATAATTTGTACAGTAAATATTAGGTTATAAACTTTTGTTCTCAAAATTTTATTACACTATTTTATGCTACAAATTTGCACATACTTCAAATTAACATATAGGATAAAGGCCATAATATGGAACATCTGATTTTTAAAGGATTACCAAAAGTAGGTGAAATTCGTATTTAATGAATCAAATACTAAATCACTCACAACAAAATTAACTAAAATTTGTATGTGAATATATAATTTCTCAAACGTTAAAAATTGAGTACAACAAGCCAGAATCATCAATCTTGAAATGATAGCTCCGCTCCTATCATCATCTTAGTATTAGTTTTTATTTTACAAGTCTAACTATGCTCATAACAGAATCCAAAAATTATTTAAATTCTGAAAATGCTAAAGTTTTATTTTTTATCATTGTTTGAAAATTAAAAATTTACAAATAAATAATTGAAAAATAAGAGTTAAAAACAGGAACAGAATATGTCACATCAATATTCAATCAAGATAAAAGAGGCACTTTCTTAACATTAAAAAAGTCATCAACTAATTGATGAAATAATTCAGTAAAATGCAAATGAAACTTGCAGAACCTTCAAATTTTAAAGACAACTAAACAATTAATTCCTTTTAAAATCAGATGTGATTAGCTATCTCTTTTAAAAAGAAAAATATAGTTGGAAACTACCAATAAGAATAAAATAGACTTCCCCATTATATGTACAGCAGCATATACTGACTGTATCATTACATGGAAGCACAATAAAGATTTTAGAATTAAAATCTAAAGAGTATTTCATAATTGATTTTTATTGTCACTGAGGAGGTATCTCAAAACTTACTGTGGTGTGCTTTTCAAAAGCTGCAAAATCATATGCTCTATCTTCTTCAGTTTCTGTCCCATTTCTCAATTTTTCTTCAAGCTTCATTCTCACTAAATCTTTCATATCTTTGTCATTATCCATTCCTGTAAGAAAGTTAGGCATTGTCAAGATTTCAGACAAAGATTATCTATAGAATGTGCCTAAGTTAATGACAGAAAATAATTTTGTTCACACAACTTAAAATATTTGTAATATTTACTATTTAAAGCATTAGGCACATTAATCAAACATCCACGTACATAAATATTACTAACATATCTGGCACAGAAAGAGGTGTTATTTGTTTTTTTGGTGAATGGCAACAAACTGATAAAATCAACTGATACTAGATTAATTTTCCAACTTTTCCACTTAGTTTTAATATTCTTGATTTGAACTCTATCATAATATTGCTAAAACTATGCAGAAGAGCTAACCACACAAATGAAATTATTCAGCAGATTACTGAAGGCAATAAGAAATCTGGAAGAAGGAAGTTAGCACAGAAAGAAAATCTGAGGCAACCAGAAAATAGGTTCAAAGGTAAAAAAAATATTGAATGGCCTTTGACCAAATGGATAAAATTGAAGGGAACACATTCAAAAGATAATTGTGGTAGCATAACTGAGGTGTGAATTTTAATCACGCACTTTATTGGAAATAAAAATTAACACCAGTACAAGTACATTTGAGAATGTAAACAAAATGGTATTTTAATATTTTTGGCTAATTTTATTTCATTTCGACACATGAAATGTACATATTGTTGATTTTATTCTTTATAAATAGATTTAAATAATGTATGAAATGTAATGACACTGCTATCAGTAAGTATTAGCAACTAAGAAACTATATAAACTTATAAGATGCTGTGCATGGGTCTGCTAGTATAAACTTTTTCATTATGTTACAATAATCTAGAGTAATGTTATATTTGTGGCGGTGTGTGTATTGTAATCGTACACATAGTACAATTCAAGCCACTGTTAATTTCAGTTTCCGATCGGCAGGTGTCGTGATGTTCAAGTCTAAAGTATAAATATTATGTCTTTAAACCTCTATTCACTGATTTCTTAGCATCAGAGATTGATGTGCAAGATCAACCCTGTTCAGTTCTTTTGTTCTTAAAGCCACAGTTCAGGCTTTGATTTGGAATGTTTAATTCCAATTTGATGCCATCATGTTATACTTTTTTTAGACAGTCGTTAAATAAAAGATGTTAAATTTTATAACTGACTTCTTTATTCACCAAATCCACCACGTAAGTTTCTGTTATTTACTGAAGGATATTCAATCCCTTCATTTCTAGAAAAAATGTTAATGTAAAGAATATTCATTTTCAAATAAAGAAATTAATTTTTATAAATATAAATATTCACTTACCAGGTTCTTTATAAATACGAGTATCAATGTCCCAGTCATCTGAAGTTTTTGCATCGAAATCTCCATCTTTCATGTCCCAATATTGAGCATCTGTGTAAAAAACCAGTCCAGAACCACCTTTTTCCCACTTCAGTTCAATTTTTTCTTCAAAAAGTCGCTCTTTATTCCTCTCTTGTCCTGAAGCATCCTCATGAAGCGCTTCGTGACGGTCCCACTCTTCCTCTTCAGAATCTGACTTCTTCATAGAAATAACCAATAAATACATTAAGTTTATTTTAACGATATCTCATTCAGTACTGTCTTATCATAAATTCCACAAACTTTAATTAGGATTAGCAACTGGTGCCTTAACTTGAGAATTTTATAAGCAAAAGATTCAAGAAAAGTGTTGGGGAGAACCTGCTAAATTCTTTGAATAAGTGTGCAACAGTTTAAAATTACAGTAACATCTTGTTATCAAGTGCATTAAACTTGCATACATCTAGCATTTTCAATTAACAAATTAGAGTAATATACCAAACATTGAAATACACATAGCATTCTACTAATTTGTAAGCAACTCCTTCTTTTCCTAATCATTGTTTTTAATACCTCTGAAATATTTGCAATACAGATGTACTTTGGCAGGTACAGTAATGTACCAAAACTTGAAATATGCATAGCATTCTACTAATTTTTTAGCCAACTTTCTTTTCCACATCTTTTTCTTTAATACCTTAGCAATAATTGCAATACAGATGCTGCTTTTCCGATGCAATATTGAAAAAAAAGCAACAAACTATTTGAATGTTTCAAGCTTCCATGTACAAACTTCGGAAAAAGTAGAAAGTTTTGAAAATGTCACTATATCAAGTGCTTATGCAAGCATTATTAGCAGTAAAGTCCTACCTGCTATATTTATGCATAATACATATTTTTAAATAGTGAATTGTTACTTGAGATATTAAAAGGCATGTGGACATGTATCGTAATCTATGCAAGATGAAAAAATTTTAAATGGGAAACTTTAAGTTTTAAATTACAAAATCACAGAAAGTAAATTATGTGGATTTTTGATAAAACAGTTTCATCCCACAGCTAATACTATAAAATAATCCTCCCTTTGCATGGCAAGTAATAATGTAACTTGAATCCAGGAGGATTGTTTTATTTTCACAATAATACAGATACCTGTCAGCTACAAAGAAAATCCAAAAAGATTTTAATGACAAAATGAAAAATGCCTAAAAGTAATGAACAAAATACAAATGTACTAAAAGAGTAGCATCTAATCAAGGAGACAGTTATTCATTTGTTTTTCTATCATAGTTGCCTCAGCTTCATACAAAAACTTTGAAATCGGTATCACTTGACACTGTTTACCAGAAGACTTCCAGAAAATCTGGAACAGTTGTAAAGTATGGAATGGATACACTAATTCTCTTTACAGGTATCAAATTTAAGATACCAGAGAAAACTAATTTTTGCACAAATGTATTAATTTGTTTTTAAGTATTAATTAATTTTACAAAACTAAATTTCATTAATAAATTCATTTAAAAAAAGGAATTGTGAAACCAAGAATCTGTTACAATCAATTCTAATGCTTAAAATCAAAGAATGACATACCTCTGAATCTTTTTCATCTTGGAGAGGCATATTATTTTTCTTGAATCGAGAACACCATGGTTGCTTATGGTATGTGGCTTCACGTTTTGACATTGCTGGAATTCTACCTTTTGACTTCTTTACATAATCAAAAGCTACACTTCCGTACATTCTTCTGGATCTGTTTCTTGGGAACTGCAATCCTAATTTAGAAATCAGCGAGGATGGCAGACGACAAGCTCGAATTTCATCAAGAAAATGACTTGTTTTGGTTCCAACATTTCCATTGGGCATACAACTTGGAGGATGCATTTCAATGAGAGAGTCTAAATCGTCTTGAGAAAAGCTTTCACGGTCAAGAGGCAAGTTTGAAGAAACAGTTCCTCTTTTATACAAAACAGATTCTAGAATAGATTGAGAAACAAAAGATAAATGGAATGTTAAGGAAACACAACTGTGTATTTAAAAAAAAATTTTTATTCAATATTGACATGTAATAAAAGAAATTAATGGGATCTACTGAATAATTTTTTCAAACTGAAATTCATAAAATGTAAGCAATTTACTTTCTAACAAATTTCTTTTTAGTAGTACAAAAGGGGAAAGTATTGTTGGTACAGCCACATATAAAGTCTGTGGAAACGCTTTTGGTGTGCCTTTTCCTACAAATTGTGCCAGGAATCTCAATCCAGTTTTTACAGTGTTTTGGCAACGTTGTGAATTTATCCCATTTCCTCTCAAGAAGTTTTGGAATGTTCTTTCTATTTCTGATTTATTGCCCTTTGATTTCATTGGTCCTTTAGAATTTCTCTCCAATTTTTTCCATTTTCTGTAAACTTGAAGATTTTAGCTTGTATTACAATACATGTAGTCACATCAGGTTTAATCACCAAAAAATTTGCCAAATCAAAAGCAGCTATGAACGTTTGATTTGTCTCATAGAAAAATAGGAATCAAAAGCGTACAACATCGAGGCAGCAAATGAAGGTAGCAGATCGAAGGATTTTATAGAAGTTCCTTGCAACCTTAAAGCGTATCTTAAAAAACGATTGGACAAAAATAATGACCTGATGGTTATTGCTACACTTTACACAGACGATTTTCTTCCAAGTGATGATTTTCAACTGCAACAATGCAGACAACATCAGTCTCTGTTGAGTGCAGCTTTTCAATGTTAAAGAAATTACTGGCCAAGGATCAGCCATTCAAAGATGTCAATGTTCTTCAGTATTTAAGTATGTATAATAATACTTTTGAACGCCACTAAAATTATCAATACATTCTGTTTCCCCCCCCCCTTTTTTTTTAACGAATCATTTATTTTATATTTTAGTTTATCAAAAATAAATGCAACTTTATTCCCTTAAATGCAACTTTTCCCACTTTTACTTGCAACAAATAAGTTGCCCTAATCATCATAAGTGAAAAAAACAAATCATGATGATGATCCTGTTAAGTTTCTTACTGGACATGATGCTTTGCATGCTTTAAAGGAGAGGAAGCATTAAACTCTAGAGAAAGCCTATAATAGGGTAGGACTTCTGAGTTAGCTATACTGCAATGGTCAATCAGTAATATAAGATTAGGAATGTGTGTGCATTGTCATTAAAAATGTTTTCATTTTAAGAACCAGTCGCCTCAAATCATGTAATAATTTTTCTATCTCAACAGTCATGGTGTAGACTATTCCTAAATCAGCAACATTGCTCATTTGTAGTTCAAATACAGGGGGTCACTTATTAATTTTGATCAGATACTTATTAATTATTCACTAATTTAAATTAAGCCGAGTCGGAAATGCAATTTTAGAAACTGGTTCACTCCATTTGCTCCCGTGAACAAGGCCTACAATAAAAAAAATTTTAAACTGAATGTTAGGATATCAATTGCAGACCTAATTATATTCTCAACTATTCAAATTACTGTGCTTGTAATAAGAATCACCCTGTTAGACTAAATAAAATCTAACTATAAGAACAATAAATAACTACAAAAGATACATTATAGACCTGTTCATGGTATATCACTAACAATGCTCATTATGCTTTAAAAAACTTGAAATTTGATTTCATTGACTGAAATTATGGTATGTATCAACTAAAGTTATGCATTTAAAAGAACACACAGTCAGGCCCTGATTTACCATTAGGCCCGTGAGGCACGGGCCTAGGGCCTCCATATTTAGAGGGCCCCTAAATTTCCAAAGTATCTAAAAATTATAAATTTTTTTTAAGTAGTTACATAAATTATTGGGTATTTACGTAAATGAACGTCGGCCGTTTCCCCCACAATCACATTCTTGTAATTACATTAATTGTCTAACTATTATGTTTTTAATTTCCATCTGCTTTATTTTGTTTTGCCAAGAGTTATAAGTAATGTCACGATTTTCTCAAAACTTTTTGGTGACATCTGTGAAACGGTCAACAGTCAAATACGTAAGTACCAATTATTGTTATAAAATTAGTTTTTGTGATGAACAAATAATATGAGGGTGTGGCCCCTTCCTGCGTGTTGTGCCTACTATACCAAATTTTCTAAATCGGGCCCTGCACACAGTACTTATGAATGAAACATATAAAGAAAACTACTCGACAAGTAGCAAAACAAAACTAAATCTTAGCACTCTTTATTCACTAAATAGCAGTTATTTAAATTAATTCAGGTGAGCAGTTATTTAAATTAATTCAGGTGAGCAGTTATTTAAATTAATTCAGGTGAGCAGTTAGGAATTCAATTAACGTCGCACTGGAGAAACACAACTGGCTATTGGAGACGTCCGGGATTAAAGAAGTTCAGAGTGAATGTGGATCAAGGTAGAGCTCTACCATAGTTTATAAACACTAAATAAAAAATAAAGCTAAACGAAATAACAATGATTGCAACAAACCTGAATTTACTGTATCGGTGGTTTCTGATACGCAAATTTGTTTAATACGGCAACAAGTCATTATTGTTTCTCCTTTACTGTCTAACCAATGTTCACCATGGTATGTTTTTACGAATTCATCAGCACGATCAGCAAACACTTTAATAACGCAGCAGTTGGTTACCCGTCTTGATCTACCATTTTCTTTGGATTGATCAGATTCGATGGGTTTTAGAACTTCTGGTCTATGACGATAATGAAAACAAATAAAGCCTCCAGATTCTATGAATGATGAAAAGAAGTTCCGTAAGTGTGAAGCATGGAAATCTTTATGAATATTGTTTATGGCTAGGTAGGTTCCATCAACAGTTTTGTTAGGTTGTTCCATGTTTTCTGAAGACATTGCAAACTCGTTTTAGTTAATATGTCAGCATTAAAAACTTTTCGTAAGAAAAAAATTGAATCACGATCATGTTTACTATTTCTATTGCACAATTATTTTTATTTAATTTCAGTTCAGTTCAGCTGATTTGACTCCACGAACTTCGCAGAGTAAACAGCCACGCATACAAAGGGTCATCTGCAGCGCCCTCGATTGTGAGGTATAATAAGCCTAATTCAAACGTTTTCTTTCTAGTTGTCAAGGTACACTGCTGGCCACCCAAATTGCAACAAAAGGAAAGACAAGAGATATCACAACAAAATTTATTTTGTAATTAATATGTTGACCAAGTATCAAATGATTAAATTTATAGACTTCAATGAAGTGTGGTTCTTGCCAAAATCAGTAGCCAGAGTAGCCGCCATTGTTGGAGATCACCGCTGCCACACGCCTCAGCATTGATTCAAAGAGACTTTTGATGTGTTCGTGGGGTACAGCAGACCAAACAGCTTTCACGCGTTGCCAAAGTTGATCTGGTGTGGCAGCTGGGGATGTAATCTGGGTCAATCGTTGAGCAACCATGGACCACATGTTTTCTATCGTCGAAAGATCCGGAGAGCGAGCTGGCCAGGGAAGCAATTCAATCTGGCGATTGTCGAAGAACCCTTGGACATATGCGTGCCACGTGTGGTTGCGCTATATCCTGTTGAAATATGGCCGTGGGCAAGCCCTGAAGGTAAGGAAGGACAACTGGCTCCAACACCTCGGAGATGTTGCGCTGGCTGTTTAAAGTACCGGCAATCCCCCTCAAAGTCCCACAGGCTCCTCATAGTGTGCACTAGTAGCCTCGCGCTCTAGTTGCCGGCTAGGGGGTGTTCCTGTGCGGAGTGGGTGATGTACGTCGGGAGAGTATTCTCCTGGTAGGGCCACCCAAGGCGTGAAGGCCACTCCAACATGCTCAGCTAACGCCTAAGGCAAACGGAGCCAAGTCAGTCCTCTACCAAATACTTGTTATTAGGTGCTCAGGTCTCGCGACCAACAAAGGCTGCACATTTCCCCATCCATGAAGACTTATTACCAGAGATTACATGCTGCCCCGGACGTCGCGCAGGTTAAAAAGGACCGCGGGCATGGTTTAGGCAGAGGGCCTTGCTCGAAAAATGCGTTACAGTCTCCCAAATCGTTAAAGATCTTGCAGTTGAATATTAATGGAATTACTACAAACGCATCTAGAGTAAAATTGGACCAAGTTTTAGAGTTGGCTCATAGCCTTGGGGTTCAGATCATTGCTCTACAGGAAACAAAGTTATCAAACAGTACCTCTCTTAAGATCAAAGGGTACAGTATTTTACGGACAGATCGGCAGCATAGGAATGGAGGAGGTCTGGTCTGCCTCATCAGAGATGTTAGTTACGAGAGTATTAATATTAGTGGAGACTTTACAGCTAACTCTAGCCTTGAGATTCAAGGTATTAGGATCACCTGGAGAGGCAGACCACTCAATATTCTTAACATGTACCATCCTCCTGACGCCACTAGTTTACCTAACAACTTTCAAAACTTACTTAATGGAAGTACCATTTGCATTGGTGATCTCAACGCTAAACATGCTGTATGGGGATGTTCCAATGACAATACGAGAGGCAGCGATCTTCTCAACTTGATTGATGACAAAGGACTTCTAATGCTTAATGATGGCACTCCAACTCATTCTTCATTCAGTTATAACACTAGAGAGGCCCTTGATGTCTCCTTTGTTAGCCACGATATTTATCCTAGCTGTAACTGGTCAGTTTTAAACAACATAGGAAGTGATCACCTCCCCGTTCTTATCAAATTCAAAAAGAGACAATCTGTGACCCACAGTAATAAAAAACGATGGAATTTCAGGTGGGCAAATTGGAAGTCATTTACTACTCTTGTTGACAAAGAACTTGATAAGGGACTTCTCACTGACAGTGTAGAAACAAATTGACTTAATTTAAAAAAGATTATCCTTAAGGCAGCAGGGAAAACTATTCCTAGAGGTAAAATGAAGAAAAAGGGGCCCTTTTCGACTTGTAAATCCCCAGTGCTCCAGCCCCTGTTAGAGGAAAGAAAAGCTCTTGATGCTGAATTGAATGCTACAAATTCCAATCAGATTCGGCAAAAACTAAATAAAGTAAATGCTGAAATAAAAATTATGTATGCCCAAATTAAACGGAATAAATGGAATGATTTATGTTCCAGTCTCGACCCAAGATCCTCTAATGGTGAATTGTGGAGGCTGGTGAGGAGTATTGGTGAAGAACAACCACAGATGGAAAAATGTAATACAATTCAGAGTAATGATGGGAAAATCGCCCAGAATGACATAGACGCCGCTAACCTGCTTGGACTACATTATCAGAGTATCAGCAGGCTGGATTTCTCTAGGGAAGATAAACACATAAAGCGTAGAGCTAGTGATATTGTACATGGTTGTCGCAGCAGCCCACCGGATGGAATTACATTATTTTCCAAAGCTTTTAGCATGCAAGAACTTTCAACTGCGATCGGTGAAACTAGCCTTAATAAATCCCCTGGTCCTGATGGTATTCATGGGCAAATGATTAGTAATTTGGGACAACCTGGAAGATTAAGATTTTTGAACATTATTAATGATTCCTGGAATTCAGGGAAGCTACCTCGAGATTGGAGAAGAGCTACTGTTGTTCCTATCAGAAAACCTTCTAAAGAAGCTAGCTCTCCTGAAAGCTATAGACCGATTGCTTTGACCTGTATAGCTTGTAACATTATGGAAAAAATTATTTTAAAGCGGCTAAATTTTAACTTGAACTCTCACGGCCTTCTTCCAAGGGAACAATTTGGCTTTAGAGAAGGACACAGTACAACAGACCAGGTACTCTATTTTTGTCAGAGGATTAGAGACGCCCACAGCAAGAAGACCACAAATCACACTATGGCAGCCTTCCTTGATCTTTCTAAGGCCTTCGACAGAGTCTGGACACAGCGGCTTATCGTCAACCTTTCTGAGACTTTTGGAATTGGTGGTAAAGTCTTGCCTTGGATATATGACTTTTTAAGAAACCGACTCATAAAGGTGAGTTTTAATAACTCCCTGTCAAGATGCTTCAAACTATATCAAGGGGTTCCTCAGGGTTCAGTTCTAAGTCCAACCCTTTTTATGCTCTTTCTGTCAGGAATCGAGAAGGTTATCACCAAAAGGTGTGAAGTGGGTCTTTTTGCAGACGATGTTGTCCTTTGGGACTCTGGCACCGATTTAAAGACATTGGAGGACAACTTAAATTTTACCCTTGATGACTTATCGAAATTCGCTAAAAACCACAAATTGAGTTTTAACCCAACGAAGTCTACGGTGAGTTTCTTTACGACCAATAGAAAGTTATATAACTATCAACCTGGTGTTATATTGGACCAAAAGCCTCTAACAGTGGACAAACACCCAAAATACTTGGAATTTGTTTTGGATCCAGAGATAACGTGCAATAAACACATTGACCATCTGGTGCTAAAAAGCAGGAAACGACTAAAAATTTTAAAGTACATTTCAGGACGTGACTGGGGAGCTGATGCTGCTACTCTAAGATATACATACATCTCTCTTATTAGACCCATCTTGGAGTATGGATATCCAGTCTACTGTTCCGCATCTAACACCAATTTACAGAAACTAGAGAGAGTCCAACTTAGCGCAGTCCGAATTGTCACTGGACTTCGTAACTCTTGCCCCAATGACGTAGTGCTTTTCGAGGCTGACCTGCAACCTCTTAGCCTCAGAAGAAATGCTTCTTTGGCGAAATACTATGGCAAACTTGTCTTGGAGAGGGAAATAGAAACTCTGCCTATCTGAGAGACTGCCGCAATGATTAAAGACTTAAGAGAAACAGTCCTTTTAGCATGGCGACTCAAGCTAAACTGTTTGAGGGTGACGTGGAACAACATCATCTGGTTCAAAGCGTAGATCCTTCTGACGGTCTTCCTAATGTATATTTCCACACAGACCTTCTTGTACAAGTGAACAAGCAGCATGACCTTCCTATTTATCTAAAGCAACTGGCACTTGAAATAATCAACAACATCCCGGCTGACGCTACTAAGGTGTACACTGACGGCAGTAAAAACGAGAGGGGTGGAGCTGGCAGTGGAATCTATATAATTTCAGATGGTAACTACACAAAGATTCAGAGAAGGAAGTCCTGATGGCTGCTCTGTATTCCGTAGCGAGCTTATTGCTATAAACGAAAGCCTTGACTATATTGCGACTGTCATTGCAGGAAAAGAAATCTGGATTCTAACTGATAGCAGGAGTTCTGTCCAGCACTTGGCTAATTGGTCTGGTGTTAGAGACAAGGTGGGAGTATCTGTCCTCAATAAGCTAAGACAACTGTCTATAGATAATCAGATCCACATACAGTGGATCACCTCTCATGTCGAACTTGATGGGAATGAAATGGCAGATGAATTGGCCAAGGCGGGAGATAGTGAAGTTTTGGTTCCACTTGAGCCTCTTACCTACACTGAGATTTATTCGCAAGCTAAGTTGAGGGGAAAAACAACATGGTCCACTCCCCCAGTGCATCAATGGTATCGGGGCCATCGACCCGGCGGCTCTTTGGCACTTAATTGTGACAGGCAGGGACAAACTGCAATTACCCGATTCCTAAGTGGACACCTCAGAACTATGACCTTCTCAGATGGCTTGAGAACTTTCGACACATGCACCAAGTGCTCCTTTGAGCAGGCTTCTCCATCCCACATCATGGAGTGCCTAGGACTTAACCATCAAGATCTCCTTGGAAGTCCATTGCTGGTCCTGAACTTCCTCAGGGTGTTTGGATTCATGGACCTAGTCTAGCCCCGCTGGACTTTGGGGATTGGCAACAACAACAGTACCGGCAATGCGTACTAGAGGAGTGCGAGAGTGATATCCAATAACTCCCCATACCATAATACCCGGTGCACGACCAGTGTGGCGGTGCATAACGCAGCTGTTCAGCCTCCACGGTGTGTCCAGACTCGAATCCGACCATCGTGGTGTTGCAGACAGAAGCGTGACTCGTCAGTAAAGACAATTTAATTCCATTCTGCCGTCCACGTCCTTCTTTCATCACACCATTGGCGGCGGAGACGTCTGTGGTTCTATGTCAAGGGTAGACGAAGCAATGGACGTCTTGCGGACAGACCACTCTGCTGTAAACGGCGTCAAAAGGTACGCGCAGACACTGGATGATGCGTTACAGACTGAATGTGCTGTGCTATGGTTCGTGATGTGGCTGAGCGATACGTCACTGCCATACGCACACTATGCCTGTCATCCCGTGAAGTGGTGCACTGAGGTGGATGCGATCGAACACGTCGGTCCGTCGTACCCTCCTGCATCCAACGATCACATATCCGCATTACAGTTGTTTGGTTTCGTCCAACACGACTTACCGATTTCCCTGAAAGAGAATAAACAATCTCGGTACGCCACTATCCTTCCTCTGTCGAACTCGGATACTTGATCAAAAGATGATCGCTGTTTTCTACGAGGCATAATTGATCGTTTTTTTGAAAAAAACACAAGAAAAACACAATTGCCGTACTTGAAATCGTCGAAATCTCCAAGCCTTAAATAGCGCTTTGAAGTGGTGCCACAGACGCGCGTGATGTGCGTATGCGCTGAAATTCTAATCATTTGCATATTTCACCTCCGCTAATGCATGTTGTAAATTTCATATTATTTGCGTGCTTCCTTCAGGATGTTGCATTTACAGTGGCCAGCAGTGTAGTTGGTTTGAAGTTTTGGAAAACCGAGTGCCAGCTCAAGTGTGACCTCAGCGTCTGACCGTGTTTCGAAATTACGTGGTGTTGTTCCTGGATCTTTCCTTTCTGGTTTGATAGCGGATCGTCGCCAATAGCCCGCTATGTTGCATCAGTGTAATGTTAATTTAAGTACTATGACCTACCCTTCCAGATGTTTTTTGAATCCACTCACAAAACACTATCCATTTTGTAATCGCAATGTTTGTATTCGCCAGAGCTCTTTCGTAAATACAAATCAATCACACGGAAGGTGCGTAGGTATTTTAATTAACGTCGTACTGGAGAAAAATAGCGTGCTATTGACGACGATCCAGGAACAATCCCCAAGGGAATCAATCCTAATTAATCACACGGATTACAAGAATAGTGTGCGACAAACGCTCCAAAAGTTTGTTTTCCTGAATGCAAAGCTAAGAATTTTTGTAATTCAAAAAGACACTCAGACTATAATTGTGTACTGAATATTTTTTCTTGTGCTCATTGCTTATTTATGATTCAGAAATATCAAAAAGAAGATTGTATCAGCTAATTCCATATGAAAAAATTTACGGTGGTGGAAATATCTAGCGTATATTTATCAAACTAAACCTTCAATGTCCATACAATACAAATGAAATATTAAATGCATTTGATTTATACAACCTTTCAGAATCCATTAATGGAATATATATTTTTTCGTAGCATAACCGAAATTTACATTTTCTAATAATTTACTAGCGGATATAGGTACGAAATGCAAATACAATAACATGAAAATTGACTTACCGCTGCTTTCGCCAATGAACAAAAGTCAGGTATTAGTTTCTAGAGTTTCAGGTTCCTCAGCATTCCTTGCTACCGTGGAATTGGAGAAAACCATGAAATTACAAATATTCTAAAATTAACAATATGCTACATGTGTGTATAGAATTAATTGGTTGATTGGAAATATTTTGGATTGTTGTGTGGAATATAATGATTACGAAATTATGCTCATCCATCCTCATGGACCAAGTACATTGCATATGTGGTCATTAGACACATATTGGATTCCTTAGGAACGCGTAATCAAGGTGGTATCTTCTCCCACAATTACCACAAGAAGAACATGCCAGTTGGCTGCTCTGATGAAAATCAATTAATTAAACTCTTGTTACAAACCGCAAGACAAACGGAATCATGAAATAATAATATTTTTATCTTTGTCATTATTATTAATGTGATGACCCTTTTTATTTCTGCTCAATATTTGTCTTTAAAAATTCCTCAATAATTTAATTAATATGTTGTTTACATAGTTCTTTAACCTTTAAAGACTTATGTTAAAAAATATTAATCCACAGAAGTTTTAATTTTATTTTGTCATTTTAAAGTTCTACATAATTAGATTTTCTAGCAAGTTTCTATATTGGAGCAGCTTGAAATATTTCGTGATACATAATAATGGGTATTTGCGTTATACCAATTGGGGTACTAAGTACATTTGTATTTTTAAGAAAAGAAACTGTAAAGAAATTTCGCTTGTAATATTGAAACAATGTTACCTTAAGCAAAAATGAAAAAAAAAATCCGAATAATTGTAATTAAATATTATAATACATAATATATTTGTAAGGGATGAACAAATAATTAAAATAAATAAAAACATTTTTTTTTGTAAAATGCTTCTTAAAAGAACATTTCCAAAGACAACCATGTTTAAAAACAGTTTAACAGTTGCTAATTTTATGTAACTAAACAAGGACTAATTTTATACTGTATTGTCACATAAACATTTAATGTGAGCCTGCTATGGTCATTTTTGCACTAAAAGATGACCATCGTCTTGAAATACATCTGCTATCATTCGAATGACGTATTCAGAAACCATAAATTTTGCATCTAAATTTTTGTCAGATTAAAGTACCTATGTTAATTAATATTTCTACAAACTCTTTCAGAAGAGAAAAATATGAGGGCTAATTTTATTCTATAGCCCTATTAAGAGTGGACTGTGTATCAGAATAATTTTTTAAGTGATTTGTTCACTTAATATTTAAAAAACACAATTAAATGTAAAATTTACATTGCTTTTGTATCTTATATACTTTAGAAATAAATTACTTCCATTTGGTACAAAAATTACTAAGTTTGAACTAATTGCTATCAAGTTATAAACGACAAATCCATGATATTCGCCATTTTGTGAAGTTGACCGGTTTAAAAATTTCTTAATTTGGACTAAATATTTAAAATATATAGATTTATAGGTTTCATTGCTATGTCTAGGGTAAAAATTTGAAGTCCATGACTGTGGTACCACAACTTTATCTCAAAATGGGTGTTTTCACATCTAATGACTTGCATCCAAACTCTTGTTGTCATTTTAGTGTTTTTTTTTATAATTTTTGTAAAAAGCATTGAATAAGACTATAATATTTGTTTCGATAAATATCAGGCATCATTCGTGATCAGAGTATGTGGTAAGCTTCATATAATGAGATACTTCTAATATTTGTGTGCCGACATTAAATTAAAAACATCAGACATGTTTTCTGAGCAGTGATATATCTTTTGAATTTCTTTCTTAATTATAAAATAAATACACAGAGCTACTAGAGATGAAAATCAAAATTTAGGATCGGTGCACACATTCGATTTTTCCACATGCGGCGCCACAAGTGCGCACAGGATATCCAATAAAGTAGTGCCACTAGAGTGCCTATATAATAAGAGTGGCGACATACGGGAAACACTTTCTGATTGGCTTAGAGACGTTTTTTACCGCCCGAGGCGGTCTTTTCCTAGCTCCCGTAGACTTAACATGGGAACTTTTTGGGTGTTCGAGAAAAACGTGTGTATATTAAATTAAAAAGAAAATATAGCTTATTCATGTTCCATTTCGTGTTCTAGAATGTTTATTTAGTATTATTTTAGTATTTTGTCGGTATAAATTTGAAGACTTTTTAAGTAAATAGTTTTTTTTTGAACAACATGGTGTTTCCCGCAATCTAAGTTAGCGCGTTGTGCAATCCATCTCATCAATTACGCATGTAATTGAGCGTTTATATGATTCATTTATACCGAATGTATCCATATTATAACAATCATATGCTTTTTGTTCTCCTTGAAATGATACATTAATTCGCCCAGCAACCATCTTTGCGACGATTTGGTAGAAAAATGGCTTCAGCGCATGCGCATTGGGCCAAATTTGGTCCCTTGTCGCCACTCTTATTATATAAGCACTCTAAGTGCCACTCCGTCGGAACATAAAAGACAGCTTTTACGTAGTAAATTTTTATAAATAGTTATTTTAAGTACATCTTTATAAAATCCATGAACATTGTTAAAATATGTGAGTTAGCCGAATACTTCTGTGTCCCACTATACAGTTTGCTTATTCTTCCATAGTAAATCTATATAAATAAGAATGCAGTGTTTGTTTGTACATTCAATATTTTCGACCCATTTCAAGTTTTCTATCCGTTTTGGACCCTTCTGATGCCGAATCCGCCTTTTTCTCGTTTGGTGTCTGTCTGTCTGTCTGTATGTTGTGCCCTATACACGTCCACGCGGTTTAAGATATTTTCATGAAAATTTGCATACAGTGAGTACTTATCTTCATTTAGTGAGTGGCATTGGTTGCGAAAGTCTGTCTGTCCGTCTTTCTGTTCTATGCTCGATTTTGTGTTTGTGTGTTTGTGTAGACATCACATGAATTGTATTCCAGATATTTGATTGCTTTGTATTTTATTTTATACATTATCTATTAGTTTAGCGAACGCAATATTAAACATTTCTTTATTGTTATATTTAGTTGAGTTTCATGCTAAAACACCTGAGTAAGTATACTTAAATCAACCATAATTTGGTAGTTTTGGAAAAATTTGAATGCCTATTGAATATTACGATTATTTCGATTGCTTAACAGTACTGCTGAAAAAGTAATTATTCTTCAAAATTTTTTATATTTTTTTTATGGAATTTCATCTCTGATACTTCATTTATTTCGAGTCTTATTTTTATTCTTTGCGCAATGAAAACGATTTTCTAATATTTGGGACAGACGATATTTTTCAATGAAACGAGAATGAACAAGATCGCGCGAGCAGTGATATTTTTTCTGGTTCTTTCGCTCTAAATTAATTTCACATTTCTAAATTTTGTGCACTTTTAGTTGTAAGTTGTGGCAACTGTGTGAGATCAAGAGATAAAATTGAATCACAAATTAATATCTTTAGAACAATTTTTTACGACATCTTTTATTTTGTTCTACTTCGCTGTTTCCTGTTTTAAATATTTATTATTTTAATAAATGTGTTTTCCTTCTCATCACACGCAACAGCACCACAAAGTATTAGACTTAAAAATGTTAGGTAAGTCAGTATAAATTTTCAGTAAATTTTAAGTGTAGTTATGCCATTATTGAAAGAATAATGCCGTTATTTAAAGAATAATGCCGTTATTGAAAGAATAATAATGTTTATTAATCCAAACTGGAACTTTTTCCAACATTAAAAAATTCGTTGTAATAATGACAGGAGAAGATTGCAAAATTTCACAATGTCGCATACCGGAGGCAAGAGTGCCACAAGTAAAAAAATATTGTTTTGTCGACTATGAGTGCGAGAGCACTCGCCGTAAATCGTAATTTTAATTAATTGAGTTGCACATGAAAAGAACTTAAGAAAGGGAATTCCAAATCTTCCTATAAATCGTCTTTTATAGTAGTAACCTTAGTATCACCTTTCGTCATTTTGTAACTTTGTCATACAGCAATTGTGCGATGTATGTGAAATGTATTACATGAATGGATATGCATGTGTAGGATTTGTGTCCAAAGTAAGTTGTAGAAAATATAACGATGGCGAAAGATGTTAAAATAAATTTTTATTCTACAAAAGACGTAAGTCATTATATATTTTGATTATCTCTTCAATCTAGAGTAAACCAATTCAAACCGAGTAAGGTCGGGTATTTTGCTAGTAAATTATAAAAGTGAAAACTTAAAATACTTCTATCATGTGAGGATAAATGTTATTCCATTTTTATGAAAGGTGGACCTTGCGTTGCACACAGGTGAGCTATTTGAATTTTATTTTAATAAAATTGATGGCTGAAATAATTTTGGGGATAATAATGTGTTTTGTGGCTTTGGAACTAATTTATATAGAACATTTACCGTCCCGAGTGTTTCAGACTTCCTGTTACCCAACTGCTCTCGCATGATACATAGTCTATTGGCAATATATTGAAATCGCATTCAATCGAAAAGCAAGTCATATGACGTCTCGTCCAGTGGCGGATCAAGTCAAGTACCCCAAGCGGTAACATTTTCGGGGCCCTCAAACTCAAGTTTAAAAAAAAAAAATATTCAAGAAAACTCATTATGTAATTTCCAAAAAAAGAAAAGTAATAAAAAATTTCATACCATAACACATTAAATAAATTAATTAAAAAATCATATTTTTACATGAATTTCCGTCTAGTTTATTTCTTGCAAATTTGTCAATTATTTTGGCTGCGTCAATTTGGCTTAAAATTTATAACTCTATAAACAGAATGGTCCTATTAATTAATCTTCTCCCATAATACCCCTTAAGGGCACACAGACCACCTCGATAGACTAAATGCATGAATTTTAAGCTCACCATTCGTCAAGCCATATACGATTTAAAAATAACCATGTAACTAAAAGAAAAATTTTGCTTGAAAATATACGAAGTACATTTTATAATTAACTGTAACAAAATGTATTCCCTTCATAATTTTGTTTTCTGTAGCTACTTACTTTTTAACTGTTTGAAATTATTTTTTTTCACAATATCCCAGTTTGGTACATTTTTCTCAAAAACTATTGCAAGTATTGTCTCCAAAATTTTCCTGGTAACAAAAGATATCCCATTTGAAAATAATAAGAAGGATTTTTAATTTTAATATAATAGAAATAAAATTAGATTAAAAACAAAATTTCAAAAATAACAGAATTTTTAAAACTTTTTTTAGTGATATTTCCGTATGTTCTGCATTTAAATTTAAAATAATAGGTATTTTTATTGAAAACACTTGTTTGAACAAGTGTGTAAAATTTGAAAAGTGTAGCTTCAATAGAATTTAAGAAAAGTGTACCAAAGCATGAAAAAAAAAAAAAACACATTTTGAGAAAAATGAAAAAAACCATAAACACACTTACTATGCTTAAAATTCACTAGATTAAAATTTTCCAGCACCATAATCATTTTGATTCAGCATTTCTGAATCACATTTCTTTTGTTTCAACAGCTTTAACTTAATTCTGGCATTTTTAGATAGCTTCCGGAAAAGTTGCGTCAATCTTCTTCTCAGATGCACTAATTTCGGTCACTGAGTCATCAGCAGCATTACCTTCCTCACAACAGTAAACCGATTTCCACTAAATTTGCGGGTACAGCTACACTCTACGTTTATGACTGATGGCAACGGCTTGGCGATTTTTTTTTTGGCGCACTTCTAAAGTCGCCAAGGAAAGAGTTATTTCTTAACTCTTTTCCTGTCACAATTTTTTTTTCTTTTTACAACACACCTTTTAAGCACATTTCAGAACGTTTTAAAAAGTATATTTTAAAAAAAATTTCACAAAAAGTAGTAAGCTTAATCACATATCAAAACACATTTGTGAACCAGCAGAGAAACTAAGCTACGAATGGTAAGAATACCCTGAAACTTATCAATTACACTAAATACAGTGAGCATGTTGAAAAAGAAAAAGATTTACAAAAGAAAAAAAGCAAGAAATAATACCTGATAACGTCAGAATTCTCTCGTAAAAAAATAATGAAAACGAAAATGGTCAAAAAAACAAAACTCTTAATCTTGTCGTGAAAACTATTATAATAAAATAAAAATTCCACAACTGTCAAAATACAAGTAAATGGACCAATGGTATCACAGAAAACGATTTAAAAGGACCAATACAATTAAAGAATAATTTAAAAACAAACTAACCAATGGGAGGAAAGAAAAAATTTCAAACGAATCAATGAAATCAAACGACCTTAACGGATTTTGGAAGAACTTTTTAGAATATTCAAAATGAAAATTGAAAGTTTCCGTTTGCCGAGGTTGCCATGAAAGCCACAACAACTGTAACGAAAGATGGGTTGCCTTAATTTATCGTAACTCGCTACTAGAAGTGCGCTAAAAAAAATCGCCAAGCCGTTGCCATCACTCATAAACGTAGAGTGTAGCTGTACCAATTTGCGTCTACCAAACAACTTTTTTCTCGCCATTGCAAACAAGCAAACGGAACTTTTTAATCAATATATGAAGCTGTATTTTTTTACCAAATCATAAAACACGTGGTTCAATCCCTTAGCTCGGTTCAAAAATACATCACCTGCACAATGCACGTCTTTTTCAAGACATGTGCATTGAGCAGGTGATATATAAAGAAACATTTAATTCTACACACACAGATTAAAGTAAAAAGTAAGAAAAACCTACTGTCAATATTGCAGTAAAAATGAGGCTGAAAACTAGCCGAAACATTGTGCAAGTCAAAACGTACGTACATGTGATTTTACTGGGAGAGGGCTAGGCGTTGTTTACATTCGTAAACGTCTGTTTAAATGTGTTTATAGTTTTCAAACCTATACAAGTTATACATTTTTGGAATCGTCTTAATTCCCGTTATTTTTTAAGCCCAAAATTTAAAAAATCGAAAATTTGAGCCAAATTATGGTTCTAGTGTCTTAAATAATTTTTACGTAGTTTAAAACAGAAAACGATCTTTCTACTGACGCATTAGATGAAGGAATTGTTTTTAAAAAATTCAATATTATTTCAACATTCGGTAACGTGCAAGACAGTTCTTTGGCGGCTCGATAGATGTCTGGAGTGGTTTTATGGTATCGGGTTCTTTAAGAAACATTAAAAAATGGTCAAATTTATCTTCAAATGTACAAACATCAATGTCATTTTTGAAAATATCCGTCAACTTTTTAATCGTTCTTTTCTTCTATTGATAACTCCCAATAAAAAAAATATTCGAAAAGGATCCGCTACAACTTCATACGTCTGAGTTCTTTGAAATAATTCTGCCTTTTTATACCATAAGACATGAAATGAATTGACTGTGAAATTTTCTAATTGTAAATTCATGTCTGACTCTTTGTTTTCATTAAAAAAAAAAAAACATTTTTCTCTTTGTTGTCTGCAAGTTTGTCCATCTTCCTCATTAAATGGTAGCATTGATACATCAGTTGCCTGTTTTTCAATTTTTTCAAATTCTTCTCTGAAATTATTGATAAAATTTTCTAATGACTTTAGTAGGATAGGTACTTTCAATAGTTCGCATTCCAACGATTGCAGTGATTTACTAGTAGCATTTATTCCTTGTAAAATAATATTCCAAGTAACTGTAATTAGGGCGGTTTCATATTTGTCCATTTTCTTCAGAAGTGAAGTCGCTTCCACTATGGTAAATTGTTTTTCTCAATAATAAAATTTCAATTAAAGCCTCTTTTATATAGGTGAAACCAAGTTTTATAGTTAATACAGCATCTGCTCTTGCACACCATCTTGTATTAGAAACTCTTTTCACTGTTCTTAAAGACGCACATTGAAAAGACGATGTCACAATTTTCCTCGAACCATAATGAAACTACATTTTAAGATCTCGGAGGCCCCTTTGGTATACTGGGGCCCTATGCGGCCGCTGACCGCTTAATCCACTACTGGTCCGGTCCAGAAAACTTCACTACAAAAACACTTTATCTATATTTAGCTCCACAGTAAAAACCTTACATTCTGGTTCACCACATCTGTTTAAAATTATACGTGTTTTTTTAAGCTAAAAGAATAATTTGATAAAAAAAATATATATAATATATTATTTTATAATTTACTTCTTAGCTATTTACTTTTAAGACAATCAGCTTAAAAAGTTCAATTCCTCCCTGAGTCTATTTCTCTTGTGTCAGTAAAACTTTCCTTGAGTGTGTATGTCTATAACTTGACGTTGTCTGCATTGAGTTTGGCACAGGTCCTTGCGCCATAAAACTCAACCATCCCAAAAATTTAAAAATTGAGACAGAATACATTTTTAATTGCTTGTCTTAAAAAAAAAAATCCACTTTTCTTCAATTTTGTACGATGGGGAAAAATTTTCAATTTTTATATATTTTAGAAAAAAATTTAACTGCAAAATTAGCAAAATACTGTACATTACTATTTGTGAAAATTGCAACACCGTGAAGGAATCGTGCAAATTAAATGAAACTTGCAGGAAGTGAAAAACAGGTTAGGATATGCAAATGATTAGAATTACAAAGCGCTCACTCATGTGTGGGCCGAGAAACACCCTCTAAACTTCCAAGTGAGCCATGTATAGAAGGCACTGTAAAGGTGCCTTGGAATGTGTTGTATCGTCCTTTGACTGGTGTAAATGATTGATTAGAAGTCAATATAACACGCAAAAACGCAGTGCCATACAAGCAACTAACGGAGTACGAACGGGGCTATATGATCAGCCTCCTTTAGGATGACTTTCGTATTGTGAAATCGCCACTCACACGGGGAGTAATACCATAACAGTGATGCGTGTGTTCAAGAGATGGACCATGGAGAACCGGACAATACGAAACCCCCGCAAAGGGCCACGCAATATGACGTCAGATGGGACGAAGCTCATCCGCATGGCGGTGACGAACCGAGCAGCGTCCTCTCGTGTATTGGCACAACATTGGAGAACATCTACAGGTGTGTCATTGTCGGCCCCCACGGTTCGTCGATATCTGCTGCGCCATGCGCTACGTGCGAGGATTCTCTTGACGCTGAACCACCGACTCCTCCGGCTACAATTAGGGGTGCGACATTGACAGAAAAACATCGACGTTCAAAATTACAACATCGATGTTGATATTACATAGCCCAAAAACTATCGAAGTTTTTAAGCATCGACGTTTTTAAAATAATTATTGTTAGTTATTATTAATTAATTATTTATCAACCTATGGGGGAAACACAACAAACTTATTTTTTATTTACGGTAAATAAAAAATTTTGGGGCCTATAATTATTACATGCCCTAATATTTGTTATTTACAGTTTGTAAAAAAAAAAGAAGTTTGTTAACTTTCTCCACTTTAAATCGACTCCTTCTTATACTAACTATCCCACCAGTTAGGGAAAAAACTCTTTTTGGCCATCACTAACAAATTCTTAGTTATACGGTTATTTTTCTTAATTTTTACTATGATGCTTTTATTATTCAAAAATAAAACATCGACAACGGAAAAACATCGATGTTGAACAAACATAGGCTCCAATAAATCGATGGTAAATACATCAATATTTTTTTTATAAAACATCGACGGCGCATCCCTACTTTTCAGACCCTTCACCCTTGGCCACTTTGGTAAGTAAGTATGTTCAATTACCGGTTATGAAAATTAAGCTACTTGGTTATATTTAAAACTTTTATAATGGTACTTTTTTATTTAAAAATAAAACATCGACAAGAATTAGCATCGATGTTCAAAAAACATCGGTTCCAATACATCGACGTCGCATCCCTAGCTACAATGGGCTCGCCAACACAGCCAATGGCATGCCGATTGGCAACAAGTCGTCTTCTCAGTTGAGTCCCGCTACAATTTGGACAAAACAATGGTCGCGTACTCGTCAGACGCTAGAGGAGAACGCCTCCTCCCGGAGTTCTTATTCAGCGTCATAGTGGACGAACGTCTGGCGTTATGGTCTGGGGCCCTATTGGATATCATGGGTGAGATCTCGCCTACTCCAAATTGTGGGGACCCTGAACAGCGGACGCTACACCAGGGAAGTAGTAGAGACCGATGTCCTACCCATCCTGCAACACCCTCTCGGAGATGTATAACAGCTAGACAATGCCCGTCCACGTGTTGCTCGGAATGAACAAGACTTCTCAGGGCACTGCAGGATCAGCTTCTTCCATGACCAGCACGTTCCCCGGATATGTCGCCCATTGGGGATGTATGGGATTACATAGGACGGCGACTCGCTCGTCGGGCAGAGAGAACAGCTAAACTTTGGCATCAGATAGAGGCCATCTGGAATGCCCTTCCTCAGTATGACATTTAGAATCTGAATGATTCGATGCCACGACGTGTACAGGTTCTCATCACTGCACGTGCCTAGTGCACAAGATATTGATTTTCGGAATTATTTTTGTTTCATTGCTCTGTATAAATTTGATCATTTATTTAAACAACTAGAAGTAATATGTGGAATAAATATCATTTATTTCTGATGATTCTTTAACAGCGTTGCAATTTTCACAAACAGTAGTGTACAAATTAGTCTTTATGAATGTTGTTGTGGTAGAACCTAGTCTCCTATTCGTTTGTGCTTGGGGGTTACAAATATAGCCATATTTTAATGAAAATTGACTCCAAGTATACACAAATGTTTAAAATACATTTGCTAGCTATATTCGGATATGAATTGCTACGGTATCAAAAGAAGGTTTCGTTTATTGCTTTTGGAAATGTAAGAGTGAACATCAACTAAAAACTTATGTATCGGTTTGGTTGGGAATATTTGAAACAAGGATCACATTTAGCCAAGCTGCTCCAAACAATGTCAAGCAAATAGGCATAGGCAAAAGGAAGTTTTACTGATACAGAAGGGAGAATACACTTAGGGTAAGTTACAGACATCGCAATTATGTGTAAGAAAGTCGTCTTGTTTGAAGCTATCCCTAAGTCGGTGTTATATCATGGATGTATTTCTCTGTCTAAGCTTCTCTTGTTTATCCATTTGCTTGACGTTCTCTGCAGCGTCGACAAATATCCTTGCGCTATAAAACCCCACCAAGCCGGTGTTTAATACTCCAAAAAAAAACACAGGGTAATTGATCCCCGCTGTGCCTTGTCATGTTGCAACGATACACTATTATTAACACAGTACAAGATCACCTCCAAACCATTTAACGATGTTTCATTAATTATCGGTAAAATAAAAAAAAATGTACATGCTAATTTAACAATAAGAATAATTATGCACGGTTTTACTGCAAATGACAAAAATATTTAATGCTTCCAGGCAAATTACTGATTAAATTTCACACAGATTATCAACTTTTGGGGATTTGGCTATGGTATTCTAAAAATGCTTTTTATGAAGTAGCTTGGAGCAGGATGAAACACTTGGCAAAAAATTAACACCGCTGTGAATGTGTTGAAAGAAAATTCGTCAGGAAAAAACGATGAATCCCGTTAAAACGCACAGCGCTTGCAACACTTGTGTTTTGCAAGTACCAGCGTACTGCATAGAGCAGACAAATCAGATATGGTTGGAAGGAACATTGAAAAAAGAATATAAATTATTATTTTGTTTACTCATTTCACTTAAAAACTGTGACAAATTTTTTAAGCATACAATAACTAATAAAACTTAATAGGTTATCTACTTCAAGTAATAAAGTTTTTTCTGAAGTTATATATAATGTATTTATAGTTTGTTATTTTGAAATATTTATAAGCTTGTCAAACTGATCCCATTACCTTTTACAGGAGCAAGATAACTAATATACTTGTCATATAACTCACTCAATGAAAGCTATGAGAAAGTGTCAATGAAAGAAAGGTCATATTTTCCTTTGTTCCTTCCATGGTTTTGAACTTGGGCAGAATAATTGCTACTCATACATGTTCAACATAATAAATTAATAAAAAAAATATTTGTTTCTATGTTTTAAGTTGAGGTGGTTATATCTTTACAAACTTATGCATATGTTTACATAAGAAGTAAAAAAGAAGTCGATCACAATTTGCTATAATTTTATATTCTAACAACAGCACTGTACAACAATGTACAAAACATTTATTTCTCGGCCGACATACAGATAACAGGTTGCTTAAATGATTTACATGAATAAGGTACACATTTTTTGAAGCAAGAAAGACGATATTACATTTGGCACAATCTCTGCTAGTATTGATAGCTTGTGGAGTGCAGTCATCAGCTTTTGCCGTCTCTGTTTCTTTCTAAGAAGTTAATTGTTCGGGATGCAAACAGATGTTTAAATTTGAATTGGAGGTTTAGTGTTATTTTTTTAAATAACTTTGTCAAGATGCAATACGCTACAAAAGTATTATGCTCCTCCTGTTTCTATTTAGTCTGTAAAGATGTCAAACACGAGACTTGCAATTTAGTCACATAAAAACCAAAAGATATTCGGATACCTTTAATGCGCAAAATTACCGATTCAGTAAACATAGGGAAATTGCCACTAAAACCAGCAATCATGTATGTTTTAATAATAAAAATACCATTTGACCCTCTAAGACAAACCTTAATTCTGAAATCTGTAATTGTGTATGAGGAGGACTTCGCTTAAATATACACAACTTTGGTTGAATTTTTTATTGCAAGGGCTATGTTTGGCCAAACTGTACAAAACATCGTCGAGTGAAATGGGCATTCTCACAAGGGATACGGAAAAGATAGATATATCTGTGGAGGCATGGAATCTCCGTCGTCTACATATTGCTAGCTCAGTGGGCTAACCCACTGAGCCACGGCAACCCCCACACAATTTTGGATATGATTTAATTTTTATCCAAGTCTCAAAAATAGAAAATAACCTCAGTAAAATTTTATAAATTTTAGTGAATATTTAATATAACTGACCGGAAAAGATAGATACATCTGTGGAGGCATGGATTCTCGATCGTCTACATATTACTGGTTGCTAGCTTAGTGGGCAAACCCACTGAGCCACGGCAACCTTCATACAATTTTGGATACTATTTAATTTTTACACAAGGCTCAAAGATAGAAAATAACTTCAGGATAATTTTATAAATTTTAGTGAATATTTAATATAACTGACCGGAAAAGACAGATATATCTGTGGAGACATGGAATCTCTGTCGTCTACATATTGCTAGCTTAGTGGGCAACCCCCACGCAAGTTTGGATACGATTTAATTTTTATACAAGGCTCAAAGATAGAAAATAACTTCAGGGTGATTTTATAAAATTTAGTGAACATTTAACGAAAGTGAAGAATTTGTCTTTGAGTAGTTAGGTGGATAAAATTCATCAGGTTTTACAGAGCAAAGTTTGCATCCCAACGCATCTCCTTTAAATTAACACCAGTTAAATACGATGGGTAGGGAGAGGATTATACACGGCATACGAGAAAAATACTATATTTCTTGTATTAACATCTAAGGCACTGGCTGATGACGAGTGTTTCATTTGTTCATATTTCTTCAAAGATTGCACATTAAGAAACAACATCAAAACATGAAGTCCACAAGAAAAGCATATATTTAAATGCGAAATGCGCTCGCATGAAAGCTTGTTTCAAATTCAGGTGTAACACATATCCTACTCGGAAAAAAAAAAGAAAAATAACAATGAAAAGTGTGCTTTTTATGCTTTCTCTTTATCAACATAGACATTCAAATATTTCATAAAAAGTGAACACACATAATGCAAGAAAAGAAATGCATACGTTGTACGGCCATTTGTATTAATGTCGTAGTTTTAATAAGACTGTCTTCGCCTTTGTTGCAGCAGATATTCCTTTACGGAGAGCTTGTCAAGACATTTCTTTGAGATTCCTTCCGTCATCAAATGGTCATTAATCACGAAATGCGAGAGTGATTTATAGCTGCACTGTTGTTAGAGCGATAAAAACGGAGAGAAGTGACGATTGAAAATGGCATGGGAAGAGAAAAAAGAGACAAGGACTTTCAATCATATTAGTGGAATCTGCAGTCTAAGGCAGACACATTTAAATACGAAATCTGATTCGATTTGAAAAGATTTTACTATTAAAACGGGTTCGATAAAGACTTTTAGATGGGGTATCTCGTAAGATTTCAGATTTGAAGAACTCGTTACGTTTACTAGGAAATATCTTTCATTTTTCTAGTCAAGCGTTGGATTTCTCGAAAATTGCATTTGATAATCACAAAAAAGGCATATATATTTGAAAATATTCACTGCTTTAAAAAAAAATGTTTTGAAGAATGTGCACTTGTAGTCTTGTTTTATATAGGTTAGTGACTGAAACTTTAAGAAAGTAAATTTAAATAGATACACAAATATATTAAAAGAAATTAAATGTTTCGATTAAAGCAAGGCTGAAAAATTACTACAATGAATCCCAAAGTTTTATCATATTTTGAAGATATAGATATCACACCAAATACTGTTCATTTGTCGTGAAAAAATATATTTCATGCCTGTGACTTCATTTTTTCCTTTATAAAGTTTTTAATTTTCATTAGCAAATCAAAATGAACCACACCAAAAGTACAGATTACAACCAAATACAATTTTTAAATTAAACGATGCATTTCATGTCTATAACCTCTTTTTTTCTTTATAAAAAGCAGCAAATCAAAACGAGTTCAACACTCTCTTTGAGGAAAGGAAAATTTAATCCAGGATTTGGACGACGAAAACGACCGTCTTGAGATCTAAATGTTTGCCCTGCTCTTTAATTTTCTTTTCAAACTTATTTTATACAACTGCTCCATATTGTTAGTAATCTCCAGCAAGCGTTTCAACGATGAACGAAATATTTTAATGGTATAAATTCGATGGTGTAAATTCCATAATCTAAATGCGCTAATAACTACTAACGTAAAAAGAAAAAAAAAACATAAGAACAATTACTATCTGAACTCAATTTTGTGTTCTTCGCTCGTTAAGTCGGATTTTCAATATGAAAATTTCAAATTGTGTGCAACTTTACCTTTTATTTCTTAGTGGGTTATGATAAAAATTTATCACAACATCCATAAAGGGTTCGAAAGTATTGAAAAAAAAAGGTTACACAAACCCCTCAAGAAAACTGTTATACTTGAACGATTTCTTTAAGAAATTAAGGAAGTAGAAATGTGAAGGAGAAAATGTTCATTACATCTGGTGACCTTGAAATTTTTATGACGTTATCTGTATAGGTCAAATGTACAAAAATGTATTAATTCTTCCTATACATAATAGATGTTACGTAAGAAAACTGCATCTATCATAGTACGAAATATATATGCAAAACGCTATCGTCTAATTACTCTGAGTTATAGGTTGTACTTTGACATCTTAGCTAACAACTTGGACAAGATCAAACTTTTCCTTTTAAATTAGTCAATAGAGCACACGGAAGAATCAGCGCTTTTCTTTTATTTATATATATATATATCTCAATTCAATGTACTATTTTCTAGCACTCTGAAGACAAAAAGTGGCATATAGCTTGACTGCATTAAATTCGTGTGAGCTGACGTCTGTTGTATTTCACCTAATTTGACTAAAAATGGGATATAAAAATTGATCCAATCATATGAACACCGATTTCAGCATTAATTAATCAATAGTTTCAGGATTTTAAAGTAAATTAATACCTTTTAATAAATAATTTAGCAAATTTCAAAATCCAAGAAATGTTGAACAATAGAAGAAGCAATTCCAAATGTAAACTAATTATAATATTTTAGGTTTATGCAATGCATACTGATATTTACATTTTAAACAATTCATTTAGTCAAGTTTGGTAATTTTTGAATGAGCCTATTGTGTAATTTTAAGAAATGATTTAGTAACAACTTTTTGAAAATCACAACTTTCGTAAAACTTACTTCACAATGAACATACTAAAGTTTCTTTTACATACTGTACTTTTTAAAAATTGCATATTTAGTTGATATACAGATTTACTACGTCTGCTTTGCCACCACTTAATGCCTCACTAAATTTGTATCACATATATGAGGTTGAAATTGCTCATAGGTGGTACATCAAAGCATTGATGTTTACAGATAAAGTAGTTATGTATCTTGGAAGTTTTACGAAAGTAGATTAACAATGAATCATATTCAAAGAACTTGAAGATATGAAAGAAACTATCATATAGCTCTTGATAATAACAGTGCAAAATCATGCCAAACAACAAATGTTCAATAAGCTGGCATTCATTAGCCAAATAAATGGATTTCAATACGGAAGATTATCATATTTCTACCTAGTCTTGTTACAACAAAGGTTGATAAATAAAAAAATCGGTTTATTGAGGCATAATACTGTGTAGAAATAATTACAAATTGGAAGAAAATTTAAAGGTTTATTTGGGAAGAAAAGAGCAACACAGGAATGATAATTAAATAATAATCAACGCTATGTAAAATTATAGACATCGATTTATGATCTGTGACAAGATGCTTCTTAAAAATTTTACGATGCCATTACTAAAAATGTAAAAATATATATATATATTTTCACGGGAAAATATCGTCTGCCATCAAAGTGCAAAGGCGTTTTTAAACCTGGAATTCCATTTTTCTTTAAATTATTTAACATTTGCACAGTTCTGTATGTGGTAATTGAATATTAATTTGGAATATCAATTTGAGCAGCAGATCTTGGGGTGCGAAGACATACAATCTACTTGGTAGTTAGCTGTAGAAGAGAGAAAAGTATGTTAAAACGGCAAACAGAACTCGTAAAAAGTGCTGAATCATCAGAATTGGAGGTCAATTCCTAGGTAACGAAGAAAATGGTTTGCCATTGTAATCTAATTAATGTCAGCCTCGGAATTCGATTTGAGAAAGGAATAGCGAAAATAGATCGAGTG
Source organism: Metellina segmentata (assembly GCA_947359465.1). Lineage (NCBI taxonomy): Eukaryota > Metazoa > Arthropoda > Arachnida > Araneae > Tetragnathidae > Metellina > Metellina segmentata. Next base: position 59,157,827 of record OX375875.1, read on the forward strand.
TGTCAATTTGAAGAGTGTTTGGGTTACATACAAAACAATAAATGTCTAGAAGACAAATAAAGGGAAGTAACATTTGTGTAGATAACAACAAAATGCTTAAGTATAAATAAGAAAATAATTCAAACACGTCCATTAAATGCGTAGAAAGAGTTTACTGTTTGAACTCTTAAGTTGTAATTTCAAATTGTATTTCCAATTATTGGAGAATTTAATCATCCTTTTTAAAATCCACTTATAAGACATTAATCAATGAAATTTCAACCTGTAATTTTTGAATCAAACAATATTGCACAACATTCGATATCATATAAAATGATGAGAAAACATCTACAAAGGAACAGGGGCTTATAAAGGTCTCTATTTTTCAACAATGTTGTCCCAAGTAAATTCTACTATTTCTTCCAGAAGCATTAGTCTGGCAAATCAATTTAGTCTCTTTAAAATAATTACACAATTTTGCTTTATTAGCCAAGAGCATACTCTGCTAAAAATACTGCTTTCTAGATTGTTGAAATATGCATATAAAATGTTTCTAACGTTACAGAGTAAAATTCTCATATCTAAAAATGCATATAGCTGGAAGTACAAGATTTTTCTATGATAGAAGCTATTCTTTTTACAAAAGATCTGTCAAAGCTATGGATTTTCATGTTCATTTCTAAGCTTCGTATAAAAAAGAACTTGCAAATCTTTTGTATTTCTTGAAAAGATAAATTCTTATACTACTCGATTTTCAGCAATCTAGCTGAAAGTTATAAAATTTGATGAGAATAGGATTTTGAAGTGGAATATTTTATCAAAACTATGATTGTCCACCAATATATGCGTATTTTTCAAACTACAAAGAAACACTTTTTATTTAACACTGAAATAAATTTGAAGTCAGGTTGCAAAGTATATTTAAATGTTATCGAAGCAATGGGACTAAAAAAAGCAGTTAAATACTTTTATTCTGTTTAAAAAATAAGGAAAATATTTTAAAATCCTATCACTCTACGTAACAGTATGAATGTTGTAGCCTGCCGTGTAAAACGTTTACAACCACTTGCTAAAATATATCAAGCTGTAAAAGTATACAGCCAACTACATATTTACAGATAAAACTTGTTATAACTAAAAGCAGCAATGAGCTACTTATGCGAAATTTTCTTTGAAACACTTTCCATGCCTTATTCATCTAACATTAGTAGTTGTGTGAGATCAAAAGTCTAGTTAAGCTAAAAATTAACCGGTTTTGCTTGATGACTTAATTTTAAGTTTAATAAACCTTAGAGTTGATCACTGTTAAAACCAGAGTTTCATAAATTCAAATCTTATGCTCGCCAAAGTAACTTCTTAATAAAAATCCCATCTTTGAAGAATTTTATCATTCATACAAATTTACATTCTTAATTGGACAATCACATAAAAAAGAGAATTCATAAAAAAAAAGTTGAATCTTTTAAAAATAGATACTCTATGAAGCGGAAATAATTACGACGCGACGTATTAGTGAATACGTTAAAATGAGAAGTTGAAAGGAAAAGGATTAAAAATTGATTTCATTCTGATATCTCTGGCATGGTTGGAAACAAAATAACAGTTTCAATAATTTTGCGACTAAATATCTGTAGTGCAAACCTGCAACACATAACAGAAAAGTACAGAAACATTAGATTTATCATCAGAAAAAACTAAATAGGGCATAGAAGCTCAAAACACCAATCAAGTAAAATAAGTCTACCACATTTTCCTCTCCCTGTATTAATGTCTTAAAATTTACAAAAACTGACGCATTTGTACTAAAGACCAATATCAAAGTTTATGATAAAATATACATCCTACATTTCAGAATACTAGTAATAATGCAAACTAAGTCTTATTAGTGAACAAAATCTGTCTTTTGCAATTTGTCTTAAAATTGACTTAAAGTCCTTCATATAAGAAAATTTTATAAATTAATGTATTTAATTAATTTATTTAATATAAAGTACATGCCTAAATGTACTCATTTTTGTTCCAATACTTGAATTCCAAAGAATTTGGAATAATAACCTTTATAAACGAGTTTTTATAACTTTTTACAGTACAAATCCATATATATTTAATTTATGCAATTATTTCACACCAGTCTAAATTATTCGTTTCTGCACTTTGTTTTACTTTCAAATCTGTAATAAAAACTTTTTCGTGTCTGTAAATTTATCCAGATAAGGTGACATAGCTAAATAAGAAATAAAAACACTGATTTTTAAAGCTTACAGCTCTAAAACATGTTAATTTTCTAAAGGAGAAGGAGCAGCTTGGAAACATTGACATATTTCGACGAGTTACATAGTATTCTGTTGTAGCTACTAAGGCATAGTTTCTTTTACTGTTATATAAATTCACTGTCAAGTACAAACAATTGTTGCTAATATTAAAAATCCAAAAAAGTAGAAAAGATAACAAAACAGTGTGGAGTACTGATAAATCATCTATAAAACACATTAAACACTCATTCATAGTGCTTCACACAAAAATTATCTGATGTGTGGAAAAACAGGGAATCTTTGTTACAGAACTCAAATCACCCCAAAGCTTCCATTACTGTAGTATGCTCTACAGAGAAGGCAAATATACAACGAAGCGTTTACCAAGTCGTGAGAAAACTAATCTAATGAAAAGTCGTAAACACAAAGTAAAAGCTTCACGGTCAATGACGCAGAAATGTGTCTTCGGATAAAAAACGGCTTAACTCGAGAAGAAATGGCGGAGTTTTCGGATACTTCCACGAAGTCCTCCAGACCTCACAGAGCATGCTATATTTGCTCCAATGTGATAAATCTTCTTGGAGGCTGTCACAAGCAGAGCTTTAGTTCTATAAAAGGGTTACTGTAGTAGTCCAAAATAACACTCCAATAATCCAGCATGCTTATGTTTGCAAAGATTCGAATGCACGAAACGTTTCATCCGATCTTTGGAAAATCACAACCAAGATCCAGCTTCCTTTTCTAAGACTATGGCGGCGTCTTCTCTTCCCATCATTCGCAAGATGTTCAACAAGTCAGTAATGGCGCTGGACTCTGTGTGCCTGGCTTCCCACAAATCTAGGATGTATTCCGTAGGGCTAGGTTTCGTTGCAAAATAGTTGATGTACCTGGAAAGAAATTCAAAATTGAGAGAGAAGTCTTATACCATAGTATAAGAGAAACAAACAATGCAACACATTTTGAAGAGTCGCTTACATATCGTTGGAGAAAGTAGAATGATGTTTTTTAATCCGTTAATTTATAAAAAGGTACGAAGTTCCAACGGTGCATCCATTGTCCAAATGCTGAACCTACTTTTCACCCTAGTTCGTTTTATGTTTTGTAGGGTTCCTACTCTTCAAGCAAAAGAAACATTAGGGCTTTTTTAGGCGGTTTTTCATTTTAAGACTACATTTCACATAAACAGCAATAGTTTAAGCAGTGACTGTACACGTGAAGAAATTGTCACGAGTGCTAGTCTAGTAGAATATGTTATTGAATTTCGAATGCATTTGATCTTGGATGATTGTCATTCATTTTGATTTTTGACAGAAGTTGTAATAAACTATGTAGTATCGTAAAAAAATAAAAAATTAAAGACTAAAGAAATATTAAAGCTTTAGACCGTATTTCGAAAATAAGAAATCAGGCTTTCTTAAAGCTTTTTAAAGTTCGTATGAACCCTGGTTTGTATTCTACCTTAAACATTAAGAAATGAATCAATACAAAAGTGAGGGAAATAAATGCCGTTCGTCTATTATGGCAGACGGTATTTTCTGGTAGATGGCATTTGAGTCACGTAATGTTCAACGAGACTATTTGTTAGATTAAGTGATATGTTTAACTCCCCTGGTGTTTATCTCGTCATTTGCAAAACTTACCAGATATTGATCACGTTATACTAAAAAAACGGCAATGTCTTGATGACAAGATATCTCGTCATTACAATTGTTTAAATATTGATGGATAAGATATCACGTCGAAACCATCAATGTAAAAATGCGCTACTACAACTGACTTCTTTAGCTGAGTTTATCGTGCGATGTTGTCAACGAATGATCATGTATATGACAGCCCTCGCAAGTCTATCTCTCCAGAAATGAACTTCCTAAGGCCCGGTGCACACATCCGGTTTTTCAACGTGCGGCGCCGCTGACGCAACGCAAGTGCGGTCTGAGATACATTAGATCCAATGGAGTAGTGCACACATGCCTCTAGCGTGACATACATCCAACTTGATTGCAATTTGTACCGCAGTTCCCCACGGCGCCGTAGCTCGCCGCACACGCTTTACCGGTCTGAAGTACCCTGTTTTCATAAATAAATGGAATATAAATAATAATTAAGAAATGGTTGTATCCAGTAACGTCTATTTTGTGTTTCAAAATATACTTTTTTTTTCGCCAAGTAAGCGAAACAAACACGTTTTCTTCGATAGAATATTTCTTGCAAATAGCGCGAAATGAGTTCTTGCGTCATTTCACGGTTATGTGTGCATAGTTGGGCTTCGGTGCCGCAGCGACGCCGCACGTTGAAAAATCAGATGTGTGCATCGGGCATACGGTGATCTGCCTTCCCATCGGAACCGTCGTGTATTATCAGAAGGATAGGGTGAGATGGCATGTGGTCTTGAGGTGATTGAAACTGAGTGGTTTCACGATATCGATTGAAAATGAGATCTTCAATAGTCATATATTAAATAGATTGAAAAATAAAAATCTCTAAAAAGTCACCTGTCTACTTCGAGTTCTTGGGCTAATCTCCTCCAATCGTTTCCATTTAGATTTGGTGGATCCAAGAAGGTCCTCAGTTGCTTCCTAGCCTGTTGTGTTAACCTGGAATTACAAACATGCACTAAAAATGTATTCAAACTTTTTCGAATGTTTTGTTGCATTTACGAGGAAATTAGAATTTACAGTCCAAACTAATTTTGTAAAATTCAATTTCATAAAATCACGTTGGTAGGGTGTGGAAGTTTAAAGAGTGTGGTGCCAGCTCAGGTGTTGTTCTCGTCATCTAACCGTGGTTCAAAATCATGAGGCGTTGCCCTTGGATCCATACGGGATTGATCCCGGACCGTCGCCAATATCCCGCTGTGTTTCACCAGTGCAACGTTAATTAGCCACTTTTACTTACGTATTAATGTCATAAACAAAGATAGTTAACAGCTGAATTTTCGTCGCACTGGAGCAACCTAACCGGTCATTGACAACGATCAGGGATTAACCCCGGACAAAAGAATTTGAGTGACAAACGCCTCGTCGATCCAAACCACGGTCCGATGACGAGATCAACACCCGAGTTGGTGACCCACGCTCCGAACTTCCACACCACGCCAACTTGAGGACATTTGAGGACACGACAGGTTTAACTTGCACCATCAACACATACAGTCTCGGAAATAAAACGAAACCTCCAGGTATCGTTCAATAAGGTATAAAGGTATCATTCAATAGGGAATAACTTTCTCTACAAATTCAAATCCAAAAGATTTGCATACAGGCTTCACATCAAATTTTGTACAAACAACAAAATTTTTGATGGTAACATCGTGTATTGATGCCATAATCAGATTCTGTATTGTTAAATTAGTCTACGTATAAAATTTCATGACTTTACTATCAATATATTCCGAGGTATTCAATGTTAAAAATAGTTTTAATTTCAGGGACCATCTCCACATAGACAGACGTTATTGGTATTAATTGTAGTTTTCGCTACCCGGATTTCAAATTCAAACACTATTTCAATCTTATTTTACAGCAATCTGAGAATCATTATATTTATGATGCAAGTGGAAACGATCCGAAAACTAGTACTATCCGAGGGTTGTCAAACGTTTTATAAAGTTTTGGTTTCTCCCTAAACTAGTAATATTTGGGTAAATTTAATGTAGCTCAAAAACTTATTATTGGAATGAGGTGAAATTTTGCATAGCGATACTAGAAATCCTACTGAATCGATTCCCATGAAATTACTATAATAAGATTCCAGTTCATTATTTTGTATTATTTTTCAAACATTAATTTAATAATTATTATTGTATACTAAAAACTATTTTTAAAATACGACACTAGACGGATTGTGTTTGGGTTGTCCAATAGTAACGTAGAAAAAAAATATCATCACTATAAAAATATTATTTAGGTAATTATCCATAAAAAGTCTAAGAAACTGATTTAGTATTAGAAGCTCCAATCTTTCTGCCTTCATAACTTCGAAATGGCAAGACCTAATGACATGAAATTTGGTATCTGAAGTAAGTTTTTGATATAGATTTGAAATCGTGTGTCGAAATAGGATTCTTATAGGAAATTATAAAGTTGGTGCTGAATTTAATATGAAGACGGCCCCTTATGCAAATGTTATGAATTTGAATACATAAAAGACGATGGTTCCAGTCAAATGACGTCTTTTAATTTGCTCTGCGGTTCGTTTCTTGTTCCGTGACTACACACGACATTCTTTCGTCGGATTGTGTTTCGAACTCGCAATCTTCCAGTTGCAAATCCATGACTATGAGCTGGGGTACTGCTGCCTCCACAGTATTTGGATTATAAATCTATTAATGCAGCGGACAGACGTAATTAAAATTTAATTTAGAGTGTTTAGTTATTATACAGCGAATTAATCGAAACTGAGTGTAGGCAATAATTCGTTAATTGGAAGGATTCCACTATATTAACCCTTTGAGGGTCGCGAGAGTATAGTATTACTTTTCTCCAACTATAATGACTAAATAAGTACTTTTATTAGTGAAAAGGATCCATTGGTCAAGATTAAACCTGATTAGATATCACTGTATAAGCGAACAATCGGACAAAAACATCCGATTCGTGATAACTTTCTGTAATGATACCACGAAACGGCCTAAAGTAGATTTAAAACTGCTGCAAACATTTATTTTCAGAACAGAATTAGTAACAAGAGCTAGAAGCTACTACTCATCCCATTCAGATTTTAATCTTAAAAAGAAAGCAAAATAAAAATTTTATTTGTTACTTCGTAACGTACTCTATTTTGTGTTCTCATGAGCTTCTGAATTTCATAGTAGAATCAAATGGACTATAAATACTGAAAATAAATCTTAGGGAAAGAGGTTTTACCTGAATCCTGCGATAGGCTGATCAAGTGTCACCAATGGAGATCCATTGTCGATCGCTGTTACCGTAGAACTCAGAGGTTGACCGTTCCAAGTCAGCGTTGGGCTAGGTACGTTATTTTTCTTTAAAAATAAGAAAAATACATTTCATGATTACTTTTTTATTCACTTCTGCAAAACAATAACGTTATTTTATTAATAACTAGCTGAATTACCCAGCGTCGCTCGGGTTTCAAATATGACCGCGACAACTAAAATATGACCGCGACATTTCCCTGTGTTAACTTGAACAAACCCTGTAGAACTTGTTTCTTACCGCGACAGTTAAAATATGACCGCGACATTTCCCTGTGTTAACTCAAATGCACAAACCCTGTAGAACGTGTTTCCTACAGCGACAGTTAAAATATGACCGTGACATTTCCCTGTGTTATCTCAAATACACGAACCCTGTAGAACGTGTTTCCTACCGCGACAGTTAAAATATGACTGCGACATTTTCCTGTGTTAACTCAAATGCACAAACCCTGTAGAACGTGTTTCCTACTGCGACAGTTAAAATATGACCGCGACATTTCCCTGTGTTAACTCAAATGCACAAACCCTGTATAACGTGTTTCCTACCGCGACAGTTAAAATATGACCGCGACATTTCCCTGTGTTAACTCAAATGCACAAACCTTTGTAGAACGTGTTTCCTACCGCGACAGTTAAAATAGGACCGTTATATTTCCCTGTGTTAACTCAAATGCACAAACCCTGTAGAACGTGTTTCCTACCGCGACAGTTAAAATATGACCGCGACATTTCCCTGTGTTAACTCAAATGCACAAACCCTATAGAACGTGTTTCCTACCGCGACAGTTAAAATATGACCGCGACATTTCCCTGTGTTAACTCAAATGCACAAACACTATAGAACGTGTTTCCTACCACGACAGTTAAAATATGACCGCGACATTTCCCTGTGTTAACTCAAATGCACAAACCCTGTAGAACGTGTTTCCTACCGCGACAGTTAAAATATGACCGCGACATTTCCCTGTGTTAACTCAAATGCACAAACCCTGCAGAACGTGTTTCCTACCGCGACAGTTAAAATAGGACCGTGATATTTCCCTGTGTTAACTCAAATGCACAAACCCTGTAGAACGTGTTTCCTACCGCGACAGTTAAAATAGGACCGTGACATTTCCCTGTGTTAACTCAAATGCACAAACCCTGTAGAACGTGTTTCCTACCGCGACAGTTAAAATATGACCGCGACATTTCCCTGTGTTAACTCAAATGCACAAACCCTGCAGAACGTGTTTCCGACCGCGACAATTAAAATATGACCGTGACATTTCCCTGTGTTAACTCAAATGCACAAACCCTGTAGAACGTGTTTCCTACCACGACAGTTAAAATATGACCGCGACATTTCCCTGTGTTAACTCAAATGCACAAACCCTGCAGAACGTGTTTCCTACCGCGACAGTTAAAATATGACCGTGACATTTCCCTGTGTTAACTCAAATGCACAAACCCTGTAGAACGTGTTTCCTACCGCGACAGTTAAAATAGGACCGTGATATTTCCTTGTGTTAACTCAAATGCACAAACCCTATAGAACGTGTTTCCTACCGCGACAGTTAAAATAGGACCGTGATATTTCCCTGTGTTAACACAAATGCACAAACCCTGTAGAACGTGTTTCCTACCGCGACAGTTAAAATATGACCGTGACATTTCCCTGTGTTAACTCAAATGCACAAACCCTGTAGAACGTGTTTCCTACCGCGACAGTTAAAATATGACCGCGACATTTCCCTGTGTTAACTCAAATGCACAACCCTGCAGAACGTGTTTCCTACCGCGACAGTTAAAATAGGACCGTGATATTTCCCTGTGTTAATTCAAATGCACAAACCCTGTAGAACGTGTTTCCTACCGCGACAGTTAAAATATGACCGTGACATTTCCCTGTGTTAACTCAAATGCACAAACCCTGCAGAACGTGTTTCCTACCGCGACAGTTAAAATATGACCGCGATATTTCACTGTGTTAACTCAAATGCACAAACAATGTAGAACGTGTTTCCTACCGCAACAGTTAAAATATGACCGCGATATTTCACTGTGTTAACTCAAATGCTCAAACAATGTAGAACGTGTTTCCTATCAAGACATTTCCCTGTGTTAACTCAAATACACAAACCCTGTGGAACGTGTTTCCTTATCCTGTCCATTTATTGCAGAAAAACAAACTTTAGATTTTAAAATTGTGGCTTTGAGGGACACTCTTAGGGACACCTGTGTGCCAATTTTTATGGATACAGATTGGTCTGAAGACAGGAAAGATTGCCTATGTTTTCCGCAGTGTTCTAAAGTATAAGTGTACCAAACTTGGTGTGGATTAATAAAACGGTGTAGATTTGTATAGAGAATATACACACACATCCTTTTTCACATATATATAGATGCTTTAAAGCTTGCACATATGACTTTTAGCTATGATCTAATTCCGCAAATCATTCGTCCACACTCTTTGAACATATAAAGTAAAGCTTTGTAAAAAAAAAAAAATACTGTTTGTACTTAAAAAAAAATAAAAATGAGGAACCAAAACCACATTTCTTTCCATAATATCTTTGCAGTTGAAAATGTATCGCTAAAACTGCAATAGCAATAATACCAAATAGTCCGTTGAAGAATTCTTCCACTGAAATTTGGTTGGTGGAATATAACCTATCCAAAATCCTCCATTGGTTATGCCTTCTACAGATACTGGCTTGTTTCAGCTTATTTGAATAGTTGGCCCATGATCTATCAAAATTTAAATACAAGCCTTTGCAAACAGCTCATCAGTTTGCAGCACAGAACAGACAAAATCCGAGTTCCTTTTCTAAATATTTCCTTGTCGAGTTGGAAACTATTCTTTTTAATGTGTTCTATTTATCGAATGCTTTGTATGTGCTGCAATTTTTACACGCCATTCTGCAAGCGATTTGGTTATCCAATATCCAAAAGACTCACTTAACTAACTGTTAAAGTTGTGTGAAAAATCACGTTCCAAAATTTATATCAGTGCACGAGTTTCCTCTTGATTGAATAGGTGCCTAGACCCCTCTTTTCATATGAGCGTTTGTATAATTGTTCATTCTTTAGAGGAAAACGCATTCAATTACAGAGAACAAAAATATCTTATTCAAACAATGCAAGAAAAATACATACAAAAACAGTTAAATAAGAGATTAAACAAAACACCTCATTAAATTAATTCATTGAAATAATTGAAATGTATCAATTTCCAAGGAAGAAATATGCAGTTTAAACGATGTATTAGAAGCACGAATGGTTGCACACCTTCTTTCTTAAGGGTTCAAAAAAACAAATTTCAGTTTCTTGTGATACATACACGGGGACGTTGTAAAATAAATACAAGAAATGTAAGAAAATGTAAGAAGTTGTAAAAATCTTCTTAAAGCAATGTCCCTACGGAGAGTCAAAGTAATGATACCGAAATGATTTCGTGATTCAGAAGAATGTATGCCTGAAGATTCATAATTCTAAACATAAATGTATCACAAATTTATTACTTCAAATCTTTATGATATCACAGTCGTAATAAAGATTCCAAATTACGGATCCATATTTCTAAATCACTATCTTCACATAAACATTAAATAATAAAACTATTGTGTTAGTATTACAAATATCGTTATTATTTTCATTCAGTAAATTCAATATTGATATCTCCTGTTGTAAATCAATGCTACTGCAAGCAAATATTATTTAAAATGAAGCTTACTTCTCTGATATCCTGAGGATTCACTTTCAACATTTGTCTATGCGCCTGGATTCCTCTTTGATAGACGAGGATGTGACAGCGAACTTTTTGTGATCTGTCCACATTTTCCAATGTAAAAGAACAATGAAGGTTGTTCTGACGGCCGTTCCAAACGTGCTGAAATGGTATCTCCTGAAAGAGCAATAACAACAAATGTATAAGTTGAAACTACAGATGGAACAGAAAAACAACAGTATTAAAACAAGTTTTGAGCAGTGATTCCTAAAACTTAGTGGTTACATCGCAGTTTTGAAAAATTGACTAATATACTTTCCCTTCCCATGAAAGTTTAAGATCCGGATTTTAAAACAATTAAAAAATAAAATACTATGAACACATGGAATATTTTTTATATTCTTCAAGTAAAGTAACAATGTTTCCTCGTGAAATAAGTATTATTTATGAGTAGGGAAACTTTTTTGTAGCAGTAAAAATGGGAAAAGTTGTATTTATCATTCCCTAAAGTTGCATTTATTTTTGATACACTAAATTCTAAAATAAAGTATTCGTAAAAAATGAAAAAATTCTAAATATATTGACAATTTTAGTCGTGTACAACAGTATTATATAATACATTCTTAAATACAGAAGAACGTTGAATGGTCGATCCTTGGCCAGTAATTTCTTTAACATTGAGAAATTGCGCCAGCCGCAGTCATGCAATGTGCTGTATCGGATAGCAGAAGCGCAAAATCCTTTCGCTCCACATTCAGAGATTTTAAAGCGTCATCTACAAGGCGAACAACATATTGATGATCGACACTCGCCTCGCAAACTCTGCAGTCGATTACGCAAGTTTCCTCTGGATTATCAAGAGAGCCAACCAATGTGTTAAAAGTTACTTCTTGCCATTTATTTCACTTTCGTCTGTTAAGACGAACGCCTTCTTTCCATGAACTTCTTGTTTGATCCGCAATACTTCGGCGCTCGCAAGATCAGACACACGCGATCGAAGGGTTGGTTCAGAGGGCAAAAAATGAAATAGTAATTTCATATTAAATAATTTCAAGCTACATTTTAAAAAGTTGCAGGTGGTTGCCTTTATACAGAAAGTTGCATTTATGTTGCGGTTATAACTCACTTACAATACACCCCATGTAGGAGGAATTTTGGTTTTAGTACTTTACATGCAGCGTAGAACGTGTTAAAAAAAGTCGCATTTGCTGCAAAAAGGTGCCCTATTTATGAGATAATATTCATTATATAATAATATTGTGTTTATTTAATGTTCATAAAACAAGTGTGAAAGTCGTTGATACAAAACCATCATCTTCACATATTCGCTTTTCAACTTATTCCATAAATAATTCATTTTGTAAATATTTGTGGAGCAAATATAAAAAAGTGGCATTTTCTGTGTAAACCAACAAGCCAGAGGAAAGATGGGATTTTACTTTCTATTACCCAAATACTCTCGCATGATATATAGGGGGGTTACTTTAAAAGATATGTATTACCGTTTGGGCGATATTTGTTGTTTAATCTATTAAGTGTTGGTCAATTAGCTATCAAAACGCAATTCGGAAATCATCTTTTGGGATTTCTTTGGGCGTTGTGCTGAAATCGTAACAGAAAAATAAGCTAAGTGACGTCATGAAAGCACATTTCACCACAAAAACATTACCGCCGCCTACATTTACCTTGACAGAAAGACTCATACAGTCACTCATTCGAATACAGTGAAACTTCGATTAACCGTCAGGGTCGGGACTAGGACCGTGACGATTAATCGAATCGACGGATAACAAAAAACCTTAAATAACCAACCCCCATCTACTGTACATGAACGAATGATAAAAAATGCACGTTTACCAACTGGAAATACACCGTACTTACGTGTATTTTTTTTAATTTTACAGAAACAAATAATATGTTATAAACAAATATATGTTGTTACATGAACTTACACTCTAGACGTACATACATAGTCAATTTAATGATGTATTTTTCGCGGCAATCTGTTTACTGTACATAGAGTATAGTATGTATGTGTGTACGTTCTAATAACTTTTAATATTGAATTAATTCCCTTTTAATACCGGATTGACGGTTAATAGAAAATGACGATTAAAAGAGTGACGTTTATTCGAAGTTTCTCTGTACTTTTATCAACTGAGACATGTCCAACTTTTTATGCGTTGCAAGAAATCCTTTTAAAGTTCAATAGTCTGGCAATCAAAGATAACATAAAAATACCATTTTATGTTACAAGATCATATATAATATAACTTCGCATAAAAATGTAATTTTTTACTTGGGCCCATCCAAAATTCTGGCTTTTGTACTACCATCACACTTGTCAATTCTGCTAGGAACAATTAATAAATACCTAATTTTGCTCAATCTCGCAGTAGTCGAAGTAGAAAAATATTTTCAAGCCTGGATGTTGATTTGTATGGATATAGGAATGAAACTCAATGCCTCTTACCTGGTAGTTAGCTCCAGGTTTGCATCTCCACCCCTGTGCAACATCTTCTAGACACAAGCAGAGATTGGCGCCTCCGTCCTGGAAGGGCATCGATTTCGGACGGTCCAAGAGTTTCCCACCCAGTCTCTGTTCCACTTGCATCACACCCTAAAATTTTTTATCTTATGTAGAAATCTCTTAAAATATATCGGAAAAGGTTTTAGAGGTTTAAAACACCCCTTCTTACGAACCCCTTTAAATCTTTTAAAATATAATTTTAAATGAAAACTTTCGAGGAATTGTTTCAGCACATTTAAGAATTAACCACACCAAAGGAATTTTAAATGGTACCACAAAATAAAAACTCCAACGTCTCGAATATTTATTATAACACAAATAAAAGTTTCACAGCTGCAAAATTTGTGAGATAAGTACTTTTTTCCTTTAAAAGTAAGGCTTTAAAAAGAGGATATACTTTTCTTAGCATTTGTGGGTAATAATAGTCAATTGAGCAAATTACGAACAAATTGGAGAGTATCATCCAGTGGTGGATTTATACTTCTGCCGCCTAGGCTCTACCAGCAACTTTACGCCCCCTCAACATATTAGGTTTTTTTAAAAATTGGTTAACATTTTTTTTTTATTGTTGTGACTTGTGCTTTTGGTATTTTTCGAAACAGTTTTGCCGCTCTGGGCTGTAGACCCCGAAATCCACCACTGGTATCATCGCACTCATCGCAGCAGATAGCTTAAATATTATAATTTCGCGTACTCTTTTAGAAACGAATCTTTCACATTCATATGCTGAAAAGGTACCTGACCAATCTATAAATATTATTAAAACGTTCTTAAGAAAGATTAAATAGAGTAAAAGAGTTTTAGTGACTTATATTCGAATTATATTATTTTGATAGCTTGTAGTTAAATTTATATTGCATTGAAACACAATGGATATTAACAACGGTCTGGGATCTGCCCCGAAGGGATAGATCCGAGGACAACCACTGTAATTTTGAACCCCGGTCAACACCTGTAAAGGTACCAAAGTTCAACACGCAATGGTAAAATAAATAATTATAATTTATTTTAGTTTCACATTAATTGCAGACGCTTGTGGTTAAATAATGAAAATATAGTGGATGAGTACAATGAAAAACAGTACTTAAAGTAGACGAAATACTGAAGTTGAAAACAAATTTTATTTATAATTATTTAAAACGCAATATATAATTTTTTGCAACATTATGAATAATATTTCACAACTAGAGAACAAAAAGATATAAAACAATTAAACCACAATTTCAAAATGAAAAAATAAAACCAACTCATATTTATTTGAAGTCAAACGTCTGCATATATTGGGCTGTGAAATTAGCATATCGATTTATTAATATTTCTTCTACGATTCAATCGAAAACATAAAAGAATTCTTACCTGAAGGGCTGCCTTAGTATCTTCGACACAATACACCCGAATGTTATAGTCCACAGCAGAGTAGAGTGCTGGGGCAAAGGCAGCTAAGGCGAGGGACTTCAACGCCCATCCTCCACTCTCTTCAGTCTCTCCTACAAGAGCGTAGCGACACAGGTGGTCTGTGACAACATGACACTGCCGACAGTCCAGCTGACAGTACAAGGGAGTGTTAATTGTGTCATGGCCGAGCGTCACCACGTCCTGCGAAACCAGATATCAGTTAGCCAGTTCATTTTCAAAAACGCATGCATGCAAAATGAGAACGAAAGATGTAGGTACGCAGGCATTAAATTAACGTCATAATCGAGCAGCACAACGGGCTATTGTAGGCTGTCCGTGATCAACCAACGAAAAGAAAATCACAAGTCAACAACACGTAATTTTGAACCATGGTCAGCTGACGAGGTCACATTTGATCTGGCACCCCACTCTCCAAACTTACACTCCACGCCAACGTAGACATTTGAGGTCCTGACAGATTTAACGCCCTCAAGCCCCCTTTGTACACGATGGTCTTTCGAAAAAGACGAGACCCGTTGACCAGATAAGTCATTCCCGATAATTTCTACCTAGACTGCCTATATAATAAGAGTGGCGACATACGGGAAACATTTTCTTTTTGGCTTAGAGACCTTTTCTTGCGCCCGAGGCGGTTTTTTCCTAGCTCCCGTAGACTTAACATGGGAACTTTTTGTGTGCTCGTGAAAAACGTGTGTACATTAAATTAAAAAGAAAATATAGCTTATTCATGTTCCATTTCGTGTTCTAGAATGTTTATTCATTATTTTTTTAGTGTTTTATCCGTATAAATTTGAAGACTTTTTAAGGAAATAGCTTTTTTTGAACAACATGTTGTTTCTCGCAATCTAAGTTAGCACGTTGTGCAATCCATCTCATCAATTACGCATGTAAATGAGCGTTTATATGATTCATGTATACCGAATGTATCCATATTATAACAATCATATGCTTTATGTTCTCCTTGAAATGATATATTAATTCGCCCAAGAACCTTCTTTGAGACGATTCTGGTAGAAAAATGGCTGCCGCGCATGCGCATCGGGCCAAATTTGGTCCCTTGTCGCCACTCTTATTATATAGGCACTCTATTCCTACCCTGCTCACAGACCAGATACTGTCCTCTGAATATGTTTATCCGCAGACCAGATACAGAAACCTGATATCCATGGTAGCTTCTGCTTTACCCCGGGACACTATGGGAGATACACTGTCTGATAACGGACGAATATGATGATTTTCATACACAACAAACGACATTTTTCCACTTCCTGATTTTCGGACTACACGGTATAACGAGCAGAAAAAATTATCGTAGAAGTAATCAACTCTACAATTATTGCCAGTAGAGGCCATTTTTACTTTGGCGTAGACAGAGTACTGCAAGAGTGATCGAGGGGGGATCAAACGTACTTTCCACTCCGGATTCTCCTCTTCAGTGCCACTTTCGCTCGCGTGGATGCTGATCTTCCAGTTCTGAGCGTTGAGCAAGGCACAGTGTTGGAAGGTGATGATAGCAGACTTTTTCAACACAACTCCAAAGGGGCCGCAAAGGATGACAGGGCTTAAAATGGTTTCTTTATCTGGGAAGAGCAAATGAAATGTTAAAGATAAAATTGTTATTCATAGACAAGACACTTTATGAACTACCAATGTTTGTATGACATTGATGTATACCAGGTATGGCAACCTTTGGAAAGTTAGGGGCTAAACTTTAGGGTATAATGAAGTCGTGGGCCGTAGATAATAAGTAGCTGTGAAAAAGCAATAATGATAAGGTTTATTTTATTTTATATATTTATAAAGTAGAATGTGGTAAAGTTACATGAACAGAATAATATCGTATTGATTAAGTATTTACTTACAATCACCAGAAATTAATGAGAGGTTTGAGCTTGAACTTGAGAGAAACAAGATAATCAATGTTTGTATATATTGTATACAACATTTTGTATGTTTGTATTTCATTGATGTATACAACATTTTGTATGTTTGTATGACAATACTTTGTATGTTTGTATGACATTGCTGTTTAATCATGTCCTTTACCGTACATACTTTTATTGTTATGAAGTCATTATAACTTTTAAAGATTATATTATCAACGGAGACTGCACCCTTTATGCAACCAAAATTTATACAGTTTTCAGTTAAAAACTGCCCAAAGGTATCTGAGAATTATCTTTCATACAAAATAGGACCTGATACTCTTTTACACCAGAATAATAAAGGAGGTTGCAATGAAACATAAATTGAATGGCCCCGGAACGCATAGTGGTAAGCGACAGAAATATGTTTCGTATTGGACACTTTAAAACAAAATATTCAAGAGGATCAAAATAATTATATTGTTTGAATGAGTGCTTATACTTGCAAATTTAAGATACCATGTCCTATTGAAAAGTGGAGAAATCAATGTAATTTTGGAATTTTCTAACTCTTGAGAAATTGACTCTACTAAATAAATTTGAAAAGTGACTTGTCGTTATTGTTTGCGCTTTGACGGTTGTCAGCGCCTCTCTTTAAATGGCGTAACTCTTAAGTACTTGAGAAGCCCCAACAAAGGCGCCAACTTCTCAATGTCAGATCTTTGACGCAATAGGATATTGTCAGCGTTCTTTCCAGGAATCAACTTTTTATTGCACAGTAATTCTCTGTGTATTTAGGATAGTACAGAAATATAATATTTAAATAGTACAGTCCACTAAAATTTTGTATTTCTGTGTGAGCCATGACAGTTATGTTGTCCAAAGTCCTTCGATTGTGTGAATTAAAATTTTGGTTAACATTTTTTTATATTTGAATATATCTCTCTAGAACTTTTAAAAATAGATGCCAGCTGTTTAATGCCAACTTAAAACACTTTAACAACTGATAAAAATATATATAATAACATTTTCTTATATATTCAAATAAAAAAGAATATTGTGAGAAAAAAAAATCTTTGTTTGTTTTAATAATGTGATAAATGGAAAAAAGTCTGAGAAATTCCACCCCATTTTCTGCCTCTTAAATCCGCATTTGAAGGAGTCTTAGGCAACAATGATTAAAAATTTAAAATTCTGTATCTTGGTAAAAAATTACCAATTTCCAAATTCACTGATTTTGAGTTGCATCCACAAATCACAAAGGTAATTAAATTTAGAAAAGAAAAAGTGCCAGTACTCTGCTGTCGATACATTTTGAAAGTATCAAAACATTAGGACGTATTTTTTTTGTGTCTGCTAAAATAAAAATAATAAGAATTATTAAATCAGCTGTTACCAAAAACTGTAAAATGGACATTAAAACATTTTTTTTATAGGGGTACAGAATTATAAGGCACTATAAATATCTCGAATATAAATTTTATTTTAGATATTCATTTTAATATCTATGACAAGGCCAGTAAAAAGTTCTCAAGGAAATTGGGAAACTAAATTTATTGAACCCAATACGTATTTTGAATATTAACCTTACAAAATACACACTGGAAAATATTTATATGCTGATTTTCTCCACAATCATTTTCATGCAATAATTTCTAATTTAAATGTATAGAAGAAAATCGATTGAATATAGGCACAAACCTAAGAGCCTTGGCCGATCTTTGTCTTCTCTAAGTACTGCTATGTATACTTCCACATTAGCTCCTTTTTTGATAGCCCCAGGAGGAATAGTAAGGGTAATGCCTGCAATGATTTAAAAGATAAAAATAGTTAACTTCACGGAAATATCAAAAGGAATAAAAATGACTAGATTGTTGGGGTATATATTTATATACGTATTTTATTAAATAACAAAGTACTTTTACTACAAGAAAATATTTGAGTACCACAATTTATTATCCTATTTTTCCAGCACTTATTCACCCATAAAAATATGTTACAAATCAATATTTGGGGTACTGCTTTAGTGGAGTAACGTTTCTCATTTGAAAAGATGTTGTAAAACAAGTGGATTTAAATTTCATATTTGACTTATGCACTATAGTTTTGGACTAGTTGCCGTCTTTGATTTCTACGCCGTATGTATCCTCTACTAGTACATCCTGATGCCACCCATCATTTCAATATATATATATATAGTAATGTTGTTAAAATAATGTACCAAATCTTTATCATAACCAACAATGGCAATCTTCGAAAGATAGCGTTGCATTAACTTGTTGTAGACAAACGCTTGTTCCAAAAATTTTGACATTTGTTATTAAACTAAGGATGATACAAAATTGCATAGAACATGAATCAACTCTTTTATACTCCTTCAATTCTTCCAAATTTATTATCTCATTCCATTCATGGTTAGTGTGCACGTATCCAGTTAAAAATGCATTGACTAAAACAATAGTTTGTGCTTACTTAATGCATATAATATTAAGACACAACAGCGTTTACTAGTACGTTAGTAGCAGTTCCATGCGCATAGTAAAAATTAAATTCATGAAGCGATTGCACACTCACTCAAACGTATTCTGTACTATAATAATAATAAAACTGATATACTTATTGAATTATATGGTCAATCTGTGAAAGTAGACTCAATCCAGAAAGGGGAATACAAAATAGTTTTATGTGAAAAATCATGAATAGGGCCCTTAGTTTTAAAATTAAAAATTTTATTTTCAATATTTCATAGCTCTCAACCCCTGAGCCCCGAAGATGGTTACATTTTCCAGACTGATCAACCTCCAGTCCGTCTGAATCCGTTTTAATTCAGCATTCCTTACCTCCGATTGAAGTTTGTACAGGAAGTTTTGAGACATGAAATACAGAATAATCCCCTTTTTAGGTGAAAAACAGAACAAACATGATATAATGAAACTTTTATACATTTAAAACGTAGCTTCTTAGACAATTTTACTTGAACACTTACTGGTAATAGCGATCGTTATACAATTACTAATTTAAAAAAATCAGAAATGAAACGAAAGTGAAATATTTTACCTGATCCTGGTATGCTTATGCGTCCTCCACTTTTCGTGACAGTTCCCCAGGCTATGCACTCGATGTCCAAGTTAGGTGGTAGAGCTGCTGATGTCACGGAATGCCGCCCAGAGGGGGTTTCAGTGTCCGACAAAGTAGACGGATGAGAAACTAGAGAGAAAAGTATACTTCTCTTATTTCCATTCTTCTCGAAGAATTCTGAATATCATTGAACATTAACCTGTAAGGTTCCTAACAACAATCTGTTGATCGGAGGTCAACACCACTGACCTCCGTCCAACCCCCCGAAATATCTATCGGGGTGGTCTTTCATGGTGGTCTAATTGTCATTCAAATGGTTTTTAGGGGTACACGACTCCACCTTGTGATTGAAATGTCTCCAAGTGAAACAGGCGAGACAAGACGTAAAACTGTTGCAGAGCTCGAGCTGAGCAGGAGTGCTTTTTTTCTGGTGTTCGTTATAGACGGCTGTTGGAGTAAATCCCTTTTCTTATTTTGTTCCGCCCTTGACGTATGGATACAATTCCCTGATTGTATACAGTAGGTACTATATGATTAAAGCAAATAAACGTTAGTTTTTTGTAATTTAGGCTGTGTTGTTGTGTTCATTAGCATACCACTTGATCCACTACGTTACGAATCCAACGCCATAACAGCATTCGGCTGTATCGCTCTTTTTTACTTGTTTCACGATAAAGTTTTACGCTTGCGAATAGAACAGGAAATCTCTTTTTCTATGGAGTTAGGGTTTGAAGATGCCCCATTTCGAATAGTTACCCTAAAATGAATTGGTGCAATCATTTAGACACCTAAATAGGACGAGAAAGAATCGGCACGATATTTTACAGTATTTAACACCGATTAAAACACTGATTTTCAACCGGTGTGCAGCCAAAAAGGCACTGGTGCAACGGTTTAAATTGTATAAGATTTATGTAATTTCAAGTGTTCATTTTCTAACTTTTAATCCCCATATAAATAATATCCTTATAAATAAGTTTGAATACTATTTTTTAAGTTTTGTAACGATATTGTTTCAAAACGATTCTTGTAAAAGCCACACCCACAGCACAAAATAGGCAATTACATAGCTTTCTGTAAAATAAATCAAAGCTATGCCTATTTTTTTTTTTTAATATTTTTGCAAAACTTACAACATAATTTTGTGGTGTGCCACAGAGCATTAATTAACTCTTCAGTTTTTCTAGATTAGCAACTATTACAGGTGTTTGGGTATGAAACTACTAGAGCCACACATTCATAATTTTGGATTTCTCAATACTCCTGAATTTCATTGAAGGTCTTCGGACAAAATGAATGCTAGCCACTTCTCAAATATTTCCGGATAGCAATTTTCAAGTTTTTAATAATTCCAAAATCGGAATAGTTTATCCCCTATTCTAGAGATCAGGTCATCTTAAACTTTACAGTAGTTCGCCCCACATTTCCACAATCAGAAATTCCTTTGCTTTTCTTGAACGTGTGTTCTTAAGTTTTTTTCAGAACATACTTTTGTGACTTATCAGTATGTTGCCCTTCTTCAATTCCCATTGAAAATTTTAAACGTAAAGTATGTAGAACACTTCTCACCTGTGGATGCGGACGAAGAGACAACAGAAGGACAGGAGCCCGAATGGGGTGGCTTCCCTGTTGAACTGGGTGTCAGAGACCGCTGTTGCTGTTGCTGATCGAGTAAAGGAGCTCGACTCTGCGCAGGGCTCGGAGGCACGGGATAATGATGAGGCAGCAATGGCGTCACCAGCTTCTCGCCAAATCCACCGTTTATTTGGACACCATTTACAAGAGCTGTTTGAGTCAGGTCAGGCTGAACAGGAATAACATCTGTGAAGGAACACACAAAAACAGTTTCACTAATCCGAATGTTTCAACTGTGGACGAAATGATTTGTGATGTGCATTGCTTCAGAAATCAAGTAAAAGAGACGAGTATTAAAACCTAATGACCGAAACTTTTCTTTTATTTTTAAGTGAATTGGTTGCTTGATATTGCTTTGTTTTAAAACAAGAGGATCATACTTGTCGAATCTGCGTCGGACACAAGACATACAATTTTTTTTACAAATGGAGTAATCTAATTATAGTTTTGTTAATTAAAACCCTTTACACTCTGATGTCACCGTATTGTTTATCAGGTGCTCGGTAATTTTCTATACTATGCAGTATTGACTGCATTGCAGGAGTTAATTTTAATTATCAAAGTGAATAGGGTTGAACTTGAGTACTATTTCGGGCCAAACACGGATGTTCACCTTCTTAGAAAACAATTTTGAATTAAATGTGGAGAATTCATTTTAAAAGGAAGAACTTTACAAAGGAAATAATATTCCAAGTTGGCCCAAAAGAGATAAGTAATATGAATTTATTGCCCATGACTTTATTCAAAATTTTATTGGCTAATTTTCTATACAATGGTTAATGGTAGGACATAATAAGAGTAAGACCTAACAGTTTTGTTGAATAAGAGTGATTCTGTTAGATAAAAATTTATAAAATACATCTGTTACAAACAAGATTAAAATTATTGTATTCATTCTGAAACTTCCTTGCTTGTTAGTTTCGAGAAGTAAGCAATGGACGTTAGGAAAAAAAATAACTTCGATTTACGTACTCGCGGTGTTTTACAAACTTTTGAAGTCCCCCAATTCTAATATTACCGCTTGCATTTTAGTTCCTTTCTAATAAACTTTCCATTCTAACAAACTTCTTTGCAGTTCCCTGGGATTTGTACAACCAAGTATCGACTATTTTAATCACACCAAACAGTTGGAAGTCAAAGAGCTCACGCATTGGCGGGTGGTTAGACAGTAAACTCAAGCCTTTCGTAACCAAAACAAGGTTTTTGTTGTACAAGAAAGTGCACAAGCCGTGCATGTTTGAAAAGGCAAAATAGAAGTATAAATCCACCTTCGAGGTGAAGGTTATAGGAGCCAATATTGGAAAAAATTACCACTACGGAACTCAGCGCACATCAGGAAAACCAACTGACCATCTCCTCGCGAACTCCCAAAGCATAAAAGTATCTATATTCAAGTATGTGAAAAATTGCCAGTGCAATAAATAGTAACGGGGGAAACTAAAGTGAAATGTCAATCTGACGTTCCAACTGTATAAGATACATTGTCCTTCTGATGGCTCACAAATCAACTCGGATCAATTGCCTATCAAACCATTCTAGCGCTTTTAATCACGCTGGACAACCACTAACCAATCAACAATTTGGTCCACATTAGGATCCATGCTTGTTCCCACAACCTATTTGAAAGATTTTCATATTGAGCCGACCGAAAGAAATAACAATGCTCGCATATGCTTCTTCTATTTCATTCGAAGGTCGATGAGGGAATAATTCTAAATAGGAAGCTTGTTAAAATATTTTGCTCAGGTTCTTTCTACTATAATATCTGAACAAAAATCCACCAACGATAGGGTGTTGAGCGCTATAACTTTCCTCTTTTCCAGATCCTTCAACTTCCAGAATTCGTCCACGCAGTTGACAGACTGTCGAGCCATCGGGTCTGCAGACAAGCAATTTCATTTTCTCTCAACAGCCCATCCGATATCCCGGATGGATCCCTTTTCATCCTGGCTAACTCAATTGAGAAGTCTACAGTTTCACTGGCCTGTGTTTAACCGATAGGAAGGGACAGTTTTCTGTTACTGCGTCAATCTACAGTGAATTTCTCACACAATTTGATTGGATGGGGAGGGTAGACCTCATTAAATGGATTGCTTCGGAAGAGTGGCATTCAGGGAGAGAAGATATTTTTCCGCCAAATAAAGTTCCACGATCCGCTAAAAGTAGATTTGATCCGAAGTGCTTTAATTTCAGCCTGATGCACAGCGGGGTGCTAAGATTAATCTCAGAAGTAGGACACTGTAAATATGTCAAGTATAAAATTTCTCAGGTTGGAGTTTTTAAAGAAAGACAGATGAAGGGAAATATAAAACTTTGTTAGTGGTCTTGGAATGGGATTAACCTTAAACGGGGAAACAAAGTGAGTGGAAAAATAAAACTCTTCAATGGTCTGAATGGGATTAATCCAAAGCGGGGAAGCAAAACCAAGTGGAAGAAAACTTTTCTTTAAGATCCATGGGAAAACGCACTTCTCTAATAGCTTGAGATTTATGTTGCTCATTCGACTGTAAGTATAGAGAGTCTCCCTAGGTTTTTTCTTAATATACAAAGATATAGAATTACAAGGGATTGCTTAAGTTGAGGGCTTTGGAGGGAAAAGAACTCAAAGGTCCAGGTATGAGTTTTAAGTAAATAAGGGTATTCAGCTAGTGAAAGAGACAGTAATTCAGATTCTGCTCTTCTTAAGTTGATGATTGCTACACTGTGCATCTATAAGTATCCAATGCCTAACAACACTAAGTAATAGCATCATCACCCAACCAAATGTTGATTGAATTTATGTGCTCCAAAAGTTTTTAACGTTAGAGGTCAAAGATTATTTTACATGTATACGAAGGTCGTTTGATAAGTTTGGTAAATTTCTATGAGAGGTTGCCACAATTAACTTGGTGACGGTACGGTTGACAAGTGTCACTCTTCAAACAAGCTCCTGCCACATTTCAGCCAAAGGTAACGTTTAGCTTGTGTCCATCATACGTTTCAATGAAATATGTAACAGCTCCCACAAAAATGGGAAAAAATTCCATGCAGTGATAAATATTTTAATTTAAAGAAGTGAACGGCCACTTAGATCACAGAGGAGTTGCATAACGTTTATGGGGACTCTGTACCAGAATTAAAGATTATTTATTTCTGGATAAATAATTTTAAATGGGCCAAACATGCACTACGGATAAAGCGCTCACTGGATGCCCAGTTGAGGCTACCCCAACAGATATCATTGAAAAAATATTTGGTATTATGGAAAAACGCCGTGTGATATGCACGATATTACTGAGACTGTATGCATCTCAATTGAACGTGTGCACAACATCCTGCATGAGAAATTGTAGAAGGAAAGATGCGTTGCGATTGTTGACTGTCTTATTTACTGTCGTACTTAGAAGGACACTTCAAAGCAGCGCTTCTAGATGTTTGACCGAAATCTGTAGGACCTTTGAGTCGATTCGTGACTGTGAACAAACATAGGTTTACCACTGCACACTTAAGTACAAGAAGATGTCAAAGCAGTGGACAGAGATTGGTAAAAGTTTGTCAAACCAGGGGACAGAAATTGGAGATAGTGACTTTGAACGTTCTGCTGTTTGGAAAGGTGATGGACTGTTTTCCGAGATATTCATGGAATCATCCTAACTGACCATTTAGAGACAGGAGAAAAATAACAAGAGCCTATTATACAATGTTTATCGGTTCTTTTGAAAGAACAGTAACAATATTAACCAAGATTGGAGCACAAAAATGTGAACTTTCTTCGTGATAATTTGCCATCCCACAAGTAGCCTGTCGCAATGCCAAAATTGCACGAACTAGGCATCGAATTGATTACGCAATTACCCTATTCTCTAAACATGGCCCTGTAGGACTTCTTGTTCTCAAACTTAAAAATTTGGTTTTGTGAGAAGAAATTCTCGTTGTTTTAGGATGTTATCACCGACGTCAATGTATCTTTTAAAATCTTTGATAAAAGCAACTTTTTAGACGGTATAAAAGTGTTAGAAATTCGTTGGACCAAGTGCGTAAGCCTTAATAAACTTCACACATGGGAAATAAAATAGATATTTTATCAGAAAACGATGTTTAATTTGATCAAAAATAGATTGATGTTGCGGGAATTATCTTTTCAGATGCTTGCTGTAGAATAAAGGTAATTTTGGCAATTTTTAAATTAAAGTCGCACTAGAGCAACACAATGGGCTAATGACGACGTTCCGGGATCAATCCCCAAAGCGAAAGATCCGAGGGCAACACCTCGTAATTTTGAACCACGGTCAGATGACGAAGCAACACCTGAGCTGGCACCCCATTCTTCAAACTTCCACACCAACTAAACGTGAGGACTCTCGGCCACGACAGATTTAAGGTGCACCAGCCACCTCTACACCATACGCTTACACACGTCCACTCACTGACCCGGATTCGAATCAAGAACCTGCAACGGGTTATATAACTGAAAGTAGTTGCGTATACAGTTAGTCGGTTAAGAGGGATCGTTGCAAGCCTTCCGATTGAGAGGCTAACACCTTAACCACCAGACCGGTTGGTCGGCTGTCGTAGAAGGAAAGAAACTTTCAATTAGTGTTCAAATCAATTTTTCTGTTAAATAACTTATTTATTATAGAAGTCGAATAAATTCAAAGCCATGAATTTAACTTAATGTTTATTGGTAAAGAGCCAACACAAAAGAAATTTGATGATATTTTCATGCACATACGACCCCTTGTAAAACATGATTAATCCAACATTCATAATTAATTTAAATATTCCTGATTGATAAGTGCGAAACAAGAAAATCACTGCAGCATACATTATGAATCCCATCAGTAGAATTATGAGTTAAAGTAACAATAACAGATGTTTCGTAATGTGGAACATTAACTTAACAATACAAATAATCCAAACTTTTGCTTTCGTCTTGTAGGGGTTACCCTCCTTGAACACTGAGAAATCCGAGTCTGTTTGTACAGTGTAGAAAACTCACCCCCATTAACCCATCAGTAGTACCTAGTTGACAACTACCTCAACGGGTTCCCCTCAAAGCAGTCCGTAAGTGAGGACGAGAGACTGAATGGAGTTGCCTTGTTCTTCCCCAAAAGACATGCTCCCAACATTTCCCCCATCGTGTAACGATCCCTTACCGCCGAAATATTGAATTTCCCGTCCTGTTTCTTAAGAGCTAGAATTCCCTGGGTTGTCAGACCTAAGAGCCGGCACTAAGCGATCACTACTTCTGTTGGACAATTACTCTCGAATTGCCTTCTAGCTTCGTTATCCTGTGTGGTTTTCAGTGAATTCTGCTTGTTAAAGCAGGAATGAAAGTGCATGCGAGCACTAGTTCTCAACCCATTTCCTGTCGTGGCATTTATTTTACTAATGGACTGTACTTTAATGACGTCAATACCAAGAGAGCGATTTCCTTAGCCAATAGGATGACGGATAAAGCACCGACAGATCTGTCGTTGTTTTACAAAACGGACACAGTAGCCTGGTTGGAAGAGCAGCGGATTAGTAAACGGAGGGTTGCGAGTTCGAAACGTGGGAGCTAGTGCACATTAAATCTGTAGTGGACTCAAATGTCTCCACGTTAACGTGTAAGTTTCGAGAGTGGGGCGCCATCGCAGGTGTTGGACCTCGTCATCTGACCGTGGTTCAAAATTAGTAAGAACAGTCCTTGAATTTTTCCCTTCGGGATTCACCTCGGACCGACGTCAATAGTCGTGTTGCTCTAGTGCGACCTAATTTCAACTAACCTACATATCCATTGATCAGCAGGCTTTGAACTTTCTAAAGGTTAATCGGTATGTCAGCAGTGGCTGGCAATAATGAAAAAAAAATTCTATTTAAAGCAAAAACAGATAAAAATGACAATGCACGAGTGATTGCAATATTATTTAAAACGAGGACGAAAACATAACTAGAATGTAATTGAACGCGAGATAGGCAAGGCATTTATCTTAATCAGACAACTTTCATTAACCTCAAATCCAGCTATTTTATACCGTTCATTGGCCAGTTTGGGCCATTATCATTTTAGACGATGACTTCGTACGGGTAACGTATCATTTCACGAATTTATGAGGATTCATCATGGACCGACGTCAATAGTCGTATTTCTTGTCGTGTTGTCAAAAGAGATGATTGACATGAACGTTTTTGACACCTAACGATTTTATACAGTTCTTTCACAAAACTCAGTACATTTAAACGTCTCAATTTATTTGTTTAATTTGTATTTCTCTTTTCTAAAATTGCAACTTAAAAACTTTGTATAAAAGGGATAATGTTTTACATTTTTATTCACACATTGTTTTAGTTTTTTTGAGAGGTATAACATGTCTACGTAGCATAAAAAATTATTTCTATACTTGATCAGAATAAAGGTCGAATAAACGTATAATGATTAATTTTTTCAAAAATGTTTTGGCATTTTCTAAAACTATAGATAAAATACCTATTTTCAGAAGTCATTGTACTTCTTTAGATGAAGGTAATATTTTATTTTCCTTCCAATTTTGCACTATCATAAATCAGTACATCAAAACACATGCAAATGCAGTTAAAGAAGTTATTTACTCTTCTTTAATTCCAAGCCCCTCATTTGTTACACGGATGCAAAAATAACATAAATACGGGACGTAGTTAAAGCTAATTTATCAATTAAAATAAAAATATTCTACAATTAGGTTTAGATGGACAATAAATTAACTTGTGCAGCGTCTGGAAAATGTAATGGACAATGATAATGAAAAGTACGAAAAACTTATTCAACAAAGCAAATAGTTTGTTTAAATAGTTAGTAATCTCAGTCAGCAATGGCGCCCAAAAGTCACGGTTGAACACAAATCATTTCCCAACGCCAGAAAGGGTCTTTTCATTTTATGCCCAGAATATTTTTCGCCATCAGTTACAAGTCACAAAGGCACAAACTAAAACAAGCGTGCAAATAGATTACAGGAGATACAAAAGGACTTTTCGTTTCCCCGGACTCATTAATGTCACAGAAAATAAGCGCACTTGAAGACTTAGCGTGGCATTTTTAATAAACCTAATGACTCTGTATTAACTCCGGTGGAATAGCCAGCTTCACAAAAGGATACGCAATGGAACTTCAAGAAAAGGAATCATACCTCTTAAAGGAATAAACAGCGAATGGGCAT
The DNA here is from genome assembly GCA_947359465.1 of Metellina segmentata. Taxonomy (NCBI): domain Eukaryota; kingdom Metazoa; phylum Arthropoda; class Arachnida; order Araneae; family Tetragnathidae; genus Metellina; species Metellina segmentata. Next base: position 59,186,384 of record OX375875.1, read on the forward strand.
ACTTTTCGACCGGAATACAATCGGTGTTTTGAAAGAGCCAATGCGCTACACTTGGATAGCGAGATTTGAAAGCTGGTACGTGGAGTCTTCTCCCGAAACTCCGTATGAAAGCATCGTAAGACATTAACTCCCATACAATTGAGTGTTCATTCCGTTTCTCTTTGCGCTAGTAACTTTTGGGAGTTAATTATGGAACGATAATACTGCTCTTAGCCGGACTCTTTTCTTTTTTTTTTATCAAACCAGTCGCAGGACGTAGTTCTAGATTTGTAAATATTTCTAAAGAGGGTTTTAGAAGTACGCTACTGATAAGAATTCAAATGAAAATTAATCTAGTTCGTGCGGATAAAGAAATTCTCAATATGGTTGCTTCGGAAGCAGTCAAAAGTAGAAATTAACTATGACTTTCTTACTATTCTAAAATTCCCCAGTGATCTTTCTCTACTCTATCCTATCCTTTTTTTCACAATTAAATTACGTTGACTGCCTTGTGTTTGGATTAGCTTGTCTAAATATAGTCTTTGTCCCATACAACCAAAAACAATATTCATGTTTTATTTTTTAGAATATGGAAGTTGATTGAGTTTTATGATGCAAGAGCCATAATTTGCCAATCTTTGACAAACAACGGCAAGTAAACGAACATAAATCCACAAGGAAAGTTTTTTTTTTAGCTAAGCGAGAGATAAACCCAGGGTGGACCCGAGCCTACGCCACTTGCAACTCGTAGGTTCATAGCGCAGGAGGAAACTCACTAGAATTTGGTGGATGTTAGCTAATTTAACATTTTAGTTCGACATTAATACGAAAATTAAAAATGCGCTATATAAATAACCAAACAGCCGGGGTGCATTAACAAGAAACCGAAACTACCCATGCAAATTCCTGTGCAAAGGAAATTCCTGTGTTCTTGAAACTATATATATACACTCACTGTCAAAAGTTAAGCACGAAAGGTAAAATCCGAATAAACCCGACAAATACAGCTTTGATAGACACGAAAAGCGGCAGTAAAGTAGCAAATAGGTTAACATTGCTGTATTAATTAAGGATTTTTATTTGAAATTATAATTCAATGCATTCAAAGAAGGGAAGTACAATTCATCATCGAGAAAGGAAATAATAAGCAGATGCACTCCCATTTGTTTGATATATTTGATTGATCTCTCCATTTCTTCTTCAACATTAAAAATTCCACTATTGTCAAATGTATGAGGTTAAGTTCATGATTAGCACCCTTTCATGTCATCGCACTCAGAGTCACATCTTTAGGTGTATAAAAGCATCACAACCCCGAGGTACCTGATTGATTCTTCCTCACTCAATTTTGCCTCTCCTACGCATCTGCTTTTTATTCATCACTCATTTCGTTGTCAGTCTTGTGTTTGGCGCAGTTTGACCAAATATTTTCCTTGCACCATAAAAACCCCAAAACAACCAACAAACCTTTGATATCATCTATTTTTGTACAATCCAATTGTTATTTGTAGCTTACTCATAGCGTTATACAGTTTACCCTTGATTTGTGCATTCTTTCTGAATAAACCATTAATTGTTCAATGTGTTAACAATTGCAATAAAGACTAACTTTTGACTTTATGGAACAACAGAAGAATCAGAGATTTACAGTGTTAACAAATGTACAATAAGTAACTCGTGTGTAAAGATGTCCTGAAGATACGAAACTACTTGCTCACAAATATAAATTTAAAAGATTTTCTTTATACCTAGAAACTAAAGTATTCTAAAACTGTTTTTCGCCCCGACATTTCAACATACATCACAAAAGAAGCTGATTTCTCAACCCATTGCAGCAATCTATTTGTAGCTTACTTAGTTCACAATTGTTATTTGTAGTTCCTGAACACAAGGGAGTCCTGAGGCTCAAAGCTTTATTGAAATATCTAATTTCGGAAAAACTATCAAAAGCGATATTATTTTTAGGATGGAATCAATCCAAATCTAAAAAAGGCACAGTTATTCGACTGTACTTAGCTAGTTGATAAAATCGATAGCATAAGTCATCTCTCTAGACAATCGAGTCCCCCACCTTTTGGTTCCATTTTCAATCCCTGAGTTTCAGTCCAAACTGTAAACAGAGCCAGCAAGACGAACAGCCCATCTCCCGGCATTTAGCGACCTTCTTTAACAAGTTTCAGTGCGATGTTATATAACCCTATTAACTTTGACCACCGCCGGGCGTTAACCGACCGAAAATCTCGGGGCGAAGAAAAAAAAATGCCCGAAATGTCGTCGCTAATCTCGGGGCCCGGATCGCCACCGCTTAAGCCCGGGCAGTTTCCAGGTGAAATACAACTCGGGCACCGAAAACAAGGCACCCACGCCATTACGATGAGGTTCTAAATTATCGTTATCTCTGGCATTATCGGGGCTTTGCGGTAACTGTTATGGCTGTACTTCGTTGAGACTCGTCAATTTTATAGAGACCTAGTTTACACTTTTTTTCCCTCCTGCCGCTGTCATTTCATTGGAGGTCGTTTTCTCCGGGCCGTGACCATAAAGGTCTTAGATGCGTCATTAAGCCCCCGAGGGTTGAGGTGGGCAGGCAGCAAGTGTCTCAAGCACGACAGCAAAAAGTAATCGGCTTCCATTTTCTGCGGGTCCCAAAAGTTGATGACAAGTTTTGCAGCTTTTGCTCTTTTTCTTTCCCCTTTTGGTCTGGAATCCTCTTAACTTGTTAGAAGATAAATGCGGGGGAGAGAGAAGTGTGGAAGGAGAATGTAGAAAAGAGATCTTACGAACCACTTGTTATGACACTAGTTGACAAGGCTCCCAGTGCATGACGAAAAAGAAAAAAATTCAATCTTTGATATTTTATTCTTGTGTTTAGAAATGACAGGTTTCAGTAGATTTATTTTTGCTTGAAAATTTTGGAAAAGTGCTTTAGTAGAAATTTCCAGTTCAGCACCACTACGAAAATCGAGTCTAATAAGAAGTATAGAAAATGTCCTGTTCTACAAGGGCTAATGTAAAAAAAACTTATTTGTTTTCTGCTCCTACGCTTGGATTATTTTAGGCATGCAGTTATAGTTTTTAGAATTTGCCCTCAAGAAAATGGTCATGCGAGTAAAAACATCCTACAGTAAGAATAAATTCCAAGCCTTAAAGATGCTTCAATTTTTATTTAAAAGAACTCTTATATTCATAAAGCATGTTTATTCATTTAAAGTTTCCCAAGGAAAAAATACGAAATAATTTTAAGGCATAAGTGCAATTGATACAAGTTTATAGTTAGCGTTATACAGTTTACCCTTGACTTACGCATTCTTTCTAAATAAACCATTAATTGTTCAATGTGTTAACACTTGCAATAAAGATTAACTTTTGACTTTTTGGAACCACATAAGAATCAGAGATTTACAGTGTTAACAAATGTACACTAAGTAACTCGTGTGTAAAAATGTCCTATAAAGATACGAAACTACTTGCTCACAAATATAAATTAAAAATATTTCTTTATACCTAGAAAGTAAAGTATTCTAAAATTGTTTTTCGCCCCAACATTTCAACATACAGCACAAAAGAAGCTGATTTCTCAACCCTTTGCAGCAATCTTATTAGAAAGAATAGAAACATGTCAACTGTATAAAAAATATTTATGTACAGATTTAAAAATTGAGATATGTTGTGAAAAAGGAGGGTACATAAAATTATATTAAAATAGAATATTTAGAACATGGTAATATATATACGCTGGAGTCTGCTTTTCTAGAGCACAAATTTTTTGTCCATAATTCAAAAGGTTGTGATGTACTGCTCGCATGTAGAGAGATTCTTAGATGTATATATATATAAATTAAGTTACTCAATTTTAGAACGATTAAATTAATTTACGTGTCCACATCATTCTTATAGTAATATTATAGTATCATTACGAGCCGCAGTAGCTCAGTCAGTAGAGCGTCGAGCTCGCATTGGAAGGGTCGTGGGTTCTGTCCTCAGCGGAGCCTGCAATTCTGATGATTGCGAGATCGGCGCCTGGACCTGGCTAAAGATCGTCGTGTTCGCTAATGGTGGCTGGGGCACGTTAAAAAGGTCGTGGTCACAAAGTCCCCCATGTTCCCATACCAAATCAATACCTCTGGGGGTACCTGATCAGGGGTTATCGGCCTCTGATTGGGATCTAAATTACGATATGTGTGAGTGAATGGATGTGTGAAAGGGACCTTCCTGTAAAACGGATGTGTCATGCATGAAGAAGTCCAACCCTCCGGAGCAATGGCACCCCCAATTGGGCCATATATGGCCCGAACGACAACAACATTACGACAAACTATTTTTTATACTACGCCATATTTTAACATCTTTACCATAAGTATGTCCGATAACCCACTATAGTTATGAAGCAGAAATAAAATATGGAACTCTATCAGGCAGTATTATTTATTGTGACGTCAGTAAGATCAGGGAAACTATTGAGATGGGTTGAGATGTGTGAAAGGTCACACAGAAGGCAAGTTGGAGAGTCTTGCAAGCCAATTTGGAATGATGATTGTGTGTCCTGTGGAAAATGGAAACAAGCCGATTGGCATAGCTCTCGGTAAATCCTTAGGCAACTGACCTTAGAAAGTACAGTCTTTCTCTTTAGTTATATCTTTCTAAATTTTAGTCGATAATGTTTGATTTTGTAATCATAATCCTTCTTTATGTGAGGCATTCCACGGAAGGATTGCAACAAACCAATAAACATTCAATATAAATGCCCTAATACGAATATGTAAATGATATATCCAGCATATCTGCGAACACGAAATATATTGCCAGTCACTCATTTCCCCTACCGTGCTTTGACAGACCCATTCAATTCAATTGACGAAAAACTGGAAGATTCTCTTCCCCAACTCACATTTTTCAACAGAATATACGAAGACAGAAAAGATATCCCGAGCCACTCATACCCTCTAGAGGAGCTATCAAAATGAAATGCGAACGGAAACAGGCGACTTCATCAAGCAGATATGAAAAAGAAATGGAATACGAAGGCTAATGTGGAAAAAAAAAATGGAACATACATTCTCGGTTGTGCAAGAGAGGCAGTGGAGTGCTCTTGCATGCGAGAGACATTTCATACAAAGGGAAATTCGATTACATTATCGTAAACCGGAGACGTCTCATCGACCATCCAGGGCCATCTAATGCAGCGTGTCTGTCTGGCCTACACTCTGGAGTTCCATCAATAGACTTCCACTTGATGCGAGTTTCTGGTCAGCAGAAATGCCAACGACAACTTAGGCAGTTGGTCATGCAATAAATCTTCTCGAAGGAGGGATACTGGCAAAAAAATCGAATGAGTTCAAGATGAAATTTTTAAAATGTAGTCTCTTGAACTTTGGAGGAGGGACTTTTTCACATCCCCTCTGGAGTGAAGCAAGTAGATATGCAATCTACTTGTTGCTTAACCCCTTGAGGGGTAAATTTGACGACTGAGACTCGTCATGCATTTGTTTTGCCTAAGTTACGGATCACGAGTTTAATTTGTCATTCAAACTAGGACAAAATTAAACATGTACATTCTTGTTTATGACAAGAGTGATTGGTGTTACTAGACTCTATCTGAATCAAATTATTCAATCGTTCTCCCCAAAAATACATTTTATTTAATCCGACTCCATACATAAAAATGTTTACACGGCTGCGTAATCAGACATTCTTTTTTGGAATGAACGCGGAGTTCAGAAGCTGTGCCATCTATCTCATACTGTTGCCACTCTTATCAAACGAAATTATACGAAAATATCACAGTAACTAGTGTGCAAACGATAATACGATATAAAAACAGTAATAAGTGTACAGACGATGATACGAAAATATACGAGTAACTATGTGCAAACGATAATCCGAACTATTTTTTTTCTTCAAATATATTTGTACCCAAGGGGTTAATGAAAGTACAAAAATATGTTGCGCTTTTCGTACTAAAACAAGAGTAAGGAGAATCTAGCCTGCAAGATTTTGGAATTTTAAAATAAGATTCCTAGGAATTCTAAATCTATTTTTTACAGTTTTGTATATAGTTTTCAATTTTAAGTTTCTATAACAGATAATTTTATGAAATTTTTTATTCCTTTGCTATTAAAAGTTATTTATTTAGTTAACGAGATATTGTAATTCTTTCAAGAAGACCAAAGCTTTCTGGATTTGTTTAATTAGTTTTACATGCACACACAAGAAGAATTGAGATTTAATTTATTTTTAATATAAATAATCCATTTCACAAAAATAATTTCTCCAAATCTATGCATTTTATCAATATTTTCATAAAACGAGAACAGATTATCCATTCATAATTTAGTGTGCGTTTCGTGAAGAATTAAAATTTAGGTATGGGTATATAATTTATCAGCTATACGAAAAAGCAGAAAGTTCTAGAGTATCTGCTTGTAACTTTATTCATTCGAAGAATGTAAGGTCTAATTAGCCCTTGTGTAGCAATATATGCCCGTACACAGTTAAATCAAACGCGTCAAAGAATGTGAATGTTCCGACACTGTTATAAGAATGTAGGATCTAATTAGTCCTCGAGTAGCAAAAAATAGATTATAGATAATATAGTAAACTTAATTTTATTCGTGTGTGTTAATTATCAAAATTTTGTTATGCATGTGTCATTTAACATTCAGAACTCTACGCGATAAAAGTTTATTTAACGAAATATTGGGACTTTTTAAACTAACTTTCCACAAATCAATAAATTGCTACTTTCCAAATGATTTCCATAAAACTCGGGCATACAATCTTAGCATAGCTCCAGGTTTATATTGAAAACGCATAAAAATTCTGTTCACACAAAACCATCAGGGTAAAAAAATCAAATAAAAAACTCCGCCTTTCCAAATAAGAATTAATTTTAAAAGTTTAAATAAATGTGACTCTTGTCTTCTCCAGAAAAAAAAATTGAATCTAATATAATTGAATAAGGAGTTACAGATTCCATCTGAGGCTTTTTCAAACTTTTGAGGCTCACCCTTGTGCAAAATTACGCATGGAAATAGAGCTGATTCGTCTTGCCGTCCAAATCATCGCTACCCAGATTCCACCTTCTTCTCGTCCCCAGAACTGGGAACGATATTATGTCCCCACCAATTCCACAAATCGAGGAGGAATCTGAATTGCAGATGAACGTCTATTTTGTTCTCCTTCATATCGTTCCTTCTTGGGATCTTCTGGAAAGGCAATCTTCCCTTTTTTCTATCGTTCTTTCTAAGAAATTTAACTCAGTCTACTGTTATGGATTCAGTTTGAAAATATCCCCTGCGTTTCTCTCTAGATTTAAATTTCTGAGAGCGGCTGGAAGCTATACCCAGAGTTTTGGAGTAGTTTGGGCAAAGTTAGAAATCATTCGAAGTCGAAGGCTTCTCGTAAAATTGAAGTAAATTAAAAGGATGGCATTAAAGCACAGATGGAATAAAGTTGTTTAATATGGAAATGTGTAAAATGACAATTTCCTTCTCAACTTTTGCAATGCGACCTGGATTGGTATTTTTAAAGCCCTAAACAATTTCCGCAAGCAATTATTTAATAGTTTTAGAAAAACGAAATGAATCGTATTAATTGATATGACTCAGTGAGTTTGTCTACTGCGATAACAACCTGCGAGTTCTTAGATGTAACACCCTAGTTCAGTGGTCGCCAAACTCGTTAGTCAAAAGACCCAAAGGTCAGCATTACAACGATTAATAATTCTTTTGAGAGCCAAATTTCTTTTCAAGAACCATGTTCTTAGGAGTCGGCTTAAACTAGCAACGAACAATAAATACAACCAGATATAAAAATAATCTTATTTATGACAAAAAAAAATATTTTTAACATTAAAATACAAATGACAAAACACGCATTCAATGTGAACAATGATTTTGCATTTCCTTGGAAAGTTTGTATAAGTCAAGTTTGTATGTCGGTGTTTTTAATTTCAAGCAACATTACAGGTGCTCATCAATAAGACGATTTCTTAATTTACTTTTGATAAGGTTCGTGCTTGAAAAAGATGTATGTATGAATATGCTGAGCCAAAGAGTGAAAGAACAGCAAATGCTAGTTTTTTTAACTGATGAGTCAGGAATAGTCTGTGTATGGCTTGACTCTCTTAGCAATCTCTTTGACTAACAGTAAAGCTTGCAATATTAACTGTTGAATTTTAATGTGTAATTAATTTTAATGAACTGTAAAATTGAATGTTGGAAGATTGCCCCCAATAACTAAATACATAACTTGATTTTTCATGAGTTCTGAAGTTCCTCAACTGCCTTCTTCCACGCATCATCGGTAGGATATTTATTGCTAGCATTTAGTCGCAATAGATTCGTGGCAGAGCTGCACTCAAGTGGCTAAAGAGTCACGGTTTGCCAATCACTACCCAAGGTGTATTTCTGTTTCTTGTGTCAGTAAAACTCGCCTTGTTTGTGTATCACCATTACTTGACATTTTTCTTGTGCTTTGTGCAACTTGGAAAAATATGGCCCTTACACCATATTAAACCCATAAACCACATCAATTTAGTCAGTGCTGTTCAAAACTCAGCAATTGTAGGTATGCATTATAATAGGAATTCGAAGTGTGGAATTTTTTCCCCCACTATCATTAGTGGTTACAGCATAGGGGATATTTACATCTTTAATTTTAACCAACACGCGTTTGAAAAAAAGGACTCGCGTATTGTTTTGGCTTATAGCTCTATTTGGCTTATCTTTTGTTACACGAAGGAAACTTAGACCAGGGATAATGAATCTCAAACTACAAATAATCATAATATGACGTACGCATAATCAGAGACACGAGACTGAAACGTTACACATGTTACAGTGTGGTAAATGTTTTCCTCTCGTCTGCTCATGATTTATTTATGCATCCAATCTGTTTAATTTATCGAGACAAATTCCAATTTATATTATTAGTTTTAATTACATCAAAATAAAGAAAGGGGACAAAACAGAAATAATCAATCGGTCAAAACTACTATACATAAATAAATAATGTATCAAAACACACCCATGAGTGTTGAGGTTTTTCTATAACTTTTCAGGTCCCGCTTCAAAAATCCAGACAATTTTCTAATAATTTACACACACTGTTATTTTCTCTTTAACATTTGGGTGATAAATTCGAAGCAAACGAAAATCGATGCTATTTTAACCTATATTTCTCAAGAAATGGTTGAATATTTGTTACCAAATACTGTTTTAAATACGGTTAAAGCGAAAATTTTCGAATTACCCGCCAGAGAAATGAGCAAAAGAGGAGTAAAATGAACGGGTACAAAGAACTCTTCCTCAGAAATAATTATTCTTGACTTCAAGGAAATCTTACCTTTTCTCACACAGTGATTCAAGATCTACCAAGTAATTTACAAGGAAGTTTGGAAAATAGGCCTAGAAGGCCTCAAAAAGATTTTTAAGCCTGTAGTTCCAAGGTATAGAAAACGAAACTCATAACCTTGTAGAGACAATAAGTCAAAAAAAAAAAAGAATTGTCAATGACCACTGAAGTAAAATTCAAAAGTCAAGGTGTACGATATTCTACTTCAAATCGCCAGAGAGCACTTTGCTGCTTTTCTGGAAGAGGTACAATTATGAAAACGATCCGCGTTTTGGTAAAACGTCAGTAAAATTATCTGAGAATCATGTATTGGGCTAAGAGTTTACATTAATCTTTCTATGCACCAATATAAAATTAGATAAACAACATAAAGAACATTACACTCTAATTTGTATGCTCCATATAACACAAAAATGAGCTAAATGGTTGTTACTCTTTCAAGGATGATTATCACGGAAACTTCAGCTGTACCACAACTCGCAACTAGTCACTTATCAACTGCTCTGTTAAACGGTAACGTACAATTTATGAACAATCCTACATTCTGATTTTGTCGAAAAATAATATCAGAATTACAATTATAAATGAGGGGCTGTAATGGCGCTGAATACAAAACTTTCCAGCAATTTTTTTCCAGAAAAATACCACTATAAACAATGTGTGTTTAGTATGCGTTTCGTACCTTTGCTTGTACTAATGAGGGTAAAAATATTATTTGTCGAAATCTCAAGTAGACCTTGTCGTTCCATAAAATATATTTTTGCCAAATAATTAGTAGATTTAACTTGAAGGGAAGTTAATGGTCCATGGGAATATTATTTCACTTCTTGTATTCTTCCAATTGGTAATTGGTCCCCATAGTAAAAGCGCAAAACAAGAAATAAACACAATAGGCGATAAGAGAAATATTTTCTATAAAAATGTCAAGAACTGATACAAATAGATTAGTCATTACCTCAGATCCACTAACAATAAGGTTACGAGTAAGGTCTAAAACTAAACGTAGCCAAATGTTTCCAAAAAGGTTGAATTTTTTAAAGAACTTTCCCAGTTGAGATTCCAAGTATATAATTTTGTAATATTTTTCAAATATTTTTCCCTTTACTTTTCTAATTATTCTTTATTTTTAAATGGAACTGTTATGGGTATATCTGAGCATTGATCAGGTGTATATCAATATAAAATTGTAAAATATAAGGCTAATAATTAATCGAATTATATTTAATATATGGAGCAAAGTTGACAATTAATTTTTTTTGGTTTAGCATACTTCTGCATCCAAATAATAACTAAAAACGTTAAATATACAGCAAATCAGTATTTTATCACTCACAGCCTCTTCTAATCACCCAAAACCAGTGTATTTTTGATGCAATAATTTTGTCTACCAAGATTGCGAAACTGACACACTGTGCGGAGCTTAGATTTTTTCAATCGTCTCGCAGAGCGGCTTTTTCGCCTACACGTCCGACCCCTTACTTAATTACTTAACTTGAGCGATAGAGCCTTGAGTGGAATTTACGATTGACGGTTTCCTTGAGTGGCGAAACGATTGGCTTGAGATAGATATCACCGGAACGACCTTCTGCCTTTCCCCCAAAGGCGTTCACCTCACGGTCGATACGGTTGGGTACCAAACAAAAAGAGGAACCCTCTAGAAAGTCAGTCGCTGACAAATTGTAAATGGTGATCGATGTCAGCGATCACTTAAAAGAGTATAACATCCACAGTACACAGATCTATACCATGCTGCTGGTGGGAAACAAAATTTTAATGGTGACAACTGTGTATCTGACGCAGAGTAAAGGTTAATACAATTATCGAGGGTGATTAAAAACACTACTTTCTGCATTTTTCATCGATAGCCCTCACGCCGATCAGCCCTAGTCGACTCACATGCACACGTGACCATTACTTCTGCGACCTTACTGCAGCGAATAGTCTATTTCATTAGAGGGTCGATGTATTTTGAAGTCAATTATCTTGTTAACCCTTACTCTAAGAGGGACTGGCTTTAAAAAAAAAGAGTAAACACGATTCATTAATTTTTTTAAAATTATTCAAAGATGTGCTCGGATTGAGGCTTGTGGGATTAGAAAGCTAAAATATGAAATGAAAATACCCACGCGTGCTTTAAACTCCGAATGTAATTTACACTCACAAACTGTTAAAATGTGTTAGTATTTGCATATGTTTGCGTAACTTTGGATTAATTTTAAATTATTGCATGATTCATAAAATACCAAGTACCTCCCTCCCTAATATTCTCCTTAAAATTAAGTACTTCAAGCTGAAAACAAAAAGGAAGATATAACGTTTAAAATTTCCTTATATATAAAATAAAAACACTGACAGTTTATTTTTCTCTCTAGTGCAACAATTTGTATTAGAAAAAAAGACTGTTTTCAGATTAATTTGTTTTCTTTCTAAAGCGATAACGAGTGCTCACTCTATAGTTTTTAGCATGCACTTTTTGTCTTTATGATCACCTTGAACTGATAAATCTTTACAATTGTATTTTTAAATAGTTGACGCAAAGTTAATGACCATGAGCAGCGACTAAAGAGTGCTTTTGTTTGTTAAATACTTTTTGGGAGAACAGGAAAATTTCAAACTGATGTCGAAATAGCTTTAGTATTCTTATCGCGAATCAATTATGCGCTTTAGAATGAAATTTTAACCGGCTAAAGATGAGTTATTTTTTGTCTGACCTACGTCTAGACTGGCATCTTACTTATTTTCTTTCATAAAAAGAAACCATTACTCTTTATTTTATAAATTAATATATGTGTGTGTGTGTGTGTGTGTGTGTGTGTGTGATATAGACAAATATAATAAGAAATAACATACTCCAGTTTGTATGATTTTCTTTTCCTAGAAGAGATAAGCAATTCTAATATATCTAAGTATATTGTCAGCAGCACATATCAAGTGTACATCACACCATAAGATCCGAATCTACAATTTTTGGTGTTTTTATCTTTATGTATTACCTAGACTATAATATTAGATGTTTTTTACTATGCCAAACACAACCCTAAACTTTCACCATTACACAATTTAACCTTATAGCGTTGAAATTTTAAACGTGTTTTAATCAAAGCAGTGTTTTTGAGATTCGAGATTTGAGCTTAATGTTAACAATATATTTAAAAGGTAAATCCTAACATAAAAAGTTCGAATTGTATTTTTCTAGATATGAAAAGCTGGATTAGTTTGATTTCATAATTATCTGATGCAGTTAATGTACTCAGTATAGTTATTTTTGGGAATTATTTGAGATGATTAAACTATTGAGCATATTTTGAGACTATGAGGCGAGTTTTCTGTCAACTATGTCATGTTTCGATTGAGCAATTACGTAACACTAGGTTTTTAAGGGGATTGTTGACTGCAAAAATGAAATAGACATTACAGCTATTTTTTAATTAGACATGCAAATACAAAATTTTATTTCATTTTTTCGTGTCAACCTGTTAGAAATAAAAATACCTCTTTAGTTTGCTAAATGGTTGTTGCAGATAATTGCAGTTTTAAAAGACATGAGCAATTAACGATCTTTTAAAATTTGAATAGTTAAATTTGCTAAAATATAGCTTTTTCTGCAAAGGTTTTGCAAGGGATATTTGAGTTCAACAGTTTTTAAATTGATTTTTATGATTTTAAATTGCATCTATAAAAATTCTCCTGAATATGCAATTTTGAATAAAACACAACTAGTCGTATTTAAAAGTTTGACAAGTTGCAAATAAAACAATTTTGGAAGTAATATTTGGTCAAGTTATGCGTGTAGAAAATAAAAAAAAATTCAAATTAAAAAACTTTGTTAATTATTGGTCTTTTTTTAACTAGTTCTACTTCCCATGTTTCGAAAAACCAAAAAGTTTTTATTTCACTATAAATATTAAAAGTTTCACTCGATACAGATGAAAAAATTTAGTTTTTGAGTACACTAAAGATTTGAATGATTCGTAAGATTTTTTGTAACCATGACCTCTCTCTATATAAAGCTGTAGTAATGTTTTTGTGGTGAAAAGTACTTCTGTATACACATTCCATACATGACGTCACCTGGTATGTTTTTTAACTCGATATCAGCACGTTGCCAATAGAAATTCCATAGAAAGCATACCGAAATCATGTATGGTCGTTAATTCATCAACGTCAATTAGATTGAATGTAAAACATTACCAAAATGTCAATAATCTACGTTTTGAAGTAACCACGATTAGAATCATGAGAGAGCCATTTGGGCAATCGGAAGTAAAATCACCGTCTTCCATTTGTACTTTTCTAGCTCGTATTGAAAATGCCTATCACACAATTAAATGCATCTCAAAAGTTCTGTGTTTTCAAAAGGGATGTTCATTTTCTAAATCCCTCACAATCATAATACTTCTTGCACCTCAAAATCCTTTGGCATGAAAAATGTATGCACGAAGAATGTTTAGCGAATTTGTCAATCTTAATCAATATTTATTTATTAAAGTTTGTCAGTTTTTGGTCGGAAAAAATGTATACGAAATCTTAATTAACGAAGCCCTCTAGTAAAAATTAATAGTCTGTCGTTGGCAAAGGACAGACTATTAATTTTTTAGGTACAACTTTAGGCACAGTATTTTAAATGTTCACTTCACTTTTTAAACTACCTTTTTAAATATTCAATATATCTCCTGTTTTCTCATACGTTTAAACGTTTTGAACAAATCAGCTTCAGAGCATAATCAACATTCTCCAATACCGAGAGAAAATTAAATGTTTAATCAATCAACAGCAGATAGCTAAATTAATTAAAACTTCGGAAGATTAATGCATTTTCGATATCAGAGTATTTTCTCTCCACGTGGCTGGATTCGAAAAGAGAGGGAACAAGTCACTCAAATCAACTATCCGAACCATGTCTTTGTGGAGAATTTTTGACGGTATGATTAACAGACACGGAAAGGAGTATTTTTATGATTCGAGAGTGTGGATTCGGTTTTTATGGGGCCCTGTGGCTTTACTTGGCAAAGCTGCGCCAAACACAAGACAGACAACGTCAAGTAATAGACATACACATTCAAGAAAATTTTTACCGTCATATAGACATGAAAAGGATAATTTTTGAGGTTTTAGTGGTTGGATTTATGTAGTGCGCAGTGATCATATTTAGCCAAGCTGCGTCAAACACAAGACGGATAACGTCAAGTACACATACAAAGAAAGTTAGTAACACAGAAGAGAGGAATCGAACCATTGAGGTTTGGGAAACGCAGGTTTATAATATCTTCAGTACTTGTATTATTTTAAACTAGGGGGCCCGCCCCCTGCTAGCTAGCACGCGTCAACCCTCGGAAGTTTGCTTTGCAATCCTCCTTGGTTCGCTTCGCTCGCATCAATGCAGACATTGTTTACAAAAGATGATATTCCAAAAAAATATTTTTCAAATATAAATTTGTTGGACTGCAGAAAAATTATGCAATACCTCTGGAATCAGAACTCGAACAATTTGAAATTCAAATGAAAACTTTGAGAAAATTTGACTCGAAATGTGAGCGCTGCTTTGGAAATCGAATACCCAGCATTTCGTTTGTAAGCTGCAACAGCTTGACTAATATTCATTTTGGTTTCATTAACATTTTATCCAATAACGCTATAAATTCAATTGAGGCGCGAGGCTTCGTGGTAAACAAACAATCGTATAATGTTGCCAAAACGCGTTAACAAATAACGTCTTTTTTGCGTGCCACGTAAGATAATTATATATATATATATATATGCTATTGTTGTCAGCACGAATATCTTTATTCAAAAACGTGTCGTTCAGTATCAGCTGTAATGTATTTTCCGGAAGCTACATTGCCCTTCTACGTTTCGCCATCTGTATTGAATAAATTCTCTCGTAAAAACATATATGAATCAATAATTGGTAAACGAAAAAGCTCTAACTCCATTGGATAAATATACCTCTATTTGATGAGGGCGTATACAACCTTTTTAATCTTTCAAATGAATAATTATTGGAACTGTTTTTTGAGAAGCACGTCCATGTGTATATTTCACTAATAAGAGCGGTATAGGAATTCACAGAAGTTGTATATTGGCGAAGAAACAACGGATCTGAGGAATGTAAAATCAACCGATGCGAGATTCATTTGACGATAATTTCGATTCATTTGATGTGCTTAATTTGAGCTACGGTGTCATAAAATACTTCTAAAAATGCTTGAAAGAGCTCACCGTTCTAAAGGAATTCTTCAGCTGACTGAAGGAAGCAATGAGAAATCCAAAAGAAATTAATCATCACCGAAAAGTAAATGTAAGCAAACGCGAAAACAGGCTTAAACATAAAAAATACCGAATAGCCTTGGGGAAAAAAATTTGATATTCAAAATTTTATAGCTTCTTAAATGACCAGTAAAGATAAAAACAAATGGCAAAAAATTGGCAATAGTTATTTTCATGAAGAAATACGTTCACCATTACAAGGACAAGAGTAGATTTAAACATTTGTCCTAATAACGGTGGATGTTTGCTCCTCCGAAATAGCTATTGACAATTTTGCCACCTATTTAATTTTTTTTTTGGTAATTTGAAATATTTTTGAAAACTTTACCTGTTTGATTAAGCTTTCATACATGGGTGGGATAAAGTTAGAGTGGTGTAAGTCACTTTTTCGAAAATAAAAGACAGAACTTCCACTGCCATCAGTTGGCAGTGGAATGATCTGACTTAATTCGCTTTTTCTGTTAACAGATTGACTTATATAGATCTGGTTTCTGTGTCTAACTCTAATTATCTTTAGTTAAATTTGATTATATTTTTTTTTGTGTATGTACTTTTCTTTTGAAAAAGTGACTTACACCACCCGTCCATATGTATCTGCAAGTAAATAGGATGCAATTGAAGTGGACGTTCAGAGGCTAACTGTGGTAAAATGGGTGAGGTGTGTAAATTTCGAAATGCACGTTCTTTATAGGAAATCAGACTCAACACTAGTAATTACACGAATTGCTGTTTTATATTTCTGATCCGACCAACCGATCTAGTGGTTAAGGTATTGGCCTCTGGATCGGAAGATTCCTGGTATGAATCCGGGATCAGGGTATGGACGTAAAATGCGATGTCCTTAATTAGGGATAGTGCTGGTCACCCACTGGGTTCACTTTTACAATTGGCTCATCAATTCTGGCCTTGTAGTGACGAATGATCAGTGATCAAGTGTCCGCCATGAAAAAAATTATATTTCTGATCAATATTATTTTAGTAGGGGGAATACTTAACGATGATGTGTGTATCTGAAAAACATAACAATGGTCTTAAGGTGTGAAACATACAGTAGATGCTCAAGAATGCCGGTGTATTTGAAAAAAAAAATTAAGGCTGTAAAGAGACTAAGAACCAATAAAAATAGTCAATGAATTAGATTTTCAGTATCTGTTTCATATAAATACAACGTTGAACCAAATGCTAACGATCTTTCTCGAGGTCGATTCCGATTTTCAAAGCACCGAAACTATTCATTCCTGAAGGGAGACGGGAAGACAAAATCCCCCGGTAAAGAGACACACAAAAAAAAGCAACCAGGAAAGTGTTTAATTTGTTTACACCGACGACATTTCAGACGTTCAATTTTTTTAAAAACAAACAGGCAAACGAATAAATACATAACAAAAAGTATCGCACACCCAGCGCACGAAAAAAGA
The DNA here is from genome assembly GCA_947359465.1 of Metellina segmentata. NCBI lineage: Eukaryota > Metazoa > Arthropoda > Arachnida > Araneae > Tetragnathidae > Metellina > Metellina segmentata. The sequence continues at coordinate 59,203,402 of OX375875.1, forward strand.
TCACAAAGACTTCAAAATCAATTAAATGGAAAGCACACCTCCTCTTGGATAAAGAGACCGAGCGATACATAACGGGAGAGAGCTCTCAACACTGAAAAAATAAAATAAGGGATAAAAAAACGGAATCAACAAGGGTGGAAAAAGTAGTTAATTCTTTCCTTCAAATATCGGTTTTGTCTTTCGATAGATTTATCGAATTTCGGAAACCTAGTCTTCCTCTTGATAAATGTGCCGTTCTCTCCCTTTTCCTTTATAGTTTTTTTCCCTAAAAAACACAACATCGTAGCTTCTTTAAAAAAAAGGGGCATTCACTCATGCATGCATGTGTGCGATTTTCGTTATCTTCGCAAGGAGGGAGAAGGGCCTTCATTGTTTGTCAAGTCAAACATATTTCATAATAAAACTCCTTCTTTCGCTCCATTCTGACTAAGCCTCGGACCTGTTGTCTTTCGCGAGGAAGCAACAGAAGAAGCGAGTGTTTGCATTCAGAGGAAGAGGGATGTGAATAATGGAGCGAAAAACTTAATCAAGGAAGCACCTCTCAGCGAACGGAAGTTAAATATTACTTAATAAATGGGGCAATAAAAAGGATCCAATCCTTTTTTTTTCCTTCTCCTTCACTCCTCCGTAAGTCTTTGTGCCGTTCTTTTATTTTATTTCACTCTCTAATTTTCCCTTCCGACCTTCTCCCTGCCTTTGTACACAGAAGAGTGAAAGGAAAAGTTCTACGTCTAAATGCGTATTTCTAGGTCTTAGGTGTGCTTTTGTTTTTTTCAAAAGATGAATGCGTCGTATACCAACTTCAGCAGGAGAGATACATATTAAATTCGTCCAGTTCGTGAATCAACAAATATGTATAACAAATAATGTATTTAAATTAAAATTGCTTTGCGGGTTATAGTGAGACAAGAAACATATCAATAAGGATTAAAGTTTGTTTTATTTTTGTAACAAACGGCATAAGAGAGCAATAATAGCATTACAATAACCAGACAAAGTAATAATACATAACAAAACATAACAAATAGTTTTTTATGGAATAACCCTGTCCGAATAAATTTGTCCGGCGAAAGGTTATTTGTGGTAAGAATTTCATTATGTGTTGCTATTATGGCTTATTATAGCTGGTTATAATATTGCTACGTTATTATGGATTATTATATATTATAATATATTGTTGTTGAGGATTATTATATATTATAATATATTGTTGTTATGGATTACTATATATTATAATATATCGTTGTTAAGGATTATTATATATTATAATATATTGTTGTTGAGGATTATTATATTGTTGTGTTATTATGGCTCTCCTATGCTGTTTGCTACACAAATAAAATAGACTTTAATCGTCTTCATTAAGCCGGGTAAATCCCACCGAATAGGTTTACTCTGCGCGAAGACCAGATATGGATATACATACTCCTAGAGGGTATTTATTGGTAAAAAATATTTTAACAAGTAGAAAATAGGAGTCTATCGTTATTTTGCAAATTTATACGTTAAATTGGCGCTCAAGATTTATACCTATATTCTTTGTTATTTGTTTTGTATTAAACATTCAAATTTTAAGTACAAGATGATTTGTGGAAAAATTTTAAAACTCTATAAACGTTATCTAAACACTGGAAAGCTATAAGAAAACATTCAACTCTGACCAAATAAGAGTGTGATCACTTCCCTTTCTATGGTATGATGTAGGGCGTATTCGCAGGTATTGATCTTGTTAGATTTAAAGTTAAGAAAATAAAAAAAGATAAGTTAAAGATAAGAAGATAGCACCCATCTTGCGACAAATAATATTAGAGAAATGTACACAGATTTTTATCAATGTTTTATGTTCGACCTTCAAATTTTAAACTTGAAATAATTCTTGGAATTAATTTTAAAATTTAAAACCAAATATAACCATCATCAAGCATTTGATTCTTAAAAGGAGTGTGATCACTTTCCTTTTTATAGTAGGATGCAGCAAAGTATTTTCACAGCTCTTGATAGACAAAAATTTAGAGCAAAAAAAAAAAAAAAAACAGTAACGAATCTGGCGTAAACAGATGTGAAATCCCTTTTCAACCAAATAAATATTCAAGATAATTCAATAACTGGGAAAAAGATGTTAATTGGTAGATATTTAATAAAAACTGTTTTACATATATTTAAATAACCTGTAATAATATTACTTCATTTTTATTTTAAAATATGAATGATCTTAATGCTAATTTAATCCATCTGAAATTTTATTTACCTGTGCCTGCTCCTCTGTACATGCAAGGATCACGCCCTTTGATTCTTCGAACTAGCATTATCATGGCGATGACCACCACAACAAACACTGCGACAGCCACAAAAACTCCCACAAATAAAGCAACATCTGGCTCTGTCTCCGCTGGGGTAGCTGAAAAATAAAATCAATGCTTCAATTTTGTTATTTTCTTGAAAAAACAAATGTTCTCATTACACTGCGAGTAATGGATGATGTGTTCCATTCTATAATTTCTATACACTAGTAACAAACAACCAAAGAAACTCAACCCTGCATGTTGTTACTTAAAGAAAAATTTAGTTGGTAGGAAAAAGGGAAAGTAAACCAATCTATCTCATTCATCTGAAATGCTGATTTATTTGCATTCAAATGTTCATTCAATTCCATTCAAAATACTACACCAATTTTAAGTAATGTCTAATACAATAAACAAAAACAACTAAATTCTCATTCTAGGTTACAAGCTCTTTTAAATTTTACCTGCTTTAAGAGGGTCCGGGACACAAAAATCGTCAAATTTTCGAAATTTTGTTTTATTATTTTAAGAAATTCTCTGTGTTTTTCTGCTTAAAATGACATCTAAATCATGTTTCTATTTTAATTAGAACTAGATATATAATTATTTTTGTGATTCGTGGTTTTGAAAATCTAACACTCTTGACAGTTGTTCGCAGATGTTGTCATGGCAACAACATCTGCGAAAGACGTTATTTAAGTCTACGGAGACCTTTAAACTGTATAGAAAAAAGGTAGAACTTGCAAAAATCCAATGAAACCAAAGATTGAAGAGGAAAGAAGGAGTTAGATACTCATCTGGATGCTTTTGAAAGGTATTTAAGCATTTTATTAATTGTAAATCGGTCTTTAAAACTTTAAATGTGTTTTTCTCCATGATACATTTTTTCAAGATTTCCTGTATTCAAATTACTATAAGTCAAAAACCGGTGAAGTTTAAGGGTTGAAATTTGGAATATATATTTTTCAAACATTATACTTTAATTTTGAGCCAGCAAATTTGAAAAAAATATTTACTTTTAAAAATATGACTTTTTTAAAAAAAAGTACCTTAAAATTTTCAAAAATTTTCATTCGAATATTTTTTATTTTTTATTAAATAATATTTTTTAAATTGCTGAATCGAAATTAAAGTTTATAAAGTTGTGAATAATTTACTGCAAGAATTTTGAAAATTGATCAAGAATATTTTGAGTTTGAACAATTTAAAGTGACCCCTCTTTTTATCAAAGAATTTTAATTTAAAAATTTTTTAAACTTTTGGTAAATTTTTGAGTTGTGATTTTGCTTATTAGTTAGATGGTTAATCAGTACAAAAAACTTCAAAATTCTAAATTAATTTTTAACAATTTTTTTTCAATGTGTCCCGGACCCCCTTAAACGAAGTTTCCAACAAAAAAATTATTTTAGAAACACAATTTACAACACACTGATTATTACTAGGAACATACAAAATTAGCAACGATAATAATTGAAATTAAAATAAATAGAAAAATTAGTAGAGTTGAAAGTTTGGTAATATAAGTGTTTTATCAAAATTTCTCAAGATTTTTGGTGCCTCTTTTTTTATGAAATTACACTTTCAAATGAGTAAAAAAAAACATGATTCCCATATTAAAAGAAGTTTAAGGCAGGTTTGATGAGGTTTCTAATTTTGCAAATTACTTGGGAATCTGTTTTCATATGTTAACGCCAGAAGATATCGATCGATCCTTGATCATTGTATATCAACTAATTAATAATCAACAAAATCGAAACAAGATTTATAATGTCACATCGTCTAAAGTTTACTTGTACAGTAATGACCATTACTCAAGATTCACTAGTAGTTAGAATTATTAGTTACATTTAAACTCCAAACTTATTCATTGCTTTTGTTCCAAGAGAAACTGCAATCACGCCTTAACATATGCTTCGTGAACATAATTGTAGAATTTAAGTCCACATTAATTACTATCAACTAATTTAATAGAAGCATTTGGTATCATACAATGTTTTATTACAATCATATTCAAGAGTTAGGAATAATTTCTAAGAATTATAAGTTTTCCTTTTGGCGTTTTCATAAATACAATAAGTGTACAGGAAACTTTGAATATGGGTTTTCAAATCCTCTTTTAATGACAGTGTATCTACCATAATGTTCTCTTTATAATAAATATGATGTTTTGAAACTCCCTGTAAAACTTTAAGGAGGTACGAAATATTAAATTAAACCATATTCACATGGAATGTGTAGGCACAACTCCCACCTGGATTTTACAGGAGGGCGGCGGTTGGCCAGTTTGCACAGAATCCATGAATCCATGTTAATCGTGCCAGTCCAGAATCCATGTTAATCGTGCATTATTGTTGGTAGTTCGCAACTTCGTGCAATTACTGTGAAACTCTAAGAGTTCAACAATCAAACGTGGAGAGACGATTGTCGATATACATCCCATATAAACAAGGTTTGATTTTTTATTCTCTATCTCCCCTTAAAGACTGTTAAGGAAGTTTTGAAACAACCTAATCAATAAGGACACAATATTTACACGGTACGGAAAATATAGTCTTAATATAGTCTGCATTAGTTCTCTTAATAAATAATTTCCCTTAATAAAACCATGACCATAACAATCACATTCTCTTTTGCCTCCAAGATCCTCGCCGTATGGTAATTGTAATTTTAATTAACGTCGTACTAGAGGTCTTACATCGAGATTTTTGACAGAGGTCCGAGATCAATCCCTGAAGGAAATATCCGAGGACAACCCCACGTAATTTTGAACCACGGTCAGATGACGAGGCAACACCTGAGCTGGCACCCCACTTTCCAAACTTCCACACCATCCATGCACTGACTCTGATTCGAACCAGGAACCTCCCGATCTAAAGGCTAATAACTTAACCCCGAGAATGGTTGATCGGTCCCTCACCGTAAGACCTTTTCAGAGCAGCACCCATGGTGTGTTGCTCGCTCTAACTGCTCGAAATTTTAGTTTCAATTTGTTTAAAAAATTTTTACTTACCTCTAAGATGTATAAGATTCTGAGTGGGGACTTTTTACACTGCTAAAACCCTTAGCAAGACTGGTGTCCCATGATAGAGTTTAATTTAGTTCGGGAAAAAATTAAAGCTTTTATGAAAGAAGATAATTTTACATTGCAAGGAGCATTCCTTTTCTTCAGGTAAGGTAATTTCTAATTAACGTCGTACTAAAGCAACACAACGGGCTATTGACGACGGTCCGGGATCAATCCCTCATGGGAAAAAACCGAGGATAACACCACGTAATTTTAAACCACGGTCAGATGACGAGGCAACATCTGAGCTGGCTCCCCACTCACCAACCCAACGTGAGGACTTTCGGCTATGACATATTTTAGATCCACCAGCCGCCTCTACATCATACGCTTACAAATATCCATGCACTGGTCACGATTCGAACCAGAAACCTTCCGATCCAGAGGCTAACGTCTTAACCACCAGACCGGTTGGTCGGCCCCTTTTCTTCGGATAAATATTATTTCCGGACAGACCCACTCGCCAAGAAGCGCTCCCCTTTCAATTGAAACAGTAGTCCTGTTTTTATTCCATAAAGGGAGAACACAGAAAAATACCCAACAGAACCTAATTTATTTTTATCATCCCTCAAAAATCAACTTCCATTCCTTTCCCTTCAGTGAACATAAAAACCACCCTGTGTCAGAGAAACAAATTCACTCGATTAGGGGGGCCATCGGGAGGGTAGGACGCGTCAAAAAAGCAATCATCTGGCGTTCTTCCTCAGCAGATATCAAGTCCGGCCACCGTCGGAGGTCGCGCCAACCCAATTGGAACTGTCACTTAGAAAATATCCCGATTGGCGGCTCTCTGGTCAGTACCTGTCTTCGACTTCCGATTTTTCGATGCCATTTCTTTCCTCTTTTAACCACTGGGCACGCGGACACAAATAGATCCCGCGCAAAGCCAGCCTCGTATTTTCTCGACCTCCTTACTTTCTCGGAAAAGTAAAGGAATGTGTGTGTGTGATGGAGAAGTATTATTATTTTTATTTCCCCCCCCCCTTTTTTTTTTCTCCAGTCTTTTTAAAGTTCCACGAGAGGAGAAAAGGAATGGAATTCTTTTCGAGAGTGGATGTGTGGTTGTGAAATGAGAAGAAAAAAATAATTTTCTGTGACTCGTAGCCAATGAGAGGGCCTGAAAGTATTCGGATTGTTTGATATTTGTTGGTTTATTTCAAGATAATTTTTTATGATCTCAATTGTACATTCATCATTGTGCACAACAGCAGCGAATTTGTTAGCAATAGTGCCCCACGGTGGTCCATCCATGTCTTAACCCGGAACTTTCCGATCCATTAGCCAGGATCCTGATAATTAAATCGATTTGTCGGCTGATTTCAAGATACAATTGTGTTGTTCTTGGCTCAATACTTCAGGTCTAGTAAGTTCTCAGAAGGATTTTAATTCACCGCGACGTAAATAACAGCAGCACTATCCAGCAATAATATAAAATTACCAGGATACCTAGTACTGTGACAGTATTTCAAAAAAGTTTCTTCGACATTTAAGGTTTATTGAAAAGGGAAATAGTTAAAAATTCCAAAAAGTGGAAATTCCAAAGTTAGCAAATAAAATTTAATCAATCATAATAACATGTGGCATTACTGTCAGAAATATAAACTCAGCAAGCAAGAACACAGACCATTGCAGTCAGAAAAAGAGTGAACTTAAACAAAATCACTCATTTTATGCGTAATAGAGTGAACGTAGAGACAAAGAATATCTGTAATATATATTCCTTTATACCGAACAAAATTTATTCATTGGAACAATGCAGCAAAAGAACTGATGCCACCCCGATCGAACGGTTGGAATCAGTATCTAAATCTCTGAAAGAGACAACTTTCGTTAAAATGTTATTTTAAAAAAGTCGAGAATCATAGGTCGGAGTACCAGAACAAAATACAAGAAAGATTTGTTTAGTGTCTTTTCTTTTTTTTTAAACCCACAAGGCAGATTTTAGATTGAAATTCTATAAAGTCACGTTCATTTTCATAACTATTGAAAAGTTTTACGGTTTTTTGAGTTTTATTGCACAAGGACCATATTTAGGCCAAGCTAAACCTAACACAAGACGTTCTGCACCCAACACAAGTATTATTAAAACACAAGAGAGAAATACACCCAGGGTAAGTTACAGGAATCGAACCTGTGCCACCTACAACTAGCAGGTTACAAGAGCAGTAGGCAAACAAACCCACTGAGTTATAGCTGACACGAAAAGTTTTACATATGATGGAAATTAATTAATTTAAGAAACTGAAAACATTATCATAATAGCTTTATTGAAGTGAATTTTCTGATTTAAAACTATTTGCAAATAAAAACTATTCAAATTCATTCCCCACTTGGTGGAAAAGCGTGCGGTATTGTATTCCCTTGGGGATTGATCCCGAACCGTCACTAATATGTCATTGCGTTTCTCCAGTTTCATCACTGTGGTGTTGTTCCTAATATATACCATTCCCTACATATGAAACTTTTAATTTTTTTAGAAAAACTACACTAAACGTTTTCTTCCAAATTCACTATACAGTAAAACTTTGCTTATCTGAGTACTTATAAAATTAGCGGTGGTTGGTAGGGCAACTTTTTTGTTGTAGAAAAAATGTGAAAAGTTGCATTTATCATTCCCTAAAGTTGCATGTATGGAAATAAAGTTGCATTTATTTTTGGTACACTAAATTCTAAAATAAATTATTCGTAAAAAAATGAAAAAAATTCAAAATATATTAACAATTTTAGTCGTGTACAACATAATTATAGTACATTCTTAAATACGGAAGAACGTTGAATGGCCTATCTTGGCCAGTAATTTCTTGAACATTGAAAAACTGCGCCTGCCGCAGTCATACTATAATGAGCTGTATCGCATAGCAGAAGCCCAAAATCCTTTCGCTCATCATTCAGAGATTCTAAAACGTCATCTACAAGGCGAACAACATATTGATGATCCAAACTCACATCGCAAACTCTGCAGTCTATTACGCAAGTTTCCTCTGTATTATCAAGACTGCCAACCAATGTGTTAAAAGTGCTTCTTCCCATTTATTTCACTTTCGTCTGTTAGGACGAACACCTTTCCATGAACTTCTTATTTGATCCGCAATACTTCGGAGTTCGCAAGATCAGACTCACGTGATTGAAGGGTTGATTCAGAGGGCAAAAAATGAAATAGTAATTTCAGATTAATTAATTTTAAGCTGAATTTTACAAAGTTACAGGTGGATGCATTTATGCAAAAAGTTGCATTTATATTGCGGTTATAACTCACTTACAATACACCCCATATAAGAGGAATTTTGGTTGTAGTACTTTACATGCAGCTTAGAATGTGTGAAAAAAGTTGCATTTGTTGCAAAAAGTTGCCCTAGTGATTAGGTTTAAATAATACTTCATGAAATGAGTGCACAATGTCGAAAGGGACGGAATCGGACACACGTGATTGAAGGGTTGATTCAGAGGGCAAAAAATGAAATAGTATTTTCATATAAATGAATTTTAAGCTAAATTTTAAAAAGTTACAGGTGGTTGCATTTATGCAGAAAGTTGCGTTTATATTGTGGTTATAACTCACTTACAATACACCCCATGTAAGAGGAATTTTGGTTTTAGTACTTTACATGCAGCGTAGAATGTGTGAAAAAAAAGTTGCATTTGTTGCAAAAGGTTGCCCTAGTGATTAGGTTTAAATAATGCTTCATGAAATGAGTGCACAATGTCGAAAGAGGCGAGAAAGAACAACAAACCATAAGACTCTTAAGGACTTCAAGAGAGTTGAAAAGATATGTAACTCTCCAGCTTTATGGTAAAATTTGCACTGTGAATATGTTTTGTGACACAAATCCGAGTCAAGATATACTGATTTTTAGTTTTATGACTTTCAGTTGTGGCACAGTAAATGTTTTTGCACTTCATATAGGCTGTTTTGTGTTACGACGTCCCTGTTATCCGAGTATCTGTCGATTCGAGGTGGCCTCAGTCCACATTATATCCCGAATAATCAAGGTTCTACTGTATATTAATGACACCCATGAAAAGTTTATCGATTTGCCCCTGTACGGAACATGTTATTTAATATCAAGATTAATGAAAAGCAATGCGAGGATAATGAGATTCAAATATAGATAAAATACAAGGCGGAACGACGTAATAATGCGCTTGGAGCCGAAATTCAATGCATCCTGCACACCGAAAACCAAATATTGGCGATTATTGAATATTTTCAAGATGGGTTCAGAAGGAAATAAACAGGAAGATTTGGGATGGGGATAAAAAGATTACTTTATGGGGGATGTCCTATCTAAGCGTAACAGCTTTAGAAATCATCGGTATCGCAACCGAAAATCTCGTTAAGTATTGAAACTTTCTGCTATGAAAATCAATTTATAAAATAATAGCTTTACGATAATCTATGCATTTAACAAATAGGTCTAGGTTTTAATATATAATTCCTTCTCCCGTCAAGACACATGATTATTTTTATTGAATTTAAAAAGTATAAAGAAATGGGGGAACCTTTATAGATGGAACATTTTCAAATCAATCTGCATCAATTAGTTATGATTAGTTTCGGCATTGTCTAAATAATTTTGCTCTTTTCTTTGAATCCGTTCCAGACATGTTCTCTTGCATTATTTTTTGTCTTATGTTCGACATAAGGTGTGGTCAGTTTTCATAAAATATATCACTTGGACATCTGTTCACAAGGATAGGTGACTGTGCTTTTATGACGTAAGGATCATATTTTGCCATCCTCCGCCAAACACAGGGGTCGTCGTGGCTTTGTATATGCCCACTGTTGTAAGGCGGACCAGGTTCGATTCCTGTCAGCTGTATTCCTCACTGGATGTATTTCTCTCTTCTGTCTCAGTAAAACTTTAATTGTGTGTGTCAATAACTTGATATTGTATATATTGTGTCTGGCGTAGGCAAGGTCAAATATGACCCTTGCGCCATATAACCCCAAACAACCACCAAACACATATAACGTCAAGTAATGGACAAACATAAGGAAAATTTTCCTTACACAATAGAGGGAAATACACTCTAGGTAGAATAGAACATACGTCACCAACAACTTGCTGGTTTTTAGTGCAGCAAGCAAAACCACTGAGTCCGGGAGACCACAATGCTCTTAAGGCAAATATATATTTTGTTATGAAATTTAGTTTTGATACGTCCTAAATGCTACATACGATGTGATTGGTTGGTTTAGATAAATCCAGTAAAACAGTTTTTTTCGCTTGTTTTGTGACGAGGTTTTCTTTATTTCTCTAGGTTTAAACAAATAATACAAGATACGCTTCAGTGTAGGAAGTTTTAAACTGCGTAGCTTCTATGTAATAATCCGAACAGTCAATGTTTAGTTAGGCTGAAACACCCATCTGTCAATTCTTATTTTTATTTCCCGTCATATGAATAAAACAATACTTCAGTTTTAAACCAAAGATGTCGTGCTGATTTGCTTGTAATGTATTGCATCCAACGCTGATAAAAAAAATTATAATGAAATGAACAGAAAAAAAACCCGGGAGAGAAAACAGTCCTTTATCGGATATTTATGGGCGTAGAAGAAAGGAGAGGAGTCTACCATTGAAAAACGATAATCTATCTTCTTTTCAGTTGCTGTCAACGCAATGCTAATCAGGAATTTTTCGGACAAAACGCCCTTCGGAATATGAAGAATGTAAATAAATCTTGAGAGCAGAATGAATTAACCCTAGTGTATGTGGTATAACTCGTTGAATTACTGATAACAGATAAGTATTTTATTAAATAAAAATATAGTTAAAATGGAATATGAGATTGAATATGAAAATATGAAATGGAAGATCCTCGATTGATATCTTATAAGAACTCTGCAAAAGCGCAGTCTAAACTATAATGATAAAGTCAGTACAGATAAGTTCAAAATAGTCATATTTTTAGACCTGAAACATGAAAATATATACTGTTCGTCAATAAGTAAATTGAAACTAGATAGACAACAAACCTTCACCTCCCCCCCCCCAAAAAAAATGCAATGTTTTTCAATTGTAAGCATAAACAAACTACACAGAAGAAAGAACTTCTCGTTAAGAACTAATCTGTTTAATCGCCGTTCGATATTTGACGTTCATTTTTAATCGAACCGCTATGCTGATGTTGTATTCGAACAACGCGTCAAATAATGCCCCAAATTACAAGAGATTGTCTAAAATAACCATTGGTCTAAAATAACTTCAATGTGTCTTTCCCGATCATACCCTCATTTTCACCGAACACTTCTTCCACAGGAATCACTGAAATTTTATTATTCAGAATACAGACAGAATCATGCAAAAAATCACTAACCCGTCATAAACTCTGGCATGAAATGCTCAATTTAAGAAGAAGAAAAAAACAGGGCAAATCAATCACCACCGAAGCTGCATGCAAACTGCAACACAGGTGTCGGATAATTCCAGTGCCTCCCGTCTATTAATTTAAAAATCCCGCAACACGTACGAGGCATCACCGCCTCCAAATCAAGGAAGGTAAAAATCAATCCTGCAAAGCCAAGGTGCTTGGTAGAAGGGTCGCATTAACTCCTATCAAGCCCATTAAGGGGTGTGCGGGGGTGAGGACTCATTGTGTGGGTATGTTCGACCATCTTTAGAAGAAAAGAGCTTATTTGCATACTCCTTTGTTTGCCTGCTCCAAAGACTCGGGACTTTTTTCCCTGTCTCTTCTTCCTCGTTCATTAAGGTTAAAGAGCCCTCCAGCGCTTTATCATTCACATCGCTCTGGGTACAGAGGAAAGATCCAAAGGAACTCCGGATTTTCTCTCGTTGGTCTTGTTGATTCGCTTGAAGATCAGCAGGGAAATTATTGAATTAATGCGGTTGAAAATCAACCAGTGAAACGATTCTAGTGTGGAGGAAGTCGAAATTAAGTCGTCCTTTACAGGTTGCTACAGTTTTTTTTTTTAACGAATTAAAATCTTAATTGAAAATAGTGCTGACGAATACCAGTTGTTGGGTCACTGGGTCATTAGACCGTGCGTTCTGAAATATTTCCTCACCATGTAATTGGTAATTTTAATTAATGTCGCATCAGAGCAACTCAACGGGTTATTGGTGACGGTCCGGGATCAATCCCCTAGGGGAAAGATCCGAGGACAACACCAAGTAATTTTGAACCTCGGTCAAATGACGAGGCAACACCTGAGCTGGCACCCCACTCTCCAAACTTCCACACCAACCCAACGTGAAGACTTTCGACTACGACCAATTTAAGGTGCACCAGCCACTTCTACACCAAACGCTTATAAATATCCATGCACTGATCCGAATTCGAACCAGGAACCTTCCGATCTGGAGACATGGAGTACCACAAGACCGGTTGGTCGATATTTCCTCCCAGTAAAATTAATGGCGCAATTTGTCCGTTTTCGATCTTGCGCCATAAAACTCAAATATTCAATTCAATCTCAGTAAATTTCAAAATTACAAGTGCAGGGGATTTGTTCAAATGTTCGTTAGACACGGATGTCCTAGATCGCCGAAGTTAGTGTGGGAAATCAGCAAGTCCTAGTAGATGGAGAAGGTCCTGGAGACAGTCTTGGCCACTGAGCAGTCTGAATATTACATTTTCATACGTATTCACGGTCTTCTTTAGGTTTAGATCAGTTCAAACGGAATTGAAAAAGTGTTTGATTATTTTATTACCATTGTGAGGAATTCTTCTAAAACGTGATTCTGGGACAGGACGAAATAAAATCCCCTAGATTTTCTTTCAACCCTCTAAGCGTCACGAGATTTCCGAATAGAGTAGCAGTGCCCACAAACACATAACAACTAAACACTATCTATTGGCTAAATAAATTCTTAAAAAGCTTCTATTGCTCAAGAAGGTCAAAACTAGTTGAAGTCATACAGGGAAGACAGTAGAGTTTAGAGTGGATGTATGGCGTGTGAACCTCTCACAGGGTTAAGAAACTAAATTATTAACAGTTGTTACTTCTATTTTATATTATGAAGTGAATTTATATCCATCAAAATCAGAAAAACTGACTGGAATTCCACTCTACTGAATGTATTTGACTTACTTATTATTTAGAAAGGAAGAAAAGTTTTGTCTGCTCACTCTATATATAATTCTTGTCAATATACTTCTAAATTTTATTTTGGTATTTCTGCATTTGAGATAAAATATGAGAATTAGTATAAGCACAAAAGGCTTCAAAATTAAGGTTGAAAATATGATTTTGATATCAAAACTCCAATTTTTCCAAAAGTTTTGCTTTATAAAGATTTTCTCTTCGTTCGGTTTAGTGCCGACCAACCGGTTCGAATCCGGGCCCGGGCATGGATGTTTGTAAACGTATGGTGTAGTGGCGGCTGGTGCACCTTAAATCTGTCGTGGCCGAAAGTCCTCACGTTGGGTTGGCGTGGAAGTTTGGAGAGTGGGGTGCCAGCTCAGGTGTTGCTTCGTCATCTGACCGTGGTTCAAAATTACGAGGTGTTGTCCTCGGATCTTTCCCTTAAGGGACTGATCCCGGACCGTCGTCAATAGCCCGTTGTGTTGCTCTAGTACGACGTTAACTAAAAAATTACCAAATTAATTACGTTCGGTTTAGTTTTTTGACTGCCAAACAAAATATTTGTTCCTTAAAAATAAAATTTCTCCTCTCGATCGTCTTCTGCATCTCTTCTTTTCCAATTTTTCCAAATACATCTATATTACGTGACTGTTATCAGAAAAAGAGTTAGTGATTTTTTTCTTTCGGGCATTCTTGGAACGAGCCTTATGAATCCTACCTACAGAGTCATGACACAATGGATAATATTTCAACAAAATAAACCCTCAATAACTTTAAATTTCTGAGAAGTTCACACGCATATATCCATTCTGAAAACTTAATATCCCTTCTAACCCGTTTTGACCTTATTGATCGATAGAACCGATGTTATTAGTCAATATGCATATTGCGAGGAAAAAGCTCGGACATTTCTCAGAGGACTGTTAAAAACGTAAATAATGCATACAAAGTTAGCGAGAAATATGTTTCGAAATAGAGTGATATTTAGTAGAGAACTTTCATAAATATATATAAAAAGAAGGCCCGTAGAATATATCATGAAACAAATGCTATTGTAGTCATTTTCAGAAAACAAAGGCTGCATAACTACTTTAGATCATTCCTGATCTCGTTCTTTAGGGCCTCGAATAATAATCGGGCTAATAGACGGTGTAATTTATTAATTCTGAGTGAGATTAGTAACTCGTCCCATATGTAACTACAATGTAAAGTAGCAACCTAATGGACAGTATGGTAGTAAAAGTTGGGTACGGAGATAGTTGAATTAACTCCACACTGGAGCTACGTTCAATTGACGACGGTCCGGGATCAATCTCAACAGGAAAAATCCGAGGACGACATCTCGTAATTTTAAATCACGGTCAGATGACAAGGTATCACATGAGCTGGGAAACCACTCTTCAAGCTTCCGCAACATGCTATTTGTGGTCACCATAGGTTTGACGTGCATCAGCCCCGTGTATGTGACGGTATTTGGTAGGATCGAGTTTTGTGCTTTCGTTTTATCCGGTTGCTAATCCACTATTCTTCCAACCGAGCGGTCCACGATAGTAAAATGATCGTAAAATGCAATCAAATCTATGCAACTATAAAATTCGATGATCCAGTCAGTGAAGGATCAACCCTAACTATCAACGCCTTCCAGATCTCCAGCACAGAATCCTTCGTCAGCGCTGTCTCCAATACATCAAAGCTTAGACTTCTCTCCCCTTAATTTCCCACATACCTGTGGTTCGATAATGCATACCAAGCAGGGTCCACGAACACCGAAAGGGCTGTCCACGAAAGAATTCCTCACGAGTGGATGGCGGGGAAAAAAGACAAAGGGATCGTCAGCTCCATCCCCTCCCCCTCTGGCGTGCATCCAAAACGACGACAAAAAAGCCACTCTCACCCTACATCTTTATTCGGGGAATCGTTTGTTCCTCCAGAAACAAGACGTTCGATGACGTTGAGTTTTTCCCGCGTCTCCGACCATGTGTGAAGACGATAACACCACCAAAAGTTGCGATGAGTTGGTCCGGGTGCACTTTTGGCGGATTTATCTTCCAACCAAGAACTCCGAGGTGCGACTGAATATCAAATAAGTGTTTTATTCCCTGGATCAGAGATGTTAATGCATTTTTGTCTATATATCGGGTTGTATTTTAGTGTTAAATTCTGGTTGCTTCTTCGATGAAAGATTTTAATAATATTTTTCGGACGAATGTCTTGTTAGTAAAAAGCGTCATCGAAAGGAAAGTCAACTTCTTGAGTTATTCTTTCATTTGAAAATGTCTTAAAACTTGAGAGGTTAGAGGACTTTTAAGAGACCTTCTATTCAATTTACTTAGTCTGGTTGGAAGAGCATCGGACTAGAAACCGGAGAGTTACGAGTTTGAACCCAACCGTCGTGTACAAAGGGGGCTGGCGCACGTTAAATCCGTCGTGGCCTCAAATGTCCTCACGTTAGCATGGTGTGGAAGTTCGGAGAGTGGGGCGCCAGCTCACCTCGCCATCTGACCTAGGTTCTAAATTATGTGGTGTTGTCCTCGGAAATTTCCCTTCGGGGGTTCATCCCTGACCGCACCAATAGCCCGTCGCACTGCTCCAGTGTGACGTTATTTGAAAAAGTACCAAAAGCATCAACTTACTTCAAGTCGATTTAAACTTTAAGATGCATATTGGTTGGTTAGGTTGTATTTTATGGCCCAAGGGGATAATGGGTACATTTTAATAAACGTCATACTAGAGCAACATAACGGGTAATTGACGACGATCCGGGATCAATCCCCTAAGTAGAAGATCCGAGGACAACACCACGTAATTTTGAACCACGGTCAGATGACGAGGCAACACCTGAGCGGGCACCCCACTCATCAAACTTCCACACCAACCCAATGTGAGGACTGGCCCAAGTGGGATATAATTGGCCAAGCATTTATGTCCATAACAACGTCAAGTTATGGACATACATGTGCATGGAAAATTTTAATGATACAGTTATGACACAATGCCCAGGAAAAACTATAGGAATCGAACCTGCGCCGCCAACAATTCGCTAGTTGCTGGCGATGTAAGCAAACCCCTATTTAATTAATTTTGGCTAAAACAACTTTTTATTTAATTTTGGCTAAAAATTTCGGTTTAATTTAACCTTCAGAACGTCATGAAAATTTCAAGTTGAGTATCATTGCTTTTATCCCTCAACACACAAATGACTAAATAACCAGACCCGTTGGCTAAGAGAATCACAGGAAAAATTGGTGAAAACTGGTTATATGCCATGCAGGGAAGACTGAATGTTGGAATACGAACATCCTCACTCTTCAGCTGTTTGTCTTGTGTCTCTTGCCTTGAATTCTTCAGAAGGGTTAAATTATGACTTTACATACATTTACTGAGGAATATATTAGTGCACTGGGTACGGAAACTGTGTAATATGTCTAATATTCTTCGCATACGTATAATATTCTGAGATGTATAATATTCTTCCAATGGGCTTCATGGATTCCCCTCCATGACATTCGATTGCAGGTTGTTGACTCCTTAATGACCTTACATAAAAATTTCTGAGGCACACATAAAAGAAATCCCTGCATAAAAGTAGGAATCGATGCGGTTTCTTGAGCAAACAGACACAGAAGAACTACAATAGAAATATTGATCCGCATTCTCCTCACACCACACAAATCAGACTGGAAAAGAAAAACTTAGAGGACTCAAGCAGAGCCGTGAAAGAAACAAGCCGAGCGAACTTGGCGATGCGTCGTTCGGCGATAAACAGGACCCAACGACAAAGCAACCATGGGAATGGGGACACGACTCATATCGGTCGAGCGAGCCGAGGACTCCAGTGCCTCTTGTCAACGTCCCCTTCCCCATTTTCAAGAGGTCGTCAAAATATGGGAAGAAACTGTCACCACATCCCCAAATACCTCCTCCGAGATTCGATATTGGAAGACGCGTTTTATTTTATTGACTGGGGAAAGGATGACGCTCATCAGTCAGAACAACGACTTCTTGAGCTTCTCGATGCTGGGCGGGGAAGATATAGGACTCCATGCAGGAAAGCAGACATCTAAGGAAAAGTGTCCTGGGCTGAGTTTTAGGATAATTGGGCAGGGACGAGTTTGTTGGAAATGGTTTTTATTTGAATTTGTCGGGGGAATGAAAGATAATTAAATGAAGATACTAAAATCGCTATATGTTGCATATTTTATTAAAGGAGACGCTGTCTTCTGTTGATCTGTCAAATACGTGTGCATTAAGTTTTCTTCTTAAAATTAAAAGTATTTCTTAGATAGGTCACTGTTTCAGAAATTATTGCTCTTTGGTTTCAAATTAAGTTTTGTCGAACGGGTTAACGAAATTAAATAAAGTATTAAAGGAATAATTTAACGTGAAGTTAAACGGATTTACTAAGTTCCGTGTATATTGTGTGTGATTCTAATCGAAATTACAATGAAGTTTTTGTAAATTAGTTCAAAATTAAGAAATGGATTGTTTCCCGAGTTGATGCAGACAGTTGGGAAATTTGTTCTATTGTCTACCTGAAAACATGAATTTTAAGATTTTCGACACGGCAAAAGAGAAAATATTCCCCCAAACCTCTCCGTAATCATGAGTAAAAAATGTGGATACACTGGTCATTAAAAATTTCTTACCCGGTGCTATGAATCAGCGTTGCATGAATAAGAAAAATAACTCCCTTTTGTATTTAATCTTCATTTCATCTCAACAATGAATAATTCACGGTTTTCCCATTTAGCGAGCATATTTTCATCTTTCCATGTGCACATATCTAATTTATAATTTGAGATATTTTAAATATCACACTGCAACTGAACTTTAGAGCCCTATACAAGTATTTTTCAATTTTAATACATTTGCTGATTTTCATTCATTTGAAAAATTCAACATAAATGGCAACATAAAATCGTCAAATTACGCTAAAATAATTTAATAATTAAACCTGTGTCCACCAAAACAAAAATTACGTGAATAATCTCCTTCCCACAATGACGATAACCACTACCCATAAACAGAAAGTAAATCCGTATGTTAATCCTCTTATCATTCCACGAGAGATATTTGGTGGCTTCAACGAAATTCGTAATTAATACGCTGGAACTAAAGAATTTGTTATATTTGTGCGTTATAATTAAATGATCGCACGTTTTTACTTTAAAGGTTGTGCCTGCGCAGCTGGTAATGAAAACAAATTAAGTACAACCGATGAGCCTGTGTTGCGAGAATAAACTGAGCTCTTCAACGTTGGAGCTAAAAGTAGCTAAGGGTGTCACACAGAAGCTAATTAAACTTTCATAGGGATTACTGATAGGGAAAAACGGGTGTTGGTAGCCGCTATCACCATTTCATGATCTGGCCTAAATTACCAACATATTTTCAGTCTCCCTAATGACTGTCGAAAGAACGCAGATGCACTCATAGGGAAAGTGGTGCGATGTACTAACATAATATTCCCTTGATCTACAAACTGTGGGCCTAGGTTTGAGAGATAGTAGTGGGGCTTTCAAAATGTGTAAGATACATTTCATGTATGCAATTGAAACAACATTCGAATTACTGCATTTTAAGTTAAGGATATGAAATGTATAATGTCTCAACTTACTAATCCCACTAATTAATTGATAATTTTGGAAAAATCTTTTCAATCTGGTAGAATTGAAAAGGATTGAAGATTTGTAGTTAGAATGAGTCAGCATTTACTCATTTTAAGTTGGAATACTATGCTCTTTTGTAATGGTAACAACTCAGAGTAAATTGATGTTATGCCAATTGGTTAAAAGTAATTTAGATTTAAAAGAGGGAGGTATATAAACTCTTTCAGTTAAAGTATTAAAAACTGTATATAATAATATCGAGATACGTTAGATTATATAATTATATCTATATCCATTTGTAAACGTATAGATTAATTAAGGTCCCCTATTAACATACAAAGTCTAATTTTACTGAATCCCTTAAGCAATATTTCTCAAAACGATTCTGAACTAAGGAATTCATTTCATGACCAGAATTCAACGTGAGGACTTGTTTCGCCATAGATCGACAAATACACACTTAAATTGTAATCACTAGCATAATTTGCATAGAAAAGGAATATTTTGCACATATAGCTACATGCAGAACAAAGGAATCAATAATCTACCCAAAAGCGCTTTCAAGTAGATCTTTCGTGGTATCTACTGGGTGGTTTTCGCAGTTGAAAAAAAAAGCGTGATATATGATAGGTATCTAACGTTAGTTCCTTCGTAAAGAATGTTCGCCATGGCCCAGTGATTTTGAGTACAACTCAAGCAGCCTGCGAGTAGTAAGTGGGGCAGATTTGATTATATCAAAGTGTTTTCTCTCTTATGAGTCAGTAAGACCTTCCTTGTGTGTCTATGACCATTTGCTTGACATTGTTTGGCGCAGCATGGCCAAATAAGACCTTTGTCCCATAAGATACAACCCAATCAAGCAACCTTCATTGTGATCTCACATATTAGTTCATGGCTAATTTCCCTTTATACTCATAAATGGAACTAGTTGGTTGGTTTATATGATTTGATGGCGCAAGGGCCATATTTGGCCATGCTGCGCCAAACACAATACACAATATATACAAGTAATGAACACACACACAAAAGAAACTTCTACTGACACAGAAGACAGAAATAAATCTTGCGAGGAATTGAACTTGCGCCGCCTACAACATATGAGACTGTCGAATATAATTATGTGAATACTTGGTCTGATGAATTGCCATTTGAGTGAATAACTTTGGAAGCAAGTTTTCATTTATAAAGTCTCAAATATATAGGATGTTGAGACTAGAGACAAACAGTTATCGAGGTGTCTATTATAATTCCAAAATTCATACACATCAAACTTTGAGAACTCTTGATAGATTTCACCACGCAGCTAAATTTCTAAATTAAATGTTCCCATCTTGAGTGGCACTTGAGAAACAGCCAAGCTGTCCTTTCGGAGCACCAGTCCACTGTAATCAATCCCGCCGAAAATGCCCAACACCGCTAATTGGAAAGCAAAGAGGTCACACGTTGGACCGTCCCACCACCACCTTGTCCATCCCAGCACCCCCACACGAGACGCTCGGTCCATATCTCAGTCACGCCTGGTCGGCCCGCTTTCCCAAAGTGATCTACGATCCACCACCCAAACAGACCCGATGCCGTGTACTCATTCTGTTTTCCGTCTAACTGCGAGACGGGGGCTTAAAAAGCGAGATAGAGAGCATCTGTTTCGGTCTTAATAAGGGTGTCGCACCGAGGCTCCGATAATTAGTGTCAATTAGTAGCCTGACGATGAGCGGAGGCTCCGGCAATGATAAGCTGACAGCCGGATTAAGGATGACCGCTGCTGTAGGGTTGCCATTGGGCCTCCTTTGGCGGCCGCGGGGATAAACACCAAGTCCTCCTGACCACGATGGGAATTAAGTGAAAGGATTTGGGGGTTTCAAACGCAGATGTGTATATAGCCAGAGGGGCGTGAAATGTAGCTCAAAGGATTAGCCATCGAGTAGTTCGGATAGTTAAGCGGTGGATGTCCTCTCGCAATGCTCGGGGAATGTGTATTTCGGCGCTTTTCGATCATTTGGCTTGAATTTCAGATTCAATGTTTCAAAACGATGTGAGAAGGTATATCTAAGCCGCATATTTTGCTTGCGTTTTCAATTTTAAGGGGATAGTTGAGTTAATGTAGCACTGGAACAACCCAACGGGCTATTTTAATCTTTAAAGGAGATGAGAAATTAGGATGTTTTTATTTTTTTATTTTAGGATTCAGAAATATTGTCACGATGTTTCTGTATGCTCATGACGGATCTTTCCTTTCGGCATTGATCTCAGACAGTCACCGATAACCCCGTTGTTTTGTTCCCAGCGCGTCGTAAATTCAACTAACCACCTCAATCATGGATTTCAGATTCGCTATTTAATGTTTCACCATGCTATATCTAAGCCGCATATTTTTTTATGTGACATTTAACTTTTCAATCTGGTAACGACTTCAAGAGGTTGAGATTTAGAATATTTTCATTCTAGCCTTAAAATTTTTGCTACGATGTTTTTGTATGTTCATGCAATGTCTTTGGAAAATTAAAGGTGGATGTCTTCTCGCACTTCGTGGGCAATGTTTACTTTTGTAGTAATCGATCATATTTTTTTATGTGACATTTAACTTTTCAATCTGGTAACGACTTCAAGAGGTTGAGATTTAGAATATTTTCATTCTAGCCTTAAAATTTTTGCTACGATGTTTTTGTATGTTCATGCAATGTCTTTGGAAAATTAAGGGTGGATGTCTTCTCGCACTTCGTGGGCAATGTTTACTTTTGTAGTAATCGATCATATTTTTTTATGTGACATTTAACTTTTCAATCTGGTAACGACTTCAAGAGGTTGAGATTTAGAATATTTTCATTCTAGCCTTAAAATTTTTGCTACGATGTTTTTGTATGTTCATGCAATGTCTTTGGAAAATTAAGGGTGGATGTCTTCTCGCACTTCGTGGGCAATGTTTACTTTTGTAGTAATCGATCATTTGGCTTAGATTTCAGACTCGTTATTTAATGTTTCATTCTTTTAGGAACATCTTTTGTTTAGCCGCATAGTTAAAATGTAAAACATAAGTTTTCAATCTAGCAACTTAAGGTGTGTCTGTCCTCCGTGATTTTGACGAGATATTTTGTTCCAACCATGATCTAGCCAACTTTGATAATGAAGAGATTTCTTGTCAAGACATTTCTGATTTTTTTTATACTGACGAGATCAATATATGATCAGTTTTTTTCTAATGACGAGATATCTCGTCCGTCAATATCTTATCAGTTTTGCTGATGACTAGGAACCTTGTCAAGACAACCAACCATCATGAGGGTTAAGGAATTAGAATGTCTGATTTTGGCATTCAGAATGCTTTCCCGATATTTTGTACGTTCATGTAATGTCTTGTTTGGAATTAACTGTCTCCTTAGAGTATCGATTTATCGTGATGTAACACATGACTATTGCCATAGTGAATGAAACATTATGAAACAGCGAAATATTGATTGTTACGTACTAAACAATATAATTTGGCATGCACACATTAAGCTTTACTCCCAATCCATATATCCTCCCAATCCATATAACCTCCCAATCCATAATGTTTTAGCTAAATATCATAAACTCTAAATGGAAAGCAAATATCGACTACTGTTCAACATGAAATGGACGAATCATTAAAAATTGTGTTAAAAGTATGTAGAATTGATTTTTTTTTTACTAATTACTAATTAATAATTTTAAAATATGCATATTTAGGTAGCGAACAATTTTCAAATCTGATTTAACGCTAGTACTTTAATCTAGATTCTCATTCTTAGATTTTAGGAATACACTGCACAAGTCAAAATTGAGTCTTAAAATAAAGTGTTAGACAAATTTGATTTTTCTGTTGTTGTGTTTGGACATGTTTGGTTAATATGTACTCATTTCCGTTCCATGTTAATGTGTTAATAAACTATTACTCATAAAATTAATTCTTGATTGCCGTTTTTTATTAAATATGCATAAAAGTTTGCAATAGGAAAGCTTTGGTAATTGCTTCTGTTAATGTGTTTCCAGGAAAGAATTAAGAAAGGCTTGGACCCCAATCTTCATCTGTGCTCTCCAGCAATTGTTATAAAATAATTTTACTGCTTTGTCTGTTCTCTGTTTTCTGAATAACATGATTGCTAGGGCTACACGTAAAGCAATGGAGTTTAATAATTTTCCAAGAAAAATTGCAAAACCTTTCACACTAAATTTACCCAGTGGATCAAATGGTCACGTTTTAAAATTTTGACTTAAAAGTACTTTTATAGTTTTATCTCCTTTCCTCAATTAACTTCACAACATATCCTGAAATGTTTAAAAAATTAATTTAGTACTATATATATTTTTCTTGAACAACATGCGTATGCAGCATACCTACATTTTCCATGAAGGGCCATTTGATCGGTTTGGTAATTTATGTGTTTTTACAATATTTTCAACTCTAAATTTATTCCTTATACACTATTGTGCAAAATAATAAACACACACTTCACTGTTAAGAGTTCCGTCTGCTTCTTTGTACCCTTACCCGATAACAGAACATAACTAATTTTTCTTCCGAACTGCACGGTAACAAATTAAGATAACAATGAGTTCCATTCAAAACAATAATCACTGAATCATTAAATCATTATTCAAAGATCGCTTTGTTTGTTACTTCAAGCACTCATTTCACTGATGCCCGCCTCTATATAAGACGGGTTTAAATTAGAAGTGCAAGCCACTTTTTCGGAACAAAAAAAGACAATTTCCACTGCTATTAAATAGCCGTTGAAAAAAGATCCAACTTAATTCACGTTTTCAGTCCAAAGACTGACTTATCTAGATCTGGTTTCTGTGTCTAACTAATTATTACTTAGTTAAATTTGGTTACATTATATCTAGTTTCTGCGTCTTAGCATCTCTTTTGAAAAAGTGGCTTATACCAATGTAACTTTAAGCCGTCCATATAGGAAATGGTTCATCTAACCCGTTCGCTAAAAATAGGTATTTACGAACGGTCGGTTAATTTAGGGTTTAATAAATATTTCTGAAATGCCACGGGTTTAGACATTGACGCAATAAGCCGTGGCCTCTGTCAAACCGCCTCTATTCTATAACAGCTCATGGTTTTACAAACACAGGTCAATCTTTATACAGAACGACTGACTCTGCAAGTATTTTCTGCATCCACGGGCTGAGAAAATCGCGTATAATTCGATTACATCCGCCTTTTCATCGCTGTGCAACTAAACCGCCTTGCGACAAACCCTAAGCATTCCTCCACTCTCCGCTTGCTTAGTAAATAGCCAGCGTGGTACATACCCGAGAACAGGCTTAAGGATAATCTAATACTCCATGTATAAAATTACCCGATCTGACCCCTCATCACTTAGATTAGTCATCACTTCCCAGAGCATTCTCCTCAGTGCAGGCAGTGGCATGGATCCATCGCGTATCCTACTGCACAGGATCGCTGTGCAGCTATTGGCGTTACGTTGGCAACCCGGGCGGAGTTGGGCGCTCCCGTTTCGGTGTCGGCCACCTAATCCGGGCGATGCGCTATTAATGCCCGACTGATGATGCCCCAACGTGTAATCGGGGCGCTATCTCTCGCTCTCGTTACGCGCGTGCCGCATAATTACCGGATTACAAGCGCTAGTTTTACGCGCATTAGCATCGGGGAGGGGGGGGGGTGGAGACCAGGGCGATAAAAATTGGAAAAACACAAGGCTGAAGTTGATGGGAATGGCGGAAAAAGCCGAAAAACCGCGTTCCCACTTTGTCATTCCGGGTCAGGTCGATTTTAATTAAGACTTGCGTCCCCGACCTCGTTTGCAAACGCGGGTTTTTCAGTCTGGGAATTAAAAGTGAAGCTCGAAAAAGATGCCGTCGTCCTTCCGCGGTCCTGGCATTCTTGGAAGTCCTAAAAAACAACCAAGAAATTAAGGATGTGGCCCATAAATCGATATGGACGGGGGACAAATTGATGAACCAATTCGGGTTTTTTTTTGGAAATGGATATTTCCTCCGAGACGTATATTGAGGAGGAAGAATTTTTAACTTGAAATTAAATGGTCTATTTCTGTATTGACTTTATGGCGCAGATTTTCCGGTGCTGGATATTGCGCCATAAAATTTAATCCAATCATCTATCGACTTTAAGAGGTAAAAAGGAAGTTTCCATCGTTATTGGCCATCTCCTGTCCAATAATGACAAGTAGTTTTGAAATAGCTCTGGTGAACATTGGTAGGTACTTTCACTAGTGTATAAACAGAATAATTAATGTAATTATTGCAGAAATTAATGACCTTTCGATTGACATTTTCAGATAAATTTTCAGACCGTTAACTCTCTGAACGTTATGAGATTTTTTATAAGTGTAATACTGATCTTACCCTACAACCCATATAATTATCGTCAATACCATGTTGTGTTGCTCCAGTACAACGTTTATTAAAATACCTACCATATAAGAACTAAATAATCGTATCTACTTATTTTGAAAACTAACAAGACACTTATTAAAAACTGTCTCAAAGTTCTTAAAAATTGAAAGTTTGCTAAAAGATAATTATAATTAAATTCTAGCAATCATCTGTTCCATGATTGTTGTTCGGAATTTGAAGACAGTACGTAAAATAGCGTTGGCTCGTAAAGAGAGTTAGCTAAAACAAACAACGTCTGTGCCTTTATTTTCTGATATTATAGCGGACTTAGAATTCCCTACACAGAAATAATTAGTTCAATATTGGTGTTACATAGGTGTTGGTAGTGTTAAATATCCTAAAAGTTTAGGTGTAATTTTGTTACTTTTGTTAATTTTGTTCGTTTTAACAATGTGCATTGAAACTTGTCATCACACAGCTGCAATCTATTCAATTTTACTCTCTAAGCACAACGAGATTTCCAAATTGTGTACTCTTTAATGCCTTGCAAAACGAGCATAATGATTTAATAACCATATATATTGATTGAAAGAATCAGGCAAGGTCCTACTGGACAAGAAACTTGAAATTGATTCGAGGTCATGCAGGAATGACTGCAGGTTACAGAACGCAAATATGCATTTGTGTACCCTTCAGGGAAATGCAATTTTTGCACTTTCTATCTAATGATGAGGAAAAGTAGTTTTAAAACAGCGTTGATACAACAATGCAATACAGTCTCACTTGTGAAGTAAAGTAATCAATGCGAACTTTCACAAATGTGCTTTACGAGGTAAAATAAGTTTTCATGCATTATTTGGTATTTTTATATAATGAGAGGAAAGGAGGTTTTTTAAGACATCTTTGGTGCAATTTTGTCATTCATACTCATAAGGAAATTAAAACAATCAAATCTTGAACTAAAAGGAATTAATTATAGGGCGATAAAAGCTTTGCTTAATCAATTAAGGATTTGGAATACCAACAAATTAAGTTTAAAAAAAACTTCAGATCACTCACATCTTTTCAGAAGGTTATAAATTGTTCAATATTAAAAACATACATACGATTTCAAAGCTTTTTATAATTGTTTGTGTGAGGTTGATTCTGTCTCATCCATTATTATTCTGTTTCTATTGTTAGTAAAACAATTGATGTAGAAACCACTGAATAAAGAAAGGAACAATGTTTTCTAATGCTAGTCGACTTCGCAATATTTTAGACTGGTTTGGAGAAAATCTGCTAGCACGTCCTGCGTTTAATCCTCTTTAACGTTACTATTTTTATCACCTTTCAGAAAATACGATTATTTAATGCTTCAAGGAAACTCTTTCCATCGCGGCCTTCTAAAAACAAAAGATTTAAGCTGAAGTCAAAAAATGCAAAGAAAAAAAAAAGATTTTTAAAGAAAATGCGTCAGTTCACATGTGTAAGTGTGTGCTAGGAAACACTTCCACAAGTGCTTAGAGAATTTTAAAGCAGGTTAAGATGAGCCGTTTAGGGAATTTCCTACCTTCTATCAGATTAAAACAAAGAAATTTCGTCTGTGTCAATTATTAACTTCGCGTCTTCACCATTTTTTGTTGTAAGAGAATTAGATAAAGTGTGTACGTGTACATTTTACATTTTGATAGGATTCTTTATCTCGTTTATCTCACCGGAGGATAAGAGGAAAAATAAAACGGCGATTTTAGAACGAATAAAATGTATTTTATTCGAATGGAATTGGTTACATTTCTTGTAACAGAAAGACATCAAATAAGAAAAGCCAAAGTTTTTGTTGCTTCCTTGTAGAAATGAAACATAGATTAGTTCTATTCCATTTAGTTTTATTTTGTAAATGATAATCTAGTCAATTTTATTCAGTGGGGAATTTTGCAAATTTTATTTAATTACTCCAGACAAATGTAGGGACTCTAACGTTGTGGTGCAATTTTTTACAAATCCCTATAAAATACTTTGTTTGCTCCAATCGTCTTTAAAAAGGCATTCGAAATAGAGAAACTGCTTTGAGACATTAAAAAAATATTTATCACTGTATAATTAAAAATGTGTTCTTTATTTTAATAAATTTGTAAATAGTGATAAATTGAGAACGATATTTCATCAATATATGAGCCGTTATTTTTTAAAGTGATAAAAGTCCACTTTGAAAAAAAAAAAAAGAGTTTATTTTCTTTAACGATTTTAGGTTTATAGTGTTAAAACATCATCCGAATTGAGTAATGTTTGACAATATTTAATTATAAATAATTATAATATATATGAATTATAATTCATTAATTTAAACACAAACCCTTAAATATCTCGATGTATGAAAAATGGACTTATACCACTTTCAAAAATAACGACTCATGTAGCTTTTTACTGTTATAGAAAGTACATGCTTATCTTTTATACAGAATCAAACAGATGGATACATTCTTATTGCGTTCTACCATATAATAAATACTGCCACCATTTTTCATCGTCTTATGACATTATTTCTACTAAATCACTATTACAACTTAGATAGACATTATCTTTCATATTATTTACGATATGGAATTCTTAGCAGAACTCTGCTTAAGCGAACATGGCTAGTCTGCAAACGACAGTAGAAGTTCTGGTGTTTTGTTTTTTAGAATGCTAAACAAAAGTTATGAACTGATTTTGGTTTAAATAAATGTTGATTTTCACAACGACAGTTTTTTGAATTAGTCCACAAACCCGACGCGACAATATCCATTATTTAAATACTATTGAACTTGGAATCGATTCCATGCGATCCTATGCCCTTGGATGGTTATCCTTACCATTTGGTAAAATGGTGTAAGAATGTGAGTTACAACGAAACTGAAATTTTATCTAATGACAGAACTAAAAACCACGCAATATCCAGAAATTCCATCATAAAAAGTAGAACCACAAACGATCAACTCCCACGACGAGTCCATAAAACAAAATAACATAGAAACTCAATCTTTGATTGAAACGAGAGCCCTCCGATTCATGAGATTTCAGATTGAAAATACTGTTCTCCCGATGAAAAAAAAATGGCGCTCTCAAATTCAATCACAGCAATCGTCCATCGCATGTCTTTTGGCAGATGAATGGCTACGAACTGTATCAGAGGCTGACGGGAAATCGATCCACAGATGAAATGAGGGAGAAAAAGGATTGGATAGAACTGTTCCGATGCAATTTGCATATTTATCAACCATCTTATTACCTTAGGGATGCCCCGGGGAACGATTAAAAAGTACGCACTTGAACAAGAGGTCGGTTAATCATCCTGTAAGTAACTGGTGAGTTGCTCGATGTAGGGGAGCGTAGTGTCCCTGTCTTTATCTCGTTAGCGCGATGAAGATTAGATGGGCAGGGATATGTTGCCGAATTCAAAAAAAGTTTAACCGTTGGTATTGGATAAAAAGTGCATGATTTCCGCATATCTTAATGTTATTTACACAGCCGATGCTCTTCATAGGGGTCCCAAAGGACTCGGAAAGTTCATAAAAATATATCAAAAGATATTAAAAAGGAATGAAAAAACTGGTTTTAGACAACATGAAAAGTTAATTCTGTTGGGAGAAGGTAAGTACATGAATAAACGTCGCACTAGAGCAACGCAACGGGTTATTGACAACGGTTCGGTATCAATCCCGAAGGAAATCATCCGAGGACAAAATCTCGAAATTTTGAATCACTGTCCGATGACGAGTCAACACCTGAGCTGGCAACCCACTCTCCAGACATCCATACCATGCCAACAAGAGGACACTTAAGGCCACGAGTGATTAAACGTGTACGAGCCCCATGTACAAATTGGTCTTTGGTTGGATCGAGTTTTGACTTCACGGACCTCCGATTGCTTATCCACAAATCTGAGCCTCGACCCGTAGGCCTCGACAGAGAAAATAAAATTGAAACATTTCAGGCCTGCTGGCTCATCTGTATCAAGTTCGGCAGAATTAACCCTTTCAAACACATTTCTATTCAATCAACTTGGTGAAGTAACGACTAAAATTTCTATTCATCCGTTGAATGTAGTTAAAAATATTACAGTATTGGTGGACAGAGAGATGGCAATAGAGCACCTGTCACCAGATTACCCGAAAAATCTACAGTACAACTTGCCATAGAATGTTTCGTTTGGTTTCGCGTTGAAACCACTTTCCTTGAGAGGGTTAATGGGTCTGGAAGGACAAAACGAAGCAATAATTTTGTATACGGGTCATGGTTAGCCACTCTGATAGGAAGAAATTTTAAGCGAAATGTTAGTTTGGAAAGCTTTGTATATGTAGCGACATTCCTGTAGTTGTAATATTTATTTTGTCCGAGTTCTCTCTTTTTGATTTCCAGCAGTTTCTCGTGATTCAAATAGTTCATATTACTAACCTCAAGCAACGTAGAAAAAGTTTGTAAAAATGGAAAGTTCCTTTCCTTCTTTTTGATTGACTATTCCTTCAAAGGTGGTAAAACAGTTCTTTCAAAATGTTTATACAAATATAATTTTTTTGGAAAAATGTAAAAGGATTTTAAGTTTTCAATAAAGTAAAATGAAAAGATAAATATAAGAAGGTATAATTCAGTAGCCTAAAATCATTTCCCAAAATCATTGGTTGAAAACCGCATGAATTGAAACAGCTTATCCAGATTTCATTTGTTGATGGACCATTATTTTATCAAGTTATTAAGTTATAGAAAATCAACCCCGAAAGTTTACTAATGAATTAATTACTCCACTATTAACTTATCGAGTACGAATTACCCCTCTGACGAT
This sequence comes from Metellina segmentata, assembly GCA_947359465.1. Taxonomy (NCBI): domain Eukaryota; kingdom Metazoa; phylum Arthropoda; class Arachnida; order Araneae; family Tetragnathidae; genus Metellina; species Metellina segmentata. The sequence goes on from OX375875.1 coordinate 59,233,550, forward strand.
AATGAAGATATTTATTCTACACAACAATCTTTTCCCCTCTTTCATGGATTCTAGCCAGTTTTCAAATTATTCACCCTTAAATTGTTTTCACGAATCATTTCAGCAAATATGTGGTTATTTAATTGTTAAATATGTTGATTACGGGTTGAAAACAATACTGCACTTCTACTGATATTGAAACTTTAAATTTCAGTTCATGCAATTGACAAATGCTTTCAAAGATTATTGTTTCCGATGAATGATTTAACTCTCGGATATAATTATTTCTAGGTCACGTGAGAAAAGTAGTTGCACCGTATCAATCATTTTGCTACTCACGTGGAATTTTGTTTCAAAGGTATGGATTTCGGGAATTAAAATTAGCACTGATGTCAGCTATCAATTTTTCTTCTTGCCCATAAACACTGTTATAAATTATACTAATCGCAAGCACACGTAGAAGAATCGATAAAATGCATATTTATGTCATTTGTAAACATGGAAATACATATTTCTTTAATTATACATAAAGCACTGTTTTCCTCTCGCGTGGCTAAAATTAAAATTTCCGATTCACAGTGCAATAAAACCCAACTCAATATGAATGATGTTTTTCAAATTTTTCATGCTTTCGGCGTTGACGTTATTACCGCAAAAACAAGATATATTATGGATACTCCGACATGAATAGATTGTTTGGTGTGAATTACACAACATAGTACTTCGAGGTAGCAAAAACGATCTGTATGACACTACTCTTTCCTGTTCTTCACATCCCACTGATTTTTTTACACAAAATCCATCTTTCAAAACCGATTAGACAGATCCAAAAAAGGCAAACGCTTCGGACACCCTTAGCGGAAAACTCCGCCGACCATGAGTTAAAAATGAAAAATCAATCACGAGACTTCAATCACTTCTGCCGTATAATTTAACCACCCCCCGCGGATCTGGGATGGCGTGTTTGCTGGGAGGGGTGGAAGAGGGGGTCGAACATCACTTGTAAAAGACAGAGGAAGATGCGGAGGAGGGATTTGATCTGCTCTAGGGAGCACGAGGAAAGGGATGAGTCAGAAGACAGCGGCATTCCAGTACAGATTCTGCTTTCCCACAGTGCGGCCGGTCCTTTCCTCACTTCGGGATCGCGATTTTTTTCTTGGGGAGTGGGGAGACTAAAAAGAGAGACTGAAGAAGGCCGATAGTGGAGGAGGGATCATTTACATTCATTCTGGATGCTTGTCATCCCTCGGAAAACACTCCCCCATCAAAATCATTACAAGAGGGTGATCGTATTCATTTGTGAAATCAATTTCAACTTTTTGGTGGAAGTGGATTTGTTTGTGGAGGGTAGTTTTATAGTGGGTTTGAAGGTGTTGGAAACCAAATTCTCAAATAAAGTCGTCCCCAAGTTTAGTAAAAGGAATATACATTCACTCAGGAGCTATGAGGTTATGTCCATATTTCGTTTAGGAAAAGGTCCACAAAATATTTTAGTATTCAGTATCAAAAGTAATACTTTAGTTTTATTGTGACTTATCACACCTATCTTAAAAAACGTCAACTTATATTCAGCTTTTTAGTTAATTCATCACATAATGCTAAATTGCTAAATAAAATAGATTTTTAAATAATACATTTCACATACATTTATTCGCGTTCATATTATGAATTGATCAAAAGTTGCGTCCTTACGCATTTATATTTTTACATAATGAAGTAATGACTGTATTTGTCGTTTAGTTTTATGGCACATGGTACATATCATGGAAAAACCATGGCAAACAGAAGAAAATTATGGAAGTCAGAGATAAAAAAATATAAAACACGTGACCGAAAATTTACTATAAAAGTATTTTAAATTATACAATACGATAGTTGATTATATTAAAATAAAAGTATAAAGTTCACAAAGTAATAAAAGGTATAACACAGTAAATGACCTATTTACATATACGAAACACTGTACAGTAAAAATCAACGTAGTAATCAAGTAAAATATTTCGAAACGATTTATATGGGAGGTTACCCTAACTAAATCTTGCATCGTAAAAATAGTTATCTTAAAATACTCAATCGTTAAAAATCCGGACATACAGTTGAAATGTTTAGGACAGAAAGACAACTATCGTATATTGAACGTAAGGGGGGGGGGCAATCTCACCCAACAGAAAATACCTATAGGTAAGACGGGTATGCCCGATCCACAAGCGTCTAGAAAGAATGTCACATGAGATAGTTTGAACACCTCATTGTTTACAATTTATAAGAAGTTAATACTACTGATATTAGTCATGGAATTTCGATATCTACAACTACTTACTCTATGCATATCTTTTTTTTTTCTTTCAAAACATTTAAATAAAAGTCGTGCTCCTATTTTTTGATAGAGTTCCCACTCTTCAAGCATAAGAAAATGTAGGGCCTTTTAAAGGCTAGATTTCATATAGAGCGCAATGGATTAGCCTGAGACTACACATAAAGAAACTTTTAAGAGTGCCGTTTGTCGTATGTTATGTTTACTTTAATATGCTATTAGTGCAATGTTTGTTTCGTTTAACAAAATAATATAACAATAACATAAATAACGTAACATAAATAACAATAACGCCAATAACATAAACCACAAAAGAAAAATAACATAAATAATGTTATTTTACGAGTGCACTCACGAAAGTTTCTTCAGATGCGCGTGTCCAGTTTTAAGAACATAAATTTGTAGCTTACCTATAAATATTAAGTTCTCGATTTTTGATGACACTTGTCCATGGACGAGTGTCATTTAGCCTAATCATTGAATCCAGGGGAAATAAAATGAGTCGTGTTCTTCTAGAAAGTGAGGCATAAAATGTTTTAAGGACTTTCAGCTAATGTTCAGGCTCTCAAAGGGCCCTTAAAAATTTAGATGAAAAATGCAGTTATCTTAAAGATTTATAATGCCTAAAGACGCTTCAAAACCACTATCATCAAAACAGTAAACAACTAACCAGCGTTCAGATTACAGACAGCAGTGAGAAATATGGAAGATAGAAACATTGTAAAAATTTGACCGGAAATAGTTTTAGCGTCAAAAATAAATGCCGAATTGCCTTTGATCAAGGGAAAGGGATAACATTAAAGTAGACTTTCAGAATTTAATTGGGGTAACATAACTTAGTTGTGTTCCTATTCATTTGATTGAAAATAAGAATAAACAGTAAAAGTAAATACTGTTTTGTATAGTGTTATGTCCTTTAGAGGTATGAAATTCAATGAGGTGAAGGTGGATGCTATATTCATTTTAAGTTTACTGAAATACGATATAAAATGTGATTAACGACGTTTTGCCATCGATAGATTCAATCAATTAAGAAAATTTAGCGCAGATGCAATTCACGGGTCCGATAACATTGAGAAAAAGCTGACTACATGAAACAAATAAAAGACTTTGCTTTCCATCGCCCAAAAAGTGAAAATTAACATGATTGATAAGCCTGTGATCCAATTTATACGAACTTCACAGCGTCACAACAGAAAGTTGCAAAAGCTCGGATCAGAACGTGTGCACCATACCGATTCCCCCAACCACTCAACCCTTGCGCAATATGCACGATCGGAGCCCACGCGGCAACACGAAAGCAGAACGCCAGAAACAAAACTCTCCCCCAAACAAAGAACACCGCTCTTTCTGTGCGGGGCAGAGTACCGGCTAATAGGGGGCTAGCAATCTGACGGAGAACGGCCAGCTAATCCAATTACGACAGCGGCCACTGGCTTTGGTTTTATTTTTGTTCCCGTGTGCTGTGTGCTCCTTGTGATCCATGCTCTTTCGCTGGGGTAGCACACGAAGCTGCGAGACAAATTGGCGACCCCGATCTAATGACCATTTCTCTCTCTCAGACACCCTCAGGGTAGTGGAGGCAACCCCATGGCTTCTGTTTCTTGATGAAGAAACATGATAGTGGAGTTTTCCGGGCCAGGAGATACCGAAATATGAAAGAGTAGAGTTCTGGATTTTTATAAAAAAATGTATGGTATCAATCATGGAGGGTTTCCAGTGTCTTGTCTTTTAGTTTACGGTGTTCCGTGTTGTCATTATATCTTTCTTTTAATGATACAAAATTACGAGGATTTTAGTTTTGTATGGATTTGTTTGGAGCATCGTATTGAGAAAAACTGAACGTTGAATGTAATTTCTGACCAGCATTAACACAATTTTGAACTATTGCGAGGTTAATATTACCCCAGGACACTGAGTTTACGACACTGTACTAATTTTTTCACTACTTTATATACTTTTTTACTAAGAGACTATAATCAACCAAGATTTTCATCAGCATGGTTTTGTGTTTATATCTAACTGAAAATATTCAATGTAAAATAATAGTTGTTAGGAAACAACAAACTAATATTAAAAAATCTCATTTCGTTTTACTTTATTGCAATTTGCTTTTACGAAAATTTTGATAATATTTTGTCGTGCAACTTTCTTTACCTTGCCTGTTTGTTTAGGATCTGAGCGATTTTGTTTGGAGACTGCATATCAGAAGATACCAAGTATGCCAATGGGAAATATGCTGTGGTCAGCAGCAATGATTACGAACTCGTGGAACGAACTGTTATAAATTTAAGACACTCCGAAGTAAAGGTAGATAGGTATACACGTTTGATAAAATATGCACTTTAGAAAATCATTGTAGCTTGAAGTGCTCAAGTTACTCGAGTGAGAAAATGCGATATAATCCATTACCTTATTATCTAAGCGTGTAGGCATTATTTAGACGCTTATTAGAATTCTTATATATTTGAAAAACATATTGACACCATTACATAATTGCCATCGACTTTGTTGTACATAACAAAAACCTCTACGCACCTTGATTATAGTAATATATCAAGAAAAGTACAGGTGAAGAAACACACAAATCATCAATTCGTACTTAATACGATATACCTAACAATGCATTATCTCCGAATTAGCTTTTTCAAAATGGATATGCGATGTTTTTATAAACGTAAAACTATTTTATTGAGGGAATTTATGAGATAATTAGTTACGTTTGGATCATTCCTCTTTTTATTTACAAAGTTTTTTTTTTTCTAATGGCGGGCACATTTTGACCGAAGTCATTGGCCACTACAAGGCCGGAAGTGATGGCCACTTGTGAAGGAGCACCCAGTGGGAAGGCCATCATTGCCCCTAACAATTTCTTCGTAATTTTGGACCATGTTCAGATGACGAAGCAACACCTGAGCTGGTATACGCTTACAAACATCCATGCCCGAACCCGGATTCGAACCGAGGACCTTCCGATCTAGAGGCTAACACCTTAACCACTATACCGGTTGGTCGGCTTATTTACAAAGTAATAATTTTTATTTGAGTATTGTACATTTAGTCTCTCTGTACTCTAACTTTTCAGCATTGACATTCACATTCCTGCAATGCTTCTTCACTGTCAGTTAAAAGTACCACATGCAACCAAAGAAGTTTAACAGTTTTACTACATATGTTCATAGCAAGTGCTCTTCAAATACAATTGTTTTTAAAATAAATTTTTGGCATTGCAAAGTTATAAATTTTCAATCAAATGTAAAAGCATTTGTTCAACTACACAACTTTAGTTCAAAGCTTCGAAATTTATTTCGACCCTCTGAGGAGTTACCGCATATATTACGATCTTCCCTACATGATTGCTAACCAATTTGACTTTTATTTGCCAATAGAATAATTCGTACGATTCTTTAAACCAATTGCTGAGAATACTTAGCTATTATAGTTATATATGTTGAGGAGTAAATGAAATACTATACTACACGGAAATATTGTGACGCTCAAGAGTTAAGAAATTAGATTAGAACGTGAAGCTAACAGAAAGTCGTGTCTAGAAGTTCTATCGAAAATAAAATCAGAAAAACACATCCGCTTCTTGAAATAGCAATTCAACCTCAAGTCAAGTATCAAGAACATTTAAAAAGTCCATTATCTGCCATTCGACGTTGCAAAAATTTTTACACTCCAATCTGTTACACGTCATGTAAGATAAACATTTAAATGTCGGTCTCTTGTTTGACGTTTCCGAAATTTTTACTCTCAAATCTGTTACACGTCATTGTAAGACAAACATTTAAAGGTCCATCTCTTGTTCGGCGTTTCCGAAATTTTTACACTCCAATCAGTTCCAAAGCAAGAGCAAAATTCCGGTTCAAAGTTGTTGAAGATTAATTAGTTATTCACTTTATTCAATTTAAGTACAGTTTTAGGTACATGCTTATTTAAAAATTAATTTTATAAAAATAAACCTGAAACTAATAGAAAGTCAAGAGACAGTTCCACAGAAAACAAAAAGTTCGAATTACGGATCGACACCATCTCACGACAACAATTCCAAGCACAGCTCAAAAGAATCACATTAACATTTAAAATCCCTCCGCTTTAATTCGATAAGTTTGCCAAATTTTCACCCCCCAATCTGCTGGGGCAAGAACAAAATTCGGGTTGAAAGTTTGTTGAAGAGTGTTGAAAGGAACATAATGGGCGAGAGTGCAAAGGAAAATGCGAGTGAATGGAGCCCACTCGGGAGCTCATCCATCACACATAAACAATGGAAAAAAGGAAGCCGCTGACAGCCCGAACTCTTGTCGCTCTGTTGAGTGGCAGAACTTTCTTGCAGAAGTAATCAAAGGTTTGTGGAAGAACAGTGGATTGTCAGACTTCGGCCGTATTTAATAGAAATCTTGAGCAAAATCCGTCACACTAAGTGCTTCAAATAGTTCAGTTCCACATATTTTTTGGGTGATTGTCCGAAAGAGCCAGATTCAGAAACCGTTGCATGAAGGCTTCTAACAGGCTCAAACAATTGAGTTTAGCTTTGATTCTCTCATCGTATTTAAACCTTTGTTTTCTGTTCATTCATAGTCGATTTAAAGAAGAAACTCATTCATTTAAATTTTGCAGAGACTCTAAAGGCTTATTTTCATAAGAAATACTTAGTTATATTGTAAGCTGTTAAAAACGTATATACAAAACCCTACAATAATTAACCGGATAGCAATATGTCCGATCCGTTATTGTACATGCTTTAATAAGAAATGGTCCCCCACGTGCTGCAATTACACTAGCAAACTTTCTGGGCATACTTTCAACATGGTTTTGATACACAGCTATGGGTATTTGTGTCCATTCCTGCTGCAAGAATGTCACCAGCTCAGCTGTAGATTTCGGACGTGGTTCTCTGGTCCGCAAGCGTCGCTCTAACTCGTCCCACAAATGTTCCATGGGGTTCAGGTAGGGACTCCGAGCAGGCCAGGGAAGACGTTTTACATCCATATCTCGATACCACTGCTTGACAGAGGCTGGAAAATGACATGGAGCGTTGTCGGTTGTCCTGGAAGTTACATGCGTCCATTCCATAAAATTGCTAGAGTGTAGGAAGAACCTGATTGTCTAAAGTGTTCATGTAGTTTCGGCGTTTAACTGACCAGGAACTACATGCAAAGGTCCCCGGCCATACCACGAAAAACACCTCCAAACAAGTAGTTGGATTTTATGCAAATCCGCTGGAGTCCGGTCCATTATTGTAGGGTAGTGTATAACATCATTAAAAAGCTGATAGTATTTATTTTTGACCTGAAATTAATAGTCAGTTCTTAAACAGAAGTACTATAGTAAAAAAAATGCTTTTTTTATCAATACGAGATATTATAACCTACAGGTAAGACGACGATGTGTTGTATTACTTAAATGCTCATCTGGTATTTCAGATAGGAACACTATATTTAGAGAGGAAAGATGATAAAGTAAAAATTTTAAAATTAAATAGTTAAACAACCTTTTCCAGTGTTCAGTTTGAAAATCTGAATACTTAATTAATAAGCAAGAACTTTGCTTCACAAATTAAATGCTGCGAAATTGCTTTTGAATGAAATATTTAGAAAGGAAGTAATAGAAGAAATGTATTTGATTTCGGAATAAATATTCCCTATGACTCTATTCTCTTCAAAAATAAATTAACTTTCGGAGAGATAAGTAAGTAAATATCCTTTCTACAACTTTAATTTCTTAACCTTAAGTCTACCCTACTGGATTTCTAATCAGATCATACCTTCTTGACCCAACGGAAACTTTCTTGGTATTCTACTCATTGTATGTTATGGGGTAGCAACACACTACTCGAAAATGTATCGTGACGCTTAGAGGAAAACCTTTATTTAGGTGAAAATTATGTAAACAAATAACTTAATGTTAAAGATATCAGCGCTGTGTTAGTATATATAGTATAATACATACAGTATTAGTTTACGAAAATAAACTTTGAGCATTAGAGTAAGAAAGTATAGGTATGGTTAGGTAAATAAACACATGGAGTTTCACAAGGGTAATGGTAATTTTAGTTAACGTCGTACTAGAGCAACACAACGGGATATTGACGACGGTCCGGGATCAGTCGTCCCTTAAAGGAAAGATCCGAGGACAACACCTCGTAATTTTGAACCACGATCAGATGACGAAGCAACACCTGAGCTGGCACCTCACCCTCCAAACTTCCACACCAACCCAACGTGAGGACTTTCGGCCACGACAGATTTAAGGTGCACCAGCCGCCTCTACACTATACGCTTACAAACATCCATGCCCGAACCTGGAACCTTCCGATCTAGAGGCTAACACCTTAACCACTATGTTTCACAAGGAAAAAATAGTCTGAAATAATATTATCAGTAAGTCAAATGTCTTAAATAGCGAATACTGCAATTCCAAAATCGTCATATTCATTAACTACAAGATGAATAATCACAGAATCAAAACATAAAAACATACTAATTTTAAATATTAACACGTTTATATGATTTTATAATACGAGAGTAATGCCAAGTAGCTTTGAATATAAATACTAAAATTAGTTTTCGATATCACCCGTTTTAAATCATTCGTAGAATACATTTCGAAGCATCTATATAAATAAGAATGGAGTGTTTGTTTGTACATTCAATATTTTCGACAAATTTCAAGTTTTCTATCCGTTTTGGACCCTTCTGATGCCGAATCCGCCCTTTTCTCGTTTGGTGTCTGTCTGTCTGTCTGTCCGTCTGTCTGTCTGTCTGTCTGTCTGTATGTTGTGCCCTATACACGTCCACGCGTTTTAAGATATTTTCATGAAAATTTGCATACAGTGAGTACTTATCTTCATTTAGTGAGTGGCATTGGTCGCGAAAGTCTGTCTGTCCGTCTTTCTGTTCTATGCTCGATTTTGTGTTTGTGTGTTTCTGTAGGCATCACATAAATTGTATTCCAGATATTTGATTGCATTGTATTTTATTTTATACATTATCTAATAATGTAGTGAATGCAATATTAAACATTTCTTTATTGTTATATTTAGTTGAGTTTCATGCTAAAACACCTGAGTAAGTATACTTAAATCAACCATAATTTGGTAGTTTTGGAAAAATTGGAATATCTATTAAATATTACGATCACTTCGATTGCTTTACCAGTACTGCTAAAAAAGTAATTATTCTTCAAAAATTTTTTTTTTATATGGAATTTCATCTCTGACACTTCATTTATTTCGAGTCTTATTTTTATTCTTTGCGCAATGAAAACGTTTTTTCGAATATTTGGGACAGACGATATTTTTCAATGAAACGAGAATGAACAAGATCGCGCGAGCAGCGATATTTTTTCTGGTTCTCTCGCTCTGAATTAATTTCGCATTTCTAAATTTTGTACACTTTTAGTTGTAAGTTGTGGCAACTGTGCGAGATCCAGAGATAAAATTGAATCACAAATTAATATCTTTAGAACAATTTTTTGCGACATCTTTTATTTTGTTTTACTTCTCTGTTTCCTGTTTTAAATATTTATTATTTTAATAAATGTGTTTTCCTTCTCATCACACGCAACAGCACCACAAAGTATTAGACTTAAAAATTTTAGGTAAGTCAGTATAAATTTTCAGTAAATTTTAAGTGTAGTTATGCCATTATTGAAAGAATAATGTCGTTATTTAAAGAATAATGCCGTTAGTTAAAGAATAATGCCGTTATTTAAAGAATAATGCCGTTATTTAAAGAATAATGCCGTTATTTAAAGAATAATGCCGTTATTTTAACAATAATGCCGTTATTTAAAGAATAATACCGTTATTGAAAGAATAATAATGTCTAAAAATCCGAACTAGAACTTTTTCCAACATTAAAAAATTCGTTGTAATAATGACAGGAGAAGATTGCAAAATTTCACAATGTCGCATACCGGAGGCAAGAGTGCCACAAGTAAAAAAAAAATTGTTTTGTTGACTATGAGTAAATTAAATCGTAATTTTAATTAATTGAGTTGAACATGAAAAGAACTTAAGAAAGGGAATTCCAAATCTCCCTCAAAATCGTCTTTTATAGTAGTAACCTTAGTATCACCTTTCGTCATTTTGTAGCTTAGTCATACAGCAATTGTGCGATGTATGTGAAATGTATTACATGAATGGATATGCATGTGTAGGATTTGTGTCCAAAGTAAGTTGTAGAAAATATAAAGATGGCGAAAGATGTTAAAATAAATTTTTATTCTACAAAAAACGTAAGTCATTATATATTTTGATTACCTCTTCAATCTAGAGTAAACCAATTGAAACCGAGTAAGGTCGGGTATTTTGCTAGTACTTCTATAAAAAGTCGCATCAAATGTACTTCATTTCTCTTCTGCAACAGTATCCAGGAGTTTAAAACTTTTTGCTCACCTCTCTTACCAGTATGGTTCGAAAATCACTCGCAATGCACTAAAGATAAAAATTCTCCATTCCTAGCGGTTAGTGGCAGCACGCTGTATTAAGCTATTTTTAAAACGGTAATGGGGAGTAACGTCTTTTACTTGTCGGTAATTCCCGTAACTTTTCGCCCGAGACCTACCGCGCGTTCAGGAATATTTCTTTTCGTCTTGCATGCCAGCCATTATAGAATGGGTGTTGTCCACGGGTGGATGAGAACCGAATTTTTTTTCCACCCTCACCTTTGGAATGCCGGCGGTCTTGTCTCAAAGGATGGTAGGATCCGTTGATGCTATTTTTTCCAGCATTGGAGGTAGTCACCTCTGAATTTGGTAAGAATCCCAGGACCACACCAGGAAGGTATTAATTATTTAATTTCATACAAAATTAGACGAAATATCAAGCAGGGCCCAGATTTTGTTGGTCTAAAACTGTCAAATACTGACTTTAAAAATACCTAAAAATAACCGAAAATGTGAAAAAATTGTTAATTATACATAAGAATTTTTCAAACAAATAGTTTGTGAATAGAATGTGTTTTTGCGCACACTGGTACCGTAATTCTTTCGCATTTTGTAAGGGTATTAGAATTACTGTTTCTCACACAAGCTTGAATAATGACAACCCAACCAAAAATTTGGAAGCCTCAAAGCAGGGGCATTCTTGAGTGGTGTGTTGGACATGGACTTGCACGTTGTCAAATAAAACAGTGACGGTCAACTTAAAGCAAAAAGTATCTCAATAAAACAGGAGGTCATTATTCAGCAGTCGTGATGGAGAACCACAAATTAAAACTTTAATCCAATTGATGAGCATTTATTAAACGGTAATGAAATAATTATAGCATTCATTAGGATTGTCATATCCAATAACTCGGACATACGCCTAGTCCACCAAGTAGCTTACCTCTGTGATAGCCCACAAAAGCTCATGAAAGGTTGTGCAGGAGACTTGATGGCCACAAAAGTAAGTGCAGTGGTGGTAGCATGATTTTCAGTTGTATAATCACAGGAATTTCAGGGAAGGGAATCTTGATGTGTTTTCCAGTGATCTCATTAAGTTCGCAAGGGATGCATATAGAAATTAATGTTATTACGCATGTTCCATGAATAAAATTACATTAGTTTAATTATTAACAACTAAACAACGCATCCGAACTCATACTATACTCATGGCTCTGAAGAATGGCCACAATACTACATTCGCATCAGAATGCCTACTGTCATTCTAAAGCAATCTCAGTCTCTATTCACCCCAGCCCGAACTTCCTTGCGGCCTCCACCATTTCCAAGAAACAGCTCCGTTTTCTTTCAGTTTCTTCTCTGGATATCCATACCACCGTCCCTCGAGTGACACGAGACGCAAAAAATAAGACGACGACGACTTTTATTCACGGGGCTTCATTTCAGAATCCCTTACAGGGAATATAAAATAGTCCACCTATCTGTTTAAGGACATCGCCGCTGCAAAGACAGATTCATCTGGTCCGGACTTCACTGTACGGAGCTTCTCTCTCTCTTATCTTCTCTCTCTCCGTACATTGCGATATTCCCCGAGAGAGGGAAGCAGATAGACACCGGGAGACCGGACAGAATGGGGTGCATCACATTACAATGCATCCATTTCCCCATCCCCGCAATGTGTCTGCTGCTGTACGCTCTATGGCAGGATTGATAGGCATTGTACGGAGTATCGAAGCGCAGTGGGATGCTCGCGAAAACTTTAATCAGCAGAATGGGGTATTTTAACATTAGAAGTAATGGGTTGTAAGAGTATGATATTGTTAAGTGTGTAATTGTTCTCATTTCTTAATAAATATCGCACTATTCAGTTCGAGAAATTTTTAATTTTTACCATAGTATTGATGCTGATAAAAATATTAATATAATTATATAACAGTTCCTCTGAATCTCGTTTATGAACAAAGCTCCCCGGCCTAGCAACAGCTTAAAATCTATCGAGGGGTGCCGGGAAGATATTTAAAAAAAAAGAAAGTAAGAAATAAATATATCAATATATCAATACAAAGGGTATGCATTCTGTAACAGCAAAAACAAAGACAGAATTTAAGTATAGACAAGATACAACGTAATTGTCGGGGCTCACATAAAAATACAAACTTTAAGTGGATTGTAACTGTATTTACATTTATTCAAATTTGTACTATTATAATTACGCACAAAGAGTTGACCTATCCTAACTACACAAATAGTTGTGCTATCCTGATTACACAAAGAATTGTGCTATCCTGATAACACAAAGAGTTGTGCTATCCTAATTACACAATGAGTTGTACTATCCTAATTACACAAAGAGTTGTGCTATCCTAATTACAAAGAGTTGTGCTATCCTAATTACACAAAGAATGGTTCCTGTAATGGAACGCTGACGATATCGACTTATCGCATCAAGAAATGTTACAAACTATGAAGTTGTCAACGTTCTTGGCGATTGCCAAGTAAACGAAAAATCACTCCAATTAAAGATTAGTGGCAACAACTGTCTTGGAGATACGGCGCGGACAGTAATATAGATATTTAAGTACAGCAAACACAAAATATGAATAGGATTAAACTAATCCACCCTGTCTACCGTAACGAAGGCCACCAAGATATACTCACTTATTCACTATAGGGATTGTATATCACTGATTACACCAATTACTCATTGTAATTGATTATTAGCGGTTGGTTTAACCAAGTATTAACCAAGTAAAATCCGTTAGAGAAAATACTGATGAACACGATATGATTAGTGTCGACCTCTGCTTAGCACAGACAAAGATATCACTGGTTGGTGTCGGGTTTTATGGCGCACGGGTCACATTTGGCCAAGCTGCACCGTGCACCCATCAGGACCAGGAAGATTACAGGATAATTATAGATTTCTATTGCAGGCTGTGAGAAATTCTATTAAATACTAAAAACGGCTATTTATTAAACTATTTACTTCACTATTATTCTATTTGCTTAGCTTTTTATTTCTGAATCGTGGGAACAATTTAGAAAGCGGACTACTTGAATTTTTTATACCAAATGAAACTAAATACCTGGTTGTGGTGCTGCGGTGAGACGTAAATTCAACTAGTAAACAAGCCAAATAAAACTTATTCATTATCTCTGAAAAGTGACAAAGTAAAAATAATATTTTACATATACATAAATTTATTTTCCCTATAGATTAAAATGTTCCGCATACATATCTATTACAATCACCCCAGAATCATGAATATTTAGTGAAACTAGTTACAGATGCGACACAGCAAACAAAACTATGCCATTAACAAAAAAAAACGTTAAACTTCTGGGATGGGAAGGATAATTTGGTATAACAAGAACTTTGTACAACTGCAAAACACAGTAGCTTACCTACCCAGAAAAATTCTACCAATTTGTGATAGAAAATATATGAAACTAGCTTATCTAACTAATATAAAATGTCCAAAATAAAAATTTTAAAACTTATATTTCGCGTAATTTTTTATTGCTGAACGGTTCTAATTTTAAAAAGCAAGGACTACTTAAAATTTGTTTGCGTTTACAATCGTCACCGCTAATAAAATATTAATTCGACAAAAATAAATTTATGTACGTTGTTTACAGTATCATTTTTCAGAGATAAGTTAGTTTTAGTCAAACAACTTATAACCCTGAAAGTGACGTAGCACGCAATGTACATAAATTAATTTTTGTTGGATACAAAGTTCTTTATACATTTATTGCCATTGCTGAATACATGAATTTCTAATGAAACATCTTTATAGTTATTTAGATGTGACTCAGTGACGATGCTATGGCATTAATCAATTCCCGGAAAAACATTACAAACTTTTAGAATGGGAAAAGGAATCCATGGACAAGATCTTAGTACATCTAGAAAGCGATTGCCGGTCCACCCAGAATCTGATCAATTTGCAGTGGAAAATAGATGAAACTAGCTTATCTGACCGATGTATAAGTTTTTATGACTGGGTAATGGAACCCCGAAAGAAAGGCCAAATCGACCCTGGGGACTATTTGAACGACGTGTCGGCGTCATGCTATCTTCTTGGTTGGCCTAATCTGAATCACAAATGCGGCCGGGATGTTGTTTCCCTCTCTGAGAGAGATAACCTTGGATAGCAACATGCAATTCGGTCCAAAGAGATAGTACCAGGGGTACATTTACTTATCAGAGAGACAGAATGAATAAGACTTGCCGATAGGCGGCTGAATTCGCGTTTGATACAATATAATGGACAACTTTATAGCCAGTAGTAAAGCGAAAAATTATGTCGTTCGTTTTTATGCTTTTGTGGATTTTTTTCTTTTGTGTGTGCATTAGATTTCGTCCATACAAATTCATTCTTTTTGTGAGGTGAAAAATTTTGTTTGCGTCGCATGCAAAACAGAACAAAATGATAGCTTAAAAAAACAATTTATATTCCAGACACAATCAATATCCATCCAATTTTGAAGCAGTGTGTTATAAATAAAACAAATATAATAACGGAATACACTAATGTACATTCTACTGTGCGTATAGATAATTTATTAAGATGCACGTCTAAGTTATTTTGTATAAAGTAAAAATATTTTTTGACTGATTTTCGAAAAGACAATTTCCTAAAGCAAGATATCAATCAATTTCTGAGTTTTTTTCTTTTGTGTGTGCATTAGATTTCGTCCATACAAATTCATTCTTTTTGTGAGGTGAAAAATTTTGTTTGCGTCGCATGCAAAACAGAACAAAATGATAGCTTAAAAAAACAATTAAAATTCCAGGCACAATCAATATCCATCCAATTTTGAAGCAGTGTGTTATAAATAAAACAAATATAATAACGGAATATAGATAGATAATTTATTAAGATGCACGTCTAAGTTATTTTGTATAAAGTAAAAATATTTTTTGACTGATTTTCGAAAAGACAATTTCCTAAAGCAAGATATCAATCAATTTCTGAGTTTTTTCTTTTGTGTGTGCATTAGATTTCGTCCATACAAATTCATTCTTTTTGTGAGGTGAAAAATTTTGTTTGCGTCGCATGCAAAACAGAACAAAATGATAGCTTGAAAAAACAATTTATATTCCAGACACAATCAATATCCATCCAATTTTGAAGCAGTGTGTTATAAATAAAACAAATATAATAACGGAATACACTAATGTACATTCTACTGTGCGTATAGATAATTTATTAAGATGCACGTCTAAGTTATTTTGTATAAAGTAAAAATATTTTTTGACTGATTTTCGAAAAGACAATTTCCTAAAGCAAGATATCAATCAATTTCTGAGTTTTTTCTTTTGTGTGTGCATTAGATTTCGTCCATACAAATTCATTCTTTTTGTGAGGTGAAAAATTTTGTTTGCGTCGCATGCAAAACAGAACAAAATGATAGCTTAAAAAAACAATTTATATTCCAGACACAATCAATATCCATCCAATTTTGAAGCAGTGTGTTATAAATAAAACAAATATAATAACGGAATACACTAATGTACATTCTACTGTGCGTATAGATAATTTATTAAGATGCACGTCTAAGTTATTTTGTATAAAGTAAAAATATTTTTTGACTGATTTTCGAAAAGACAATTTCCTAAAGCAAGATATCAATCAATTTCTGAGTTTTTTCTTTTGTGTGTGCATTAGATTTCGTCCATACAAATTCATTCTTTTTGTGAGGTGAAAAATTTTGTTTGCGTCGCATGCAAAACAGAACAAAATGATAGCTTGAAAAAACAATTTATATTCCAGACACAATCAATATCCATCCAATTTTGAAGCAGTGTGTTATAAATAAAACAAATATAATAACGGAATACACTAATGTACATTCTACTGTGCGTATAGATAATTTATTAAGATGCACGTCTAAGTTATTTTGTATAAAGTAAAAATATTTTTTGACTGATTTTCGAAAAGACAATTTCCTAAAGCAAGATATCAATCAATTTCTGAGAAAATTGACTACAACAAGAAACAAGACAGGAAAGTTATTCTGCGAAAATTAACAAATTTAGAAAGAACCTCAATCAGTTCTTATTACATATCATGCAATTTGAAATATGAATTAACAAATGCAAATGGATAAGAAAATACTCCGTTTTTCATTTCGTTCGGGTTTTTTTTTCACTTATTTTTCAAATCTTATCGAATGCCATTTGACTGCAATAAAATTCTGTCAATATTAAGCAAAGGATAAACTATTACTGAAAATGTTGATTCGTAAAATGGGAGAAAGTTAAAACGAACATAAACGATACTTTATTTTGCTATGACTAGTGGAATCAAAATTTGCTTTGAGCAGAATAAAATTCAGTTCATGCAAGTTTGTGCTATTAAGGTGTTATATTATATACGCTAATGTTGTGTAAGAGTAATAGAGTTACTTAAAATGTGGGTATCAAGTGGCTTGTAATCGCACAGTGCCAATCTATTACTTTCAACCCTCTGCTAGTACTGGTTGAAAGAATCTTATGAAATATTACATTGATCAACAGCTATTCTCAACTGGTGAACCCAATATTGTGAGAGTAATTGATTTACATAAAATGTGGGCATCACGTGACTTGTAATCGTACAGTGCCAATCTATTATTTTCAACCCTCTGCTAATATTGGTTGAAAGAATCTTAAGAAATATTACATTGATCAACAGCTATTCTCAACTGATGAACCACAAGAATGACACTGGTATGACCTACAGATAGTGAAACAGTATAATATACATTCAGTTCAACGGTTTGGTTTTAAACTTTTGACAAAAGCGTTCACTAATAATTTCAAGTAGCATCCCCAAAAATAATACCCATACAAAATACGTAAGTAAGTACAAAGTATCATAAAAAAGAACGCCTAACTGGTATAGTTGTAATGGCATTGGACTGCCAATCACCAAGTACCGGGTTCGAATCCCGGTTTGTAAGCGCACAAATTATCCTTGCTAGAAATAATGGAGGTTATCCACTGCGTGCTCTGCCACAAAACGCCATCAATATGCCCCTAGTGCTACCAAAGTCCGAAGGAGTCGGTGGTTGGGCATAGCAAATTTTTAAAAACTATCTAAATACATTAAAAAATATATTTAAACGTCCGCAAAAGGAGCAAGTAATTAATGTCCTTCTGTTTGAGCCGACCAACCGATATAGTGGTTAAGGTGTTAGCCTCTAGATAGGAAGGATCCCAGTTCGAATCCGGGTCCGGCACGGATGTTTGTAAGCGTATGGTGTAGAGGTGGCTGGTGCACCTTAAATCTGTCGTGGCCGAAAGTCCTCACGTTGGGATGGTGTGAAAGTTTGGAGAGAGGGGTGCCAGCTCAGATGTTGCTTCCGTGGTTTAAAATTACGAGGTGTTGTCCTGGGATCTTTCCCTTAAGGGATTGATCCCGGACCGTCGTCAATAGCCCGTTGTGTTGCTCTAGTACGACGTTAACTAATAATTACCTTCTGTTTGAAAAACAAATAACAGTCAGATCCGCAAAAGATATATATTTATGGTTAGTTCCATTCCAGAATTTCAATAGTTAGGTTATGCGCGCCAATTTATGAAAATTTCTGATCAGAAGTCATGCAGAGAAGACTTTATTTTACAGAACGGATATACTATGTTTGTGAATCCCTCAGATGTTAGTCTGGTTTCTGAAGCAATCTCGTCGCAGAGTAATCCTCGTATCCGTGATAATATATTTAAGGCAACCGACGATCCAATCCCCATCACCTCCAACCATGGGCATCCCAAATCAATCCCGTCTGTTCTCTGTATTAGGATTCACAAATGGCATCGCCCAGCAAAAGCACCCTCTAAGTAAGCGAGGCGTTCTCTGAAAAGGGGCTCGCTCGCATTAGCACGGGATAATCGGCGAGCATTCATCATCCCCCGAGTGTCTTCCAAGGCAGTCCTTCCGGGCCATCCTCAGAGCGGAAAGGCATCCTTGAGTCATGGACTAAGAGTCCCCCATCCAAACTTGCTGAGTAATCCGATTGTCGTGGAGGGTGAATCACAGTGCAAGGGCCTTTTCCTCAGAAAGGGTATCCCTGCTAAGAAGCCGCGTTTACAGACACTTCACTGGTAATGGATTTTGTGCGTTGCGTCGAGTGGAAAGGGACTTTTAGTTTCTTGCACAAGGACTGAGGACGTGTCCGAGCCAGTGAGGGACCCATTAAAAGGAGAACAATGGGGGTGATTATTCACGTTGTGTGGGTTTCGTGTTTTCCATTTCCACGTCGGTGGATGACGGCGATTAGCGGAAAGTGGTCTGTTTAGCATCTCTTGTGTAATGAGAGTTGCGTTAAATGGGTGTCCTTGCAGTTAGTTGCGTTCTGGAAACTCAAGATGCTGGTTAAGCAAAAAAAAAAATGCTATATGATTGTTAAAGTTTGGAAACTCTCGTTTCAAAATGTATAGCGAAGGCAGATTGGTTTGGAGTTAAGATGCAAGCGAAATTTTATGATGAGAGTTTGATGAAATTCAAAAGAATTTTTAGTACCGGAAAGGATTTCCTGTCAGAATACCAAAGTAATAAATTTGAATTGCAAAATTTAATCAGTAATAAAACTGCAGCTTGGCTAGTAAAGTGGTCACGGCTCTTTTCTGCCAACCAGTTGGTTGTGTTTTATGGCGAAAGGACTATATTCGGCCAAGCTGGGCCATACAATTCAGACATCGTCAAGCAAAAGACGTACACAAACTCACAAAGAAAGTTTTACTGGGTTTTTTATCCCTTAAGGGAAAGATTCGAGGACAACATCTCGTAATTGCCCGTTTGTGAGAGCATGACTAATGGTGATTGTCCTCGTTAGCATTATTTTTTCAGACAGAAAAGAAAAAAATACCCAGTTAGGAATTAAATCTGACAGGAATCCAACCTACACCATTTACAATTTGCAGCTTGTAAACACACTGAGGCATGGTGGCCTCCTCCATTCATTACATACAAGATTCGAGATAAAGTTACAAAGGTGAATTTTCGTTTCACCGAAAAACACAGCTGACTATTGGTGACGGTTCGAGAGCAATCCAGAAGGAATAGATTCAAGGACAACACCTTATAATTTTAAGCTCTGATACTGAATACATACTGAGTTTGAATGCCCGTTTGTGAGAACATGACTACTGGTGATTGTCCTGGTTAGTATTAACGAGGCTTACCAACTGGGTTCTCCATCACAATTGTCCACCGGTTTGTTTCTTGTAGTGAAGAAGACCAAAATGGTCTATTATGTTACATTTTAACTATGTTTGCCAAACATCGGGAGGTAATTGTAACCCGGAGAACTGGAATTATTTAAGGCCCGAGCAACAGCCATTAAGACATTGAAAATTTGAAAGAACCTTATAGTTCAAATTTTACTCACCATTGCAAAAACAATTTTACAGTAACGTTTTTTTAGAGTGTAGATAAAAATTTCTCAAATAAAAAAAGAAGTTTTTTTTTTTTTTTTCATAAAAAAATACGAGAAGTAGAATAAAAAATTTGAAAACTTTCTCAAAACAGAAACTCAGTTTTCATTTTGAAATTGATCTTCTAGATAAACATTTTGATTAAATTAGAACAAAAATAGTTGCCGATAGAGAAATTTAAAATGACTCCCACGATCATTCGAAATTTCTCTACAACCAAGCCAAGGCGATAAATTACGGATTTTATCGCATCCAAGTGACAAAACTCGGAATAAAATCGAACCTTTCCGCCAAGTATGGCAAACCCGAAACCCCGAAGCCTACCTCCTCCGCCTCATTAACTTCTTTCTCATTAACGCTGGATGTCCGTCCTTCCGATAAAGTAGAAATAACGCTTCCACCCCAAGAACAAAATAAGATTCGCAGCATCCTCCCCCTTTCTAATTTGTCTAATTACATCTTCATTCCCCCGCTGTTCTTTTGGACCATCTTTCTTTTGTTCCCCGAGATTGTGCCCCGCGAATCAATTGGAGGCTTAACTTTTCTACTTTGTTTATGGGTTTGTTTTGTAATTGCTACTGTTTGGCGTGTCGTTTATCCTTTCGTGATTGGAGGGGAGAAAAAGTAGAGGCAAAGGGGAGCGAGTGTAGATAGAAGGTTGCGTAGAATGGGTCCGGGTGAATCATCGTCTTTTTTTGTAGTGGTCGTCTGCGGTTGTTTATTTTTTGAGGCATATCGACGAAATGTCAGAGGAGATTACTTGGTTTAAGGAATATTTGCGTTATGTTTCCTGGTGGTACGTCGAAGAAAAGTTAATAGATGGTTAGATCGAGGTCTGATAGTGTTAACACATGTGTTTCTGCTGAAATTTTTTTTCTGGTTTTCGAGTACTTTCTAAATTATAAAATGTTTTATTTCAATATCCTGTCAAGCAGATTAAAAAAGTACCAGTCTTCCTATATCTCGGCAGAAAGTTAAAATGGAAAGTTCTCAAAAAGTGCATTACTGATAGCGTTAAAAGTACGGGTGCAAATCAATAACTTTGACGGGAGAGTATGCTAATAAATTTATTTTTCAATGTCTTAACTGATATTTTTCAATTTTTTAACTGATATTTTTTTTTATTTAAATAATTGATAAGAAACTACATTTAAACTGTAGAGTACAATGAGAAATCTCCAAACATTTTTAATACATACCATTTACTATTGCGTCTCATTTCTAAAGTTCCCAGACATAGACATTATATTCCACAGCATTGTATTAATGTCGCAGAATCGTGGAATGTACAAAAAATTTGAGGACCATCCAACAACCCCACACCCTTGTTTGTCCCTTCACAAATATTTTTTCTCCAGTTATTTTCGATTTCATGCTGCTTGGATATCCTTCCCTATGATTCGCATTCCGTTTTTAGTTTTGTCATAACGTGCTATCATTACATGAGTCCCTCAGAAGCCAGTCCAGTAAACACAAATTGAGAAAATTCATGTTTTTTATACATTGGTTTTTAAAATATTTGGTCTATTAATTTGATCGGAAAAGTAGAAAGTCTTTTTTGAAAAGGACTGGCTCTGCAACAAAACAAGATACGCACAGGACGTGGAAATAAAAACCTAGGAAATGTACGTTAAAATATATTGTTATGTGTTTTATCAACTAAAGTAAAGTATAGAAGCGTTCGTAAATGCAACTTCAGAACTGGTGAAACGGAGGTCACATGACAGATTGTTTTCTGGTTTACACTTTCTGTCACAGAATTGTTTACGAAAGTGGCCGCAGTGTTAACAACACAAATTAAAAGAAAAATTAAGCTTTTGTTTCAAAATTCATGTAAAAATTATTGAAAAAAAAAAGACTTATTCACAATTGCTTCTGAAATTATTATACAACAGATTCAGAAGCTATAAAAAAGGAGGACTTTCTGACCAAGGAACAACGAGTAAATCCTTTAATAACTAAAAAAAATTATCTTTTTCATTAAAATTTACAAAAATTAGCAACCATCAAAAATGGACAACCGCATTGGTTTCGGAGCCCCTTCCCACGAGTCATACATCTGAATAATTCACTTTTCAATCTTTTAGCACTTTGATAATGAAAGCTTGTAGGAAAAAATATGACATGGATGAAAGAAAGCATAAATAATCCAAAATGCTGTTCATAATCAAAAACATTCAGAATCACAGATGATAAAAATTAAACCTGCTCAACATTTCTCCCCAATCATTTATTCAACACCCAATCATTTATTATCACGAAAGAGAAATATTTATAATGATCGACTAGTTAAGAAGTGATAATCATTTTTTATTTTTATTTTCAGAAGTTTAAAAACAGAGCGGTACACTTTTTTTAGCAAAAGAACAATGACATTTTCAAGGCTATTTTATGTATACTAAGGCTATATTTAGCGTAGTAGATTAACCCTTGAGATTAAAAAGAATAGGTGGTGATGTAATCCGTGAGGCGTACAGGTGAAAATGTTTTGACTTGTGCTATGGTTGTATTTCATATACCCTGTAATGACACTTTGCCAACGTCAAATGTCGTAGATATTTGTTTGTGTGTAAGGGTAGGTATATAGTTAATAAACGTCGTACTGGAGGAATTTTAAAATTGCGTCATACTAGAGCAACACAGCAAGTTATTGGTGGTGGTACTGGAACCAACCGGAAGGGAAGGATTCAAGGACAACGTATCACAATTTTGAACCACGGTCAGATGACGGGAACACCTGATTTGGTATCCCACTGTCCAAACTTCTACATCTTGCCAACGTGAGGACATTTGAGGCCACGGAAGATTTAATGTGCCCCACATTCCCCTTGTATAAAAGGGGTATAAGACCGTGTTTTTTTTTGACACACTTTTAGCAGCAAGTAATCCATCTGGTTTTGACAATCCATCTGCAATATGGTTATTGTGGTTTTTATGGCAAGCTCGGCAAGCGGAAAGTTTAAATTTTCATTTGGAATATTCTTGAAAGTTCTTTCAAATTCCGTTAAACTGTCATTTCATTTCATTGGTAAGAAGGTAAAGATATTTTAAATAGAAGGATTTTTGAAATAATTCTTTCATTGACAACTTTAGAAGTGTGCCAAAAAAAAAGCGCCAAATCCGTTGCCACCGCAATAAACGTAGACTGTAGCTGTACCCAAGACGGTCTTTGACTGAACCGAGTTTCAAACTCGCGACCATCCGGTTGATAATCCGTTGTTTTTCAAAATGGGCTAACACGGCCCTTTTGCAAAGCGAAGATCTTTATTGGATGGGACTGCTTGAAGTTGTTAACTTACTTATTTAAGATCCCATGTCTTTGATCTCTGAAGAAGAAATTAAACTTGTTGTGTTTTTGTAAATAAATAAGGCCTTTTGAAAAATTTGAAGGGATTTTAAAGAACTATTTAGACTGTTTTGGGGGCCTAATTTAAATTAAAAATTATTCAGGTATTTTAAGGCCCTCTTAAACCTTGAAATAATACACGTTTTAAGGTAATGGTTATTTTTAATTAACGTCGTACCACAGCAACACAACGGGCTATACACGTTTTAAGGATAAATAGGAATACTTTTGTAGATACCACGTTCGTTAACGTCGTCATTAATGTCTACCTTATTTAAGAAAGGATGCGTATAAATCCACACGAAGTATGATACGACTGGATGAACATTCGGAATACACTTCAAGAACCACGCTAACGCCCGACCACGCCAATTCATCAAAATGCGACTGGAGCGTAATTAACCTCCTCGAACACTTTCAATTTGCACACAATCCCGACACAGACCGCCGCGACAATGGAGAGTATTCCACACGACAAGAGTGTAATTTACATTTTACAACACTTTACACCCTCTCTCCACCAGCCCCGGAGAGGGAGAGGGAACACGGCGTCTGGAGAGAGAGAGAGAGAGAGAGAAAAGGTAAGAGAGGGGACTCGAGGGAGCGAAAAGCGGACAGAAATCTCGAACGACTAATTAGGCCGAGAAAAGCGTTCCTGGGGACGCAATCCGGGATTTCCAGAAAATGAGATACCTGTCTGAGGGAGAAATCGAGGGACCACCGGAGCTTTCTTAAAGCGATGGCAGTTTTAATTGAAAGAGACGACGTGTGCCTTTCGACGTTCAGTATTGATGTCTTCCCGACGTGAAGACTTTCTCCCTGCACGGAGATTACGTTTAATTCGATTCGTGTGACGTCTAACTACATTATAATAACGCCTTTAAGTGGATTCGGGACGTTGGGAACGCGTAAAAAATCGGGATCTGTAATTAGATAAGGAGTTGTGAATTCCTTTTAAAGGGAAAATTGGATAATGCGAATTCTGTTATGTGTCACATGTTTTAGGTAGTTTTTTAAATTTAATCTTATCTGAGAATTCGGCTGAGGAATTATCTGGCTTGATTCATTAGTTATCCATTTAAATCATCGACAGCATGTGTTAGTGCTTTGTTTCTTAATGTTATAAATGTTTTTTATATTTAGCTACTTTATTTTTCAATTTGTAGATATACCATTTATAAACGAAAGGAAAACTCAACTCTACGTTCAGACAGGTCTCAGCATCCAGGTTCAGTTAAATTATTCTCAGTTTATATATCATGTGGGTTTCGAATCCTTTTGAATGAATCTAAATTGCATGCATTCGAATCATTCATGCACAAGGTTTTTACACTTGTAATCACAAAAATGCAATTGCAGACGTGAGATATGCAATGTAAGGCAATAAATATTATATAAATAAGACGTCTTCTCATTTTACTACGTTCTAAAACAGGTTAACAAGTCAAGATATCTATGAAACTACGGAATGACTCAAAGTTTGAAAGCGAGCCCAACATTCTTTCATTGCGGTTTTAATATTGAAATAACTATCTCATTGCAAATTTTCGCGTTGCTCTCACATGATTGTCCGCCATTTCATTATCACAACATATGTATGCCCATTTGGATATCATATTATAAAAGTACATGATTACGTTGATTTCTGTAATCATCATAATGGCCCTGCTAGTGTAGAGTTTTAAGTAGTTCGTATGTGAGAAAGGATGTGATAAAAAAATCCCTTACCTTCTTCTTCAGCTTCTGTTCCGTAAGACAGAGCAGGCTCCTTTTCTTTACCAACTAAAAAATAAAAATTCCATAAATTATTATTGCAAAAAGCCATTGTTATAAATAGCCTCATTTCTTACAAACAATATTATTACCAGAAAATAAAAAAAGTAACGAACGATGAACTATAGGATCATTGTTGCACAAGTACTTTGCGACTAATATTAAAAATATTGATATCTATAACTAGAATTCAAAATATTGATATCCATAATTAGAATTCAAAATGTGGATATTCTATAACAAGATTCTTAGGCTATTACTGCACAAAATTCATGCTTTCTTTATGACCCATTTTATCTCAAATTATGTGTTCTAGAGATAATTTTGTGAAATACTTTTCTATTTCTGCTATCTTTGTTCAATCTACAATACAAACAAAACACTACAAACAAGAACACAAAACAATTCAACAATTGCTGTAATTGCTCAAGAATTGTTTGTCTAATTAAGCAAGAATGAATTTACATTAATAGTCCTTTTCTACTATACGCGACATAATAAGACCATGGTCTTAAAGTGCGGTCCATAACTTATTTTCAATTTTTGGCGACATATCTACACTCGTAAATGACTCAGCTATTTACAAAAGTGAAGCAGCCTGTCCTAATAGTATAACTTCAGTCTTGTTGCAAAATCCGTTTCTGTAAAACTGTTTTTCCCACACGAGTATAGCGCTAGAGGAAAAGCTCTGGTATTCCTGAACTTAAGCCGGGTCTACACATTCAGATTTATTGGCAACCTTCTGTTCAATAGTTACTATTTTCACAGCAGAATGTGAACATCGCTAATCTTAATCTATCAAATGAAGAAGGAGTTGTTGTGTTTTGCGAGATGTTTAGTGTGAAAATCAACAATTAACACAAAACAAGGTCACCTTTCTTCAAGAAAACAAAAAGAATTTTTGTTAAGCCTTTTCAAAAACTATTTTTCATACATTTCCATATATCGAAGACAAATACATTTTATGAATACACTTTTATATATAGATTAACCCTTAAAACAGGGAACTAACCCAGGTTTAAAAACATCCATTTTTTCATACCGTATACAAATTATGCCTTCGAGTGTCCTCACTTGACCTCATTGATCCTGGCTTTTGAATGCGGGTGAAATAAATTATGCAATGTTCATGAAAAAAGTATGGCTTTAAAAAAAGTTAAGGATTTTTATGGGATATTAAGGCTTTATAAATATACTTAAAAACTAAAAAGACAAATCATGCATTCTTAAGGCTTTTTGAGGCCTCCGGGGAACCCTGTAACAGGGTTTAAGCAGACGTAGATTTATTGGGAGTGTTAGAAGAGTAAATTTTTAGTTCCATTACATCCATGCATGCACCGAACAAACTTGCATGGTAGTAAAAGTTTATACATGCATTTTATTTTTACTGTAGCGTCAGTGAGTAGTAGCGTCAATAAACAGCCACAAATCTTTACCAATAGCAAAACCGTTTTAGAGTACGTATTCAAAAAGGAATTTTAATGCTATATCATACTATACAGCAATATAGTTTAATTTTACAATCCATTATAAGCAGCACCAGAGCTGTCTCTCTTAAGAAACTGGTAGACAGAAGCACTAGGTTGCGAGTTCGTATCTCGTATGTGCTGAAGAAGTTGGCTTGGCTGCTTGAAGTTTCTCGGTGTCTTTAACATGATACCTAACTGAAGGCCAGCTACACCTGGAAGCCTTTCCAGGATGGCAGGTATTCACACCCCAAATACACGTGTGTTGTGAAAGTTCTTAATATGGTAACCCAGGTTAATACTGAGAATAAGTCGTTCTCGCCAATGAATGCTTGAAGAATTATATGTATAAGATGGTGTTTAAAAAACCATTCCCTTTTTATCATAGATACCTGTCCCATTTTCTTAAATCAAGCAATCGTTTCTATTTTTAATTTATCTTATATTACGGATGTACACGGTGGTCATAGTTTTTACTATTTGGAAGTATTTGTAGCTAATTCAAATGAACGGAATGAAACCCAATTTGGTATGGAAATTTTTGAAGACATGGGGTATTCCTTGAAAATGCATTTAATACAAATGTTCGACAATTTCAGACTTCAACAGCGCCAAATTTCCTCTATCGTTGAGTTTTGGCACTTAAATTTTTTGCGTGGAATACATCTCATGTCTTTAAAAGTCTCAATACCGAATTCGATTCCATTCCGTTTATTCAATTTAGCTACAGATGCTTCCAAATAGCAAAAGTAATTTTCTGACCATCCGTCATCTGAGGACTTGTTACAACATTGTATAGAAAGCGTAATGAATCTCCAATTAGCAATGTCCTGACCCTCATGTTTGTGACATATGTATTAAATTGGATTTATTTTGTAACAATCAATGATATAAATAGTTTAAGAAAACCCCTCTAAGTGCCCGATTGGCATCACAGGTTAATATCTCTCACGAATGTCACAATTGTAAAGAATTAAATGTGAAGTATTAAGTTCGGGAAATTTTTATTGTTGGATAGTATTTTCATTATTTACAATTTAAGCACTGGAAGCAATTGTTTAATAAATTGACTTGAATTAAGTTGAGAACACCGAATAAAGTTTACAAATAGTGTTTTTGTAGTGTTCTATATTATAATGGGATGTAGGAGTTTGAAGAAAGTGTCCTTATACGGGTAAAGGTTATCCATGTTTCACCTGTTATCATAATATGTGGTATATTTAATTGATTAAAGTTAAATTTTTCAAGACATGTTAACACTTGTTAAAGTAGTTTTACAGATTTTTTCAAACCAATCAAATGTATATATTAAATTTTAAAAGGAAAATATTTTATTCAAAAAGCATAATTAGTAACGTTATCTTATGTTGCTTATGTTAAATTACATGCTAAATAGCGTTGAAAGCTTTAAATCGTTGTTTTTATGATGTTTAACTTATTGTTGATAATACCAAAATTATAATCTTAAAATAAAGAAATGTCAGATTTAAATGTAGATTATTTTTAAATTATTGTGATATTGTAACTGAATAATCGACAACATTAGGTCAAAATTTTCGAGATATGAATATTTTAGCTTTTCTAAGCCATAATGTGGTAATTCTTAGACTGGTGAAGTGCACTAGTATATATTTCTTTGTATAAAGATTTGATTTCTTCATGCAAAACACCTTTGATGAGAAAACCTGAAGTAGAATTTGTCTCCTTAGAATCTTCAGAACTTTGTTTTTTGACTTAGTGTGTTCCACTTATAAGACGTCTATATGTTAATGGATTAAAGGTAAAAATATTACTTAACGTAGAATTTCGGCAATTAATAAAGTGTCATCTCTTAAATGAAAAAAATAAGCAAAACTCGTTTGTGCTTATGGTATATGAAATATAAAATAAAATGCAAAAAGTAGTAAAAGCATGAAACTGTTCAATTATTTCCGTAAAAAAAGAAAATCGTTGCATATTATTAGAGTTTGAATTAATAAGTATTTCATCAAAACAGATCGCACTTTCAAAAGAAGTCACAAAGCCTTTAAGAACGGAGTTTTCTGTTATTAATATTTCTGAGATAGATTTTTGAGTCTAATTTTTATATGCTAACTTTTTCATTTTACACAAGAACGATTCTTAAATAGTGAAAATTTGAAGTTAGTTTCCTGAGGCCTTAGACTGAAAATTGTTTAACTTCCCTTGAGCTTCAAATTCTTTGCCCTAAATCGAATAAATAAACCCCTTTTGTGAACGTTCGGCAAGTAATGCTTTGTGCACCAAGTATCTACAAAACTATGAAACATCACATTAATGCCGCTTGAATATCAACTACAACTAGTGTATGACATAAAATAGAAAAATGCCGGTTTTAAAACCAACACGAATTTTATTCACCCAAATTGAGGCAACTTAGTTTCCTCCGCATAACTTCCATTCACACCATACCCTTCTATCTCAAAAACTCCTATCCATCTTCTCGCTCTTAGGGAAAGAACAATTTAAGACGTCTTTGCTTAAGAACGAACAAAACAAAACAAAAAAAATTTTATCTTGTTCTTGAACACGAGAATCCTACCGCTTTTAATCGAAGAACGAAGAAAAACACGTTTTCCTAGTAAAGCTCAGATCCCGAGGGAATAAAAACCATTACCGACATTCTTGTCCGAGTCTGTGCGACCACCTGTTATCAAGGCTTTGGATGGAGGAACGAGGAGTGAAGGTTTATTTAATTAGGATCATGAAAACACCTTGACAGCGGAGAAAAAGAAATGGGGTGAAGTGACAGCTCCCTTTCAGCGATTTATGGATGGATTTCCAACCACGATTCCACAGCACATATAGATGTGGGCGTCAACATCTCACTCCAGGCGAACGGTATACAACAGTATCTAATAAATGAGTAATTCGCTTTTGGACAGTGATTTAAATATATCGTTCCACTTTAAAAAGAAACTGATTCATTCTAAATAGTGGTAGTGAGTATGTAATTGGATTGATTGACTTTCATAAAGTTACAGCAATATGGTCGGAAACCTGCGTTTTTCTCGACTGTTTCTTTTATCTCGAAAGTAATTGAGCCGTTATTTTTGAATGTGGTATAAGCCTATTCAAAATTTTTTTTTTATTTTAGTTAACAATTTTAATAATTATTATTGCATGATAAAATTTAGCAGGTTTATAGTGTTCAAAACATCATCCGAATTGAGTGACGTTTGCCAATATTTTCAAATTAATCGAAACGCAAACCCTTAAATATTTCGATTTATGAAAAAATGGATTTATACCACTTTCCAAAATAACGGCTCAAACGACTAATAAAAAAAGTATTTCTAAAAAAAATTTATACTGCAAGGATACGTGTAGAGGATATCCTACATTCTCATGGGTCGTTCTGGACAAATCATCCAACAGAATGCCACTAAAAGATAATTTATCAGAACTTTTTAAATGTCTGACCAATGACGTCTTATGCACTATAAAAGTGCGAACTGGTGATTTTTATGACAAAATACCAGTCTCTGTTAATTTAACAAAAACAATCTCCAACAACCATGCATTTACAAGCCAAAATTCTGTCCCGAACCTACTAAATGGCACAGACGAACGCTGTAACCATTGTACTAAATAAGCAGCTATCAGAACTGAAATACTATGAACTGCTGCACGTTAATACATTAATATTAATATTGGATTAATTATTATTATGTTTTTATTAGTTATGCATGAATTTGAAAAGTAAAATGTTATTTTGTTTGCTGTTCTGATATACTTTTGGAATAGTTGTAGTTGGTCTGTTGGTTTTGGTTTTAAGACTGAACAATCGGACTGGTATTTCATACTTTAATTTTTAGAATGATGCATGTTTTTCTAAGTCGAAATTCCCAAGGACTTGGGCTAAAACTGAGTTACGTGGTAGGTAATAAAGCCAATTATAGTTTCTACGAAGATAAAAAGACTAGAAATATCTTTGATGATAAATATGTTCCTTATTTGGTCGAAGAGCCAAGTTGTGGTATTTGATTAGTCAAGGTACAATCAGAACTTTTTACTAAATATCACATAATTGTTCAGTAATGCAATAAGCCTTATAAATAGGTGACTAGCATCTAGGAAACATGACGATGCTTATTACTTAACTGCAGAATAACTATATAATTGCCGATGAACTACATTTGGAAATATTTTTAAGGGCTTTTATTGTTTCAAATTTTTTAAATCACTACAGTAAGGAAGGTACTTTTAAATCGGTAGAATTTATGCATAATAAAGCTCTAATAATGGAACTTAGTGTTTCACGGGAAAACGTATCAGAATACAATGCTTAATTTTGTATTAAATTAAATTTGAATGTTCTCTAATATTATGAGGCATATATGTTCACATAAAAAGGTTGATTGGGTTTGATGGCACAAATACCGTATATGGCCATGACACAGAACACAACGTTAAGTAACGAATATTTAAAGTTTTGACGATACATAAGAGATAAATATACACAAGGAATCAAACATGCGCTATCTACAATTCGCAGGTTGCTAGGGAAAACCTATTGCGTTACTAAGGTCATTCACATAAAGAGGTTTCTCAAAATAACTTTTACACGAAAGTGAATGTGTTTATTTAACCATTTTCTTAGGTACAATAAGTTTCGACAACTATAGTACGCCATGTGTTATTGGATATTTTTGGAAAATCATTGGTGCAGCTCTTTATTTGAGTCTGTAATTCGACTTCACGCCACATTCAGCTTCCATTTTCAATACACCGAATTCTATAACTCTGACTTTGGTGCTTTGCCGCAGAAAGCAAATTTATCTTCTCTCGCAATCCTATCAACACACACAATAAATCCTAACCCCAACTCTGCCACAATTTCCGGAATAAAACTTAATCAAACCAGTAAATTTAGAATCGGACTTTCTCAGACCACTCTTAAGTGCAGAAGATTATCGCATTCACTACATATCAACTTCCAGCCATGCATCACACCCGAATAAGCTCCTTAGCCAAGAGTCCTCAATCAACAACCTGCGCTCGGCATTGGGCAAAACTGACTTAAAGACGGGTAAAAGGAATACAAATTGAATCTTCTCCTTGTCTGCGCGAGACAGCGGTCCTCCGGATTAAATCCAGACAAAAGACCAGAGGGTAAATTCTAGATTGGGGCGAGGGTGATTGCAGGGGAGGATTGCCCCCGCAGATGTCCGGGATTGACAGAGACATTAACCTCGATGTCAAAGAGTGGGACAGACGGAATAGCAAAGATTGAGGTCGTGCGGGGCTTGGAACGTGACCCGGGAGTCCAGATTCAGCTCAGGAACATGCTTCCTCCACCCCCCATGGTAGATTCTTTAGGATGGAAAAGCGTCCCTACTCTGGTGGAATTCAATCAAATCGTTAAGATATGCAATTCAAAAATCTTGAGGGAAGGAAGACGGAATTAGGTTGGTAGAGTATTTTTATGTTTGATATTTATTTTCGAATGGATCTCCCTGGCCTTGCAATCAAAACCGCATGTAGTGATTTTTTTACGAAAGGAATTTTTTTTTGTAAGAGTAGTACTGATTAATCTGTTACGAATAAAAAAAAGTATTCTTTCATAGAAAAACTCGCAATCACAAACTGATGGGTTTTTTTTGGTAGTATTTATAGTTCGGTCAAATTGACGATATTTCATAATTCTGAAGTCTTTTCTTGTATTTGATACTTTTGAGTAAGATCTCTCCGATCAAAACAGTTTGTATGTTTTTCTCTAAAGAAAATTTTTCTAAGAAAAGTAAAATTGTGAAAAGTAAAAATAAATAAAGGATTTTATTTATCGAAAAACGTTTTAAAATGTTTATCTTTGGTTTATTTTTTATTTCGATCACATTATGTCAAAAAGGTTTACATTATTCTAAAAATTAATTTCGAAAATTTGAGTTCACAGTTCAACTAGTATCCGTCACCTCACATACAAACATGTACGGAGAAAATCTAATTTTTGTTTTACATCAATGTATAATCTACATGGTGGTTATGATTAAACAGATTGAGCTGTGTAGAAAGTTATTGAACCTAACACTAATTAATTTCAATTTCTCAAATACAAAATTTAAATCAATGACTTCTAAGTTACCACTCTTAACCAAAGGACAAAATCCAGGCCAATCAAGACTATTTCTAAGGTTACATTTCACTTAACCCGTGAGAGTACAGGTGAAGAATCTTTCACGAATGTTAGGTTTAAATCTCAAGGACTCAGTTTGAAAAACAAGAACTTTTATCTACAACTATAATTTTATGCCATAAACATTTGATGACCTTAGACAATGGACAAGCATCATACGTTTTTGAAAGCAAGTGAAATAAAAATGCCGTTTTCTTTTAAAAATATTTAAGATTTTCAGGAATTATTAAGGTTTTTAAATGACTACAAGGATTCCATTTTCCCGTCATAATCAAAATTGATTTTCTCTTTAACATGCATTTTACAAAAGAAACGATGAGTTTGACTGTAAAAATGATTGGAAATAAATGTCAATCAAATTAAATCAGCGTTGGATGATACATTCATTGAAACTGCAGACACACTTAACTTTAAAAATCAAGAATGTGCAATGCCAGTAATGGCACTGAAGTAGTTCAACACTTAATACACGAGTAAAAAAATTTTGCTAGTTGAAAATATCAGGAAAAGGATATTAGAAAACGATTTGGAAATCATAATCTTTGTCAAGAAAATATGCACATCAAATGTGGTTGAATTTTGTTCAATAGCTACTGATGGTATTTATATGTTATGAGATAGTACTGATAGCGTTTATTCTAATACGGTTTGGTCGTGTATAGGGCTTGTGAAAGCAATATAGCAGATATCTGACAGTTCTTGAAACATATTGGAATATTCATAAAATGCTTTTGTGATAAAAGAAGGCATCCATATTATGTATACAGCGTCAGTCGGTAATACGCTTTTAATTAGATGTATTTTTGTATTTCGAGGTACGAAAATACTTTAGACACATTTAAAAAACAATTGTCTAAGATATTTGGTATTTTTTTAATCAACGTTACACTGGAGCAATGCAATGGGATATTTTTGAGGGTAGTAAAATTTTAAGATATCATAAAATAAGTCAATAAGTAATAAGTCAATAAGTAATAAGTCAATAAGTAATAAGTCAATAAGTAATAAGTCAATAAGTAATAAGTCAATAAGTAATGTCAATAAGTAATAAGTCAATAAGTAATAAGTCAATAAGTAATAAGTCAACAAGTAATAAGTCAATAAGTAATAAAAATATACGGCGGCAGTGGCTTAATGTGTTTGTCCACTGATCTAGCAAAGTATAAATTATGGGCAGCGCAAAGTCTATTCCTGTGAGATTCGATTCCTCAATGGATGTATTTCTACTTTGTGTCAGTTAAACTTTCACTGTGTGTATTTTTTCCATTACTTGGTGTTTTCTGTCTTGTGTTTGGTACAGCTTGGCCAAATATGACCAATGTACCATAAAAATCAATGCAAGCAAGCAAACTATCTTCTTTCTTTAACGTAAATTTTATTTTCCATTTTGAGTGTCACCTTATTCCCAAAATTTCTATAGGCATCAAAGAGAAATAATTTATCAAAAAATTCATATTTGTCTATACATTTTTATTCATCCAAAACACTTAATGCACAAAATTTCAATGAAAAAAGATTTGTCTCTCTCTCTTTCCATTCATTCAAAAGAAAAAACTCATACCCTACGTTTGGAATATCTTTCATGGCAAGGTTTCCACATTAAGAAAGTTCCCTTTATGTTTATGGGACGTCACACATTTTACTTCGGAAAATAAACTTATTTTCAATAGTTGTCCTGCAAATACGCAATGCAAATATGCAAATACGTATGATGGGGTCCCAAGCAATGAAAAGCGAATATATGATTTCTAAAATGGCGGCGATAAGCTGTACCTAAAAGAACTCAACCACAACCATTTGGAGGCGCATAGCGAAAAGTTAATAACTACCGATGCCTACTATACCACATCGCAGTTCTCGTCGGAAATGTGTACCGCTCGATAAATTCAAACTTGGATATATTCCAAAGGAAAAAACCATTACAAAGAGAAAAATGTTACTCTAAAAAGTGGCCCTTATGATCATATGAAAACATAAAGCTTTTTTAATGGTAGAGGTTCCGCTTTTTATTTTTATATCTATATTCGGAGCTAATATATTTTTCTTGTATCTCCTCTGCTCAAGCGTGAGCTAACTCTACTCGGCAGGGTACCCTGTGTAACGCAATCCCAACCCCTTTGAGCGGGGAACGAACACAATGAGAAGGATATTTCAAGCGAAGATAGTCAGATGAACTTTAAATTGAATTTTATTCATGAAGTTAAGGCTCTTTTGAATGGGGGACCTCCCTTCGAGTAAAAGTCAACGACCATGGGGGGTTTGGTTTGCTGGGTCAAAAACCGAAAAGATCGATCTAGTTTGGGAGATAATGCCTTTTGTGGGTCTCTAAAACTACTAAAATATTACATGCGAGAGGACAAATCAAACTTGTGTATTCAAACAAGGGTGACTGTCATGGGTTTGCGGCTAGTACGAAATTTCTTTTGAGGGATTTATCTTCGGAATGATTTATGGGGCACTTTGTATTTTTGAACGCTGCGAGAGATTTTGTGTATTCTCGTCAAGTACATCGGTTCGGAACAAAATTAAACGAAGACGTGAGTGTATGTTATCTTTTGTTTCAGTTGCAAAAATACGTTTCATCTTAGAAATTATATTTTCTAAAACTTATCCGTGATTTAAAAAAAAAATGTATTACCGAGATTGCAGACAATTATTTGACTGCCAGGAGTTGAATTTTGGAAATTGAAATTTGCGAGGATAATACTTTACAATTTTATTTGAAATAATTAAAAAAATTTTAAAAAATCTCAATTAATAGTGAATGTTTATGTCATTAGAAAGTAAAGTCAGAAAATTTTATCTGCAAGAATATGTTGATAAAATGGAAAAATGTGTGAAAAGCTTTGAAATTTGTGCTGCTAAAAAAAACAGTAAATCCTTGATTATTCGAGCTCTGATTTACCGAATGTCCATATTATCCGAGCAGACTTTGATACCATATTGCCCACTACATCTACGTGTCTAGTATAGTAGGCAGATGATTAGTTGGTTTGGATTTAATGGCGCAAGATTCAAAAACTAATAAGCTACACTATGTTTACACAAGACAATAAAATTAATCAAAATAGATTTCAAATTATACTATCAACCAGGCCAACAAGTTTATTAAAATATTTGAGTAAACATTATAACAGCAAAATAAACGCTTCAAGAGCATTAAAAACAAATACAAAATAACATGACACTGAAAAAATAAAAATGCAGTTTAAAATTCATTGATGTGGAAAATGAAATGATGCAGTTTGCGTGTGAAAACGTTTATCAAAGACTTTTTCCAGATAATTTTAAAATACGTAACTCACGTCTAGATTTATCTGTAAAATTATCACAGTGTATATTTACTATGATA
Organism: Metellina segmentata; assembly: GCA_947359465.1. NCBI lineage: Eukaryota > Metazoa > Arthropoda > Arachnida > Araneae > Tetragnathidae > Metellina > Metellina segmentata. The sequence continues at coordinate 59,269,749 of OX375875.1, forward strand.
TAAAACCGAGTCAAATTACACTGGTAAACAAAATTTCACTTTTTTCGTGTCTCTGATAAATTAGGGTCATTCTTAAAATATTTTCTCCACTAATTCTGAATCTGCTTTCCAAATTTGTGTGTCAGGTATATGTGTTAAGTAACACGCGTCTAAAATTTTGAAAAAAGTATAGTTTTCACATTTGCTTACAACTTAAAATAGCTTTAATTCTAAGCTCTTTAGCTTCTTTAGCTATTAATGGCAGTACAAAAAGTATTTTTATATGATTTTCTTCTACATTTTCCAGCAGGAATATCTCTTTTTAATGTTCAACAGTAATCGGCCAGCATGTTTGGGCTCCGCTAGCCTTGATAACGCGATTCCATGATGGATATGTCCTGGTAATCGCTCATCGTGCTGGTCACTGACGTCATCTAAGTTTTCCGGGGGAAAAAAAAATCTAAATGTGAATGAAGAAAATATATTTTCAGTGACATATTGCAACCTAGAGCTTTATAGTTCTGAAGTAATTTCTCAACAAGGTCCTTATAGTTGTCCGCCTTGTTATTTCAAAGAAAGTTCCGGACTACTTTTTTGAATGACTCTCATGCAGGTGTTTCTTGCTCATTTATGGTGGCATCGAATTCAGGATCGTTCAGTAATTCTCGAATTTGAGGGCCAACGAATATGCCTTCCTTGAATTTAGCGTCACTGACCCGTGGAAATTTGTTTTTTAGAACGCTAAAACCGTCGCCGTTTCTATACAGTCCTTTTGAAAAATTTTCATCAATCCCAATTTAATGTGTAGAAATGGCAGGTAGATTCTGGGGATCCACCAGGGACTGATTAACGACATTTTTGGTTCACGGAATGAGCTATCTTCTTGGTGGCCATTTTGTTTTACATAATGGTTTTGTCTATCTCTGCTGTCCAATTCGCACAAGAAACAGCAATATTTGGTATACTATTCTTGTTGAAGACCGAGTACAAGGACAATGACTTTCAAATTTCCGCAAAGGTGCCTGGTGTGTCTTTCATATTGAACCATTCATAATATCCATTGTTGGGTTTTCAAGCATAGAGTATAAAGGCTGGTTAGGCTAACACGCAACAATGGAAAATGTAATTGCGGAAAACTGGTGCCTAATGGACGATTTCTGACGACGGATTCAGAATCAGCATCGAAAAATACATAAGAAACATACTCAGCGTCCAGGAGACAAAAACTTTGTTTACCAGTGTTATTCTCAGTGTTTTATGACTCTTTCAGTTTATCAGTAGTATAACATATAGAACAGTAACTTTTTCTGTTTTTCGCATGGATTGTTTTGAGTTGCTGCGTCCGTATTTTCCAAGTTTCTGTTTATTAGAGGTTGCCTCGATACACATTACCGCGAATAATTTAGATTATACTCTATTCGTTAAAGTAAAAAGCTTTAGGACGGTTAAAAAGGTATACATTTATCATTATTCTCATTAACCTAAAGAGTTTTAATGTGACAGCAAATCGTCGTAGGCATCTTTAAAGTACTTTTATATGTACATACAACCTCTCTGAAATAGTTAATTGCTTACAAAGTTCCCTCCCTTGAAATAACCTTAAATAGATTTCTTTTCATTGATTTTAAATAGATGTTTGAGAAGCCTTAGAAAACCTTTAAAATACATATTTCAAGAAGCCTTAGAGAATTAAAAAAGTTTCAATTATCGATGGTACTTCTCCTACAAACAACGTGTAGGCGGAGGATTAAAGGGAGAGAAAAAGGAAACAAACACCGAAGAGAGAGGGAGAGCCGGAATTTGTTTTCTTTCTCGCGAAAAAAATTAATGTTCTCCCTCTAAAAACAAATTTGCGAGCAGAAAAGCTGAACTTAAAAATCCAATGGAGAAAATTAAGTCACGAGGCAAGCACTGACGTCTTTGGGAAATTTGATGGAAAGCTTATTTCTCTCCAAACTCTTCGATTCAGCACATAGGTGGCAACTGCGAATTTCTAATACAACCGCTGTCGCGAACAGACTATAGGGGAGGCGGAAGGCGGGTGGCTGCCATTATAAAAAAAGCAAAAGTAAGAGAGAAATGCTTCAAATAAACAAATATGCAAAGGAGCCGAAAGACATAAAAGAAACGAAGTCTCCCTGAAGAATAGGCAACAGGAAGCGTTTTTCCAAACGTCGTCCTAACGACAGCGGGTATCTTTAGAAATGGAATTTCAAGTAACAACTGGAAGAAAAAGAAAAGAAAAAACGAGGAATTTCCTTTCCTTTCCTTTCACGTTTTCTTCTACATATCTGCAAAGGTAAATACTTTTTGATACCTTATTAAAAACGTTGGCGAAAGCGGACGAGTAAGCGAGAGGAAGAAAGGAGAGGCATATAGGGAAGCTGGGATAGAGTAAAAGGGGTTTGGGAAGAAGGAAGAAAAAAATTTCTTCTCTCATTTCTTTGTGTATATTATAAACTAGTTTCATTTAAATTGTATTATTTTTCTGCGAGGAAATAGGATTTTTTTGCATTCTCCGGCGACGAACCTTTCTGTTTCCGAATCACGTACTTTCTCTTTCCGTGAATTGGGGAGTATTTTTTTCTAATTCGTGTACCTAAATGATGCACCTCAGATAAAAATATGAAACTCAAACGGACTGCGTAGCGAATTAATTTAAAATTAGTCGGGAAAGAATGCATATTTCATGTTTCTTCTCATGTGAGAGTGATAACTTATTCAATTCTGATAAAATAATTATACGAATTCATTTGAAGTTTGTTTTTGTTAAATTTATTAGTATTTAATAAAATATCTGAAAGGTTTGAATCCTTTAAATGTGTTCTAAATGGAACAAATCTTTAACCAACCACTTTTATATCATAACATGGTAATTATGTAAAATTATTTTCACTCACTTTTCTCGAAAGACATATAAAATTGTAATAGTAAAAATTATAATGCATGAAATAACAAAATTATTATTAATCACATACTATTATTCTAATTGGAAGAACTTCATTAACTGTTAAAAATTTCATCATTTAGAATTCAAGTATCTATATCAGAAAGAACAAATGCTAATAGTTTAATTCACATCGTATTATTTAGTAAATGTTTTACTTATCACGAATGATTTTCTTATAAAAATGGAACGTACCTATGAGTAAAATATCTTGAACAGACAGATTTTATTAACCTGCTTAAATCGTTAAGTTAATTTATTTATCGTTATTGAATCCTTTTGCTACATGTGGCAACTCCAGTAACCAAAATATACTTAATGGATGTTAATAAACAATGTCAGAAAGAATTAAATTGTAAACAGTAGTACGTTAATCATTTATAATGTACAAGGAATAAAATATCGACTTCAAGATTTTTTTTTCTTGCATTTTGCATTAATTGAAACTAGACGCTAAGCAACAGTACAAAGTGGAATTGCAGTTAACGATAAGCAGAATGGAAAATATATTGAATCATAAAATACCACCTGCATTAAAAAGTGCATTATATACAGCAACCACAACTTTCTGTGTTGCACATAAACGCGTTCATGTACTCCTAATTATCATACTTCTCAAGGTAACATGTTTAAAAAACAAATGTAGTAGAATGCAGGTAGAGAGAAATTGAATAGGCCACATCAAAATGAACCTAAGATAACAGACGTGCGAGTTGTAGGTGGAGAAGGTAAGATTGCAAGAACTCTTACCCTGGGTGTATTTCTCCCTTCTTGTGCAGTAAAACTTTTCTGTTATGCCTATTACTTCACATTATCAGTCTTGTGATTGGCAAAACCATACAGCTTGAAAGTCCACTATCTGGACAAAAGTATTTGGACACTGCATATTTTTCAGAAAAAGTGCTTTATTATTCTATTTAGTAACTGGTAGGACCTCCTTTTGCGTGTATTACAGCTGCACACGTCGAGGCATACATTTCACAAGTTTTCTGTAAGTCTGGGCAGGAATAACTCGTCATATCTCTTGCAGGGCTCTGAACAGGCCAGTCAAGCAAATTCACCTCATTTTCAGGAAACCAGCCCAGCACTCGTTTTGCAGTATGACCTTGAGCTCAATCTTGTTGGAAGATACAACCATCATCGCCATAGTATTGCTATAGTGTAGGCAAGGCCTAATTATCAAGAACGTCGAGGTACACGTCAACGTTCATTGTTCCAGTTCATAAAGCAATGGGCTGAGTCTTAACCAGGAAGACAACACCACACTAAGATGGATCCTTTTCCGAATTTCTGCAGTGTCCAAATGCTTTCGTTCATGTAGTGTATGGGTTCATCACTTGACGTTGTCTTATTTGTAAATGGCGCATGTTGGCAAAATAAATCACTTGCACCATTAAACTCTGCCAAATAAACATAGCAGTACGTTCCTCACATGCAGCTTGAGTGTGTCCATTAGTTCGCGTTGTCTTGTGATTGGAACAACTTGCCCAAATGATTCTTGCTCCATATAAACTGAACAACAAAACATTCCTTGCACAGTTTGAAATACAACAAAAGTTCCATCCTATTACAACTGTGTGTGCTGCCCTACAAACGACAAAACCTCGCGGTGTATTCAAAGAAGCTTTGTCCCCCGCCAAACCGTTTTCCGGATACGCGTAAACATAATACCACGGCATAAGACAGTAAACCATCAGTCCAGACTGACAGATCGCACGTTTGACAAGCCATTCCCTCAACCAAAATCACTCTCTCCAATGCATCCCTCTTGCTGCGACCAAAATATGCCAGTAAACAAAATAACAAGAAGGGAAAAAATGCCCGCTCTACGGCCTCGAAGGAGGTGACGATGACTATCATTCGACGTTTCGCTTCACAGTGTCTTTATTTTTCTTTCATCTTCTTTCCTGCCACCCTCCCCCTGGATAGCTATGGAATGTACATCCAATATCCGACGTTACGGATCCCTGGTTCGCCCACCCATCCCTCGCTTGTCAACGTCAGTCGGTCGGATAACACGACAAATACTCGCAATAACTGTCCCACAGACACCCTTTCCTGTATTGTTTGCCTTCTGCCATCCCCCCGTTCTTTGGTTGAGGGGCGGTTATTTCTGTCCGAGAGGGCTGCTGTAAAAGCTGCCGCTGCTCGTGCATAACTCTCGGTCGCGAATATGGATGTTGACATTTGCTATGACATTGTGTCATGTAGTCTTTAATCTGTTACTTTCTACCGAAGGAAGGTCGATTTCGAAACGGGGATGTATTGCTGCTTCAACAATGAGGGCGGACGTTTTTTATGGAACCGTGTTCAATTACCGTGGACTTTATGTGATAACTAGGAAAGAATTTGAGCCACAGGATCAATTGAGGCTATATAACTCTTTGGGTTATTAATCAAAAATTCCATTTAAAAAAAGTTTTAAATATTTTTTTCGTGCGATTTTGAACTAGTGAGCCAGATGAAGCACACTGGTGTGTCTTAAGGATGGCGAAATGGTTTAAATTGCATACAATTTATTTCACTTCGACGGTTTTGTTTCGAATTTTTTTTGAATATATGCGCAAATACTTCAAATTCCTTCAAATACTCAAATACTCCTAAAAATGAGTCGCTGTATCCCGGTTGGAAGATTAACGGATGAGCAATCGAAGGGCTGCGAGTTCGAATCCCAACAAAGACGTCGTGTACTTTTGGGATGCAGGTAATCTGTCGTGACATCACATTACCTCACGTTAACGTGGTGTGGAAGTTTGGAGATTGGGATGTTAGCTCAGGTGTGACCTCGTCATCTGACCGTGGTTCAAAATCACGTGCTGTCCTCATCGGATCTTTCCTTTCGGGTTTGACCGCCATCAATATCCCGTTGAGTTGCTCCAGTGCGACTTTGATTAAATACCTACCTACCTAAGCATATTTTATTTTGAGTATTATTTTTTTCTGTACAAGTATCATGAATAAGTAGTTTCGAAGATTGTTTTAAAAAGCCCACTTGGGAGTAAATATAATAGGTAATTAAGGAAATGTTTTATATATATATATATATATATATATATATATATATATATATATATATATATATATATATATATATATATATATATATATATATATATATATATATATATATATATATATATATATATATATATATATATATATTTTGGTACGACACGGAATTTTAGCAATTAATTTATGTGTATCATGGGATGAGGAAGATTGAAATTCGCTGTTCTAGCGGAAACATATGTAGACTTTTGCTTTTTTTTTTTTTTTTTAATCTTACCAAGGGCACAATACATGTTAGCATAGTGAAAGGTTCTTTGATGATACAAATGATACAATGTTCTTACAAATGATACCTGAAATCGAACAAAGTTAAAAACTGCTGTTAATTGCATAAAAACTTAAAAACTGATCGAACTATAGAATTTTAAAATTAAGATAGTCGATGGCCATTTTAACGGCTCTACACGCTTACCATCTCGTCGGCTTTCAAGTGAAACACACTAAGTCATGAAATTTCGAGGTGAGAGTTTTGTCGCTTTTCTTGAGCAGAATATGGCGATATTTAATCAAGCGAAGTCTACTAACGAATTTTTCTTCGTATAAAAGTTAGATATCTTCTTAAAAAACATTCTGTGAGAAGAAATTTTCTCCTTCGTTTTCTGATTTAGGTAAATAAATCACGCCGCACTGGACCAAAACAAAGGGCTATTGACAACGGTCCGGTATCAATCCCAAATGGAAAGAGCCGACGACATATGACGAGGACAACACCTGAGCTTGCTCCCTACTCTCAATATTTCCTCAGACTACCAACGTGAGGATATTTGAGATCATGGTAGATTTGACAAGCACTAATACTAACGTACACTGTGATCTTTGTTTGAATCAAGTTTCAAACTCGCAACCTTCCAGTTGCTAATCCAAATCTACCAACGAGCCTCAGCAGCTCGTTTTCTCAGAACTATGTTTTTGTGCCTAGTGTTTCACTTAAAAGACAAAGATACAGTGCAAGGACTAAAATATGAATCTTATATTTTTAAAAGCTATATATAAGCCACAGATATACGAATGTAAAATTTAATTTGAAACTGGCAATGATAAGAATCTAAAAGCAGATCTTCTGATTTTGACTCAGAGATGACGATTGTTGACATCGATTCTTCTGTCTGTTTGTCATTTAATTGTTTTTGATATATTTAGCAATCGTTTTTATCTTTATATGGTCAACATATTTTAGCTATTCAATCGCCCTATTTTATTAAAAGTGAACCTCAATATTACTACAGGATGTCTAAAATATATTATTAGTGAACAAAACTGGAGGTGTTTTTAGTTCGAATGTTCCGAATATAAGAGTAATTTGATCTAAACAATGAGTAATAAGGAATATGCTCATATTGGAATATAGTATTAAACAGTAGTTAAATGAGTAGACACAGGAGCCAAATTGAATCCGGTACAAATTGTAAAGCTCAATTAGTGTCCACAATCAACGGTTCTATTTTATTTAACTTTGGATGTTAAACATTTTTTTTAAAAACTTAAATGCATTTTCAAAGTTTCGAATTCACTCGAACAATTAAAGGGTTCTGAGTAGCACAGTGATATGCAACTTTTAAAAATTTTCAGGCAAGCAATATTCAAGTTTGAATAATTCCAAAATTATTTGAGCCAGTATGGTGGTTATGATCCTCGGTTATCACCGAGTGGGCCCGGGTTCGAATTCCGGATATGGCATGGATGTAAAATTGGGAAGAGAAGTCGAACTTTCGCCTGGAATGGATTCCCGTCTTGAAAGGAAAGCAACGCACCCCTTCTGTTCTTTGCTGGGATCATCGTTCGTAATAATAAAATATTCTTCTTCTGTACTTGTCTTGAATGTTTCTGTTCATCCCTTGCTTTCATATGTATCCCAGAAGAACATACGACAACAACAACAAAAGGTCGTGAAATCTTAAAACTTTCAAACATTTCAAACTCACTCAAACAGAAAAGAAATTCTTTTGATCCTCTCGAATATTTAGTTTTTTTTTTCATGATTGGATTTTCAATCCATGGCTTATCTCACTATGGTTTTCAATTATTATTTTCATAAAATTTATGTCATTATGTTGCAGCAGTTCTACATACTAAAGCAATATATTTAGCACTACAGTAAATTCTGCAATAGAATGCTATTAAAAAGTAATAATTTCACAAAGTGCTTAGTTTTCATACTTTACTAAACTCTTCTTTCATTTTTTCTTCTAAGATTAGAAGATATATCACGTACTTTTGAACTGAAAAGAACGAGATTTATCAAGTTAAATTTATTACCAACGCAGTAGGCCATTACAGACACAAATCCTTCAGCCAAAGATTTATTAAGTTATCCTCTGTATGTATTACAGAAATCTATACAACAAATCACGCTACTTGAAAATCATCAACTAAGAAAGTATTTTGAGTTACTGAAATAAAAAAAAAAACGAAACTTTAAGGAATTTTTCCCTCCTTCTCAAGAAAGTGAAATTACCTCCATAGAAGTCAATAAGAGAGGATCAAATCCTTACTACTTTTTCTCGAAGTCACGCAGTCTATTTTTATTTACACTTGATTCATTGCCCATATTGGAAAATGCTGATATGATATCCATCAGTCACGCTCAAAAGCTCCTCTTCGTACGAGAAGGAATATAAAATCGCTAAATAAATAATGCGCTCAAAAACTCCCCTCAGAGCCAGAAACTTTTCCTGACCTCGTATTTTTCTATTTAGTACTAACTTTTGAATCTACATTTCACAAATCTTCCCCTCTTCTTTTTGTGTGGAAAAAATATATTCCCCTTAGAAAAATGTTTTTTGATATTTCATAACCTCTTTACCGAAAACTTTCTTTTTGGGAAGTCATTGGGGTGGAAAGGGAAAAAGGAAAAGAAGTAGGGGAAAATATGAGTGTAGGGGAAACTAATGGGGATAAGGCGTTTCGTTACGTGGTCGGGCGGAAATGACGCGCGCGAAGAGTCGGAAGTCGGCAGTTGTTCTCTATAGATACGATACGAAATAAACACAAAACCAGGCCTAGCCCTCCATTTTGGAAGACATTTTTTGATTTTCTTGGCTTTTCAAGCTAATTCCAAACCAGTTGCAATATCTTATGATTTGTAAATCAAAACAGTTTTCTAATTCCTGTTTAAAGATAGTATAATTTTTATGTTCTTAAGATTTTCAGCTGTGTCGCCAAATTATTTTGTTTTTTAGAATCATTAACAATATTTATAATGTTTATACATCAAAGTTGGGATTCAGTTCATCACTCTATGATCATCCTTCACCATTCAAGGACTAATCAGACCAATAACAGCGGCTTGTAACTTTTTAACTGTGGTACCGAGCTCCAACTACAGAAATATACTTTCTTAAATTTGGGATTTGGGCTTGGTGCAATATTGGCCATTCGACTTAATAAGCGACCTATCAATTATTTATGAATTAAACAGCGCATATTAAAAAATTGTTGATTAACTAGGATTTATAATGGTACTTATTGAGCTATTTTAGGGTTTCTATAAATAGAACATTTTTATCCAATATTATATGCTTAGGTAAATTATTCATTTTGATCTTCGAACTACATTCATTTCATGCTGATCTTAAAAGATTTTTTTGTAGTGTAACAAATATGTGTTATCTTATAAGCAACAAAAATAAGTTATGGCTTTAACAACTGCCTGCCCCCCCCCTGTAAAGAACCAAGTTCTTGTTCAAGCACTTGTCCTCGATAGTAGTCTTTATGAGTAAAGACACTTAAAAGACATCCATGCAATGTTTACATTGGTTAAATGTTCTTCTGAAAATTGAATGTCTTCTAAGATCATTTGGTACAAAGGTACTTACTACGTATATAGTAAGTAGATAAAAAATGAACTAAAAGATGAATTTGAAAAGTATTGAAATCAAAAGAATTTTCAAGAGAAAGGAATGACGTTTTGGCCATTTTGGTAAACTTCTGAGGCGTACACATGTTTAGTATATCCGTTCTGCAATCTGCAGTGCTCCCTATATGAATTCTAACGCGTTGCTTACATTGATATTAAATGTTCCTGGAACTTTAAATGGCCTCCTGAATCATTTGACACAACGCTAACTGCTATGTCGTTCATTTAAAAAAGTAGAAAAAATGAAATTGAAAATTACTGAAATTTAATCGTGTTTTAAGGGGTATGGATTTAATTCCATTGAACTGGGGAGCAACGAAGTGGACTATTTGCGAAGTTCTGGGATAAATTCCGAAGGGAGAGATCCAATACCATGTAATTTTGAGCCACGGTCGGATGACGAGGTCACACTTGAGTTTGCACCCCCACTCTCTAAACTTCAACAGAACGTCAACATGAAAATATTTGAGGCCACGACAGATTAACACGCAGCAGCCCCCATGTAAGCGATGGTGGATGAATTCCAACTCTCGACTCTCCTGATGCAAATAAGCTACACTTATAACCGGGCCACAGCAACCCCTTCATTTTCAAGAGGTAAGAATATTAATCGGATTTGGTTGCGCTAATTTAACCATAATACAAAGTAGTATGCTAGATAAAACCCTCACACCTATTTTCCGATTCGTTTTTTATGTGTTGTATGTAGGTAATTAATTAACGTTGCACTGGAGCAACAGAACGGGCTATTGGCGGCTATCCGGGATGAATTCCGAAGGAGAGATCCGATGACACCACGTACTTTTGAACAAAAGTCAGATGACGAGGTTCAAATCTGATATGGCACCCCCACACTCCAAACTTCCACACCACGTCAACCTAATTCCAGTTGAGGCCCGGACAGATTTAACGTACACCTTTCCCCTTTGTACACGACGGTCTTTGGTTGTATTTGAACGCACAACACTATGGTTGCTAGTCCGTTACACTTCCAATCGACCAACCGCGTTCCCTTTTCTTAAGTGTGGAAATATGTTAAAATAAAAAAAATTTAGTGTAAATATGTTAAAATAAAATATTTTTAGTTGAACTATGTTAAAATAAAAAAATTTTAGTGGAAATATGTTAAAATAAAATTTTTTTCAATGACGGACCATTGACCTTTTTGTTTTTGTCCACTGACGCCTACTTGTGAAGGAACACCCAGTGGATGATCAGCTGCTATTCTTAACAGGGATAATCGGTAACATCCATCCTGGGACCTACCGTGCAGCAGACGTACCATTCACGTGAAACGTTTAAGTACACTGAGCGTTGCCATTTAAGATCTAAAAAAGTCAAACCAACATGTCGACTTGTAGTCACGTGACTGTTCTGTGAAAATAAGTACTTGTTTAGCCAATTTGGTAGTTTATCACCTCGTTTGGCGATATAACAATCTTTTACACGAGTTGCGTGAATGCTCATTTTATAGTAACTTGGGGGCTCCGCCCCCTGCTCGCCAACCAATTGTACCATAAGAAAGAGTACAATGTTCGGTATTTAGTGATGTTCTCAAATTTAAAAAATAATAGTATTAAGCAGTAGATATGACGGTTTTAACAAAAAGTAACGAAAATATCCATAGAGTCCTAATTTTGTATGACCAACTTTTGATCGCATCGAATTTATTTATAAACCAATTTCAAAAATAATTGTACCATAAAAAAAGTACATTCTGAGGTATACTGCGATATTTTCAAACTTAAAAACTAATAGCAATAAGATATAGATATGACAGTTTTAAAAAATAGTAACGAAAATGTCCCGATTTTTCCCGAATTTCAAAAAAAAAAAATATTATCAAGAACCAAATTGAAATTTCTAAAAAAACTCGACGAGCTGTAAAAATTTACGTTGAGAGGTACTCTTTAAAAAAAAAACTCACGGCTTAAGACTGAAATTTTGTATGTGTTTTGCTCACTCGCGGAAGAAATTTCGCTTTTTCAACTTTGACATTTAATAAACCCTTAACTAATAACAGCATCGAAAAAAAGATCGTTAGAATTGTCCAGGGAACACGATGAAGAACAAACCATGTGAATTTCATATTTTTCTGATCCGAACTTTCTAGTGAAACCGTCTAAGAATAGAGCTAAACAACACAGTTATCAATCCTGTGGCGGCGACGGCGGTAACTTTTTTTTTTAATATAGAGAGATTACAAAAATAGTGAAATCGCCACTACAATATTATATCGCTCATACTAATCACATTATGAATCAATGGATGCTCGTCTTTTCCCATCTCATTCAGATGAGGAATGTTCATATCCTCCCGGAAGACTAAAGTAGCCTGACCCTCATGTGACTACTAGTTTTGGTCACATGATCCCGGGCACATTAAAAGGTTACCACTGCTCAATCTACGTTTATACCTCCTCTATGACACAAACACTATGACCACTTTAGTTAGGTGGCTCAAAATAGAACTATATTGACTCAAATAAAATTTACCTAAAAAGATGCAATGTGATAATCCTTAATTTTATGCATTTGAAAAAAATTATTTTTAAATTTTAAAACCAACATTGTAGCATCTCTCAAAGTGAAAAAAACAGTTTAATAAGCTCCACGAATACGAGAGATCTGGCATTTTTTTACAGAATTAAAAGACCAAATATGGCTCCCCTGCTCCCTTGCTCTTTTTGAGTGTCTCGACTCATAAAAGACCATCCAGGAATCATTACAGGGAATAATGAAACTTCTCCCTTCCTCGGTCCCTTAATGGTCCTCCTTCGCATCGGAAACGGGGCACTGAGCGCGAGAGAGGGCCCTCTTATAATCGCCCCGAATTCGGAACTATAAAAATCCTTTCCACTCAATTAAATTTGATCGCGAGTGGAACTCTCCCTTCCTTCCTTCTCATATATAACTCCAGTTTCGCGAAAGGGAGGGAAGAACGAGCAACGAAACCCTACAATAGTCCTTCATAACAAAATAATAACGAAGGAAATCAATAAAAAAAAAGAGTGGAGTGGTTATGTCAAAGAAAATCGCCCTCCCCCAGTGTAATTTTTCAAGAAGATAATTCCACGGGTGGCGTCATGTCGAAATAACAGGCTTTTACGAAGAGACGTGCTTTATTAAAAAAAGGAAATACGTTTCGCAGATCACGTTTTACAGGTCGAAATTTTCAGAGAACGCAATCAGAATCATTCGGATTCGTCCTCTTTTCCTTAATATAGTAGGTCATTTTTTGAAACATAATGGAAGGTGGAATTAAAATTTGATGGCCCTGAAGCACTTTACTGGGTAATGATTGGGCGATTTTGTTTTGTGGATTCAAGAGATGGCTGGAAATAATATAGAAACACTAGGAAGTTTCGTACTTAGGAGTGAAAACCAAATCTTCTGTCCAAGCGATTTAGATCAAGTTAGCTACTTAAAAATCAGTCCCCGGTGTAAACGGGTTGGAGTCATTATATTATATTCATTGAAAAAATGGAAGTCAAAGACCTTACCGTTTGATTTATTTGGGATGTGTAATATATTGTCACGTAAAAATAATAAAAAATTTAAAGGTTTGTCAAATTGGTTGTGTGGAGCTTTTAAATGCATTCTAGAAAGTAAAAGTGCATAATTTTAAATTTATATCTGTTGCCGTCTAACTGGTACAGTTTGTCATAACGTTTTTCTGTAACCCAATAGATATCGAATTCGAATCCCTGTTTGCAAGTACATGGTTGTTCGTGATCGTCCTTCTTAGGACTAACGGTGGCCTTCCAACTGTATGATCTTTCGTAAATAGCTGACAGATAATCCTTGTATTGCCAAAGGCCGAAGAAGTCAGTGGTTGGGATTTAAAAAGTAATTATATTTGTTAACAGCTTGGAAGCCAAATACGTTTCTGTTGTGTAAACACCTAAAAAATTCCAGTATTCTGTGATATAACTAAAACCATACTTAATTTCAAACAGTTAAATAGACAGGTTAGAATTTTAAACAGCTCAGTTGGTTCGTACCTCTACACAATCCACCCGTGCAATTTGAAGTCGACAGATCTTTCCCTGGACAGTAGCGTCCTCCATTCGACGGTGTTGGATTCGTACAGGACCGGCGTCGGTGATGCCTGCAGTCAGCGCCACAGCTCGACCACGATGACCACGACGTCCATCGACCATCCACGGCTGCAAAGTTAGAACAAACATCGTTATTAAATTAAAGGAACAAAACATTACATTTAAGAATGACGATTCAAAGAGGACAATCACATATTTAAAACATAAGATACACAAAATGGCTTGTCCTACAGTATTAAAGAAATTGTTCCATCTAAGATACTACTCGTGCTACATCTTTTAATGCTAAACTTCTGATTTAGAACTTAAAAGTTTACTCGGGTAGGAACGAAAATCCTGTCTCTCAGATTTCATGAAACGATAAGCCACAAATCATATAAAATCGTTATTCTTTGCAATATCGATTGTAATATTCCCATGTTGTAGATCAATTTAAGTCGCCGATGCCAATCTGGTTTAGGGAAATTTCAATCTTTACTATTCTAATCAAGAAATACAGTAACTCCAAATTCGGTCATTTGAGGTAGAAGATTGAGTTGAGTAGCAGCTATGATAAAGAAATCGTCTCAAAGTGGATTTCTAGCCACTGTGTTTATGGCAACGATGTTGCCAAATCCCTAGTCAAGAAAAGCTCATCCGTTGTACAAACTTCTACTGTTGGTGTGTGTTTTAATAAAATCAAACTGTTTATTAAAAAAATCATTATAAAGATGATGCTCGTATCGCAGCCTATTGGACAAAATCTCTCAAAAAGTCTTGGAGGGATACTATTGCTGATATCCCTAAGTGGTCGTGTCGTAAAGCTGTTGCTGAATTTTGCTGTCAATCATTTTCATCACATTAATATCAACCTGTCTATATCTGCAGGCTTCTTCCATGAAAGCTATCTCCTTCTTCCGTTGTCCTGCGCGCGCTCATTAAAAATTCTTTATTCGATCGCTACAGAGAAGCCAGGGCCCATTTGAGTTTTAAAGACAATTTCAGATCTGCTCTTGTAGATTCATGTATTACTTTATTCTATTGTATCGTATTTTTTGGTTCCTCATTCTAACACAAGTTTCGTAGCATTGTCATTCGAAATAAAAAAGGATTAGGTTGTCTCTTGCTGTGTATTAAATATTTTAATTTATATCATTCGAAAATTGTACAAATGCTGAATTTGTAACAAATCGAGTGGTCATATTGTTGTCGAGAATTATTAAACATTCGATATTCATACCCACAGTGTATAACAGCAGTAAACCCAAAATGACTTTGCTTGTAGATGCTGTTGTTTCAGCAGGTAATTATTAATTAATGTCGTACTAGAGCAACACAACGGGCTATTGACAACGGTCCGGGATCCCTTACGGCAAAGATCCGAGGACAACACCTCGGAATTTTGAACCACGGTCAGATGACGAGGCAACACCTGAGCAGGCACCCCACTCACCAAACTTCCACACTAACCCAACGTAAGAACTTTCGGCCACGACAGATTTAAGGTGCACCAGCCGCCTCTACACCATATGCTTACAAACTTCCATGCCCGGATCTAGATTCGAACCAGGAACCTTCCGATCTAGAGGCTAACATCTTAACCACTATACCGGTTGCTCTAGTAGGACAAAGGTATAACACATGTTTTTCAAACGGTGCATCATACTTCAAGTTTCAATTTACTGTAGTAAACATTCCTTTTTTAAGCATTCATTTTCTAATCAGTATAAATTTAATCTATGTAATAAGAATGGAGTGTTTGTTTGTACATTGAATATTTTCGACCCATTTCAAGTTTTCTATCCATTTTGGATACTTCTGATGCCAAATCCGCCTCTTCCGCATTTGGTGTCTGTCTGTCCGTCTGTATGTATGTACCCTATACACGTCCACACGGTTCAATATATTTTCATGGAAATTTGCATGCAGTGAGTATTTATCTTCATTTAGTGAGTGAAAGTAGTTGCGAAAGTCTGTCTGTCAGTCTTTTTGTTCTATGTTCGTTTTTGTGTTTGTGCAGGCATCCCATGAATTCCATTCCAGATATTTGATTGCAATGTATTTTATTTTATACATTATTTATCAGTTTAGTGAATGCAATATTAAACATTTCTTCATTGTTATATTTAGATGAGTTACATGCTAAAACACCTGAGTAAGTATACTTAAATCAACCGTAATTTGGTAGTTTTGGAAAATTTGGAATGCATATTGGGACAGACGATATTTTTCAAATAACGGAAACTCTTTATTAGAATAAATAGCAGGTATTGTTTCAACTCACAACTCAAGATCATTAATCATTTGCAACTTGAAGTTTAAAGCAAATAGATTATAAGATTAATCATTGAATTTTGTATTAATCGGTGAGGAATATTAAACTGTTAATCCCTACAAAATAAGATACACAAGTCAGAGCGCGACATAAAAATCTCACGAAAGGAGGAAAAGAAGTATTCGTCGAGAGACGAAAAGTTAAATCCCCAACTTGCAAAATCTTCATCTTATCCAACGACATGTCACCCTTTCATCCCGCCTCTTCTTCCGCAGGTGAACCGGACACGTCATTATCGTCTGCTCTTTCTCCTCGTCCTCCTCAGAACAGGTGATTCCTCCAAATATTCCATCCCTTTTCGAACATAACGATGTCTTTCTTATGAGTAACTTTCATCGTCCGGAAGGATATTCCCATTGTCAGCCGAGTCTTAACGAATTTCCCCGAACACGCGACATTTCTTCGGCATTTCCCGTCTGGGAGCGCGATTCAATCAGCGACTCGTCGAGTTCTCGGGTTATTATTTTTTTTACGAAACGTCAAGGGAATGGGTGAAAAAATGTTGAAATCTTCACTTGATAAAAAAAATTGTTCACCCGTTGCGGTTGTTTAATATCCGGGATTTGTAAGATTGGCGTTTATCTTGCTTGGCATACTGTGATTAAAAAAATAATATAATAATCCTATTTAAGATCGGTACGATCGATGTAAGAGGCAGTGACATAAAGTATAGCAGTTTAGATTCTTATTACAATGTTGTGTTGATTATTGAATAATTGTTGTTGGTTGTTTAATATCCGGGATTTGTAAGACTGACGTTTAAATTGCTTGGCATACTGTGATAAAAAATAATATAATAATTATATTTAAGATGGACATGATCGATGTAAAAGGCAGTGCCATGAAGTATAGTAGTTTAGATTCTTATTGCAATTGTGTTGATTACTGAATAATTGTTATTGGTTGTTTAATATCTGGTATTTGCAAGACTTACGTTTAACTTGCTTGGCATACTGTGATAAAAAAATAATATAACAATCCTATTTAAGATGGGTACGATCGATATAAGAGGCAGTGACATGAAATATAGCAGTTTAGATTCTTATTACAATATTGTGTTTATTATTGGATGATTGTTGTTGGTTGTTTAATAACCGGGATTTGTAAGACTGACTTCTAAATTGCTTGGCATACTGTGATAAAAAAATAATATAATAATTCTATTTAAGATGGGTACGCGATCGATATAAGAGGCAGTGACATGAAGTATAGCAGTTAAGATTCTTATTAGAATTGTGTTGATTATCAAAATAATTGAACGAAGAACGATTTTTCGAAATTTTCAGAAATAAATGATTAGTTTGTTAAACTTTTTGATTAAAACATAGTTGTTAGAAAGATGTTTTATTTGAATTTTCTAGAAATCTATTTGATACAAGTTATAATTGCTGTAAATTAAGAAATGCAATCAATTTAAGGATATCGTCGTATGTTAAAATAAATTGTAGCATGACTATTTATCTTTTGAAGTTTTCAGAACCTTTTTTCGACAGCAAAACTAATTTTAATGATGGGGATTACAGTAAAATATGTAGCAAGCGATTTTCTGTGTAAATTAATGCTAAAATCACACCGTTACATGCCTTTTATTATTCAATATATTTTACAAACACCAATCCCATGCATGTTTACTATGAGCTTTGAAACTTGGGAGAGATCGAGATTTAAATTTCTGCATCACAGAAGTCGAAAATAAAACTAGAAAACAAGTCATTAATTTTTTTTGGTTGATATTAAATCAAAAGAAATTAATTTTTGAACAATAGTTTTAGTATTTATGGTTAAAAGAAAGAGAAAAAATATATTTCCAAGAAATTATCGATAGATTAATATAAATAACTTGTAAGTGGCACTTTTACGAAATTCGCAGTTTTATCGACATGTTTATCCAAAATGAACGGAGAAGTGTGTGAGAAACAGCTTGATTTATTTTGAAAATTCCCATTCACCTATACTATCTCTTCCCAACTACTCAACAGATCCATTAGCTAATACATCAGATGAAACGATCATTATTGATGCTTCTTGTAGCGCTATGAGTTGAGGAGCAAAACAACGAACTGCTAATCAACAACAGCACTCTCAAGGATTACCAACTAATCGAACGAACAAGAAGAGTAAGATGTGATCAGATTATAAACCAGTCAAGACCAAGAGATCCAATACGCATGATGGCCGATGATTTTTATCAAGTCCACCTTTTGCAAGCCAGTGCAATTTTTCATTTCAAATTAGTTTCTCCGTTCATATAAAACACAAAACAGGTGCATCGGACAAATAGAGCTTATTAAGAATTGTAAATATTATATTCTCAAAAGTTAATAATTTATGTCAAAACTTTTTTATTCTTTGAAGAAAAATCTGAATTTGACTTTTCCTGTCAAGACATTTTACTGCAGGTTTAATGACGACTCGTTCGTCTAGTGGTCATAGTGCTGGCTTCTGGATCTAAAGGTTTTTGGTTCGAATCCGGGGTAAGGAATGAAAGTGTTTATCCGTTCGAAATGAATGGCGCAACCTCTCTGTAAGCGGATTGAGCGAAGAATGTATGGTATGTATGCGAGTTGTAACTAGCCCCCGTAGTGCAAGGAGGTTTACAAATCCTCTAGTAATACCATAATGATTGCCATGTTCAGTTTGCCAGGTTTTCAGAAAACCTTGTATTTAAATACCTCTAAAGAAAAGATAAAACCTGTGCTTTTTTATTCCCTCGATACGTTCTTTTGTTTGCTGAACGAAGTTTCACTGTCACGTTGAATGGCATTCATTTTAAAGTATAGTCCCAAATTTAATATTTACCTTTTATCTCTCAGCACAGGCCTTAATACCATATGGGTGCTTGGGGTAGAGCGTGGAATACACATCCACGTAACTCATTACATACCCCATTCGAAGAATATGATTGAGTATTGAGAAACTTGAAATGAGCAAAATTATTATTTTAAGTATAATTGTGATTGGAAATTAGCAATTACTGTTGAAATTTTTATTTTGCGAAAACAGTTTTAACGCTTTTGCTAATTTCCGATGCTATTATTAGCTGTTTTGTTAACAACTAACACTACCTTATTTATTTGTTGTTAACAGTTTAGATTGAATAACTATCAACAACTTTCACTGATATTGTAATTGTAATAATTTTTTATTTTGCTTAAACAGTTTTAATGCTGTTGTTAATTTCCGATGCTATTATTAGCAGTTTTGTTAACAACTAACACTACCTTATTTGTTTGTTGTTAACAGTTTAGATTGAATAACTATCAACAACTTTCACTGATATTGTAATTGTAATAATTTTTTATTTTGCGAAAACAGTTTTAATGTTACTGTTAATTTCTGATGTTATTTAGCAATTTTGTTAACCACTAACACTATCTTATTTATTTGTTAACAGTTTTGATTGAAGAATTATCAACAACTTTCACTGATGTTGTAATAGCATATCTCAATAACTACTGATATCTTCGATAATAGCAGTTAATTGTTAATTTCATTTTCTAGTTTCTCTCTGTTGGAAAGTAGGTGTTTTAATTAACGTCACACTGGAGCATCAACACAACGGGCTATTGGAGACGGTCCAGGATCAATCCCCCCGAAAAATACAATCGGAATAGCAGCTCTTAGTTGCAATAATGGACATTCTCGATACCGGTTGAAGTTCTACTTTTTCGAAAGCAGGAGGTATTGACTGGTCATTAATATGGTACTTAAATCCAGTACTAGTTTTGTATAACATTCCGTGAAAGAAAATTTTCAAATGTGCGATAATGGAAAATAATACTAAGAAATTTTGTGGAACTGAATACAGGAGTGTCATCATGTAATATATTTTTACTATGACCAACAGACGATATTTATTCTTTTTTTCGCATAAATCATGATAACAATAAAAAAAAAAGGAATCCCAAAACAAAGAAATCGTTTTTTATCTATTAGCCTTATACATCGTGACCTTTTATTACATACCCTTTTATAAAATAGCATATGAAGTTATTAAGACACTTATTCAATTTGAAAAGTAAAATTAAATAAATGTGATATTTAAAGAGTTAAATAACAACATATGGACAGAAGGATTTCAAATATTTGTCAACACAGATTAAAATGAACTTCCACAACACAAAAAGCAAATAAATGAATTAAGATAGATTGAAAATTTTTTATAAAGGTGGATCAACACGAATAGTTGAAAATTACTTTAAGCTGCCAAAATAATGAAGAATACCCCAAAACAAAAGTCGATATTTCATGAACAAAACTATTTGGATGAGGTTTTTTTTCTTACCAAATCTTCTAACTTTAAAATATAATCATTAAAAAATGTGGTAAAATGTTATTTAAAACTAGGACATGCAATTAAAATGTGATGGACATTAAAGGGACTCCAAACGTGTTTATACAAAAGGGAACTACAAGTACAGCACGAGTTCTACGAGTTTGAAGCGCGTGTGTTCAATGCAAAGGCGAGTCAATTTGACGACAATCTTTCGCATTGGAGCAGACCATTCTAGTTGGAGACAGATAAAAAATCGAGTGACACATAAAACTACAGACTGAAAAATTTAGACTTAGAAAACAGGGAAAAAATTAGAAAAGCCAGAGCAAGAGAGATAAAAGCTGAAAGGAGGACTACAAGTGTAAAAGTTCTTATTTAATGAAGCGGTAATCAAAAAGTGGGGAGGCGACCGCACACTTTGATGGATCAGCCATCAGGGAAGACATCCGAATGGAATTCGATGCTGCAGCAGCGAGCGAAAAGAAGATGGAAAAGGGAAAAAAGTTTCAGTAAAGGAAAAGAGTGGTTGGGCGAATCAAGGAACTTTTATGTCCTCCGAAAAAGTAAGAAAGAGGAGAAAGGAAGTGGCTTGATGGACTGAATGTCATGATCATGATCATTTCCATTCGCATATTCAGAGCAGTTTCACTCATCAATAAAGTGAGTTTTGTGATTATCAGGAACCCGAAATTGAAAGATATGTCAAAATATTTAAAAGTAGAACATAATTAATGTATGAAAATAAACACAACCAAAAACACGCAGAAAAACTTTTGCTCTCCTAGTTCCTGTTAACTGATGAAAGTTTAGCTTTCGAATAGTTTTGGTCACAATAAAATGCAAATAACAACAAATAAGGCTCAGCTCCGATTGAGTGTTCAATTTGGAGCGTAGGACAATGGCTTGCAGATCAGAGTTGAAATGAACTTGTTGAGTATTAGTTCAATTTTTTTATTTAATTTGTTGTGAAAATGATTGACAGTTCACAAGAAAACAATTTTTAAAACGTCCAGTTAAAACTTCTGTGCGAAATGTTCTTTGTATACTTGAATAGGTCTTGTAAAAAGATTATAAAAGAGACCAGTGCATAAAAATCTTCCAAAATTTTAACTATTTTTGATAAATTTGAATAAATGTTTGTACAATTGTGTTTAAAATGATGTATTATTTATAGAGATACGTTGAGTAGAAGTGTTTAAAATAATTTTTAGAAAAATACCTGTACGTAAAGTAAGATCAATTTCATACTTTTAAGCTCTAATATCTATCTATCAAAATGTGTATTTTTTATATAAAAAGAACATTTTTCAAAATATTCAAGCAAATATAAAAGAAAGGTTTACTAGTGTAACATACCCTACAACATATTTTAACACCGGCATTTTTCTCTTGCTCATTTTGATTGCTAGAAAGGATGCAAATTGGTCATTTTTCAAAGAAAAATATTTGAAGGGAAAAAATCTCAAAACTTCAAATTTTAAGTTTGTGTCAAAGTGTTAAAGGGTCCCTGTGTGAAAGTGTTTAAAATTGTCCTTCATGACCTTCATAAAAAATTTCAAATCAATACACATAAGAGGTACTGAGAAAATATTTCTAAAATTTGACCATTTTAACATTATGGAGATAAGACTGCTCTGGTCCCCTTAAAACAACACCGTGCACACTAGTCTTGCGATCACAGTTGCTCAGATACACTGAGTCAAACGTGGTGGCACACCCAGAAATATTGTAAACTTTTACCACCTATAAAAGGAGGTAGAGAAGCGTCACACGCACGATGTACTATTGCGCAAGATGCGAATTAAACTCCATGTTATTTACGAAAATGATAACATTATTGTTTGGCACGTATTTTCCACGAGATTCTAATTGGGATCCATTTATATCGAAGGATATCGGTCGCAAGTTGCCCCATATCCGTGGAGTTTGACGTTTTCCTGTGTCAAAAGAATATAGAGACGAAACGAATTTTTGAGTATAAATTGGCAAGCGTACAGTAAACTACAACTAATATTTGAGGCGTTCTTAACTAGAGTCATCAAGTCTATTTCATAACATTTTGAGAAACATCGAGAGAAAGTTTCTTCTTGCGCGTACTTTTATTCGCTGGGGCTTTCTTCTGCCATTTCTGCTCGGACTTGGACTTGAACTAGGGACTTGATTCAAAGGGATTCACTTGACTAGGGAAACAACTAGGGACTTGATTCAAAGATGCACTAAAAAGTTTCTACTTAAAAAGAGTTCGGGTGTGTGATTATCAGAGTTTGACTAGAAAGTGGTCTTTATTCATTCTAGTTCCGAACGCCTCATTTATAGCAAATGCGTTTATTGAATTAGAACTACCAATAATCACAAATACACTCTATAACAAAATAATCGACGCACCTAGAAGGAGTTGTCCGATGGAGACAAAAATTGGCGGATAGGAAAATTATATACAGAATAGAAAATGATGATTAAAATTTCAGAACAATTGAATGATTTATTTCAGAGTTACAGTAACGAGCTCAATAAGGTGTTGACCCGCCTCTAGCCTGGATGCAAGCTGTCACACGGCGTGGCATAGACCGATAAAGCTCCTGGATGGTCTCCTGCGGTACTTCTTGCCAAATTTGCTCCAATTGTCGGACTACGTCATCAACATTCCATACCGGATGCAGTCGCCTTACTATCATATCCCAGACATGCTCGATGGGAGAGAGATCTGGTGATCTGACTGGCCAAGGAAGTGTTTGACAAGTTTGAAGACAGTTCATAGCAACACGTGCCGTATGTGGTCTGGCATTGTCTTGCTGAAAAATAAGCCCAAATACTGCGAAAGGAACGGTAGCAAAACAGGTCTCAAAATGTCGTCAACGCACCGCTGTGCACTAAGTGTACCTCTAATGACGACCAAAAGGGTCCGGCTATCAAGGGAAATGGCACTCCAGACCATAACTCCTTGTTGAGGGCCTGTGTGGCGTGCAATAGTGAAAGCAGGATCGGCACGCTGCCCTGGGCGTCTCCATACACGTCTTCGATGATCGTCAGGACACAGTTGGAAGCGGGATTCGTCGCTAAAGACTATACGTCCCCAGTCAGCATCATTCCAGCCTGATCGAGCCAAGCACAACTTTAATCTGGCTCGACAGTGTGCAGGCGAGAGTGGCAGGTGATGTAACGGTCGGTACGAGCGTAGATTTCGCTCTACCAGCCGTCTGTGAATGGTCATGGTGGACACTCGTACAAGGGTTGCACGACTGATGGTTGATAGCGATGAATCAGGCGCTGTGACAGCTGATCTGACAATCACTCTGTCCTCGCGATCTGTTGTGGCCCTACGTCTACCGCTACCATCATAACGCTGAAATCTGCCATTGTCTACCCACTCTTGCCAGCATCTTCTAACCGCCGCATCGCTTCGACTCACATGTCGAGCGTTTGCCCAACCTGCCTCTTTCAATCCAATGGTACGACCTCTTTCAAACTCTGAAAATTGCTCGTAATGAGCTCGAATCCTGCGGCGAGGCATTTTTTCAGTCGTTAAAAGGTATCCTAAATCACAATGCAGCAGAAATTTTTAACAACAGTTCAAGAACAACTCCTTATATACATCTGCTGGATGCGCAGTTCCGATTCGCTGGAGATCGCACTGTTCATTCATTGGGCACCAAATTTTAATCATTTGCATATTTGGTCAAAACATTTTTGCATACGAAATTTTAAAGCAATCGGATGATTCCTTCTAAGTGCGTCGATTTTTTTTTGTTACAGAGTGTAGTTCCGAACGCCTCATTTATAGCAAATGCGTTTATTGAATTAGAACTACCAATAATCACAAATATATGTCGTATACTCGCCCCCCCCCATCCACCTAGGTACCTGAACGCCAAACCAGAATATATATTATGTTTTCTAATCCAGGGCATTAATAGTTAACTTTAAAAGTTTCTTCGATTAATTAAATTCTGAAAACCAATATAAATACATTGTTTAACAATGTAACTAAGCATGTTTTATACAAAAATTCGTAACAGTCATTCGTAACATTTTTAACAAAATTTCAACAGTCACTGCCTCTTTTTTGTGATTGTCTTTCCTGACTAACATATGTGATACCTGTTTTGTTCAAATAGTTGTTTCCAGCTATTTATTTTTTCACTGCCCAGACCGTACATATTCTGTTATCAAAAAATCAAATACGTTTTGGGTTTGAAAATTTAATCAAACTCAAACACAGCAATGTGAACCTAACTACAGTTCGGGGCAATGCTTTTTATGAATTCTGGTTTTATAAAACATTGTTTAAGTTGCATTTTTATTTGACATTCTTATATTTTTAACAAATGAATAAATATTCTGAAATTTCATAAATGTGATTACTTAAAGATTCTAAAAAACAATTTTTAGTATAAAAATGAATTATATTTTTTAGTCGAATTGTACAACATTTAAGGCAGGTTTTAGGCGTTTTAACATCACTCTCGATAAGACTTTTGACTTGACCATGACACATGATGTTTGAACTTGACACAAATGGAAATCATATGATCCGAAATTAAACACACAAAAAAAAAGATGCATGGATTGAAACACCAGGCCATATTTTACCAAAACGTATTGACTCAAAAGTAAAATTATAATTAATATTTCATCACAAGCAATTATCAATTTAAAATTAGATATTGGATATTTATTTTGCAAACGCAATTTATATTAAATTTATATATGTATCTTCATATTATTTTGCTATGAGGCAATAAAAAGGAATATAAAACCAAGGAATCAAATGTTAAACAAAAATTGTCATGTCGAAAAGATGGAATTTATTATCAGAAAATTAACTGTTTAAATAATATAAGTTATTAACTTAAACCCCGTTTTCCTAATCTATCGCCAAAGAGAATATATTACATGCAAAAATCGACACACCTATTAACGTTACTCTGATGTACGTACTTAATGTACTGTTTTCAAGTAGAAAACATTTGTTCGTAAGCAATTTATCAAATTGCGAACTTTCATATTCAACACTGAGAACCTATATTTCCAAATGACTCTGGTGATTTCCTCTTAAAATGACATTAAATGAGATTTATGCGTCTATTGCCGTCGTTTCAGTGCCATAAAAAATAAGTTAGTACCCTTTTTCAACTAATTAATTTTTTACGAGTTCACTAATGACTGAGAATGTAATGAGAAATCTATAAAAGGTCGTGAGGCTTTGCTAGGTTACTCTACAACAGGTCACAATAGAAAAAGCTTTTAAGACAAAAATAACAACATTCGTTTTAGCTGTGCTTTGAAAAAACATTAAGATGCTTTTTAATCGCTTCTACTTCATAGAACTCGCCAAGATTCGTTACGTGAATGAAATTTAGTATTAATGTAGAAAATAAATAATCGCAGAGGAACTTTCAAGTTTTAAGGAAATATTAAACATTATTTATGTTTAATTATTATTATGTTTAATTATTACTATGTTTAATTATCATTGAACATTATTTAATGTTTAATTATTATTATGTTTAATTACAAAAATAAACAATTTTAATGTTTAATTATTATTATGTTTAATTACTGTTAAACATTATTTAATGCTTAATTACTATTAAATATTACTTAATGTTTAATTACTATTAAATATTACTTAATGTTTAATTACTATTAACTATTATTTAATGCTTAATTGCTATTAAATATTATTCAATGTTTAATTATTTATGTCAAAAGAGTCCTAAGACATCAGTGAATCGAAATGTTAATCCATATCTTCAGCACCACGCTAAAGACACAAATCTGCCAAATGATTGTTTGGAGGAAAATGCGTTTCCACCTAAGAGGTAAACACATATTTCCGTTCTGCAATCTGTAGTCTTCTTTGCACTACATCTCATCAGTTTTGACCTTCTTGACGCAATACAGCAATACTTGGAAATCTCGTATGATGCTCAGAGGGTTTATGTTTCGACTCCTTAGAAAAGTTATATTTTCTGGAGGGCGGTAACACAGGTTATTGAAGTTAAGTCACAAATGATGCATCATTTTGAATATTGTAAAACCTCAAGTAGTAGTAGAAAATTAGGTGAAAACTGACAAAACGTTCATATTTATGGTTTATATGTTGCTCTCCAGATGCTTAAAAACATAAAAAAGTCAAAATATAATGTGTTGGATCTTTTTTTAGTGTGTGAAAACCCTTATTCATTGCAGCAAGTGCATATTTTAGTGTATGAGGAAAGCTGATTGATCTACAACATAGCTACAGACTATGCCTCAGTACTAGGTCAGTTGACAGTGCAAAACAAGAGGTTAGATGACTCAAAAGTATAAATATTTCCTTTTCTTCGTAGACTTTGTAATAGTGTACTTTAATTTAATAAATTCTATAAAAAGGTTCATAACATGCAAATTTTTTCGATACAAATATTTCCGATTTCTTAGGTCTCTTACTTTTTTAATGAAGAAAAGGACCGTATACAAGCTACAGAACTAATATTTCACATGTATTTCTTAGGCTTCTATAACTTTAATATGCAATTTGGTTTGCCTGAGAAGCACACATTTTTTTTCTAGTTCCAGGGGCTTCTTAAGCCTAAGATCTCGACGAGGCTTCCTCTTCCACTCGGAGAGTTGAGTACAATTAATTCTTATTCTCAAGTGTGGAAGATTTATGCACTTCATAGTTTGAAATGCAAAAGAAACGAGATAGTATTTTTAAAACATTTTAAATGAAGAATAATAAAATTTTCCTTTTTAATGCCCAATCACTGACCTCTTCAGTATTCTTTACTACAAGTGGTAAACTGACTGCTATTTGTGAAGGAGCATCCAATGAGTAAGTCGCCGTTTCGCCAAACAGGGACAATTCCCCAACATATGCTTAGAAACGGGTATTCGAACCAGGACCTACAAGGTGGCAGACAAAATTCACTACCACTACATTATTTAGACGGCTAGTGTAATGAGAAATGTACTTCTACTTCGATCACTTATTATATTTTCAGTTCCAGGAGTGAAACTACAAATAAATGCAAGAAATTGATGTATGGTATTTTGAAATTTTTATGCACCTAATCTAATGAATTTGTAACCACTTATTGTGTGTTTAGTCTAGCTTTCTGTTTCTTTAAGAAACTTTTCTAGATAAAAAAATATATGTAATTTAATTATGAATGCTTCAACCACAAAAGGTGAAATTTATTAGTTGTGATCAAATGTGATTACCGTTTGTTTGACTAAACTGAGCTGAAATTGAAGCATGAAAGTATTACTCAAATCATTTGGCTATAAATTTTAACCTTCTGAACACTAGGACGGGTATATTTCAATCACAAACTCAATTTAAAAGTCCCTACACCACCTAAATCAAATGGTATTTAATTCAAACACGACACAAAATCTTTTTTCAGCAGACCACTCTCCAATTAAACTCCAGGCGGGTTTGAGCATCAGAAAAATCGGTGCCACGGCATGTATCTCCATCCCATAACACGTTTCCCGGCATCGATTCGCCGCAGCTGGAAAGTTCGTCCAGAAATCGGGTCTGGAGGCGAAGTTCTGGAAAGGGATCGAAACGGGACGCTGTGGGGTAGGGAACCACCCCCTTCAGGCGACGAAGTCAAAATAGAAAAGGATGCTTGAGTGAGTGACTGAGAGAACCTCTGGCAAACGATTAAGGGGAAATTCAATTTACGTTCCCGTTCTCTGGTAGAAATTGAATCCCCTTAGTAGAGGTGAGAATTTCAGACGATGAAACCGATGCCAACAGAATCCAAGCGGAGAAACTTCTCCGTAGGTAGATACATCTATATCATTTTATGCATTGCTTTCTAAGTAGGAGTAGTATCTCTTTTGAACAAGTTGTCATTTAGAGATTTTTATATAATTTCTTAGGCAGTTCATCAAGGGTAATAGTTGTAATCACTACTATTATAAAAGGAAGTGTTTGTTTTTCTGTTCGTCTGTTTGCCACAAAAACCTGACGATTCCATGGCACTTACAGCATTGAGATTTGGCACACAGGTAGTCCGAATTTTTTGCAATTTTTGGGTTGCAACGAATTTTAAAGTTCAATCTAGAAGATTTTTAAATGAATTTAATAGTTTTATTATCGACCTGCTTCTTCGTCCGGACGGAAGAAGAATAACCCCAATCTTGAATTTTCTACCAACGTGACCTTGGAACCATGGTAAGTTTTTCTATCGCTTCGGAGAATGCTCAGAAAATTATTTTTTACGTTTCCGCTTTCATTTTGCACGCGGAGAAAATTATTTTTTTCGTTTGCGTTTTCATTTTGCGCGGAGAAATGTTTATCCTGCCAGACGATAAATCTTTTAACTATAGTCACACTTCTTTTTTTCTATCTCCTGAACAGTTAAATATGGAGTAAAAATTTCAACGGATTTGAAATCTGCGGAAAATTTTACACCAGATTAATACTTTACATCACAGTGTTGCCCGTGGTGTTGGTTTGCGAAGCAAACCAGTGGTAACTATGCACGCAGTAGCTAGTATGCACGCCGTGGCTAATATGTAATAATGGTAATAAAAATTTAAGTTTTCCGATATTAGTACTATTTTTGTTTTACAACACTTATTTTAGTTAACTAAGTAAATTGGTTGAACCATTCCTGGGAAACATTGTATAGGTCAAAAATGTCAAAACTGGTTTAAGTCATGCAGGGAAGACAGCAAGTCTTAGAAAGGATATATGCGTGTGATGCATTCAGAGGGTTACATTGTTTATCATGGTTTACCATTTTTCTAAAATGGTAACATACTAAAAGACTTTTCCTTAAAGTTAAAAAGTTAGGAATTAAGTTAGATTCACTATGAATATACCAAAATTGTTCAACAATTTCAATATTTATTTGAACTGAAATATGCTTGAAATGCATTATTACTCCTTTGAAATTTTTAAGGAGTTGTAATAAATAAAGTGTAAATACGTATGTTATGCGTATAATAATGTATAAAGAAGTACTCTTTTGCTAGTTAAGACTACTTACATCATATTTAAGATGACTTAAGTAGTCATTACTCCTTAAAAATTTCACTCATCATGTTGGCATCATCTATCAAGTAACGTTAGCAACTAAAAATATACAAAATAGCTGTCAGAAATAAAAGTTTTTAGTGGTATTTTTTATGTTTCAAAATATTTGACCCTATGAAGAACTTTTCGCTATTTATACTTCAAACACAAATTTTACCAACAAAATTAAATTGTCTTCAAGCTCCATATATTTACTGTTTAGTTCAAAATGACTGAAAAGTTACAATATTTCGAGATAAACGGGAATTTTACTATAAATTCTAGTTTTTCTATACAATCCCCGATGCTTCCATTTTAACTTCAAAAATAATTTTACTTTGACTTAAGAGCAATCGTTGCACCTTGAAAATTGCACTAACCATATCGGCAATACCTAACAAGAAACTTTTGGAACTAAAAATTTCAGACAATTGTGAGACTGAAGAAAAGTTTTAGTAAATTTTTATGTTTAGAAATATTTGGCCTTACAATGAATTTTGCATTTGTGTATTATATTAAAGAACAATTGCAATTTACTAAAGCAAAATTATCTTTAAAGCATTTAACTACGATTTAATTCGAAGTGACAGGAAAGTTACATCGTTTCAGGGAAAATGTGAACATTTCTACCGATTCTATTCTTTCAATACAGTCCATTATTCTTCCATGGATAAATATTTTATCTCTAATGTCAAATTACTGACCTTCTAGACCGCATCTTATTACATAAAATTGTAAGATCTGCTGTGTTTTATGGGCTATTAAAGTTTTCATTGGTTGTGTGACGTCACGAGTAGGCGGAGTTCCTAATTGTTTTCATTGGTTGTGTGACGTCACGAGTAGGCGGAATTTCTAATTGTTTTGATTCGTCGTGTGATGTCACGAGTGAAACGAGATACGAACTATCAAATCATTCGAAATCGCCATCGAAGCAACGTTGAGTATAAAACTATTGCCGTAAGCAGCTCGTATTGTTTTACCAGTGTGGATCAAAAATTAAGTTTTCCAATAATATTGTTTTATCAGTATTGCTCAAAAAACAACATCATGCGAAATCTAGGCAAGTTGACAGATTGTGGTTGAAAACGGTTTATAGATAGCCAGTGATCAACAAAAGTTGAGAGATGGTGGTGAAAAAAGGTTTATACATAAGCCAATGATCAAGTGTACGGTCAGGTTAAAAAAATACACAAATTAAGTTTGACATAAATAAATAAATTTTGTTATACACCCATCTTAGGACAAGCCATTTATCCTAGTATACTATAACAGGTGAACTGACAACTTTTTAGTAAAGGAGCACTCGGTGATCCACCGCTACTTCTAACAGGAAAAATCACCAACATCCGTGCTCTTACAAACCGAGATTCGAACACAGGCCTAACAAGGGGACAGACAAACGACATAACCATTATACCAATTATGTTAAAACAAAGGAAATTAAACACAGAGTGGCACCACTAGTTAATCAGATAACTCCCATGAGCGAATTTCGATTAAAATCTAAACCTCAAATAGAATTTCGCCGCTGACAAAAAAAAGACGACGCTAATCTCGTTGGGTTGATACAAACCATTCCGCATCACTCACCTTCCAAAAGGTGCCAGCACTCTGGAAAGAGTGTCGAAGGTTTGGAAAACCTACTCCAGCGGAAAGCTCTCATTTCGCGATAATTACAAAAGAAACAAAAATCAACCGCTGATCACGTAGAGAAGAAAAACCATTTCTACCGCAACTTTGTCACGCACGAGGTAAAGTCCAAATTACAGGAGAGCTGGAAAACCATTTAGAAAAGAAAAGAGTGGAGGGACAAGGGAAATGGAGAAATCCGTGGAATAAAAATCTAGTTTTCCAAGTTTGACCGCTGTAGCTGTCATTTTTCTGGACGTGATACCAATTTTTTTGTTTCGATTTTAGAAATGCGTTTGAAACAAACATGTTGAAGAATAGAAAGTTAACTTTATTAGGATGTGTACATAGAGATTTATGTTACTCACATACCTTACAAATGTTTCAAATCTTGGTTGCGTTGAGTTTTAACACATAAAGTTTTGGTAAAGCTGTTCAAATATTGGAATCACTGCAAAAATTTAGACAAAAATCGTGTTTATAGCCTGTAATATTTCGATTGGAAGAAAATTTAGTCGCTGCAGTCCAGTGGATTTGCCTTCTGTGCTTTCAACCTGCGAGTCTATGGCGGTGAAGCTTCAATTACTTCCTGGGTGTATTACTCTTTTCTGTGTCTATTTACTTTGTTTAGCACAGTTTGTCTTTGCGACATCCACAAGACCAAAAAATAAAATCAACCAACCAATTGGAAAATACTTTCTTTTCGGTCTTTAAACGTTATTTTAGTAAGTTTTGGCTAAATCATGTTGAAGCCTTGAATTTTTCAAATTAAAACAAAAGCGGGTTTAACCTTCTGAGGGTTAACACGCATATATCCAGTCTGAAATCAGCAGTTTTCCCTGCATGACATCTGACAGTTTCGACTTTCGTGACCAATAGAATATTTCCTATAATTCTTCGATAACCAATAGAAATGATTGTTTAGGCATGAGTGTTGTGGGGAAAAGGCAATGCTACACTAATATGAAATCTCCTGACGCATCTGTCTTTTACTGATTTAAACCCATTTTGTAAAATCCAAGTTATTCTTCAGTCTCTAAATCACATCTGATCTCAGATAATTTTGCTATTTTGCTTCAAAGTACAGTGAAACTTCGATTAACCGTCACTCTTTTAACAGTCAGTTTCTGTTAACCTTCAGTCTGTTACTATGGAACATTTCCACACAGAAAGCACGAGTCTCGAAGAAAGTCTAAGAAGTCGCATTTGAACATTTTTGTTTCAAATGTTTATAGTTTTTCTTTGATTTGACAAAGATTGGTACAAAAATAGTAAAAAGGAACTTGTTTCGATAGTCAAGAAAAAGTTAGAATGGCTTTTCCTGATATTGTATCAGTCAGTGTATTTATGTCAAATACATCATACTGTATGGAAGCATGCATGTCATGACCAACCAAATTGTATACATTAAGAAAGAAAAACTGTGACGAGGAAATCGCTTTTGAAATTAACTGTGATCTGAGGCTGAAAAGCCAAACACTATTATAATATGCAATATTTAAGTATGTTATAAGAATAAGACTTCCTTTACGATTAAATCTCTTTAACAAAGGGGACTATTTTGAGGAAAAATTCATACCTGTGAAAAATAATTTGAGAAAGAGTGAGTATTTGTTAAGGTATCATGTCTTGCTGAATTTATACATAACTTATCTCACTTCTATAAAAACATTGTCATAAACTAAAATAACACATAATTATTTAAAACCCACATTTGGTTACAACTATTTTAGCATGGCTGAAACGATTTACGTGACGAAACAACGCCATAAGTGCAACTTGACTCATCCATACCAATCCTTACATTTAGCTACTTCACAATTCAATGCAATGAAAATGAAATTTATTTAACACCATCTCACGAAATTTTGAAAACTTAAATTGTGGGGTTGTTCTTCTAGAGGCTGGACTTGTGTGTCACTATTCTAAATATTGATACAAAAATAGTGGGTCCAGTTTCTTTTTTAACAGTTCATTGGCGAACTTGAGCAAAACACAAGTCAAGTTATGGACATACACACGAGGAAAGATTTATGGACACAGGAGAGAAATGCACGCAGGGTAAGTTACACGAATCGAACTCATAAATAATTATTTCACCGCATTATTTGGATGGCTATTGATGAAATAAGGACCGTGGGTTTCTACATTCGCCCATAAATATTCGCAGGCAACGAATCAATATAATTGCTCTGCCTTATGTCATGAATACACACACTAAGGTAGGAACCATATATTCAGTGAAAAAAAAGAACAATTTTTATGCTTTTTAACGCGGAACAAGATGCAAATTCCTATGCACGTTGAAAGCAGAATGAATTGAATGCCGATTTCATTGAATGCAGAAACACAGTTTCCTTGAAACAACTTAAATTTGCCCGATGGAAAGTTCAATCAACAAAAGTATAAATATTTCCAACTAAAAATAGCCATATATTCCATCGATACAAATGAAAAATACCATAAAACATCACGCTTACAGGAAAGATCCTACGTTGTAAGATTCCCCAAATTCTTCCTCTTCCATCCCAATAAAGCCAGTGGCTTAACTTTATCTTATTTCTTCTTTCTTTAAATATTACATTTTCCCGAATGAAAGAGTACGGGACGGTAGAGACTGTAATGACCGATGGTTGAGGCGTGCTCTTCCCGTCAATCCATCCAATAAATAATGGGAGACGAGGTTTAAAAAATGATAACGGCTTTTTTGCTTCTTCCTTGGACGTCTCTCTTACAAGAGAAGAAATAGAGCCTCTCTCCGATGGAGGAGAGAAGCCTTCCTTTCAGTTTCCTTCCTCTACTTGGCTTATCAAAACTTCACTTCAATAAAGAGCACAGGACACTAGTAACTGGATATTAATTATCGTTATCATATAAATGTTCTCCTGAAACATGTTTCGAATGATATATATAATTTGTGCGCCCAGAGGAATCTCAGTGATGGATAAATTACTGTACTTAAAGAAGACAGCTTAGGGAAGATAGCTTTATGCGTGAATAGAAATTAATGAATGCGTGTTCGTTCGTTTTGACTGTAACACTGTCAGGATTTTGTGTTCAACGGGGTATGTTAGACAAAGGATACACTTAGGAGAGATTGTTGTGGACAGTGATAATTAATTTTTGGTAAAGGCAAACCTTAAAATCAGGGCTGAAATTTGTAAAATTACTACGAATAGCTAATTTATTTTTAAACATATACTTATCTTGCTATTGTCATCGTGCATTTTACTTTTAATTTTATTTATATGCGTAAGAATTGAGAGTAAATCAAATAGACCACTAGTCCTGTTTCTTTTTTTTTTTAAATTATAGATTCATTTTCAAGTTTTTTTAACCTTGTAAAAGTTATGAGTAATGTACTATTGCTTTTCCCTCACAACACACATAATATCTAAATAGCCGTGACTGTTGGTTGAAAGAATGGTAGAAGATATGTTTCAAACTGGTTAAAAGTCAGATGTATGATGGACTAATGTAAGCATGACCCCCTATCAGAGGGCTGAAGGAAGTTTAGATTTTAAAAACTTGAATGTAATGCAAAACTGCATATTTTGATATTTGTGAAACAAAGTATTATTTAAAAATATATTGACACAAATTATCAACACACACAAAAATGTCTCGATTAATTTATTCGCAATGTAAAACATGAATTGCAGTTAACAGTGAAATGCAACTCATCAACGGATAGTCTCTTTACTTATGAAGTGGAGGAGTTGTTCTCCTTTTGAGACAGACATGGCAAATGCTTCGCTGATACATTGAATTAACAACAAAATAATTTTTTACACTTTATGTTATAACAGATTAGTACAATTCACTTTTTGAATAATTCAGTCTAAGAATTACATTTTAAAAGCATTAACTTGCACCTGTCATCCCATGTATATATTTTAACTAAGTGAATTATATGTAAAATTCATCACACTGCCAAATCACCTAATAATTGAACAAAACAGCCAGTTAACAAGCACTTGAACCAGAACACTACGGACAGTTAATTTGCTTGTGTGAATTAAACGAAGTGAAAATCTTTCAACCAGTAAGCTTTTACTAGTTTTTATAGAAACACGTTTATATCAAAAGAAATGGAAACGAAATTCTATAAAAAAGAAAGGAGGCAAATAAATATTTTTTTTGGATCAGGGCGTCATAAGGGAGGAGCCTGACCCATACAACACAATATGGTGTTTTCTACATGTATATGAGCCGCAAAACGCTAAGAAATTGCTCATATACTCCCCCGAACACCATTAAAATCAAGTCTACAAAACAAAATATTAAAATAAGAAAATCCAAATCATACCAGCAACAGTGTTTGGGGGAGTATATGAGCAATTTCTTAGCGTTTTGCGGCTCATATATATGTAGAAAACACCATATTGTGTTGTATGGGTCAGGCTCTCCCTTGATCCACCAACACTTCCATTTTCAATAAATTCCTATTGTTTTTTATTTTTTCAATTTCCTCTTGTTTTAGTAATTATATTGCTTTCTATGCTATGTCTGCAGCTTTTAGAGCGCTTGCATGGTTAGTTTTAACTTACGTTTTCTGGTTGAATACCCTTGCTTTCCATTTTGTTCTTTAGTTAATTTGCATGTTTGAATGATATAAATATAATATATATGTATATATATATATATATATATATATATATATATATATATATATATATATATATATATATATATATATATATATTATATAGTCTGCAAGAAAAAGATGAGTGAGAGGTCTTTTCCCCACGAATTCCTGTGGGACACGACAGAATATGGACACCTCGAGAGCTGGGGCCAAACCTCAATCTAATCGATGTATCCATCAGTTCAAATAAGAGGACAAAGGAAAGCCTATTCCCTCTGGAGACAGGGGCAGCAAGAACTAGAATTCGAAACGGAAACAAGTGGTCGTGGTTGACCTCAGAGTTACGTTGATCATATTTATTTCGCGAAGATGAAAGAACAAGAAAAGGAAACGCGGAAACAAAGGGATGGAAATATAGAATGTACGATATCAGATTTCGGTAGGCTGAGATTAAACGTAGTCTGTATATGAAACATAAACAATGAGATTCCACAGTTGGCGTCTTTCGCGAGGTTTCTGGCTTCAAATTTATCGCTCGGTGCCAGAAGTGACAGTAGTGATTCCGAATTGGCGAAAAAAATAATCAACAATGGTTGGTCCCATACATGATTTTGTGTGTGGCATACCATTCCCTAGCTAGCTTAGCATCTCTCTACAAATGGAATTCTAAGGTCATCTGCGTTCTCATAAAAGTGACACTACAAGATCTTTAGTCTTTTTAATTTTTGTAATATTAGACTAAAGGTATTTATACAAATCGGACATTATAACCTTTATACTACGGCCGGTACAGCAGTTGTACCATTATCGCGCCAAGATAGAATTTAGACAACCGTTACAGCTTTTGTACCTTGAAAGTTTAAAGAATCGCGCTAGTTATTCCATATTTATATTATTCGCTAGTTATATAACCGTAGTCAAAAGATTAAAAGTTATACTTTACAAATCCATTGTTATTTCAACCCGAAACTCATTTTATACATTCAAAATTTGTTAATAGCGAAACATATTTACTTTGTTTCACTAGCTAATTGTGAAATCTGTCTAGAAAAAATGAAGTTATTGAACGGTGAATGAGTTATTAAACATAAATTATTAAAAAATGTTTGGTACACACATATTCATTATATTAGCTAACCTTTTGACTATAGCGAGATATCTTTTATACCCAATTTATAAGTTCACTTTAACCAATGAAGAATTTATAAAAATACATCAAAATTATGCTTTTTTAGCAATGAATAGATTAAATCAAATTAATAAATTACTGTATCAATAAATACTAATACATAACACTTTAAAATGTCATATAGTACTTCGTGTACTTAATCTATATAAATAAGAATGGAGTGTTTGTTTGTAAATTCAATATTTTCGACCCATTTCAAGTTTTCTATCCGTTTTGGACCCTTCTGATGCCGAATCCGCCTTTTTCTCGTTTGGTGTCTGTCTGTCTGTCTGTCTGTATGTATGTTGTGCCCTATACACGTCCACGCGATTTAAGATATTTTCATGAAAATTTGCATACAGTGAGTACTTATCTTCATTTAGTGAGTGCCGTTGGTTGCGAAAGTCTGTCTGTCCGTCTTTCTGTTCTATGCTCGATTTTGTGTTTGTGTGTTTGTGTAGACATCACATGAATTGCTTTCCAGATATTTGATCGCATTGTATTTTATTTTATACATTATTTATTAGTTTAGTGAATGCAATATTAAACATTTCTTAATTGTTATATTTAGTTGAGTTTCATGCTAAAACACCTGAGTAAGTATACTTAAATCAACCATAATTTGATAGTTTTGGAAAAATTGGAAAGTCTATTGAATATTACGATTACTTCGATTGCTTTACCAATACTGCTGAAAAAGTAATTATTCTTCAAAAAATTATTTTTTTCTTATGGAATTTCATCTCTGATACTTCATTTTTTTCGAGTCTTATTTTTATTCTTTGTGCAATGAAAACGATTTCCGAATATTTGTGACAGACGATATTTTTCAATGAAACGAGAATGAACAAGATCGCTCGAGCAGTGATATTTTTTCTGGTTCTTTCGCTCTGAATTAATTTCACATTTCTAAATTTTGTACACTTTTAGTTGTAAGTTGTGGCAACTGTGCAAGATCAAGATATGAAATTGAATCACAAATTAATATCTTTAGAACAATTTTTTGCGACATATTTTATTTTGTTTTATTTCGCTGTTTCCTGTTTTAAATATTTATTATTTTAATAAATGTGTTTTCCTTCTCATCACACGCAACAGCACCACAAAGTATTAGACTTAAAAATGTTAGGTAAGTCAGTATAAATTTTCAGTAAATTTTAAGTGTAGTTATGCCATTATTGAAAGAATAATGCCGTTATTTAAAGAATAATGCCGTTATTTAAAGAATAATGCCGTTATTGAAAGAATAATAATGTTTATTAATCCAAATTGGAACTTTTTCCAACATTAAAAAATTCGTTGTAATAATGACAGGAGAAGATTGCAAAATTTCACAATGTCGCATACCGGAGGCAAGAGTGCCACAAGTAAAAAAATATTGTTTTATTGACTATGAGTGCGAGAGCACTCGCCGTAAATCGTAATTTTAATTAATTGAGTTGAACATGAAAAGAACTTAAGATTCCAAATCTTCCTATAAATCGTCTTTTATAGTAGTAACCTTAGTATCACCTTTCGTCATTTTGTAGCTTTGTCATACAGCAATTGTGCGATGTATGTGAAATGTATTACATAAATGGATATGCATGTGTAGAATTTGTGTCCAAAGTAAGTTGTAGAAAATATAAAGATGGCGAAAGTTGTTAAAATTAATTTTTATTTTACAAAAAACGTAAGTCAGTATATATTTTGATTATCTCTTCAATCTAGAGTAAACCAATTCAAACCGAGTAAGGTCGGGTATTTTGCTAGTAAAGTTATATTATTGGATTTAAAAATCTTTATCCAAGCTGTATACAATTGTTGTCTTCAAGTACACTTGCTAAAGTTTCATTAGGTATAATTCGCACATATTAAGCATTTTATCTCGATAATTATTAGATTATTTCTCTCTGGGTGCATCTTCTTTTCTGTGTCGATAAAAAGTTCATTTACATGACTTTGTTTGGCGCAGCTTGGCCATAAAACCCCAAAACAACCAACCTGCTAATGTTAATGAATTACAGTATTTCAATGCTTTATAGACAATATACTTTCGTACTCTTTCCAGGTTTTGAATATAAACTGTTAAATGATTGAACGCAACGAGTTTAGAATAACTACGTACTTGCATGATAAAAAAGACTTAACTTCTGTCTGATATCAATAGTTCTCGGTATTCAAATATTAAAAAAAATTAGATCAATACTCCTACATTCTATAAAATTAATAACGTCATATAGAAGCATGGAAAGCCATTTAATTCCCAGACGAAGAACGCTCCATTGTTCGATTTCCCGACTGCATGGAACGTTCGAAAGAAATATATGGCCGTCGCTTTTCATCCGCATTCCCACGAACGTGCAGGAGTGCTACAAAATTTAATATATTTCTCTCTTTCACACAGTGGTCTTTCGCGTTCTACGCAACACGCGAAGAGCGATCCAAATACAGAAGAAAGCAATAAATCCGTTGGGATCTTTTTAATTCCGCGTCTTGGAAAATGGGATAGGCCGAGAGAATGGCCGTCTTCCCCCTCCATCTAAAGTCAGGGGAAGTCCGTCAGTCCGTCCCCTTATGCATTTTTTTATTTCCCTATTTGCTCTTCTGTGATGGATGGGCTGCAGGGGGTCCTCTCTCCAGGAATCGAATGATCGCTGAAAGGAAGAAATCGATCGAAATCCAAGAAATTTCGGTTAAGGTTCCGCGCCCAATAAGTCACCGGGCAATGCGCTCTATTCTAATGTAGAACGTTAGGATTCCTTATCGTTCTGTCGTTCGGCCGAGACCAATTTCCTCGGTTCTGTTCCATTGATTTTTAGGTGCGTTTGTCGGGCATAAACGTGCGGCTAAGGAATGGAATCGATAAATAAAACGGTTGGGAGAAGAATGTAAATGATGATGATGGCCATTATGTATGAAATCACGCGAGATTAATACCCACGCGCGATTTGGCGCAAAAGGGAATATTTTATTATGTTTCATGCTAAAAGGATGTGGGATTTAATAATGAATATGCTTTTACCCACCTTTTGCACAAATGTGGTCGGCGTTTTTATGAATAAGCTATTAGCGCTTATTCAAGACAACTTGTCAATGGTATAAAATATCATTATACTATATACTCAACAACAAAACAGCTTATTCATTTGGAAGAGACGATAGCCTTTTATGCTTTCCAAAAAACTCGATAGTGTTAAAGAAAATAAATTGACATTGAAAATACTAAGTTAAGAATCACCTCATGCCATGGAATGTCTTTCATTTTACAAAATCTGTGGGTACTTCAATGAATTACTTGCATTTTAAGCTTATCAAAGTTAAACGTATAGATAATCACCAGTATTTCACTGTTTTTTTTTTTTTGAAGGCTTATTCCGTTATAAATGATTGGTTGTTTTCTAAGTCAATAGTTCTTCTTTTAGAGATAAATACAACACTTATTACGTTTATGATACTAAAAATACTTGTTTGAAGTAACCAAACAATAAAAGTTCGGCGCTTTAATTAAACTGACACTATTCAAAGCCACCTGTAGCTCGATCTAATAACCGAAGTAGCACTAACATTTGGCGAGGAGACTATTTAAGATAAGGGAATGATTGCGGGAAAAAAAATAATAGTTACAAAAGAAATTGTGGCAGTTGTGGAGGTTTTTCAAGACAACTAATTGTGTACAAATCTAACTATTTATGCATACAAATTACTCATCTACTTCAAAACATTTCTCTTAATTTTTAAGTAAGTTTATTGGTAATTTGCATGCGGTTCTACATTATACATCTCGCAAACAGGTAACAAATCATTTTTACGCTCTCATACACGTCTAGAAAGAAATATGAATGGTTTAAAATTACCATAATATCCGCGGTCATTAAAATGCCATTTGCTAAAGTCAACTCAAAAGCAAGTTTAGGAAAAATAATTTTATAAAGAGGATAAAATCACATTATTATATTTGGATCGACCACTTATTCTATTCGAAACACCCCAGACATCTAAATATTTACTTTCATTCTCCTGGCTTCAAATTTTCTCTTCGTTTTTATAGTAATGTGAAAAATTTATGATAGCTCGTTATCTAAACGCCTAGCAGCCGAACGATGAGCATTTGTCAACAAGAATTTTAAAATTAAAATAGATCTAAAGTAAAAAGTGCAGGGCACTCGTCCAATGTTTGCCAGATATAGGCTGCCCTAGGTCACACGAATCAAAGTCTGGGGAATCAGCAAGAAATGTTTGGTGGAAGTAGGCCCAGAGACGGTCATGACCAGCAAGAAATCTCAACTTGGCAACTATTTCTCGTCTAGAAGAGTGTGGGTCAGTTGAAATGCAGTCGCATACGATGCTCCAAGGATTTGGAGACAACAAGACTCCGCTTCAAATTTTTTTATGTATCAGTTTTATAAGTAATTTTGACACATGCTCTGAAAAATTATGCACCACCATAACTCTTTGTTTGGCTAAAATGTTCATTTTTTTTATTTCCCGGCACAATATACTATTCCCCACTGTAGAGGTAATCTGCTGTGTCTTTTAATGGCGTCCTGATCTCCTGATCCACAAGACAGTTGTGTCGTTTATTATAAGACAGTTCTTGGAGAGCGGAACTAGAGACCAAAAGAGTGACAGCTTTCTGAACTGAGGAAAGACGAAGCTTGAATTGTTGCAGGATTATAAAATGTGCCTCTATTTTCCCATCAAAATGCATTGTAAAAGCTCCAACAGGTAAATAAAAACCAAACAGTGCACAAAGGACTCCAGTTTCTAAGCAATAATCCATATGTTGAATCCATATGTAAGAATCCATATGAACGTGTAACCATCAATGTTGTTGAAATCAAGTTAATACTTTCCATAGCAATAGACCGGAGAGAAATTTCTTCAGAATCACATCCTTTATAGTTACCTTCACTTCATGATAAAAATTAACGTCAATGTCCAGGAAATCTAAATACCCTATAGGTTCACATTAGTTTTAAGTAAATCCATAAAGGAATATCTATTAGCAGTTCCCATGTTTTGTGAATAAATAAAATGAATTGTTACGACAGATTTCACCGACATAGCATAATATAATCATGTTCCTGACTATGCCTGATGGACGACGACCATCTAAGTACAGTATAAGATATATGAATTCCTAAATTAGAATTCCTCTTTACATTTTAGGTAATTTATTGATTGATGCTTTTAAACTGATGCAAAATACAAAAATGCTCAAAATATTTACAAAAGATTCTTTTTGGTTTTGACCAGAAAGAACAACTTTAAGCTGAACACAAATGGATGTGCTAGATCATCCATCGATTCTCTATTTCAGATCAATCCCTAAAAATTTACATAAATTCCTCTTCTCTCAAATTGAATTTAGGTCCACGCGATGTCTCATTCCTCCAATTCTGGTCATCATTTCGCGAAAAGATTTGCATTCAAAGATTATTTTCGGTTTTGCCCAGAAACAACAACTTGAAACTGTACACAAATATATGAGCTAGATCATCCCCATCGACTCTCTATTTTAGATCAATAATCCCAATAAATGCACATACATTCCTCTTCTCTCAAATTGAATTTAGGTCCACGCGATTTCTTATTCCTCTAATTCTGGTCATCATTTTGCGAAAAGATTTGCATTCAAAGATTTTTTTCGGTTTTGACCAGAAACAATAGCTTTAAGATGAACAAAAATAGATGCGCTAGATCATCCATCTATTCTCTATTTTAGATCAATCCCTAAAAATGCACATAAATTCCTCTTTTCTCAAACTGAATTTAGGTTCACGCGATTTCTTCTTCCTCTAATTCTGGTCATCATTCTGCAAAAAGCTTTGCATTCAAAGATTATT
This sequence comes from Metellina segmentata, assembly GCA_947359465.1. Lineage (NCBI taxonomy): Eukaryota > Metazoa > Arthropoda > Arachnida > Araneae > Tetragnathidae > Metellina > Metellina segmentata. Next base: position 59,312,479 of record OX375875.1, read on the forward strand.
TTCGGTTTGGACCAGAAACAATGAATTCAAGCTGAACACAGATGAGCTAGATCATCCATTGATTCTCAATTTTAGATCAATCCCTAAAAATGCACATAAATTCCTCTTCTCTCAAATTGAATTTAGGTCCACGCGATTTCTTATTCCTAATTCTGGTCATCATTTTGCGATTAATGCCAATAAAGTTAATGCCCTTTTAATTGATACCAATTACTCTTGTAAGGCGATTAATAAATACCAAGCGATGCAGTGGAGAGCAGAAAAAGGGAAGTGGGAAAAATTGCAAACTAAATCGGAACCTATCGATGCGCTTCGCTCATAATTAAATTTAATGTCCTTCCCGAAGTCCCGCTACTCCCTGGAGGACTCCCCCCAAATGTAGAGTAATCCAGGAGATAATGCCCGACGGAAAATGATCGCGAGTAGTAGTCGTGGATGTCTGTGAGAGAGTCCATCAGAAAGCTCCTCATTGGTTGAGATGATGGATGGACGGACACTGGTCATTAGGGCTTTTCTCTCCCTCAACACAAAGCGGCCGAGGGATTGAAAGGAGGTTCTAAAGTGGATGGGGAAGGCCGTTTGTGGGATTTGTAAGTCAGAATAAAAAGGGGAATCAATCTTCTCCTTCCGAGTAATATCAATGCGAAATGTGAGCGTGATCCTGGAGATTATTTTGTGTACCACACATTAATATTAGATCTCCCATATTACTCACTAAACTTAGTACGATTAAAGAAAGTTCCATTATAAAAATAGTGGAAAGTTTTGTATTGTTCCGAATTATGAAACTTGATAATTTAGTGAGTATTTTTGTTTGTCGGTATCTCAGAGGGTTTATCCACTGCGAGTTGTGCATGGCGCAGTTTCGAAACCTGTAACTTACCCTGGTGTAATTCTTTTTTCTATGTAAGTGAAACTTTCCATGTGTGGGAATGTCCATCTTGTGAATGGCGGAGCTATATCAAATATTACCTTTATGACTTACCCTGGTGTAATTCTTTCTTCTATGTAAGTGAAACTTTAAATTTGAGGGAATGTCCATCTTGTGAATGGCGAAGCTCGATCAAAGATTACCTTTATGACATGAAACCCGACCAACCAACTAACCCAACAACCACTAGCCAACTGAGGTCCCAGATCTAGACTCTATCTGGGAGTGTAGTCGAAAAGACTATATTCGGTAAGAAAATAGTCTCTACGACTACTCATTAAAATTGGATCTCTCATGTCATTCTATAAAATACATTGCTAAAATTATGTCTCTACTTTCATTCAAAGGATAATTTCGCTGGATGAAATTTTTACCATCAGGTTTTCAAAGAAAACGAACATTTTTATTCGGCGTATAATTTCCTTCACTTGGTCAACTTGTTAGTTTTCTTTTCTGAAACAATACGCACCTCGGCAAGAAAAGTGACACAAATGAAAAAATAAAAATTTTGATGTTGTGTCATTGAAAAGCATGTATGAGTTGCCCCAGCGTGTTATATTACTATACTATAGAATATACTAGATGTTACCACCATAAATTCTTACCTAAAATTTAAAAGAAGCTTATACTATTTCACTATACGTTTTATAGTATCCTTTAAGTTGATGTTTCTCAAATTCTGCAATTTTGAGTTGAGTCACTTTTCTTGCCGGGGTGCGAATATATCACGGTTCAACAAGATCTACATTGGAATCCTGGTCATGGATCTTTGTAGTGGTTCTGAATAATTCTTGAGTAATCGGCCTAGAATAGCTTAGGTGGGTAGATATTTTAACTAATGTCACATTAGAGCAGCAAAACAGTCTCTTGGTGTTGTTCTGGGATCAATCCCGTAGGGAAATATCCGAGGAAAATATCACATAGTTTTTTATCACGGTCAGATGAAGAGTCAACACCTTAGCTGGCGCCCCACTCTCCAAACTTCCACACCACGCCAACGTGGACATTTGAGGTCACAACGGATTTAACGTGTACCAGCCCCCATTGTAAACGACGGTATGTTGCTGGATTCAAACTCACGACAATTTCTATTCTGATGCTCTGCCAACAGGGCTACCGCGGTCCCTAGGATAGCTTAGAGCGACGAACCAATTAAAATCAAATTTCAAAGTTTTCTAATTCACCAAAATAGTCCTACTTTTTAAAATGTCCTGACTGTGGTCCATAAAGCACAGGAACAAAAAACTTTAGCTGTAATTTATACCTAGCACCCTGATCCAAATACAACCTGAGAACTATTCAAAGAAGTAGAGTTTAAATTTTGAAGTTACACAATATTATTTCTCCTACTTCATTTAACCCCTTGGGTATAGATTTATTTGGAAAAAAAAAGTAGTTCGGATTATCGTTTGCATAATAGTTACTGTTATATTTTCGTACTATTATCTGCACACTAATTACTGTTACATTTTGATATTATCGTTTGCGCACTAGTTACTGTTATATTTTCGTATAATTTCGTTTGATAAGAATGGCAACAGTATGAGAGAGATCTCACAGTTTCTGATCTCCTCGTTTATTCTAAAAAAAGAATGTCTGATAACGCAGCCGTGTAAACATTTCTATGTACGATCAGAGCAGAACACTTCGTAATTTTGAGACACGCGGTCAGATGACGAGGTCAATTTCTGAGTTTACACTCTTCTCCAAACTTACTTACTTAAAGTGCGCTAATCCAAAAACGGTCCTTGGCTCAATCTAGTTATCTAGTTTGGAATTCGTGTAACCCTCCTATTGCTACCCGCGACTGTACCAACTTGGATACTATATCTTCCTGACGTGTGTTATAGAAAATATCAAAAGTTTTTCGGAGGAACTGTCAAAATTTACTGTGGAAAAATTTTAAGCAACCAAATCTTAAAACTTACAAAGTTTAATTATTTTTGAATTAAAGCAAAATTTATAAGTATTATTTGGATGATTATAATGCATAATTTTTTTGTTTAATCGTTTTTCATGTTCACTGTATATCGCTAAAAGATGGTTAGATCTTATACAACAAGACAATCCATATTTTAGGAACCTTTTTTAAATTATGATTGAACTTCCTCCGAGCCCACTGACAGTCAGCATCGAATGTCCGGATCTGCTTAGATTCCACATCCCTCGATCTTTCTTGCTGTTGACGTTGTCTATAATTCTTCTGAAGTTTATTATGCATACATTTGAACATTTTGTTATACAAATATATGTTTATGATTTTCCACACTTCTAAGTCCGATATCTAAACAAGCATTAAATATTTAGGTTTTATTTCTATTATCATTTGTAGACAAAAACAAAGGACACCTCAAACGTCGTAATCGCACAAAGGAGGTTGGAGCTAAACTAAATTAATGTGAGCGACAATGCGCATTTTCGTGACTCAACTTTGTACTGTGATTTCATCAGCAGATGACGCGAGATCGATGAGTAGTTATAACACTCTTTATATTCTGTGCCGACTGACCGGTCTAGTGGTTAAGGTGTAGGCCTCTGGATAGGAAGGTTCCCAGTTGAAATCCGGGGTCAGGGCATGGATATAAAATTGTGCTGTCTATGTTAGGGACAATGATGGCCGCCCATTGGGTGCTCCTTTACAAATGACCATCGCTTCCGACCATTACGGACAGTAAGGATTGAATTCCAATACGGTCATAAGTATAAAAAAATGTTTTATGCTCTATTGAACGCGATATCGTTCATTTATGTATCATTTGTATTTTTCAAGTTATTAAATATTACGTGTTTGCCTTTTCGGTGACAATCAAAAATAAAGCGTGGTACCCCGGTTTCGAAAGGCAAGACGCAATCTACATCAAAAAGTAACGCAGATACAGTGAAATCAGAAATAAGCTTTCAAGGTTTTCAATAGTCACAAAACTGAAGATTAAGTATTTCACAAACAAATTAAACGGATTTTAGACAGCGCGCACAACGTGAACATGCAGCAAATACTCTAAGACAACACAAGTTTTCGCTGTCCTTGACTGTTCCCTGTTGACTTGGAGAAAATAAAACAAGGATTAAGCCATCATGACATGAGTATTCTGTCAGATTCTCCCTTTCCATTTCTTCCCCTCTACTTTTTTGTGAACAAAGATTTCCTATAGGGAGCAAAATGTCGGATGTTTAAGATCTCAAACGGATTTACAAAAAATTCCATCACAAAAAAAAAAAAAAAAAAAAAAAAAAAACGCGCTTCGCGACAGCAAATAACACGTCACCCCTCCCCGAACGAAACGATTTACTCTATTCATAGGCGTAGAGCGGAGATTTCGCCGAAGTCTTATCGCATCGGCGACCATCAGAAATGACAAACGGTTTTAGTGGATAAAAAGGCGCTGTGTATGTATGTGTCTACACTAAATTGAGGAAATTTTTTCCTCCCAGAAAATGTATCGGATTGTAGCTGTCAACTGCGTCTACTTTTCTCTTATGCTTCGTTTATCATTTGTATCCCCCCGCAGTTATTTCCAGATTTCATTCCGAGTTGCTGGAAAAAAAGTTCAGAAAATTCAGCAGATGACTGATTTGCTGACTCATTAGTAAGTCCAGTAGTATCCAGTTTCGTGTGTGGGTGCTGTGTTTCGGTACTAAGGCGTGACGAAAGCAATTTTCGCCATTTTCCGATTTCGGTTGGGTAATTAGCGGTCATGCAAACAATAATTTTTAAAAAATCTAAAAGTACCTTCACTTTACAATGTGGTAATGGTAATTTTAGTTAACGTCGTACTAGAGCAACACAACGGGCTATTGACGACGGTCCGGGATCAGTCCCTTAAGGGAAAGATCCGAGGACAACACCTCGTAATTTTGAACCTCGGTCAGATGACGAAGTAACACCTGAGCTGGCACCCCACTCTCCAAACTTCCACGCCAACCCAACGTGAACTTTACAATATGAAAAATATTTCAATGAAACGCTAGAACTCATAAGGTATTCAGTAGGAATTACAATGTATTACTTACGATACTTAAAAAAAAGGAGTGATCTCTGACTGTGTAGCAGCTTGTGCGTTACTTTAATCATTTTTAATTGCAGGTATTTAATGATTAATTTGAACGTGGATGAAATTAAAGATATTCAACAATACCTGCAGTATTATCCACGTTCAAATCTACAATATTGTGTAGAAGAGCAGAAACTCATTAACTGACTAAATCAAATTTTACTGATAAACTCAACGACTTGTTTTAGGTCAAAAAATGAAAATTTTTAGAAGTTTGTGTCTTTTATATTTTGAAAACATGCTTCTAATGATAATGTGTTTGTTTCTCATCCTCAAGAAAATAAGCATTTATTGTCTTCTAAAAAGCACGAGTTAATGAGTTTCTGCTCTAAGACGACGATATCAACTACGCTGAAAAAAGCTAAAAATAAGCACACACGGCTCTAAGAAATTGAAAACAGATTCAGTAGTGTAATAATTATAACTGAAATATATAAATTACAGCGTAGAAATATATTCAGTTACTAAACGCTAATGATAATCAAGAATCACAAGATATATTAGGATGAAGGTATAAAATATTGACCATTGAAATAGATTATGCTGTTTATCAAAAGAATTTAATAATATCTACAATACCATCTACGTTCAAGTCTACGGTATCGCCGGACTAGAGCCACAACGTCAAAAATCACATTAAAAAATTCCATCCATTAAAAAAAATTACTGTCCTGTTTAAAGACTACTATACAGTGTGTATCGAAATGATAGGTCCACCCACATTTTTCAAAGTTTCGACTCTTAATTTAGAATAAGAATCACTTTTTTGGTGGAGATAATTATACAATAATCGTTATAACTATTTAGGAAGCAATTTGTTAAAAATAAATAATTCATTTTTATTTTACGCAAATTTTCATTTTGAGATCGTTTTGAAAAGATAGGTCCACCTTTATAAATTGCACCAAAACGTTTATTTCCACAAAATTTGCATAAATATCACAGTTTAATCTTACTGATTGATTACGCTGGCTGCTGTGGAGGTATTTAAACAGATTTGAACATCACATTGCATTCAAATGAAATGGTTCGTCATTGCAGTCTTCATCTGATCGAGCAGGGGAAAATTGATGAATTTAAGAAGTGTGGAAATTGAAAAGAGACAAAACTAAACTTTTAAACAGATCGCATAATGTTGTAAAGAATTTTATGCGACTTTGAAATGCTTATGGCACTAAAAAAACATCTGGGCGGCCATCAAAAGTGACACCTCGACAAAGAAGGAGTATCGTAAAAGATTTAAAATCTGAAAATACGAGCTTATCCACTTTGGCCAGGCAACAAAACCCCTCCAATATCAAAATCTACGGCCCATAGAGTAGTAAAGAAGTTCGGCAATTTAGTTTACTGGAAGAGGAAAGCAGCTCCTAAATTAACTAAAGAGCACAAAAAAAAGTGATTGAAATTTGCACAGGAAGTGATGTCCTGGAAAGAAGACTGACATCGATTGATATTCAGTGATGAAAAAAATTCAACCTGGATGGTCCAGATGGCTGGTAGTATTATTGGCACGATCTACGTACCGATAGAGAGATATTCTCGAAGAGGCAAGCTGGAGGTGGTTCCGTTATGCTATGGGCCGGATTTGGACGTGCAGGAAAAACTGATATAGCATTTGTAGACAATCGTTTGAATGCTGCAGCCTACCAACAGCTGCTTGAACAATATTTTCTTCCACAATCAGAGCACATTGGAGGCCCGTTCTTTATGTTCCAACAGGGCGATGCTCCTGTGCATACTGCAAATTCCACCTTTGAATGGTTTCTGGATAATGATGTACATATTATCGATTGGTCACTTTGCAGCCTCGACCTGAATCCGGTAGAAAACAAAAGGGGCATACTCACAAGAGCAGTGTATGCAGGCGGAAGGCTGTACAACTGTACTACAGACTTAAAAAAAACGCTATTTCCTCCGATTGGGCAAAAATCGAGACAAACTCTTTACAAAAACTAGTAGAAACTATGCCGAATAGAATTTATGAGCTCATTCTGAAAAACGGTGGGAAAATTTCGTATTAGTTGAACACTAATTCGATGTTTGGTTCAGTGGACCTATCTTTTTGAAACAGCTGTTTCACATAATTTTTATCTTCCGTATAATTCCTATGATTTGTATATTATTTATGCATAATTTTTTCATTGTGAACTAACGTAGTTTATAAAATAGTACTTTGTACACAGTAAAACTTTTTAAACCAACATAACTTCCGATTTTACTAGTGGACCTATCATTTAGATACGCACTGTATATATAATATAGCTCTTCAGTACCTTCTTTTTTTATTCTAGATCACTTCAAAACATGCTAAGTCAATTTCTCTTTCTGTGAAATTATCTCTCAAACAATTATTTGAAAAAAAATGCATGCTTGAGACTTGCTTTTTATTTTCTAATTGTTTCTTGTCCCTACTGTTGTATCTTGTAATTTTGTAACAACAAAATTTGCTTTTCTCAGTATGCGCAAATTTTCTGCAAAAAAGAAGTCGATCCATTGATTGTCAAATCACTGCAAGTTTACTTTCATAGTATTCCGCAGGCGCCTCCCAAAATTCAAACCTCGTGTTTTGAGAACAGTGAGTACTAAAAAAATTAGTTGTTGGGCCAATTAAATCAGATACACTCCTACACGAGCAATTCGCAATTTTCCCTACCGCTTTGTTCTTAAAACTTTGAGGGTCCCACAATTTCCTAGCATAGCAGAATTGCTTTCAGCCCACAGCACATGCAATGATTTCTTAACCACATATATTGGTTGAAAGAATCCTTGGAGATTCAATTGGTCAAGATGGTTTGAAGTTATGCAGAGAAGACTGCAGATTACAGGATGGACGCCTCAGAGGTTTACCAACAACAAGAGGAGTACAACAAAATGGTACATCAATTTCATAAAACAAAAATAATCTTTTTGGTGTATTTTGGTTTAAAAACCAATGGAAAGGTCCAAATTACGCTAAAAATGGATTTTTACTCCATTTGTAATTTTTAAGAATTAATTTTAAGGTAATAAATAATTTATACGTAATACTATGTAAAAATGTATTATGCACAATAATGTATATATAAGTATGTAGTATGTTAAATAAGGGGTACATATATAGAGTGCACGGTCTCTTAAGTACAGACACGATATCTTAAAAAATAGTTTTCACAATAACGGTAATATCTAAAAAGTAACTTTTGTAACATGACCACACAAGTGAGTTTAAAAGTAATACCCTAATTCAGGGATTCCCAACCGGTGGTACGTGTACCACTGGTGGTACGCAGAAACGTTTCAGGTGGTACACAAGGATGATACGAGCGACCCAAATATTCAACGATGTTTGTTCGATTTTTTAATATGTACAACCACGTTATAGGAAAAATGGGATTATATGAAATCAATTTTGTGATTAACGTTTTTATTACATTGTAACAAATAACGCTAACAGTTGCACATTATTTAAAGAGAAACTTCGATGATGATTATCTATTTCTATTCAATGGCTATCTCGGCGAAATTAAGTTGATATCTCTCCCTGTCTTATGCCATTTGTTACTAGTTACTTGTGTGAGAGTAGTTTTTCTGAACTTTTGTACATAAAAAAAAAAGAAAGAAACAGAGTAAGTGTTGAAGAAGAATTAAGAGTGAAGTTAAGCTCCAATGCTCCTGATATTGATATTTTAATAAAAGACAAACAACAACAAGTTTCGCACTAAAAATTGATTTTTGATTATGTTAATCTTTGTTTGCTTAATTTGTACTATTTATTTAAAATTATTTTTTGAGACCTGTAAGTAAAAAATAAAACATGTAATTTTCAATAATCGTTTTATTTTTTCCTTTATTAAAACGTCATTTATACGAAATACAAGTGCATTAATCATAAAATATGAAACTTTCTTGGTATTTTAATTAAAATAAAACAAGCCATTGGGCACTTTTCTGACATTAGATACATGTTTCTAAAAAATATAAGACTGGTCGTACGCAAAAATTTTCTAAAAATTTCAAGTGGTACGTAGTTGCTAAAAAGTTGGGAACCCTTGCCCTAATTCATTCTTTCGGAATGAATGAATGAACAGATCAATGAAATGGATTTTAATGCAGACCAATAACTAATAGTCACGATGGACAACACATAGTACCCATGCATAATATAGCACGCTTTTCAAGATACACAAGTCTTTTACACAATCTACTCATTAAGGCCCCAGAATCCCTAAAGAAACCATCTCTTTTCTTTGAAGATTTACTCAAAGAGGACGGCTGTCACCACTGCCTGTTATCCATACTTCCCTTTCAGGTGACGTGGTCTGACTGGAATTAGATAACAGACAGCTGCGGTAGATGAATTAAGCATCGGGATGAAGATATACAGATTGAGTCTCGTAAATGATTGAAAACTGTTCTTCGTATATGAACGATCTCTTTCAACACATAATAATCAAAACAATGATGCATCTGTCTGAAGACTGTCAAGATTACGATGAATATCATCCTACAGTCCATGACATAAATACAGTTCATGATTAACTTTCTGATGTGTCGCCTGTCGTTGCCAATCTTATGTATCACACGTATTGCAATTTCTGTGTGGTTTTTCAGTTTCAGCCAAATTTTGAGTTGTATTGCTGAAGTGATGCTCTAAGCAGATATTCGTTGTGATTGCTTGATATAAGAATCGTAAAAGAGTGCGTTTTAGTAAAACATTCACGAAACGATATTTTGACTGCGAATCCATCGTAGCATGTATAGGTCGTCTTGTTAAATTTTATTTTCACGCATATTTTTCATACAATTTATGTGTTGCATGTTTGATTCCTGCAACGCACAGTGATTGTATTTCTCTCTTCTATGGTATTAAAACTTTCCATAGGGGTATATGTTCATTTGAAGTGTTCTGTCTTACGTTTGTTGCAACTAGAACAAATATGTCCCTTACATCCTAAAACCCAAGCGATCATAAAATTTGAAAGCAATTAACACTTTTCTATGACTTGTGGGATTCAACGACTGGTATTGTTATGGTATTTCCTCGTGTAAATATACAGGGTGATTCTACGGTCATGGGACGAACTTGAAGGGGTGGTACAGCTTACTAAAACATACATTTTTCGTATAGGAATGTATAGTCGGAAGTGACGCTTTGAGGCACGACCACAAAAAATGAGACATGAAGTGAAAAAAATTTTTATTAACAACATCCTTTCAAAGTGCTTCTTTGCAGCAATGTTTATAATAAATGCTTAAAATTGCGACCACCAACAGTAACACATGCTTGGTAGCGTCGAAGGAGTGATTGGCGAACAGTTCCAAAGATGCCAGGCATTTCGGGCACGCTTGCAGCCGCAATGGATAGTTGAGCAACGAGTTCCTCAGTTGAGTCAACTAGAGTCCCGTAAACGATGGTCTTCAGATGCCCACATAAGAAGTTATCGATGCTCGATAGATCTGGCGATCGGGGTGGCCATCGGACTGGTCCAATATTTTTCTGTTCATGTCTCAATTTTTGCGTTCGCGCCTCCACGTGTCACTTCATACATTCATGTACGAAAAATGTATGCTTTAGTAAGCTATACCACCCCTCCAAGTTTGTCCCATGACCGTAGGATCATCCTGTATAAGTACAATAGAGTACTTTAATATTTGTGCAATTCAGACGAAAGACTTAAGCGGCTAACATAATCCTTGTATCTTAATAGTGTTTTTACACATCCACTTAAATGTATGCAACAAAAAAAAAAAAAACTCAACAAAAAAATATTTTTTCTCTAACAAAGTTGAATGGCGAATATTTAAGACAATATTTTTCGATGTTGTTCACCTGATAGATCAAATGCATCGAGATTTTTCACCTCGTTTCAGAACAGATAGTACATATTATTATCAAAACACGAATAAAAGCCCCCGTACTTGATGAATTCGAAAAAAGACCATTACATTTTACTCCCAAAAGGATCCATTCATCAACACTTTTCAAGCAAAGTCAGAAATATTTTACTTTCCTCGGTCTACCCCGAGAAAAAAATTACTAACGAAGAATATTATTGAATTAATAAACACATAATCCTAATACCTGTCGCAAAACAACACCTAATCGCATCAGCTAACTAACAAATGCCAGCGATTTTTAGTCTTTCTTCGAATACAAGGAAACGGTCTTCGTTGTGTTTAAAAACAAATATATGAATTTTGGAACTGGTGGGATGAAGGGAGAAAATAAAAAGAGAAAAGGAGAAAATCTCCCCGCTATGCATGAATATGCAACCATGCAAGATCTTAGATAAATATATTCGAAGCAAAAAAACGGTGGGATCCCCTCGAGATGAAAAACGCGACACAAGCCTATTATTTTATTCCGTCTTCAGGAAATAGCCGAAAAATGCAGCTTTAAAAATGGAAGCTCCATCCCGGCGATGCAGTTCTTTGAAAAGTGCGGGTATGCGATGAACGATGAAATGGTAGGCGTCGTGCACGCATTAAAGTTTCATAACGTCATTTCGCACAAGAGATAAGGAAGCTACTCCTTGTGTTACAGCTTCCGAGAAGGCAATCAGGAAGAAGACAATGGATTGCTTTGTTTCCGTTTCATTATGATATTCGTTTATTTTGTTTGTCTCGATGTTCTAGAATGATTTTGGTGCCTGGAATGCATAATTTTTTTTTCGATGAGTAATCTGTCGTTGCATGTTTCAAATTCGAAAACATATTCATCGTGAATTTTTCTGTTTTTAAAAACAAATGGTATGAATAGGTTTTGAAGTATTCAATTGTCTGCTTTTCGGTTAATACTACCCGATGTAGAATAACAACTGTAAAAATGAAATGTTATACGTAATATCAAGTAAAAGGACACACGTACACAAGGAAAATTTCGTTGACGCATCAAATAAAAATATACCTAGAGAGGAATTGAGCCTGTGCTGTCAACTCGCAAGTTGCTAGTAAAGTGGGAAAACCTACTGAGTCACAGCGACCTTCATGCTTTTTGAAATGCAAAAACACAAAATAAATATCGCGTGACGCTTATTTCAAATGGAGAACTTTCTGATAATAATCAAAAATAAATTTTAAAAAGAAAAGTAGACTGGTGGTGAGGATTACAAATGTATAGACCAAAATAATGAAGAAATAAGTTTAAAAGTTATGATTTCTTCACTCAAAATACATATTCATCAAAATAAGTACATTAAACACCCGATTATCCGCAGGCGGCTTTTTCGCAGTCTTTTTTTCATCATTTTGCGACAAAATGTTGTTGAAAAAACTTCAATCTCAAATAAAAAATAGGTGCTTAAACACAAAAATAGTTAACTAATTTTTTTGTGAATTCGCAAACTTTTAAGTACAGAAATCTACTGTTTATTAATTAATAATTGTATTGGCACACTACTCTGCAAATAAAAGTTGTTCAAAAACATTTTCGTGTTGATTTGTGCCCTTTTAAGCCACTTAGCGGATTATCTGTATATGCCGCGCCACTCAATTCCGCGGATAATCGAGAGCTCACTGTATATAAATGCTCTTGTAACAGCAAATACTTCAAAAGACATTCTTTTTTCGAGACCTGTTTAATATTAAAAGCTATTATTTCGAAGCAAAACAAAAAACAAAAATAATTAACTAATTTTTTTTGTGAATTCACAAACTTTTAAGTACAGAAATCTACTGTTTATTAATTCATAATTCTATTGACACACTACTCTGCAAAAAAAGTTGTTCAGAAACATTTTCGTGTTGATTTGAGCCCTTTTAAGCCACTTAGCGGATTATCCGTATATGCCGCGCCACTCAATTCCGCGGATAATCGAGAGCTCACTGTTTATAAATGCTCTTGTAACAGCAAATACTTCAAAAGACATTCTTTTTTCGAGACCTGTTTAATATTAAAAGCTATTATTTCGATGCAAAGCATTAAGTTTCAGTTACACAAAAAATATCACTTGCTCTTTTAATGAATTAACTTCAAATTCGAGAGAAACAGTAAACGTAACACAACCACAACTTTATGATTACCGTCAAAAAACTTCAATTAGAATAGTTAGTAGAGAGAATTACAAATATGCAAAACTAAGAAATGATAGAGAAATAAAAGTATCGTCATCTTCAACTCAAAATATAGATGTTTAAGTGCTCTTGTAACAGCTGCTTCAAAATACATTCTCTTTTCGAGATTACCTGTTTGTTATTAAGCGATAATTTCAATACGAAGCTAGGGGCTTCACTAAAAATATCGCTCTCGTCTTAAGTCTATTAACTTCAACTTCGAAAGCTACAATAAATGAAAAATTGAAGTCTCCTCCAGCAATTCAGAAGAGACTTGAGAAATTCTCGTCTTTCCACCATTGGGATAAGTGAAAATATCCACATGCAAGCGCGACTGCTACTTAACTGACGGTTGGTTGAAGAAAAGTTTAATGCTTATCAAACCCCACAAGATCTGGAAAGGATCAGTTACTGCTCAAAGTAACTGATACTTCTCTCTGCGCGGACGCAAGGTTTCCCTCTTTTAAAAGATACTGACTGAGAGTTTAAGCCTGTATAAAATTACTCGAACACATAAAAATAACATTTTCACCCGACTCCGTCTACTTTAAATTTTTCCCCAAGTCATCCGTACCCGGTTTTTTTTCTCCAAATTACTCCTTCCTCAGACTATATTTATTCGGAGTAATTTCTTCCTTCTTACCTGAAGAGTATAAAAGTATACTTAAGGCATCTCCCCCGAAACTGCAGAAATATTTTGCCTTTAGTAATTGGTCATTGATGCTGCTCGTTTTTCTTCCCGGCTGCACTTGCAGTTGTAGATAGGAAAAATCTCTTTTTTATGGAGTCATTTGAGAGTTGTAGCTCTCTACCTCGACATTTTCATTAAAAACATCTTCGGTTGCACACACACACACACACACACACACACACACATTGGCTTGGAATAAAATTCTCTAAAAATAAATATTTCCTCTTTTTTTCCGTACCTGGGCATATTTACTGGGTTTTTTTCGCATTCAAGCAACGATTCCAATTCTACATTTAGTGTGGATTTTTCGCTCTCTTTTTCTAGTGAAATATTTTTACGATATTACGGTCGATGGGTGCTATTAATGTGAGAGGAAATTCTTTTTAAACGCTATTCTCGGTGTGTCTTTTTCTTCCAAGAAATTCGTGGAATAGATTGGGGGTTTTTTAAAATACCGACACCGCACGATTCAAAATTTTGCAAGCATAAGATCTCCCCAACTGTATTTAGTTTTTTACATCAACTAAATACCCGATGCACTTAAACTTTAAGCAAAGGGAAAAATTCTTTTAAAAATATGTTCAAGAACATGTTTAAAAGAAAGGTATTAGCTCTCTGAGGGATTCCCACGCAGTTGCAGAACGGACCCGTGCAGAACAGTCGGTTTTCCACGAACCCTTTCATGACTTTTAACCAGTTTCGACCTTTACCATTAGACGCTTTCCAAGAGCTATTAGAAGCAATGGTTGTATTTATTAGTTGTTATATATTTTATGGAGTAAAAGCGATTCTAAAGTTTTATGGAGTAAAGCTACTCAGGAATGTCGTGACGCATAGACGGTTAAAAATACAATTCATTCTTTAGAAATTCTGAAAACATTCGCTGTTTTGGGAAAATCAAAAGAACGTCTAATTTGTTTAAATTAAATAACGATAAAATTATATAACCACAAAAAATTCAAAATAGTATCAGTATAAATTGTATGTAGAGCAGGGCTCGAAATACCCGGGTGCACAGGTGCACCGTGCACATGAAAATACAGTTGTGCACCTAATTTTTTCCCGCTAGGTGCACGTTACCAAAGGGGGGGGGCGTGTTTTATGTTATTTTGATTCTTGAACAAAATATTAGTATCGACCTCTCTCGCTCTGAAGGAACGTAATTGAAATTCCTAAATACACACTATGCGAAAACAAAATCGCTGGCCCATAACGAGTTTATACAGGAGTAAGGTTCATTTGTGCCATGCCACCAGAACTTGCCGATGATCGAAACATTTTCCAGATGGCTCTGTTGAAGCGACGGAGAAGGGAGAATTTAGATGTTTAAATATTTTTATTTACTATCTACTACTAATCTATCTAAACATACCCAACTAATAAAGTAGTTTACACTACATTAATGCTCTTATATTACGTTTTTCTTAAATGTGCTCCTATAGTATAATCTATGCACCTAATTTAAAAACTTAGGTGCCCAAGGTGCACCTGTATTAAAAAATCTATTTCGAGGCCTGATGTAGAGTACCAATTACTGGTATAGTAGCAAGCGGCCGGGTGGAGCTATTGCTTTTACGGGTAATCGTGTTCAGCAGACTGATTTGTCAAGACTTCTAAGTGATCACTTATGTTGCCTTAAATTTGATAAGGGCAATAAGATCTTCCCCATTTGTCGAAATTGTAACATCAATCAATCTACCCCTGATCATCTACTATCCTGCTTGGGGCTTGAAACGAGGGACTTGACGCAGAATCCCCTCCTGGTTTATGACTTTTTTAGTGGTTTTGGTCCCATGGATCTGGTTTAGCCTATTGGCTAGACCAGTTAAGATTAGTAATAGCAACAACACATGTAGGATTTAGAAAGCAGTAAAGAAACACTGGTAAAAGTGGTTGTGGATTTACGATGAAAATCACCAAAACATCATTATGGATTTTCTTATTATTGCCGATATTTTATTAATACTTAAGGTCAGGCCTCGAAATAGACTTTTTAATATAGGTGCACCTTGTGCACGTAAGTTTTTAATTTAGGTGCACAGGTTATATTTTAGGTGCACATTAAAAAAACGTAATATAAGAGCATTAATGTATGATGTAGAGATGTATGTTTAGATAGGTTATTTGTAGATAGTAAATAAAAATATCTAAAAATCTATATTCTCCCTTCTCCGGCGCACGGCTGTCGCGACAGTCGCTTCAACAGAGCCATCCGGTAAATGTTTCGATCATCGGAAAGTTCTGGTGGCAGTGGCACAAGTAAACCCTCCTCTTGTATATGCCCGTTACAGCCCAGCGATTTTGTTTTCGCAGAGTGTGTATTTAGTAATTTTAATTACGTTCCTTTAGAGCGAGAGAGGTCGATACTAATATTTTGTTCAAACATCAAAATAACATAAAACGCATTTACCCCCTTTTTTTTAAACTGTAGAAAAAAATTATGTGCGCAATTTTATTTTCATGTGCACAGTGCACCTGTGCAACTGGATATTTCGAACCCTGCTTTAAGTTGATTTGCTTTGTTTCTAAGATCATAATTTATATATCACCACAGTAATGACAAATACTGTCAGAATGAGACAGAAAGAGAACTAATGTAATCAGCAATTTTAGCCGTGAATTTTATGGTAAAATAAGCACCAGTAAGATTGATTGGCTTTCGAAGTCGCAAGGGCCAGATCTGGAAAGCTGTGCCAAATAATGTTTATCCTGTCCAGTAAGCAAGGACATGCACACGAGGAAAGTCCTACTTTAACAAAAAGAATAAACACACCCCGGGTAGTTACAGGAATCATACCTGTGCTACTCATAGTACACAGGCTGATAGAGTAGTGGACAAACCCACTGAGTCACAATGACCCCATCAATAAAGAAATGTCACATCCATAAAAAGTTTTCTTGATTTTGTATTGTTTTCATGATTTTGTTATGAGGTTGAATTCGAATAACAAAATTACAGTAGAACACAAACCAATCCACAAAGGTTGATTAACTATTTTCCATGCTCTATCTTTGAAAGGAGAAAAATTAATTGCTCTTCCTACTTCAATCGTTAAATGACCTAGTTTGAACATTGGAATGCTATCTTGAAAAATTAAGATCCCTATTTCTTCTCTCTCCCCTTTGTTGGCCCTTTTATAAGAATAAATAGAAAAATCTTCCCCGTTTTCCTAATCTACAATTCTATCTTAAGTCATCCAATGATATTTTAAAAGAAAGCGATCAGTTCAAATGTGTGTTTAATCCTCAGAAGTGATGTCAAATCTTTTATGGTGTTAAATAATATTTTTTAATATTCTTAATTTTTTAAGAATCAGTTTAGTTAGAAAGACACGTAGATATGTTATGAATATAAACAATCCAAATGTAATTACAACCGTCACTAAAAATCAGCTATATTCATCTAAAAGTAAATATAATGCGAACAATTTTTCCCTGTTATTTTTTCTGATACATCTTCGGTGCTATTACATATTTACAACTCTACATAACGTCATCCAATGATATTTTTAAGTAAAGATATCATTTTAGATGTGTGTTTAATCCTCATAATTCGAACTTTCAGTTTTGAAAACCAATTCAGTTTAAAAAATGGTTTTTAAGTACAAAGTATCCAAATGTATTTGCAGTCACTGAAATTCAGTTACATTTATCCCAAAGCATACATAAATGCAAACAACTATGTATCAAATTTCAAACAATTCGTCGAACGAACTACATACGTCCTTACCGAGCTTCCATTATATTCAGTTAAAAATTATTTCGTTCTTTGTTAGGCACATAAAATAAAGACCATTTGTAATAAATATCTCTGCTGATGCACTAACTTTAATTGGATAGTTTTTTTAAGATAATATTTTCTCTCTTGAGTTTCGAGAACAATGCACACGATTTTCTCCACTGTTCGAACTGAAAATTTGTTACAACCTAGTTTAGTGTTAATCAAAGTGCAAAATTTTTAAACGGACAGTGAGGAGTAAAGATAATAGGAGTCACTAAAGACGCGACGGATTAAACAAATTGTCAACAAAGGAGAAACTATGACACTTCCGAGAACACAAACGACGCCTTTTATGACGATATTCTATTTATGAGGTGTGAATCATAACGGCCTCATAAAATAAAGGAATTCCATTAATGTTTTCTCAGAAAACTATAAACATCCCTTGTTATTAAGATGCTCATTAAATCCACGCTTCCACATAACTTCTTTTGAATAAATGAGAGCTCATTCAAGCAACATCAAAATTATCAACATCTCGTTCAAATGTAAATAAAGGACAAGTAGCAGTTTATTGACTTTAGTGAGGCGGTATAAAACACTTCTTTAGAGTGAGTGTAGAGAAAGGATTCATTATAATGTAGAAAGCGATCTAGTGAAATTATTGATGGAATGCTAGACCTTTTTGATTTTGGTGAGGTGGTACAAAAACTTTCTTTAGAGAGCTAGTATATTGAAAGGATAAATGGCAATGTGGGGGAATTCAGTGAAATTATTAATGGAATGATAGATTGTTTTAACTTTAGTGGGGTGGTATAATAACCTTTTTCAGAGTGAGTACAAAGAAAGGATTCATTTTAAGGATCATTGATCGTTATTTAAAGCACTGGAGTAACAAAGCGGGTATTGGTAATAGTCAGGAATCAATCCCAAAGGAACAATTCAAAGACAATGCCTCGTAATTTTGAGCCACGATCAAATGACGAGGTTCAACACCTATGTTAGCATACCACTCTTCAATCTGCCAAACTAAGGTGAGGACATTTTAGGCCACGACAGATTTAACGTGCTCCATCCCCTTTGTACACGACTGTCGTTGGTTAAATTGAGTTTCGAACTCAAATCCTTTGGTTTCTAATCCACTGCTCTTACACTAGGCCATCGCAGGCCTCAATCTTTGATGAAAAACTCTTTTGTACGATTTTTGATGGGATACTAGACCGTTTTTTATTTTAGTGAGGTGGTATAAAAACCTTCTTCAGAGCAAGATCAGGAGATAAATATACAGAAATGTCTTTATTGATGTGAAAAGTTTTTTAGTACGATTTTAATGAGGTGATAAAAAAACCTTTAGAGTGATCACAGAGAAAGGATTCAGTGAATTTATGGAAAATCATTTAGTGAAATTATTACTGGAAAACTAGACTGTCTTAATTTTAGCTTCAATCGCATTTTTCAAGTTCAATTCAGTCAATTGAAAACTGGAACTTCTACATCCGAAAACACTTCTAATCAATTTTTTAGAAAATGTAACAGAAATAACTTTTAAATATTTTGAAAGTTATTATAGTTAACATAGTTTAAAGTTATTATAGTTAACATAGTTTAAAGTTAATATAGTTAGTTTATATAGTTAAAAATTCAGTGTCTTATTAATATATTCAAATTCTTAAGTAACCCCAAACACACATTAGCACTGTATAAAGTAATATCCCAAAATGTGTTCAGATTTAATTCCAGTGTGTGTGGTATATATAACTACTCCTCTAAATAGCATAAATTCTACTCTTATTCAACTAAACCGGATAATATGTAAAGCAAATTAAGCTATTTTCTGATGTAATAAGTATATTCAAGGATACGCAAAAATTCTATATTCTTTATTTTCCATGGGGTTATTTTAAATCAAAGTTTTAAACTAAATCGGAAGCTGACTGTTTTTTCTCTCCCTATTTTACTATTTATATACTTTTGATTTAGATTGGCTTATAATCCCTTCTACTATACAATCAAGACTTGAGCCACTTATCTTTGAAGGATTCGCATTTAATTAAAATTTATAAATAGCGACGTATTTTCAATTGTCATAATTTTATCTTGATTTTTAACATGAGTTTCAAAAATTGTTTTTCCGCTATCGCTAAGTTAATGGTTCTCAATGTGCATCATCATTTTTATTAGAGCATAGATGGGACAACTTTTTCATTGATTGTGTGGGTTATAACTAATTTATATAAAACAGTGCCTCTTATTGTTTGAATTTTGGATAATTTCCTCCAGCATACAAACTAACTTTTACTAAACTTATCTTTGTCTAAATCTTATGCGAATCCTAATGCACAAAAATTTTACATTTTGAATAAACGTAACTAGAAAAGTCGATACTTTGTAACAAACGATCTGTCGAAAATGAAAATCGTAAATATAAAGTACATAAAAAATATTTCAATTAAATCTAACTACTGTGATCAATTACCGCCGTTCAATGAAATATTTTTTGAAATTTAATTAATAAAAAACTGTTTTTTCTATTGTGTAGGACTTCCTTACTATAATTTATAATACTTTCCATTTCATGCCACGCCATAGTAATTTGTTTTCTTATATCTAAAGTTTATATTATTGTATGAATAAGTGTGAATCGAGATGCTTAGTTAAACTTCTATAGCGCTATTAATTAAAAATATTGTAATATTATGCAATTCGTACGTTTGTGATGAAATTAAACCTATCCCCTGAATATTTTCAATTTGCATATTTTTGTACCAATATTTTTACTTTGAAGCAATCCGCATATAACATTTTTTCTTCCTTTTGCTTTCTTTTCCAAACATTTGTGTAAAAATTTACTAAATTCACTTCAATATTTTTCAAAATGCCTATACCTCCCTTTTACCGGCAGACCAAATTCGGAAACAGTACTTTGTACTTTTCGAAGTGTTTCAGATGTTTTCCTTTACACTCTAGCTTTCCTATCGATCATATTCTCGACTCTAGAGTTGGGGTTCTGTTTTGAGTAATGAACTGTATTTCATCATATATTTAAATTTTGCTTCCCATTGTGTATTGTTAAACTATTTTTCATCAATAGACTCTTTATTTGTATTGTATTTTATAACTTTCGAATTGGCATTTTACTTGGATTTTGAACGAACCAATTCATTAAAATAGGGAGCAAGTTGAAACATAACAATGCGTTTCTATAATTGGCATTTTTAGTGTGGTTTCTGGTTCCGAGTTTATAGTTTAGTTCCAGAAACAATAGCAGTGGTTACGAGGTAGCGAAACAAATAATAAATGGCACTCGACATACATGATATTAAGTATGGCAACACTTTCCCTTCACAAGTTTAACCACCTCAGGACATATGGGCGTCACCAGAGTCATCTGCTACTTGTCTGCTTCTGGAAAGAAGACATATTATCCTGTGAACCATCTATTATAGTGCTGGCTCTGATAAAAAGAAGATGACCTAAAGTGGGTCTATTTCAAGAAAGGTATTGAGCTCTTAGGACAAAGGCTGTCGTACGCAAAAATATGCGTGTTGATCGCCATGAATGATTTTTTCAAAAACTCGTAAACTGTGGCATGACTTTCGACAAATACCAATAAATAGCGCCAGAATCTGTGATAAGCACGCCAATCACAAAAGACGCAATGTTTGTTTTAATTTAACCCATAATTTAACAAATATATACTAGTTCAAATAAAGCCAAATTTCAACTTACATGTTCTTAAATAGTTTCGTGTTTCTATATCAAGGATTTGAAGAAAATGTACTCTAAAAGATCATTTTGAAAATTTTCATTCACATCACGATCAAAAGAGGGTAATGAAATGATTAAGAACTCTTGATATCCCGCATGAAAGTAAATAACATGAATGGATGCACTAACTACAACAAACAGCTCCATCAACTCCCTCTACTAGTGTCCTGAAAGATTTCACTTTAGATCGAGATCACAGAAGTGGGAAACACTAAAAGAGGACGAGGGACAAAATTTGTCTTTACTGCGGATTTGATTGCCACAGCGTTAACTGCATCCATTATTCCGAGACTTCTTTGGTTGAACTGTGTATACAAGAGCCAGAAGTGTAAACGAAGTGTTTTTTTTTACAAAAACTCGTAAATACTCATATTCCGACAGCAACCGATAAACTCAGTGCCGAAAACTGCGCATTATTTAACGAATAGATTAGCTCAATGCTAGACCAAATACTAACTTATAGAATTATTGAACTGCTCTCTTGTTTCTGCATCAGCGCTTTTTAAATTAATATACGCTTTAGATATCAGTTTCGAAAGTTTTCATTCAAATCTCAATCACGAAAGGGTGGTGAAAAGGTTAAGAAGCGCAAATCTTCCGCATGAAAGTAAATAAATCGTATGACTTCACCGAGACTGCATACAGTTCCATCAACCCCCCATTCTAGGGTCCTGAAACGTATCACTTAGATCGAGATCGCGAAAGCGGGAAACACTGGAAGAGGACGAGGGACAGAATTTGTCTCCTTAATTGCGGAGTTGATTCCCACAGCGTTAACTGCGTCCATTATCCCCGAGACCCCGGCGGTTGCACTTTGTATACAAGAGCGAGGAGCGTAAACAAAACGCTCAAGCAAGTTAACGCGTCAAAGCGTGAAAGCGGAGACCATTCAGAAATGCGCCCCCCTGACGTAATGGATTCCCGGCGATAACGACTCATTTAAGACGCTTGATAAATGATATTCTGCATAGGAACAAGCGTCGTTTAGCGCCAAGATTGTTTCCAGCTATTCGGCAATGCAAAAGCCTCGAGGTAAAGCGAGAGGATAAAAAATGTCCACACATTATCTCTTTCTTATCCCACAAATGGCCTGTTAAAATGTTCTCTCAGCATCAATAAATGAAGAGTCTGGGCTTCTTTTGTGCAAAAGAATGTTATTGGAATCCCTTTCAATGTGCGTTGTATAAATTAGGCTTAAAGATAGGGTGTTTGGTGCGTTCTTGCTTGTATTCAATTGAAAAGAAATTTACCTTCGTTCTTGGATAACAAAAAAAAAACTCTGTTAAAATGGATTTGGGGCATGAATTACCGAATAAAATTGGACGTTTCGTAAATTTTGGTCTTTGATGTACGGAAATGTGAATTTACAATGTGGAGTTTGGATCTGGTGAGTTGGAATTTGAGTCACGAGGTTTCGAAATTATTTAAATTAGGTGCAAGTCGAACGAAAAATATTGCGGTTCCGCAATTGGCGAAGAACGCTGGCTGTGGTTCAGAACGCTGTGTGGCGAAGAACGCTGTGGTTGCACTAGCAATCTACGAATTGTAAACGGCGCAGGTTCCATTGCAATACCTTTTGCGTGCACGTCCATTGACTTGACACTGTCTGTCTTGTGCTTGGCGTAGCTGGCCCAAGTATAATTCTTGCGCCATAGAACGTAACCTTACCAACCCACAATTTGTGTCTTTGGAATGATTCAATCTCCGAGTTATCGTTTGGTGCCGCAGATCATAGCAGTGTTTACAAATTGACGAAACGAATAACCACATATGTGCTTTTGTGTGTGGTAGGCTTTTACCAAAGGGTTTACTTCTCTTCGAAAAATCACTATAAAACTCATGTACATTGGTAACTCTACGTAATTCACCAAAAAGTGTGATAAGCTTGCTTGAGGTTATAGTACACTGTTTCGCACATGCAGTATTGTAATATCATATGTAAGGTGTTTTAAAGGTTATTGAAAAATAAGATGGTTTGCATTATATTTTGTTATATTAATGTCAAAAACACTGGCCTTCTGCAAAAAGAAAAACACAGGATGATGATACCAGACAACTTTACATTTTTGACCTCTGATCATGATACTGCCAAATTTGAAGTTTAAACAATTTTGTCTTCACAAATACAGAATGCAACAAAACACTACAAAAATGAAATATTGGAAAAACTCATAGTTATGTAGATAGCTGTTGAACTTACGTCGCACTGGAGCAACACAACGAGCTATTGGCGATGATAAGGAATCTGTCTCAAAGGGAAAGATCCAAACGAAATAGAAATTAGTGAAAAACTAAAAAAATTATAATTCATTTCAGAACCAAACCAGGACGCTATCTTTTAACCTAGTTACAAACACTAAAGATTTCAGCCAACTAAAATTATCAGACCGTAAAACGGAGTCTCAAATTAATCAATAATGGATTCAAACTTGGGTCATTGAGACGAAAACATCTCATTAAAAGGGAAAAGAGAGAGAGTATATACTTTACATTAATAATAAAATAAAATACCCTCTGGAAAATAATCAAACAAAATACGAACTCATAAAGTAACTACGATACAGCACAAAAATAAATAGCGTAATTTCTATCGATTGAACAACAGAATTCCACTGTCTCCTCACCCACAAAAACAGTCGACTGGTCTCAAACAATACATCATTTCGGAAACACAATTTAATTCAATACAAATGTTCTCTAATTAATCTTTAAAAATTCATTGCAGCAGTCGAAAGGGATTATTACATTCACCCCAACTAGAAAAGAAATTAGCCCATGCATTATAATTAAATCGGATGCCCATAAAGCTGCGGATAGTCATTCCGTTCGAGCTCCAGGTTCGCATTTAAATGTGCCATTAACAGAGGATCGCCATTAAATTGCCACGACTATCGGAACCCAGCGCATGCTAATGAACACAGGAGCTCAGTTAACATGTCCGGCACAATGTTCCACAGATGGCGCTCGTGCTTAAGAGTGTTCCCCCGACATGTCCGCACGTGTAGCTATTAATCGAAACGCATTTCTGAAGCCGTCTTCAGAAATCAGTACAGGCTGTGCTGATTGAGAGGACTCTTGAGAAACGAGAGGGCCGGTGAGTAACTTTGGGGTTATTTCATTAGGATTGAGCTCACAGATGACAATGTTAGATACTTGAGTTTTGGATTAAAGGACAATGCGAGGAAAATGTGGTTCGATTTGTAATTATTTGGAAGCTGCCGCAGTGGTACTCATAGGTAGACGAGAGTCAGGTTCGCTACATCATTTTCAATGGCATTTAGACTTCCACAGTTTGAAAATGGTATAAACACGTAAAACCCATTTTGACTGAAATTTAGAAGTCTATTCCGACAGATGTTATTGAATACATTTGAGGTTATCAAAGCAAGAGTGGCCTAACCCATACTTAATGGAGATTAATGCGATTTTCTTGCCGCCATTTTTTTTAATATTCTTATTGATCCTTGATATTCTGAAAATTTGTTTTTCAGTGATCAATACTAAGTTAGTTTGCAATTTTAGAACGCTTGAGCTTGCACATCAAAAACATTCCAAAGGTAATATAAAAAATTTCGTATTTCTGTTGTTAGGCCACTCTTACTCCGATAGCCTCATTTATTGACCGTTAAAAATGTTCAATTTCTAAGATGGAATTAGGTAGGTGGTTAATCAACGTCGCACTGAAGCACAACAACGGACAATTGGCAATGATCCTAGATCAATCCCTGAGAGAGATGGAAATAGAAAACAAGAAAATGAAGGAACCAAGTAGTTTTATTTTTTCTGAATCGTACCCTCTGGCTGTCATCTTCAGTCTGGTTAGTACTAAAATTTACGTCGCATTGGAGCAGCACAAAGGGCTATTGGCGACGGTCAGGTATCAATCCGGAAGGGAAAGATTCGAGAACAGCACCTCACAATATCGAACCACGGTCAGATGATGAGCATGGAAAAGTGGAGTGTTTGAAGGCACCCATTCCACATGACTAACACCAATGACGAACCATTTGAGACCGAGGCTTCAGAAATCGAGTTGGTTTATCGGTGCAAATGAAGGACACTGAAACAGTCTCTCAGATTCACATTGAAAAAATGGTCCTTTTCGCCGATTCGTGGTCTTTTGACACCGAATTTAAATTACTTTTGTAAAGGGACGGACTGCTTCCCTGAACCGAGCGGAAAGACTAAATAAGACCTAATCTGTACTTTCATAGCAGTAGAGAAAGAGGAGGGGGTCGCAGGGGAAAATCTCTCCAGGGGGCACTGGGAATGCAGAAGGAAAGTAGTGTTGGAGAGAAACCCCGATGTCACCTGTCAGAAGAGAATGGATGAGCGAAATAGTGGTTTGCGCCCAGATACCACACAATTAGGGAAATAAAAGCAGTTTATCGAAAGGGCAAACGAGCAGTTCAGAAGCGATCTGGACCACTTGCTTAGTGCGTCTCGATCTCGTCCTTCCAGCTAGATATACCAGCTGAAATTAGATGTAAAGAAAAGTGTTGTTGACGAAAGGGAATTGGGATTCGTTTATGTTAAGCGGAATGTCAATTATCTGAGTTTTCAATTACAATTAATGTTAAGGATTTCGTAATTTTAAATTTATTTGTTTATTAAAATGTTCGGTTTTTAAATTATTTGCTTAGTGGAATTTTTCGGAATCCAATCGGAACTATGCAGTTTTCGAACGATTGATTTCTCACCTGTTTACTTAATTTAAACAAGTGTTTGATACAAAAACCACAAGTTGAATGAAATTTAAGTGTTTTACATAAACGGATTAAAATTTTAAGCTGTGTTTCAGATGAACATGGAATGAAATTTAAGACTACTTCAAGCGAACGGAATAAAATTTAAAACTGCATCAAGCAAACGAAATGAAATTTAAGGCTGCTTCAAGCAAACGAAATGAAATTTAAGGCTACTTCAAGCAAATGGAAGGAAATTGAAGATAGTGTTTCATACAAATGACGAGCTGAAAAGAACTTTCTAACTAGGCTTCATGCAAATGACATTGCATTTTGAAAGTGCAAATAATATATTTAGTTTATCCACGATATAACTAAATGCACATTTTAAGAAGCAATGATTTTAATTTTTCTGGGTGGGTTCACATGCATAATATCTGAATTAATCATATCATAATTCTGAAACCTACAGTCCTTTATGCATGACTTCTAACCAATTTAGATCTTCTTGACCGATAGAATTGTTTCCATAATTCCTTGAACCAATTGATGTCATTATTTAGTCATTATGTATGTTGTGGGATAAAAGCAATTACCAACTCCGAAATCTCGTGACTCTCAAAGGTTTCGAAGGAAATTCACAGGTTTTACTCAACTAGTAACTATACGCACTAAAATAACGTCGACATATATAAATGCACCCTCAAGTTCTCAAAACTTTCTTTGAGGTAAAAATATTGCAGAAAATTTTTAATCTATTTTCGACCTTGAATTCGTATTATGATGTCCTGTTACTGCGATTAGCTAACATTCTGTTCAAACATGCTTAGTGTTCGAGTAAATTTCACCACATCGTTCCAAAAATACATTTTTACTATCTCCAAACATACTCAAAATAACCCATTTGTTGCTCCAGAGTGACGTAAATTCAATTACCTACCAAACATGTTTAAAACGTATCTCTTCCAAAAGTACCCTTCAAAGAGGAGAAGCTATAATGTCATTCTTTAGAGTAAAGATCCCACGGCTCAAAGACTCCGAATAATAGTACTTTCATGAATGCTCGTAACACGAGATTTCAATATCCTTCACATTGTCCTGACCTTTTCGTACAGGATATAATCAAGGCAAAGACGGATATAAAGCAGATACGAGCGGAATACATAAGATCGTAGGCGCGCAATATCATCCCATGTTCTCGGACATCTCAATACCCGCTGCGAATCGGAACGAATGTGTCCCTCCATTATTCAGGCACGGCAAAAGGAGCCCTGAATATGCAAGAGTTGGGGAATCTAAAATTAGCGGTGAGCCCGGGGTAGAGAACCAGGTGTGCGCTATCGATCCGCGAGGATAGCGCAACAGGTGATACAAGATATCTCTCGAAGAACAAGATGGTGGAAAGAGTTGCCTGCCAGAGAAAAGCGTAGAGTTTTATCGACATGAGAGTTCGTTACAGAGGAGTAGAGTTGAAAGCTCGTCTGTTTCGTCGGGTGTTTCGGTCATTTTACTGGGTTACCCACTCGTCGAGGAAATGAAAAATTATGGCTTTTCTTAAGACTACATTTAACATTCATCGAAATAGATTAACCACTGCTGAAGAAACTTTAATGAGAGCTAGGTTTGTGCCTCACTGACCCAGTTATAGAAACATCCATTTTTTAGCAAATCAATAAATGCAACATCGACGATTTTTCTTAGCATTTGATTGCAGACGAGTGTAGATCGTTGTTTTTAATGCAGGTGAAATTATACATGCAATATTCTTGCAAAATCTAAAGCTCTTTTTAAAAATGTAATGGCAAATATTAAGGTTTTTTAAAGATTGTGATAATCATATTTTAAGACAGATGGGGCAATTGGAATCAAATTGTAAAATTGTACCGTTTGCATGAACCACATATTTGAAATACAAAATTCTTTTTAGCAAAAGGTATGACTTTTTTAATTCTTTGATGGAAATACTGGATTGTACTACTTGAGCAAAATTAAACGTGTGGGGCTTCAATCTCAGATGATTTGTAATGGACTGAATCTTGGGAGATAAGATGTTGACAAGATCTAAGCTTTAAATAACAATACCTTAATCAAATGCAATATAAAGGTAAATAATATAAATATATAATAATCTTTCAATTCTTTTGAATTAAAATGTTGCGATCTCTGGTCGGAAGAAGTTCTTATTAAATAGACCTAACCTAGTATATCCCATTTAACAATCGATTGAAAAATGGTTGTTTCTTCTGTGAAAGTGTGTAATATGCTATTACTCAAGTATATTAAAACTTTCGAGCCTATCTAAAATTGGAATATTTTAATCATGTTTGACATTTTTAACTTGTGTATTTCTTAGTATAAATTACGCATTTGCTGGTTTGCCATTTACAATCTATTTCTTTCTAAAAAATTTTTGCAATACAATTTTATCAAAAATAATTTTTACAATCTATTTCGGTTAAATTTAGATGAGTTGAAGTGATAATATTTTCACATTATGTAAAAAGCACCAATTAAGGAACATTGAAAATTTTCGATTGTATTTTTAGAATGTGGCATTTACTATAAAGGAGATACTACTTTTCAAATATTTCTTCAGATGTATAACATAAATAATGAAAGAGGAAGAAAATGCAATCGTATGGAATGAAGCTTAAAAAAGAGAATAAAAATTAATTATTTTTTTTTGTTTAATTGTAGTGACAATAGTTTTGAATTAGTTCTAGAAAGGAGAAATCATTTCTACGTCCAACATGTCAATAGATGCAGGTTTGCTACACCTTAAAATTATCACAGTATGTTTGACAACATGAAACAATATTGCTCTGATTCCATTAAAATTCAACGATATATTTACAATTTCAATTCTTGAGTACATTAGAATCTTTCTATACACTTGGTTACCTGAATCTAACAGCGGTAATATTTTTTACGCCTCGCGCGGATTTCGAGCGCGTGCAAATATTCTGTTTTTGAAAAAAAAAGACAAAAAGAAGAGTTCGAAGGTTATGCGGAGATCGGATTGATGTTGATAATTGATTGATTCTGAGATTGTATTGATGACTCTTTATTGATGTTGATAGTTGTATTGATTTAGATAGTTGAATTATGCTGAGATAGTATTGATGTAGCCTACTGAATTTGTTACGTTAGTAATAAATGTTGTTTTGTGTTAACGGGCGTTCCAGTGCTTGTTGTGGCGTTGAAAAGACAAGAAACGTTAACCCTAGACCACAGAGCAGAATTGACAGTAGTGAATTTATCTGCAACATTACTCTTTAATTGTTATTTTTTTCAATGGCGAATGTAAAGTCAGTAAAAAGTTTGCCTTGTACACTATTTTCGTCGGAATATTACTAACACAGTAACAAACCTTTCAATCTGGAAAGCAAACGTGAATTGTATATCCGTAATCTTTATTTACCGTTAGGAAGACTCTGAGAAAAGAAAACATCGACCGAGAAGTTAAACTAGGCCAACACAGTGACTAAGATTCCCAAGAGAGTCTGGCAACAACCAAAAAATATCCCTTTTCAGACGTTTTTACACAGAAGGGACTCTGAGAGGGAGATCCCGCTGTCATTGTTGATCTCTCTCTCAAAATAAACTAAAGGTTGAGATCAAACAAAAGAGGAGAACTGTTTCTCTTTCCCTGGCAAGAAGTTATCTGATACTGGAGTTCGGATCCAGAGGGGAGAGACCCTCTGAAGGGGGCTTTTCCTACTTTCATTCCGTTCCGCTTCCCCCTTCGCGATCGTTTGTGGTGGAATTTGGAGTAACACAAAAGTGTGCTTTATTTTTACGCGTCTTTCTTTGTCGTGCGGCATTACGCTCCCCTGACAAAGAAAAAGTGAGAATTGAGATGAAAAGTCGGAGGGATTGGGGTGGAGGGAACATTCCGGAACAGTCTACGGGGATTTATTGTGTTCTCATCTTGAGGGCCTTAACGGATTTAGCCTCACTCTGGAAGGGGGCCTTTTGCGTTCTATTATATTAAAAATCATTAGACAGGATAAGTTTTTACAACATGTGAGATGGCGTTACTGATAAGAAAAAGCTCGGTTGTTTGAAGCTTGTATTAGGTACCTTCCATTCATATATTGGCCTCTAATATGAAGTACAGTAGAACTTTGATTATTCAAACTACGATTAACTGAGAATCATTCGAGCCGGATATCGAGTTTCCTTGTTTTTCCGTAAGCTTTAAATGAAGTTTCAAGCATGAGTGTGAACACTATGCTTGGAACTTGCACAAGAAACTTTCATATTAAACCCTAATTTGTATAGATATTACGACTAGTATCAATCAAAAAAAATTTTATTACGAAATATATTTTTATGGCTTGTAAATATCAGAACCATTAATTCATAAATAAAATACATTTAATTAATTTTAGTTTAATTATATTTTCGTTACTAAAATATATTACCTATTGGTAATGTGGAATATTTAATTTTATAAATCAAAATTTCGAATTACCACGCCGGCTATGCGAAAATCAGCCTATAATATTGCCATATTTCATCTTTGTTCAGACAAACAGGTGTCCCAGAGATAACGACGTAGGCTGCAGAGCGCTGGGTCTTCAGTTCGAAACCCACTGACGGCAATTCGCACGTTTTTAATTTTTTTTTATTTTTAAATCAGCTCTCTGGGAGGAGATTTCAGAAAGTTCGAGCTTGAGTTAATTTAAGTTAATTTGAATGTTTCTAGATTGTTCTAGACCTATTGTCTGAATCTATAAAAGCTTCTGCTCTCGACCTGAGATGTAGTTCTTTTGATGAACTATTTAAGCTAGATCACCGCACACACCTTCGCTGTGAATAAATACTGTTTGATCTAGTCAATGGCTGTGTTCTTTGAAGCCATAATAAAAACTACCCCAAGTTTCTGTGTGACAATATAATAAATTGTATTTGAGCAGAACTAATTACGTGGATACTGCTTACCTTTGTAAAAATAATTATCTCAAATCAAGTCAACGTATTTTCAAGCATTATAATTTCAGTATACCCTCCTTGATTAAATTGCATCCGTTTAATTGACGATTACTAAGTACATCTGTCTGATCAAAATCTTTCTGCAAATCTCACCATTCCTTAACGTCACATTATTGTCTAAGCGAAAGTAAACCAACGAATTCCTTCCGTTGCTGCGAAAAACAGGCAAAAAATGTGCGTCGCTTAAAAATTAAAATTCCTGAATTCCTAATGAAACAAGGAGCCTAGCAAAAATTATACTCCTCATAATTTCACAGGTCATAAAGGAAAAGAAAATTAATATTATCATTTTCATAAACAGAATTCAAAAAAGGAAATTCTTTTTTAATTAGTAAGAGGAAAGCACAAAAAGTACGCATAAGGGAAAAAGGAAAATTTGCATTTTTCTTTATTAAGACGAGATAAATGGCATAAAATATTCCTCGCCCAATCGATGGTCGATTGTAACCCACAAAATTTATTCTATCCAATAAAAAACTACATAAAAGGTCCGTCCCTTTCCTGGATAAATGTCGGACTATTACCCGATGGTCGGGTTTTCTCCGGAGAAAATCCATAAAATGCGGCTGTTTAATAGGTAATTGAATTTGGGAACATTCCGGAGTAATTGAAAATGCATTCACCCTTTAATAAGCTCCTCGTTCATTCCATTTTCGGGTCGGTGGAGCTCTCGTCTAATTAAATCGCAACAAGACCGGCTTTTCAAAATAAACGTTTATTTATACCGTAACGAGAAAAGTGAGCTTTTTCCATAAGTAAAGGTTCGGTTATTTTCTTAAAATTTCCCAAGGAACACAACGGAAGCAAAAATAGATTCTTACCGTAATACGAGAACGGGGCCATAAGCGCAATTCTTTTATTTTGCCGTACGTATTTAACTGCGTTAAAAGTTATGTTTGTATTTTAAAAATTGCAAAATGCTGTTTCGTGTTTTAAAGATTAGGGATAAAATTACAGGTTACAAAACTATATACAGTATGCGTTTCTCTTAGTTTATTGTGGCCGAAAACTGAGTGCAAATAAAGATTAAATACATGTGAAATAATTGTCAATCGCTAATTAGATGAAGTAAACTGTGTTCACTATCATCATTATTATAGTGGACGTTTTGCTCCATCGAAATGGTCATTGATGATCCGTAGTAACTTTTTTCTGAAGATTTACATTTTTACTACCACTTTAAGGCTTCTATCGACAAAGTGGTTAAGCAAGTCAGGACTGTGTCACTCCACCGAAATAGCCATTGATGATTTCTTTGAATGTTTTTAGTCTTTATTAGTTGTATTTCGAAGTTTTACATTTTTACCACTAGTCTATAAGGATTATCTGATTACCTGCACAGTGGTTAGGAAAGTCACTGTGACCCAAATAGCTACTGACGATTTTTTCACGTTGTAAATATTTATTAGTCATATTACGAAACTTACATTTTTATTACGATTTTGACAAAGGTTTCATCTCTTTACGTACTAAGTGGTTAAGCAAGTCACGATAATGTGGTGCATAGATTGTAAAGTTGCCGATAATCAAATAAAAGGTGTAAAAGCATTCACTTTAATTACAGTTGTTGAAATGTTTGTTGAACTATTTGCTTTTGATTTATTTTGATGTTAACTTGGGGACAGCATATATGTTATTTGCTGATATTAATGCTTATGTTTGTAACAAAAAATATAGAAAGAATGTTTTTAATGTAAAAATATTTTAGTTCTATACAGCGAAAGTCGATTATTTGACTTAAAAGCAGTTAGTTTTCCCACTTGATATTAGCTGTTTTCAGCAATTTGAAAATTGCAGGTAAATATTTTGTGCCCAAAGAAATAAAAATGAAAGATCTGAAGTAGAAGCGGACTTAATTTTGTCATTTATTTTAAACAAGCACAGTTACTTGTCTCTTCTTATTCGAAAGATCTCCAGAAATGTTACTCCTAATTCTATATTACGTGTAAATAAGGATACCCGTAATGAATGAACATATGTATAAAAGCCGCGGCGTAATGGGTTAGCCCACTGCGCAAGCACCACACAATCCGATCGTGACTGGGGTCTATGATTCAATGGGTTTCCCTACGAATCCACGAATCTCAGTGGTTGTCAACACTACTCTGGCAATCTGAGTTGTAATCGACGCAGGTACGATTCCTGATCTTAGTTTCAGTGTAATTTTCTCCTCTCTGTCGGTAAAACTTTCCTTGAGTGTTTATGTCCAAGTTGAAAATTATGGCCACCCCACCTTAAAAATCCCAACCCGTAAGTTTACGTATGCGAGCCTTATGCGGCGCAGGTTATATTCATGTATTGTATTTACCCTAGGTATATTTCTCATCTCTGCCAGTATATATTTTCTTGTGTTTGTGTAAGATCATTCGCTTCACCGAAAAATACTGTTTGACGAAGATTGGTCAACTATGGCAATTTGCCCATTCAATACAACCTAACCAACCAATCAATAGCGACTCGAATATGAGCGACGTTTTCATATTTTTTCACCTCTATTTTACAAGCACAAAACTGCTCAGAATAATTTTTTTTTAATTTAACGTCCAAAACGAAAGGTTGGTTGGTAATTTGGTAACGTTTAAATAACGCCTTACTAGAGCAATACAACGGGCTATTGACGACGGTCCAAGATCAATCCCCTAAGGGCAAGATCCGAGGACACACCGTGTAATTTTGAATCACGGTCAGATGGCGAGGCAACGCCTAATCTGGCACCCTACTCTCCAAACTTCCACACCAACCCAACGTGAGGACTTTCAGCCACGACTGATTTAAGACGCACCAGCCGCCTCTGCACCATACGCATACAAATATCCATGCATTGACCCGGATTCTAACCAGGATCGTTCCTATCTAGGGGCTAACACCTTAACCACCAGATCGGTTGATCGGCGTTGGTTGATTGAATTTATAGGGTGCAAAAGCTGTATTTAGCGAAACTGAGTCACACGCAAGACAGACGACGTCAAGTAACGAACGTACACTTACAAGGAAAATATTTTTATTGATAAAGAGTGGAATGCACCCAAGGAGGAATCGAGCCTACCTACAACTCGCAAGTTGCTACCACAGTGGGCAGAAACACTGAGTTGTGGTTATCTCTTAAATTTGAAAGAAAGAAATATTTTTTAGAAAGAATGTGAAACTAACATCTATACCATTTACCTCGTTACGATCTTAAAATATTCTACTCTTGTTACCAGTCGATTCTAAACTATGTACACGCTTGTACATTTCGGAACGCTCCCTTTTCAAGTTGTGTTCACTCCAGTATCAATTCTCAGATCCCAGTATAATCTTCTTAGCTGCTTCGAAACAAAACATCGATGCATTAATTTAGGAATCGTCACAAAAGGTGACGCTTTGTTTCGCCGCTTCCAAAATCCCATTCTTTTCTCTTTTTTTTCCCTTTTCCAGGGAGCTCAGATATGCCTCGAATCGCAAGAGTCGAATTAGTCAGGACTCCAAAACGATCGTTGTCAATGACCACGGAATAAGTTAAATACCTTTGGAAACAAAAGTCGTTAATCGCCTGCTATTCGTTCCAGATCTTAGCATTTGTTCTCCGTTACTGTGTTTTGTTTTGTTAAATATTTTAACAACTCGGCGGCAGAGCGTCTTTGAATTTTTTTCTAGTGAATGCACGTCAACGATAAGATTATTGTTTATTTAAGAAGAAGGCAAGCTCGTAGACTGTTTGTTTTTCTGAAACTAAATGAATAGGATCGTGTGAACGGGTATTATACGTTTTAAATTTATTTGAGTAGGGAAAAGGTATTGAAGATGAAAGTAAACAGAAAGGATGGATTTGCGGAACGAAACAAAACACGCTGTTATTGAATTACCGTTTATTTCTCTTGTTTTTCGAATTAAATAGTAAAAAACAGAGTAAAACTGTTTGCCTAAAATAAAATTCTATATTTATATTTCCTTCTTAAGATGACATTTTCTATATTGCTTTAAACCTCATAGCGTGGTTGCTAGTTTTATAAAACAAGAATAATGGATAGCTGAAATGCATGTAAAAGGCTTTTCCTGTCCAGCTAAGTGTAGGTGGCAATAGTGTTTCTGCGGCGGACTGTTTCTTGTACCCATTTCTTGAACCGGACTGTTTCTTATACCTATTTTTTGTACCGGACTTTTTCTTGTACCTACTACTTGTACCGGACTGTTTCTTGTACCGGACTGTTTTTTGTGGCGTCCCTGCATGTTTTCAAACACAATTTTTCTCATAACACCTAAAGGAAAAATTCCAAATTGATTTTTGATGGTAATTGATCAACGCCAATTACACTGCTGGCCACCCAAATTGCAACAACAAGAAAGACAAGAGATATCCTAACAACATCTATTTTGTAGATAACATGTTGACCAAGTATCAAATGATTAAATTTATAGACTTCTGTGAAGTGTGGTTCCTGCCAAAATCAGTAGCCAGAATAGCCGCCATTGTTGGAGATCACCGCTGCCACCCGCCTCGGCATTGATTCAAAGAGACTTTGGATGTGTTCTTGGGGTACAGCAGACCAAGCAGCTTCCACACGTTGCCAAAGTTGATCTGGTGTGGCAGCTGGGGATGTAATCTGGGTCAATCGTTGAGCAACCATGGACCACATGTTTTCTATCGATGAAAGATCCGGAGAGCGAGCTGGCCAGGGAAGCAATTCAATCCGGCGATTGACGAATAACCCTTGGACAATGCGTGCCACGTGTGGTCCCGCTATATCCTGTTGAAATATGGCTGAGGGCAAGCCCTGAAGGTAAGGAAGGACAACTGGCTCCAACACCTCGGAGATGTAGCGCTGGCTGTTTAAAGTACCGGCAATGCGTACTAGAGGAGTGCGAGAGTGATATCAAATACCGCCCCATACCATAATACCCGGTGCAGGACCAGTGTGGCGGTGCATAACGCAGCTTCAACATCCTCTCTCCACGGTGTGTACAGACTCGAATCAGACCATCGTGGTGTTGCAGACAGAAGCGTGACTCGTCAGTAAAGACAATTTCATTCCTTTCTGCCGTCCACATCCTTCTTTCATCGCACCATTGGCGGCGGAGACGTCTGTGGTTCTGCGTCAAGTGTAGACAAAGCAACTAGCGCGTCTTTTTAGTAATGGCTCTTCGTTACGTGGACGATTCTATTTAGGACCGTAGGGAGGTCGGTAGATATTAAACTCGTGATAAGTGAATCGATTCTTCAGTTTGATTCTTTCGTAACTTGTTTTGATCATTTGATCTACAGTGAGCTATGATTATTTACTTGTCTGGTAGTCTTTTTTTGTGTGTCTTCTATGATTTTTTGAAGCAGATTGATGGAATGTATGATTGATGGAAGGGTACTTATACTTTAAAGAGCTCCTTTTCGTGAAGCAACGATGGCCTAATGGCTAAAGTCACCCACCTTCAGATTAGCGTCGGCAGCGGAAGATGACTTTCCGAGTTCGAACCCAGCTGGCGGAAAAATTTTTAGATCCTCCAAATTATTTTTAAAAAATTCCAATTTAATTACTTTTTATTCAAATTTACTTTTCCTAATTTTTAATACCCTTTTCATATTTTTCCAAGCTTCCGTTGATTTTACATAAATAATCTAAGAACCACTCCTGAACTCACTACCAGCTGATATTTTTCGCCCCTCTGCCGTCCCCTTTGCTTTAGGATGATGGTGTCGTATCCACCGCTGGCTTAGGACCATTCTGATGTAACAAAAAGCATACATAAAACACTAACTTATATAATTATTAACTTATATAATAAAAGGATACAATTTTCGGCTCCCACCTCTACCCACCCATAGCCATGGATCTGAAAAGAAAAGAAGAAAGCAGAAAGGAAGAGATAAATCGCCAACAACTATAAACCTTGATGACATACGTATCTAGGTCAAGTGATCCGATTAGCCGATCAACTTGGACTTGCGTAAAGTACTATCATGGGATTGAGGCGCCTGTCCTCCCCACGGTCCTAAATAGAATCGTCCACGTAACGAAGAGCCATTACTAGAAAGACGCGCTAGTAGACAAAGCAATGGACGTCTTGCGGACAGACCACTCTGCTGTAAACGGCGTCGAATGGTACGCGCAGACACTGGATGATGCGTTACAGACTGAATGTGCTGTGCTGTGGTTCGTGATGTGGCTGAGCGATACGTCACTGACATACGCACACTATGCCTGTCATCACGTGAAGTAGTGCACTGAGGTGGATGCGATCGAACGTTCATCGTACCCTCCTGCATCCAACGATCACATATCCGCATTACAGTTGTTTGGTTTCGTCCAACACGACTACCGATTTCCCTGAAAGATAATCCGTAATCTCGGTAGGCCACTATCCTTCCTCTGACGAACTCGGATACTTGATCAAAAGATGATCGCTGTTTTCTACGAGGCATAATTGATCGTTTTTTTTTAAACCACAAGAAAAACACAATTGCCGTACGAAATCGTCGAAATCTCCAAGCCTTAAATAGCGCTTTAAAGTGGCGCAACAGTCGCGCGTGATGTGCGTCTGCGCTGAAATTCTAATCATTTGTATATCTCACCTCCGCTAATGTTTGTTGTAAATTTCATATTACTTGCATGCTTCCGTCAGGGTGTTGCATTTACAGTGGCCGGCAGTGTAGATTAAACTCCAAAAGTCGACAGGGGCAGCTGCAGCCCGGCCGGTAGAGCATTGAATTAACAACTGGATGATTGTGGGTTCGATACTCGATCCAACCAAAGATCGTCGGGAACGAGGGGGCTGGTGCACTTTAAATCTGTCGTGGACAAAACTCCTCACTTGGGCATTGGCGTAGACGTTTGACGAACTGGGTGCCAGCTCAGGTGTTGACTAGTCATCTGATCGTGGTTCAAAATTACGAGGTGTAGTTTTCGGATCTTACCCATAGGGATTGATCCCTGGACGTCATCAATCGACCCGCTGTGCTGATCTTGTGAGATGTTAGTCAATTTGATTACTTACCTACCAAAAGTCGTCAAACGGTGATAAAGCAAATTTAAAAGTCTATCTATTTGTATATATCAGTGTCTCATGCAGGTGAAAGAAAATCTTCACTTTCCATCTGGCTTCTTTGCACTTAAAATTAGTCTTGTATTGGAATGAAATAAAAAAAACTAGGGGGCGCGCCCCCTGCTCGCTAACGCTCGAAAAACCCCGGAGGGATTGCTTTGCAATCCTCATTGGTTCGCTGCACGAACATGCTCGCTACGCTCACATCAATGAAGACATGTGCCTGGCAGAAGGGATTGCTTACAAAATATTATATTAAAAATATATCTTTTTTTGAAACATAATTTTTTTGTATGACCAAAAAATTATAAGAGTAACTCTGGAATCAGAATTCAAATGAAAACTTTGATCAAATTTCGACTCGAAATGTGAGCGATGCTTTAGAAATTGAATACCTAACATGTTGTTTGTGTGTACATTTCCTCAGAACTCGAGCCAGCTACACTTTTTCATCGAGTTTGCTGTCGAAAGTTGTAGTGCAAGCGTCTTATTAAACTATAATTGTTGGCCCTGTATTTCAAATGGCCCTGAAAAGATCCTCTGCTTTCTTTGATTTCTATTATACGCTGCAGCAGCTCGACTAAAATTCTTTTTTTTTTCAATGAACTTTCATCCGATAACGCTAAAAATTCAATCGAGGCGCGAGGCTTCGTAATAATCAAACAATCGTACAATGTTGCCAAAACGCGATAAGAAGTAACGTCTTTTTTGCGAGCCACGTAAGAGAATTATATATATAGATTGCTTTTTGTTAGTTATCATACTATTACTAATGCGGTTACAAAGAAAGTTCTGGTTTGGATTAAATAATAGTGTTTTGTATTTAAGGATGATATTTTGGATTTAATGTTTAGTGACTGCTTTCATTTACAGATGGCATCAAAGTCTTCCAAAAAAATTACACTTTAAAAATGAAAAAAAAAATTAAATTTTATTTGCTTACAAAGCATAAAATGAGAAGAGCAGAAAGAAATTATTTGTGACTGCAAAAATTGCAATCACAGAAATCCTATGTGGCTTTATACCAACAACGAAAATACCCACAAATCCTTGCCTCCTCGTGCCCACATTCATCATAAAATTTGTTTACATTGCTTTCAATTTCTGAAAAATTCCTTATTTGTGAAACACAAAGAAAGAAAATAAAGTCGCAAAATAATTTGTCCGGCGAAAAATCCCAGAAACCCAAAACGCGCACGCTTTTGTTCAACACTATTTGCTCATGAATACGTTCCTGGGCACAATACATGCATTCGAATCTGCATTTCTAATCGCTGCAGCACTATTCTTCGAAAAACTGTTTACTCTTTGAAGACGAGAATATTGTTATTCAAAAGCGAAATAACAACAATAACAACAGCAAATACACATTAACCCAAACGCTTTTCCCTCCGAAACGAAGCATTTCTCTCATTTCCATTGTTTCGTCGCCTTTAATTTTGTTTCTCGCCACAATAATATTCATTCTCTTTCCACATTAATGTATTCTCGCATCTCTGGAATTATTTTTTTCTCCGCTCTTCGTCTTCCTTTCTATCGAAGCACTCACGCCAGTAGTTTATTTACTCCTCCAGAGTCAGCTGGAAGTGAAGGCGCGCGCACGAATACACTCTTGAGGAAAAAAGGGGGCAGTGGGAAGATGATAGGGGGTAGGGGCTGCTGCCCCGCCAACGCGAATTCACTTAGAAAGAATGAAATATTTTCGCAATCACTCGTTTTTCTTTAATGTCTGTTCGGGGTGGGTGGATAAGCTCTTGTGGGTGGATGATGGACAGCACGGCTTTTTGTCGAATTACTCCTCAGGACAATCGCTGTTTTCTTAGAGAAAGAAATTATAAGATACGAGAAAGGAAAGCACGAGAGGTAGCTAAACTATTATCAACACGAAATCTCCTTCCTCTGCAAAATTATGTTGGACTGGACAATGGAACGTTACTTATTGTGGAACTACAAGGGTGGATTGGTGAACCAATTTGCGTTACCCTAATGCAGCACGTGGTATGGGAATTCTGTGCGACTGATAATATTTTAACTACCTCTCGTGGTTTCCTTTCTAGTCTTTTAGTCTCTTTCTCTGAGAAAAGAAATTTCTCTCTCTGAGAAGAAATTCGACAAAAAGCCGAGCTGTTTATCATGCCCCCATAAGAGCGTTGAGAAAGAGACTATAAAAGACAAGAAAGGATACCACGAGAGGTAACTAAAATATTATCAACAAGAAATCTCCTTTCTCTGCAAAATTATGTTGGACTGGACAATGGAACGTTACTTATTGTGGAACTACAAGGGTGGATTGGTGAACCTATTTGCGTTACCCTAATGCAGCACGGGGTATGGGAATTCTGTGTGACTGATAATATTTTTACTACCTCTTGTGGTTTCCTTTCTAGTCTTTTAGTCTCTTTCTCTGAGAAAAGGAATTTCTCTCTCTGAGAAGAAATTCGACAAAAAGCCGAGCTGTTTATCATGCACCCATAAGAGCGTTGAGAAAGAGGCTATAAAAAACAAGGAAGGATACCAATAGAAAGGTAGCTAAAATATTATTAGTTACACTAAATCTCTTCTGTTAAGAACTTTTTCTCTGTTACCCGTTCATTGAGCGTTACTCATTGTGGCACTATAAGGGCGGAGCTGTGAACCACTTTGCGTTACCATGGTGTTGCTCGGAGTCTGGTTTCAAATTACATCTCACAAATATCACACATTAGACACAGACAGTTTATAAAGAGGCCATACGTTCATTTCAAATGGATAAATATCCATGCCTTACCCTAGATTTAAAAAGAAAATTTCGTTCTAGAAGCCAGTATGCTGACCGCAAAACCGATTGGTTGGCTGATCAGAAGAATATTTGCTTGGTGGTTGGTTGTCTTATGCTAAAGATCTATATTTTCCCATACTGTACCTACCGCAAGACAGCGTCAAGTAATGGATACATATATACACGCATAAGGAATGTTTACTGACACAGAAAAGAGAAATACATCCAGGTTAAGTTACAGGAATAGACCCTGGGCCACAATTCATAGGTTGCTAAGGTGATAAACACACGAGGAGCCATGGTTTCGTGTGGAATTGATACATGTGATATTTGTTTTGGGCAATATTTGTAAAGATTTTGCTTTCGTTTCAATCATCAGCTTGTCATAACCCTAACTTAACTCTGGCACAGGCCTCTGCACCTAGTATCTATTAATTAAAACAACACTACTTATTCTTTCAGCAATGTCAGGCCGCGGTAGTCTAGTTGTTAAAGTCGTAAACTCGGTCCAAAATAGCCGTCGCATACGGGGTAATACGGTAAATTTGTCGTGGCCTCAATACCCTCACGTTGACGTGGTCTGTAAGCTTGGAGAGGGGTGAGAACTCAGATATTGACCTCATCATCTGACCGTGGCTCAAAATTACGAGGTGTTGTTCTTGGACCTTTCATTTCGGGATTGATACCGAATCATCTCCCATAGCCCCTTTGATTGCTCCAGTGCGACGTAAATTAAATTTTCCACCTGCTTACTCGAAAGGACAGAATGGTTTTCGGGTACCAAATCCTAATTAACACTTTCCTAGCACTTTTGCGTAGCAAACCCTAATCCTCTACATACTAATAATTGCTTCTTTGGTTCTACATCCAATTTGATTACCCGTTCAATAGGGCCCAGCTACTTTTACATGCAAATCTAAATGCCTAGAACGGTCACTTCCGTCGCATAGTCTATTTATCATTCTTTAACATGCATTTATTATTTCTGTAACTTAAATTCCACTGGACTCCATTGGTTTCCAATAATAGTTTCAAGGACCCAAACTCGTATGGGGAGAGTAGTGAAAACCACAAAAATTGATTCGAAAAAATCGAAACGAACACTCTCTGCCGTTGGAAAATTCTATCAAACGGGATTGGCTACATGAATGTTTACATCATGCCGCTAGAACTAATCACAACTATGCCCCTGAGTATTCCTTTCAACTAAATGCATTCAGAGAGCCATGTAAGGAAATACTATTCCGCGTAGGCGCCGGCCTGACGTCTGTGTGAATCTTTTTAGTACCCGAGAGAACGGAATGAGCTTCGGGAATCCTCCTCCTCTTCCTACCGCTAATTGCCTACTTTGGCTCTACATCCCATTCGATTACCCGTCCGATAGGGCCCAACTACTTTTTTATGTAAATCAAAATGCCCGGAACGGTCTTTTGCGTCCCATAGTCTACCCCTTAAATGAGCGGAGTTCCTTTTTTGCGCCATAGAAATGACTGCCGATTTATTTTCTGTTATTTGATAACACCGCCCTACTAATGACCGCGATAGAGTGACACGATAATGCAGTGGGCCTGTTTACTGATTCCAAGACGTCGGAAAATGAGCATGAGATAGATTTTATTTTCGAGAAATGGGTTTAGATGGGCGATCCTTTTTTTTTTCTTTCTTAGAGCATAGTTGAAGATAGTGCTAATGGTAACGAAATTACGGGTCAATGGGGTCATAAACTACATGAAATTGTAACCCGTAACGCGCAATGTGAAGTGAATTATTTCAAAACTAGCAGACCCATGCACAGCATCTGCGCTATCTTAGTTTATTATACAATTTATGACAACATCGTTGCTTGTATCTTATTTGAATCCATTCGTAATGAATACGGCCATCGAAATGAACCTCGAAAGGAAATTAAACTGATGAAAAATATAAAGGCAAAAAGTGCGCCTTGGTCATGTTACCACAATTAACTTTTGATCCGTCCACTTCAAAACCATATCATTAGTCTATGTTCAAAACCATCCTGATTTGTCAAACTCGATTCGGTATTTTTAAAATCTATATTTGAATTTACCCATATTTTTTGCCGGTTTCTCTCGTACAAATTCCTGATTGCCTTTTGAAGCTGGAGACTTTCATTGGAATGACGAGCTTTTTCGTGTTGTTTAATCAATGTATTATCAATACACATTGCTCAAATCAGGTATATTTAGACAGATTGGCGTAATTGGTGAAAATGAATCTATCGACGGCTGATTTTATATTCTTTATATACGTTTGTTGATATTCTTCAATATATAAATAATATCAATGTACTGTACTACGTACGTTAGTGAAATATACATTGATGTTATCTTTTGGTTTGAGAAAAATATTCCTTTTCGAATATGCATAAAGCCAAGTACGCAATAGTGAAGTCTAACATGCAATATAAACGAATTTGCTTTAGTGAACATCCTCGAACAAAGCTTGGGAACAACCTTTCATTCATTCATTCATCCAAGGCTACCAAACCTACACATGGGCTTTGAGGTACCGCGAAGACAATTACTATGGATTATAATACATACACAATACAACAGCATGGTGAAAATATATAAAATAAAAAATGGACAAATAGCATGGATGACACTGAGGAGGAAATAATAAAAGACGAGAAAGGGAGACATACTCTCGTCTTTTTTGTAAAGTAACCCTATCACTTTCTACAAACAACACGGGCACATGCTACAGTACCAAGAGCCGAATAGTGTTGAGCCTATTGGATAGGCATGGTTGGAGATAGACTGAGCAAACCAGGCAGACCTCACTCCTTTACGGTGCGATTGCTATAGAGCGTCTGACGCAGAGCACTGCTACAATGGGATGTTACAGGTTCATTGGGAGTCGATTACATCATTCCTCAACCGATTTTTACATTTGATACATCACATTAAAGAAAACAAACTGTTCTTTAAAATGAGCTATAAAACTTGATAATCCGATAAATAATGAAAGTGCTGCATTATGTTTAAGTCGGGAGGATTATGGAACTGTGTCCCACAACGCGTCAGCCACGGAAGCGCCAACTATGCACCAACCGTACAGCAATAGACGCACTGCGTCAGCCGTACAGCAATAGACGCACTGCGTCAGCCGCATGCGTCAGACGCGCTATAGGAATTGCACCTTTAGAAAAACCTTCAAACTATTTCCCTCGTCGCAGCAATTGCTGCAAATTAACTTTGTACAACTTTTTTTTTTTTGCATTTAACATCACCCTACAATTAATTATAAAGGTCAAATCTGCTGTAATGTACAGAAATATTCCTATAGTGTAAACAAAATAGTAAAAATAAAGTTAAAAATTATGTAATTCCGTCTGCTATGCTTCTTCTTCTTCTTCTTCTTCTTCTTCTTTTTTTTTTTTAATTTTTAATGTCCGGCTGCTGATTTTTTTGGCCTTGGACTGGCAATTCGACGGCTGTTGGTGTAGGAGCACCCCAACAGGCAAGCTGTCGTTATTCCTAACAGGGACAATCACTCTGTTAAGAGACCAGCATTATTCATTGCTTGCTCAAACCGAAATTCGTACACAGTATCTACTGGGTGCGAGACAAACATGCGTCAGCGATGAGTGTGGCGAGCCACACACATCGTCGACTCCCTAAGTAGTTGTTCCAC
Source organism: Metellina segmentata (assembly GCA_947359465.1). Lineage (NCBI taxonomy): Eukaryota > Metazoa > Arthropoda > Arachnida > Araneae > Tetragnathidae > Metellina > Metellina segmentata. Next base: position 59,356,785 of record OX375875.1, read on the forward strand.
ACTAACTCCTGAAAACACATCCCGATGCGTTTTGATGAGTTACTGTGGGAACAACCTTGTAATGCTCAAAATAATTCTACCAGTTGTCGGTTTGGGGTACAACCAGATTGTGTTTGTCTACACATTGTGTCTAATGTTGTAGACACATTAGACATACATGGATGCACCGATGGAATTGTCTGAGAGCGAAAAAGCTAAAAACTATGGGGATTCAACTGTTCTAGACATGTTTTAGGCGACTGTGGACGTACCGTCGACATATAGAGGTGGTTACATTACATGTTTCAGTTTGCACGTGCTTAAGGCAGCGTAGTGGGCCGAGAGGTATGTGAACAAACTATGGGCTCATTCAGCAAATGCTTCACGCGTACACAAAAATAATGCTTTTAAAATTAAAAATGTTGTATCTTCCATGAAAAAATGTTTGATTTTTATGACAGCTGCCCTTTTGAAGGAGTGATAGAGACTATATTCCATTAAAAATATTTGTGATAACCATGTGTGTCTGATTTGAAAATTAAATTTATTTTGAATGCAGGCATAATCTGTGAACACCCAACACATTGCTCAAATAAACATTTCCTCGCTCAAATAAGCTAAATATTATCCGTTGAGTATCAATAACGTCCAATAATTGAACAGTTTAGTACCAAAATTAATAACTTTGGTAAATTTTGGTTTTCAACGTTTTGCGTTCCATGTACTGATCAGCACAGAGTAATAAAATCGAGTTGTGGTTATAAGAGATATACCCAAAGTTAAACACCCAAAAGTCATTGAGGAATTGAGTATAGACTAATAGAACTCAAAAACAACCCAATATCTAACCTCCAAAAATTCGAGTTGTTATTGCCATTTTTGAACTGGGCGATTCAATCAAATTTACAATTCAAAAAAGCGTTAAAAAACAACGAATTCAAAGAATGAAGTGTCTTTTCGACAAATTAGGTTGCCGTGTGGAGTATTTGAATTTCAAAATCCGTCTCAGCGCAGTCCTAACAAAAAGTGTTTCAGACAAACTATTATGTAAAACATTGACAATTTCCTAAAACATTTTATGACATTCTTTTGTAACACTAATCTACTATATCATTAAGTTGTCATCAATCGACCAAAATTAAAAGCGAATGATTGAAAAAAGAATGTACGTTTTAGTATTAACGTTTTTATTTTATCAGGCGAGATATGTTGGTGGCAAAAGTTTGCTTCTCTGCAACAAACAAAATTTAATAATAAAGTATGACAGCTGAAACTATCTGGTCCCGATGGCCTATTTATTTATAAAAGAGGATCTAAAACACATCCCAAAACCGAAATGTTCCTATGTGTTTGAAACCATCAAAGGAAATCTCTTGACATCTTTAACGGTCTGCGAATTTCCTATAGAAAAACTTGGAGTCAAAATTATAATCTCGTGTTCTTTGATGTCATTTCCATCCATCTCCCATAATCCTTTCAGTGCATTGCTCGGAAATAAATAAGCTTGTCTTGAAGTTATTTCGCAAAAACTGTGTTCAGCTACAAATTGCAAACAAAGGAACAATATCTTCTTATTTCCAGTTAGAACGGTAAGAATCCGCGTCCACAAACGAAATAAAACATTCAAGTCCAAGACAGTGAACTTAAAAGACATTCAGTATTCACTTTGTTCTCTTTCAAGTGCCGCAATGGTGTGAAATGTATAGAAAATATTTCCGATTTCTTTTCGTTCTATGGGTACTCTTAAACTCCAATTTTTAGTCAAAGAAAGCAGTGGTTCCAAATCTTCCCATTGTTCACGGTAGTTAAAATGCTGTATGGAAAAGCATCCGATGTCTTATAACTGAAAACAGTTGAATACCTCAACTATTTATGCTGTGTGTAACTGGAGCACATTTAAATTTGAAGATGATTCAGTAACTATATTTAATATTGTTAAGTATTAAATATTTATGCTCAGTCTGTAGCAATCATCAACTTTAAAAGACCAATCTTGGAAAAACTGCATTTTTGAGGGGTATGGTAGTGCAAGTGTGAGTAATTCAGCTTTGGTAGTAAGTGTTTAAGTTGTTGATATTTAGTACACATTAAATGTAAATAATGCAGAATGAAACAAGATTTTACTGTGAAATCGTCGATCCCTTTGTTTGTACATGGTAGCTAGATATGTCACTGAATCAATTACTGTTATTACAGTTGTAGCCAGTTTTGAATAACATTTCATTTGATAGCATTGGTCGTTAGACCAAAATTTATGTTTTAGTTTATACTTGTACACTCAATTTATTCTAACTCGATTTAATGATAATAATGGATCAGTGAATTTGAAACGCTGTACTCCTGTACTCTATTCAATTGCTTATTTGAGTTTATTTCTTTGTTATTAACCTACAGAAAAATATCCAATTTTTAATGTTTTGATTTTATATAGATCTCCATCACTAAAAAACGGTTCTACGAGGATAGTTATAATGGAATGAACAAGTACATTCTGAAATAGATTATAGGATTTCCAAGACAACGAGGTGTGTTCGAAAGTACCCGGACTTAATTTCTTTTAAAAAAATACGTGTCTTTCAGACTTAAATCTTAACCATGTTCAAAGTAGTGCCTTTCTAAAGCCACAAAATTATTCTAGAAATGGTGTTTAGCAAGAAAAAAAATGCCCCATATGTTCTGGTGCATGGTTAGGCACATCAAGGAGTTGACTCTCAAATGCGCAATACCAGCCTTTTTAAAAAGGGACGTCCTACAAAAGTAACAATACTTGAAGGTTACACATTTTGTTGATCATCTTGCATGGTGGTGCATATGAGAATTATTACCACATGTTTAAGAGAAATAGTCAGCATCTGCACAATTTTCTTGTTTTGGGTGTCTGGAAAATTTCAGGTAATTTCCGCTGAGTTTTACAGTAGTGAACCTGTGGACTAGTTTCCACTGATTTTCCACTGAGTGCTAATTTTGAAGCCATACACAAAGATCGACAACTCCATAACTATTTTTGAGTTCTTTTAAAAAGTTATTGCCATTTTCAACGCACGAAAGCATGGCACAAATAGTTGAAATATGGTTTTAAATTTGCTCTAAGAGCAAATTTGTCTGAGATACGTCTCGTTTCCAAATTGTCCACGAAAATCATCTGAATTTGAAGCAAACCGAAATTAATATTTGTCTTCAGATATCTTAAGAATAATAATTATTATTTTTAGTTCAAATTTGCAAAGCAAATCCAGAATTATAGCTAATATTTATTTAAAACTAGACTGAAACACCAAACTAATTTAGAAACCGTGGAACTATGCAACCAAAACAGCTATTAAATCTTAGAAATCAAAATAACTTGAAATCCCACAACCTAATCATTATATTATTAGTGTAAAGTACCACTCCGTTTCAATTTAAATTAATCTAACTTTTAAAATGTGGTTCATAAAATAGATATAAACGTGAGACATTTATTTTATCTCAGTTTTAGATCCATTAAAATGCAATTAAGTTTCTCATAATTTGTTACTAATTCTTTAATAATATTTTAATCCTTGGCTTAGTCTTATATTCGTAAAGGTATGAAAGTTTTTCGCTTATGTGCTATTTAGACGGATGACGATTTCTTATTCCTTAATGCAATCGAAGCTTTAAATAATATCATGAATTAAATTTGTTCTAGTAATCTCTACACCATTGCTTTCTTTTTCAAGTAGTCTTATAAGAAAATTTCTTTGTGCTACTTTTTTGAATTGTTCAAACGATACGACAGATTTCTTACTTTTGAAACAATTGCAGAATTCCATAGGTAAATCCTTCGTTTCTTTCAAAAAATTCGCTGGGTTTTATTTTTTGTATTTATATCTGCTCAAATTATTACAGAAAATATGTATATTATACTTGCTAGTTGTAAGGTTTTATTGAGTTATTTTACTAAAGTTTATGTATCTAATCTTACAATACCACGAGTATTTATTCACACCTTACTTTGCGAATTTTTATTTCTTTCTTTTGTGTCGGTAAAACTTTTCTGGTAGATGTATCGTCCATTACCTGGTTTGGTTTGTTATGTTTGGTGTCACTCGGACAAAAATGGCACTTGCGCCACAAAAATTCAATCAACCCAATAGTTTCGACGCGGATAACATCAAAATCCATCAATTATTTATGGTTACAACTTACCTTTGTTTTGATTTCAATCTTTTTTCATTTCGTTCAATAACCTTACAGTGTTGATATTCTGCACACAGAATCTGATATGTGTACGGCTTATTTGTATCAATTATCAGTAATTAGTTTTATTCTGTGTTACCTATTGTAATAGTCCCCAACTTGTAGCAACCTTTCTTTACTTGATATTTTTTAAGATTTGTTTCATAGAAGAACGTTGTCACTTTGATTTCTGTCTTTGAACTTCATCGATTTTATCAATATACTCGGAAACGCACTGTTTCAATTAATTGTTTACAATTTTTTATGGAGGACTGGTTGCTGACTGCTAAGGTCCCAAAAACTGTTTCAAAAACCATCATTTTTTTATACTTCTAAAAATATTTCACTCTTTATTTTTAACGACACCCGACCTTGATTAAATGATCATTGATCTTGGTTTGGAATGTAAGTTAAATATCTTGTAAAAACTAAGGCTCTTTAAAAACTTTTAAGAACTTTCAACAAAAATTAACGTTTTTTAAAGTCCGCAAGAATCTTGTTTAAAGACAGTAGGGAATAATTAAAATCAAAACTCGTAACATTACAAATCAGTTACAAATGTTGTTTTTGTTTCTCAACGCAAAAAATAGCTCAAAAAAGGTAGATACCTACTAGCCAATTTTTCGGTGATTTTAGAAACGGTTGGGTTTATTTTACCCATTTTTTTTTCACCTCACATTGATAACAAAACAAACTCATAGTTCTTTAATTTAATATTCTAACATTGATTTTTGGGGACAATTGAACCTAGGTCAAGTATCATTGATCTTGATTATTGAATGCAGTGAAATAAAACATGAAGAGTTGTAAGAATAAAGAGTTTCAAAATATTTAAGAGCTTTCAAGGCAAATAGTAAGGCTATTTAAGTGCTCTTACTAATCAAAAAGAAAAATTAGGTAGTTTTTACACCCATCGGAGCCCTGAATTATATCAAAGATGACAGTGAACAGCAGCCGATACATTCATTTTAAAACATTCCAGGCCAAAACAAAATTCAGATTTAAGATTAACAATAAAAATAACATGCTATTAAAACAGATTTCCCGTAACCGGGAGTACAGAATAACTTCAGAATTTATCGGTGATTTCAGAAACGACTGGATTTTTATTATGTGTATATTATAACCTTACATTCTAGACAACAACAAAAAAAACTTCAGCTCTCTCATTCAAATACATTTCATCCTCCAGGAACCGAATGGACCTGTTTCACAGCAGATTTACTCGCACCAAGCGGTGGTACAAATTGAACGAGTTACGTTGTATCCAATTTAGCCTGGCTTTCGCCGATGTCGGAGCTGGAAACCATGCGCTACTTTCTTCTCGAACAGCTTTTCCCGTTTTATTTATAGAGCTCTGAGGTCTCTTTGAGGGAAAACAGGAGCTGGAATCTGACAACCGTTCTTTGCGCTTCGTTGCTTCCCACTTCTTCCTTACGCACCCCCGGGAGGCGAAAGGTAGAGTTACTACTGCGGAAGGTTTCGAGAAATATCGAAAATGTAAGTACTGCTTGAAAGGAAGTCTGTCTGAACAAAGTGGGAAGCTTAGGCTGGTGTTTATTGGGAATTTCCTGTACTCCTGTACATGGTTAAGAAATTGAATTAAATGGGGAAGGAAATATTAATAGGAAAAGATAGTTACAATATGAGGAAGGCCATTTCGCTTGTGATGGTATAGTCATTGCATATGATAAAATCATTTTGTGTAATGGTGTAAAGTCACTTTGGGATGACGGAGAAAGGGAATAAAACCAGTTATTCCAACCCTCTTTAGAGTCTCAATATATCTACTGAAAGTGTACCTTATTAGGAAAGTGTTTGTTTAAGAAATAAAATTAAATACGAAGAAACTGAATAGGAAAAGGTGGTTAGATACAAAATAAGGTAAAGTCCTTTTTCCAATTCTCTTCAGTCTTAATTTAATAAGGTGTACATACACACTATAATTTTTTTTTAAATTTTAACTTTAAAAATCCAGTTTTTTCACAGTAGGTCATTGGTTTATGCTTAAAAACCATTTCAATGAGAAAAAATCATATTAAACTAATTATTAATTAGATAATTACTATATAATGGGCTAATTAGCATGTTTCTTGAACAGTGATATCAGAAATTCTAATTTGTCTAGAAAGACAATTCTAGTTGGAAATTATTTTCAATATTATTCTTATGTTTTGACCCTCAATCAAGTTGTTAGATAGAAAAGTTTTTCTGTTACAATTTTTTTCGCCAAGAATGCTTTAAAAAATAATCAAGATTTTTCTGGAAATTTAGGATTTAAAAATCCATTAAATATTTATTTCTTAACTAATAACTCTGATTGAGGGTGAAAACATCATTATATAGATTATAATGTTACAAAAATAATTATAATAGGTGAATTCTTTGTTGAGTTATCACTGGTTGAAATCCTATTGCAAAAACGTGTTTCTTCAGAAATCGAGTTTAAAGTTTTGGAAACATATCTGCTCATGGTGACAGTACCTAAGGAAAACACTTGTAACTAGAAAACTATTTCGAATATTTGCAATATCTTGGAATCGCTTGAAAGCTAAAAAATTGAAGAATATTTTGAAACAATAAAAAAAATTTAGACTGGTCGATTTTCAGGATTGCTAGTGTGTGCATAACCTTGAATGAAAGTGTACCCTGTGAGGAAAATTTATCTTTAAAGAATGAATTAAATTCAAGGAATAGCGAATACGGAAAAATGGTTAGACAAAATTATGTAGTCGTTTTGTGTAATGGTGTAAAAGCAAGACGTTTCTTTCTTGGTACCTCTATATTATAAAAGGAAGTGTTTGTTTGTTTGTTTGGGGACGCAAAATCCTGACGATTCTATGGCACTTACAGCAATGAGATTTGGCATACAGGTAGTTCGAATTATTTGCAATTTTTGGGTCGCGGCGAATTTTAAAATTCAATCTAGAAGATTTTAAAATGAATTTCATAGTTTTATTCTCTATCGCTTTTTCAAACGCGAAGAACCTTTTCTACTCGTGTGACCTTGCAGTCAGGGTTTGGAATCATGCCAAGTTTTTTTCATCCGTAGTACGCGGAGAAAATTATTTTTTTCATTTCCGATTTGGTTTTGCGCTGACGAATAAATTTTCAGCCAGACAATAAATATTTTAACTGAAGTCGATTCTTTTTTCCAATCTCCAAGACCGTTAAAGATAGAGTAAAAATGTCAACGGATTTGAAATCTGCGGAAAATTTCAGTTTAGATTGATACCAAAAATAGGATTTTAGAAGTAAATTATTTTTTAATTGAATATATCTTCAACGGATTTGAAATCTGCGGAAAATTTTACACCAGATTAATACCTTACATCACGGGCACAGGCAACGCCGGGCTAGCCACACAGTGGCTAGTCTAATATAAAGACAGACTTTATCTAACGGTTTTTAGCATTCTATTCGCGAAATAATACATTAATAAAACAGAAAATACGAAAGGGATCAGTCATATACTCAATTAAAAATTATTTTTCCCACACAAATACATATTTCTATTTCAAATTTTTCTCTAGAAATCCAAATGTTTGTATAAGATGTAACGCAATAAAAGCCTTTAATTACCTTTAACTTTCAGGAAATAAATAATAAAAATTCCTTTTTTTTTGTCACATTTACAAAAAAATAGCATAATTTTTGGACTATCAGAAAATTTTAGTAATTAGTTTATGTGTACCGTGAGATGAATAGGTTGAAAATCGCTGATGTAAGTGGACAAAATAAAAGTTCAATTACACTATGCAATCACAAGAAATGAATGATTTGCTGTTTTGCATTATTCCTTATCTTCAAAAATTAATATTGGGTTTCGCTTCACTTCAATTATTTCTCTATAATATATACTTGGTTACTCAGCAACATGTCACTTCAATTATTTCTCTATAATATATACTTGGTTACTCAGCAACATGTTATGCTAAGGTATTTATCCTTACGGAACGGGGTGTTTGAGAAAAGCGTATTTTATTCTTCAGAAAGCTATAAAATTATTTTAACCATAGATTAAATACGTTAGGTATGTAACGTAACAGGCATTGTACGATGTTTTGGCCTCCAGGCGGAATATCACAGCTCACGAAATTTTAAACATACTTCGAGGAAAAGAAAAACAGAAAAAAACTACAACACAGAGAAGGAAAAAGGTTTGGATACATGGGCCTTCTCATCTTATCAATTAAATAGCGAGAAGTTCTCCCACCCCAAAAGAAAATTTTTACCTTTCTTTTCGATTTGTTCTTTTTTTTTCGTTTTGTTTCGTTGGTTTACTACAGAAGTAATGGCCGCCCGGGGCTCGTGTTCCAGACACGAACAAGAATCTCGTTAAAGAGAAAAAACCTCTCACTTACCTCGCGGCTGAGAAGGAAAAAATAGTGGTCTACCCCAGATTTTTTCGGTTCTTTTTGAGGTGGGAAGAAAAAAAGACGACACACACCGGACCGTTTTTTTTCTGTCCGCCCTCCGTACCCTCTCTTGCCATTCAGCTTCGTAAAGAATGATCCAAAAGTATTGCAACAAACCGAAAGTTTTTAATGGCTCTGGGAGTATTTTCAATTACAGCTGAGTGGCTAAACCACAAGATTTAGCCTTCCGATGCAGGTGATTCTCTTATTCGCTTTCTTTCCTGTGTGAGCTTGTCTTTTCTCCGTGGGGTGCACTTGAACATTGTGGAGTGGAATATATATTGCAGCTGTTGATGGTATACATGTATATATTAACCTCACACACAAGATAACTACAGCAAGACATATTCGTAGTCAAGAGGGTCCGATAAGTTTCTGGACTTTTCATTTATGCTCCGGTTTATGTGAACAAATAATCACAAGTTACTTTTTTGGGATAGCATAGTGATGTAAGTCTGCCTTGACTGCAGCTTACATACAAACACAACCCACCAAAAAGGTGTAGTAGAGACGAGAAAGCTCATTGCAATAACATTTTTAATTTTTAAGATAATATTAAAGATAAAATAATATTTATAAAAAAAAAGAGATAGAGGTAAGATATTCAAAACTTAGTAGAGATCACTGAGCCCCACTGATAAGGTTGAAAAGTAGAGGTTGTTAACAGAAAAATGTAAAGAATACACAATAGAAATAAGTTGATGTGGTCTGCTAAGTCTTGTGTAACTAGGAAGGTAAAATTTGAGCACCTTAAATACACCATGATTTCATTTGATAGAAAGGACCCACAACGCGTGGATGGATAAACCATAACGGTTTACGTTAGATGCTCATTTAAATAGGCTAGTTTAACACGCTAAGCGGAAAAGGAGAGAATGCATAACCTAGGAAATGTATCTGTTATCTTTATGTTTGTTTATAGCAGTTTGTAAGGCTCACAGGGGTCCGCTTACTCGGAAATCTCATAACTTACACACTTTGATACATTCGCCAAATCCACCTTTAAACCCACACAAAGCCACTCTGATGTTAAGTCCCATAGAGTTTTCTAAAGGCTGTTCGTTACGCTTTCCGCAACCGATTCAGGGGCCGTCATTGTTCTTGGGCTGCACAAAAGGCAAACAAGATTCACTAAAGACACCCCGGAAGAGAAAGGTGGGATGTGAATTGCGCAGGGGCTTTTGTGTGCGGAGGGGCATTCCAATGCAGACGATGAGGAAAAGGGTGGACGACGGGGGTCGAAATGATGGCTGCCGATGTCAGGAGATGGATGACTCCGGATTGTGTTCCGGGAATTCGAAGAGGATATTAATCTCAAACCCCCTTCGCTTGGGCGGGGCGGCCCGTCAGGAGCAGAAGTTCTCGCGAACACTTTTGGCGGTGGCTTTGGCGACATTGGGAGCTGCTAACTACTTTTAAGTCATAAAGCTCCGTTCCAACCAATTCGAAAGTCTTTTTGGGCAGCGGTAGAAACATCTGCACTGAATGAAACAATTTGTCTCACAGATTATAGCCAATTACAAAGCGTTAAACATATGAGGAAGGGTAACAATATAAAATGATTTGCAACATATATTTAACCTTAACAACGTCACTAGATTTCTGAGTAGTGTAGAATTGCTTTTCTTCCGAAAACACACTTTGCTTTCGAAAGAATCCTCTAGGCAAGATTCGATAGGTCAAGGTCAATACTGATTAGTCATTCAGGGAAGACCATATTGCATAATAGATATATGCGTATGAGAATCTCAGATTGTTAATAATTAAGCTTCCATATGTTTGGTTATATTTGTCACTGAACTGTGTATATGTACTAAACGATAAGCTTAAATTACATAACTGACTGTAAAATAACACTGATAATCAAATACCTACAATACTCTCTCTCTCTTTCTCTCTCTCTCTCTCTCAATATAGAGATTTCATTAACTTATAAATTTGCTTTCTTCTAAAGTATATTTATTTTAAAAAGATTTAACCAACAATTAAAGAGATTATACCATACATATTAAGAGCTGGAAAACTAATTAAGTCTTCAGATATCGAATTACAAAATTAAGTTACAAAATTTAAAAGAATTTACATAGAACTAAGACACGTGAATAAATTCATGGAAATATATTTATCTTTAGCTGATAGTATTCACTAAATGCAGATAAGATTCATAAGATCCTCAAGGAAAAAAAATTCACTTTCAACATTGCTCTATTTGAACTCCATGCTTAACTCAAACTGAAAAACGATATACTTTAAAAGCATATACTACACTTATGAAAGAGGGTATCGCTCAAAGTCCTGATTCAAAATCATTAGAGTTGCCACACCAAATAGCATGTCAAACCTTTAAATCTCAATGAATAAAAAAAAACTTGCATATATTTTTTTAATATTTTTTTTTGATGGATGTATTTTACATTGCAATATTTCCAATTAATAGAAAATTCGAAGCAATAGTAAAACATACAAAAACACAAGAAAAATTGACGAAAAATAAGCTAGATTTATATGGTTTATCAATAAACTCTAAATAAGCAAGAATAACTTCTCATTGGTGTATACAATAAATTGAAGGGTAAGGGACTTTTTTTTGCAATTTTAAAATGCCTTTCAATTACAATTATATTCGTAATGTATTAAAATATTACAATTCATGGATAATTTATTTCCAATTAACGTAATACTTTATATGCATTTGCTATAAATAGATTGAAACGTCAAATTGCTTGATTCTTATTAGAGAAACCTATTATTTCGGCAAAGAAACAATTTGATTAGTTGGTTGTTTTTATGGTGTTAAAAAAAAGACATATTTTGTACAGGATGTGCTAAACACCAGACATCAAGTTTTGAACTTTCACACGTAAGGAAGGTTTTAATGACACAGAAGAGAGAAATACACCCAAGATAAGTTAGAGGAATCTAAGCTACGCCTCCTACAACAAGCAAAAAGCAATTCGGATTTGTTTTTGGTGAGTCCTGTTTTAAAAATGTTTAGAATTTTATACATTGTGGAGACGAAAACTTTACTTGTAGACCACACTTTAATTCATATTGAAATCATTTCTCTGCATAATGGATAAAGAATATCATGCACATCCTATTTTGATAAAGTAATTTATTGAACTCGTTTCAGGATGGCCTAGGTGTTCATCTCCTTATAATTGCGCAAAGAAAAATAATCTCAAAGGAAAGTATTTTCCTAATTTGGATAAGTACATAACGAAACTCAGACATACACATCATAATTTTATATGATTTATTGAACTCCTATTGGATGACCTCGTTGTTAGTTTCTAAAATGTATATGCAAAATAGGAAAATAAACTTAACTGAATGTATTTTAGCCTAGGAATAAAATCGTTTTGTAGGCTAAAATACATTTACTTGATATTATTTTCATTCTAAATATGCACATAACATCAGGCACATCATATTTTGATAAAGTAATTTATTAAACTCGTTTTAGGATGGCCTAGGTGTTCATCTCCTTATAATTACGCAAAGAAAAATATACTCAAAGGAAAGTATTTTCCTATTTTGGATAGGTATATGACGAAACTCAGGCACACACATCATAATTTGATATGATTTATTGAGCTCCTATTGGATGACCTCGTTGTTTGTTTCTAAAATATATATGCAAAATATAGGAAAATAAACTTAACTGAATGTATTTTAGCCTAGGAATAAAATTGTATTTGTAGGCTAAAATGCATTCACTTGATATTATTTTCATTCTAAATATACACATAACATCAGGCACATCATATTTTCATAACGTAATTTCTTGAAATTTCTTTCGGATCGTCTAGGTGTTCATTTCTAAAATGCACGCCAAAATCGCCGCCAAACGCTCTAAGCAACCATGGAGGCTGAAGAGCAAAGAAAAAGAACAGAAATCGGTCCATTTGTTTGGCTAATCGGGCGAGCCTTGTCCGATCAATAAACCACTGCCCTTGTCACTCCATTATCTCCATTTACATATTCGCTCCCTTTCCGAATAAAAAACAAATAAATATCCCAAAGCTTTATTTAGAGACGAACAAAGTTTCATCGAAGTCTCCTTTCTTTTATCGAGAGAAAAGTGGCGGGTATCTTTCTCCCCACTTCCAACAAAGACAAGTGTTTCCCGTTGAGTGGGCCATAAAAGAAAGATGCCGCTAACAATAAAAGATTTTATTTTTAAAATAAATATCTCCTCTCCCTTTCTGCTTTTCCCTGTCTATGGTAATTCTCACCTTCCATCCCCCCCATTTGATTTTGAAATCATATCGCCATCGAAACACGCGAGTGAACGAGTATTATTCACAACCCGGGGGTTTCTGCTCGTGTCATATCCTTCAGATTATACCACACAAATAATCCAGTACAAATATTTCTAAATCTTTTAAGGAGGGAATATATAATTAAATCATAAATGTTTTATAATTGGGAAAAGGAAATACTACCTACATAAACAAATTGTCTCCTACATTGTAAAATAATCGATGATTGTACAAAACATTCAAGGTGTGTGTAGTTTTAAATTTCAAATCCGACTAAAGCAAATTCTAAGGCACTGAAGGGTTGGTCGTAGAATTAACGTCGTACTGGAGTAACATAACGGGCTATTTGCGACGGTCCGGAATCAATCCCAAAGGGAAAAGACCTAAAAAACAACACCTCGTGATTCCGAACCCGTCATATGACAAGGTTAATACCCGAGTTGGCACTCGACTCTTCAAACTTCCACACCACGCCAAAGTGAAGACATTTGAGGCCACGACAGATTTGAAGTGTACCAGCCTTCACGTATACGATGGTCTTTAGGTGGATTGAGTTTCGAACACGCAACCCTCTGGTTGCTAATCCGCTACTCTTGCATGCGGGCTACCTCGGCCTACTATTGTATTCAAGGTTGGAAAATGGATCAAATATATACCTACTCAGTTACAGTTGTAAAAAAAACTAATATATTTCTTGTGTGTATCGATGTTTCTTATACTACTTATTTTAACGCATCTGAATTTAATTTCAAATAAAAGTAATATGAATTCCATAAAATTGCTGTAAGAAATATTTTTAAGGAATTCAGGTTTTTTTTTTGTTCACACAGAAAAGTCAAACGCATAATTTCGGGAATTGTAGTGCAACTACTTTTCTATACATGGTGTGTATGTGTGTGACTGACTAGAATTCAAAAAAAATCTATATTTGCATTTATATAAACAAATTAATTTGGAATCTAAAATTTTACAGATTCATAAATGGTAATTGTAGGGTTAATTTTGAAACGATTAATCCAATGCGGTCGGTGGGATTTTATTTTAAGTATTTTTATCGTAATGAGGTACTAAGAGATGGATAGAAATAAAAAATTGCATGCCTTCTTCACTTTTAGTTTCAATTAGATTTGCCGCAAAACATAAATGAGAGCTTTGATGTTAATTTATAAGGCTAATTACTTGAAAAGTATTCCAAAGTAAATAGATATCATCACTTTTTTTATTAATAAAAATGTATTGAATTTAATTGATACGTTATTCAGATGTTTCTACATTAAAAAACAGTAATAATATTCAATAAATAGAAGCTAAAAGGCAAATTTTAATTATTGACGACGGTTCGGGATCAATTTCCTAAGGGAGAGATCCGAGGACAAAACCACGTAATTTTGATCCATGGTCAGATGACGAGGCAACGCCTGAGCTGGAACCTCACTTTCTAAACTTCCACACCAACCCAACGTGGACTTTTGGCCACGACAGATTTAAGGTGCACCAGCCACCTCTACACCATACGCTTACAAACATCCATGCACTGGCCCGGATTCGAACCAGGAATTTTTCGATCTAGGGGCTAACACCTTAACCACCAGACCGGTTGGTCGTCAGAAACTTATGGGGAGATTGTCAAGAAGGATGTCTGTCATAACCGCTGCTAGTGTGGACCTACATACCTTCTAATGCGTAAGTAAAATCTCTCGATCTCCTTTTTTTTGTCTTCCCAGACCAGTCGTTTCGCCAGAAGTTTTTGTCTGCCAGCCCAATAGTCTTGAAACAGAAATAAAGTACCCAACTATATTAACAGTAATATTCACTAAGACGTCAGTAAGATCAGTGCAGCAATTGAAGTGGGTTTCTGTCGTGTTTGAAAGTTGAGAGGACAAGTTGAAAAGTTTGACAACTCAATTGGTTAGATTTTGCAGGTAATCGTATCCAGTGAGAACACGAAAACAAGTGACATCTTTAACTCTAGGTAGATTCTGTATCAATATAGATCTTAGCAAGAAGTTCCGATCTTTCTTTTAGTTATATCTTCGTAAATTAAGTCCGGAATGTTTTATTTGTTTTTTAAGACCCTAACCACCTAGGCTACCCAGAGGGTGTAGAGCTAAACGAGAGGTGATCGAGTGGACATTCGTCAGACTCCATAAATTCCTCAGGATCCTTAGCCCAATGGAACAAACAAATACAATAGATTCATACAGAGTAAATACAAATAATAAACAAACGTAATGATTTTTTAGTATCTATAATAATTTTTACTGTTTTATATTAATGGGAGGACCCAAGTGGAGTTATTCAGAATCGGTTTTTGCTAAACCATCTGCTAAATCATCGCCATGAACATATTCACAGTGACTAGGATTGGTTTAATTTCTGTCAGTCGTCGATAACTTTTGTCTATATTTTGTATACACTTTACTTCTATAAGGATTTATCGTTCATGCCGTAATGTAAACTACCCTACAGTAAAGGACCGGACGCCAGCGGATTTGCATAAAATCCGACTACTTGTTTGGAAGCGTTTTTCGTGGTATAGCTGGAACCTTTACGTGTTGTTCCTGGTAAAATGAAAGCCGACACCTACATGAACATTTTGGTCAATCTGGTTCCTCCTACGCTTTGGCAATTTTATGGAATGGATGAATGTTACTTCCAGGACGATAACGTTCCATGTCGTGTCGCAGCCTCTGTCAAGCATTGGTATCAAGATATGGATGCAAAATGTATTCCCTGGCCTGCTCAGAGTCCCGACCTAAACCCCATAGAACATTTGTGCGACGAGTTAGAGCGACGCTTACGGACCAGGGAACCACATCCGAACTCTACAGCTGAGCTGGCGACCTTCTTGCATCAGGAATGGACACAAATACACATAGCTGTGTATCAAAACCTTGATGAAACTATGCACAGAAGGGTTGCTAGTGTAATTGCAGCACGTGGGTGACCACCCCCCGATTAAAGCATGTATTTTCTCCCTTATACCATCACATCTTGCGGCCCGATCCATTATTGTAAGGTAGTGTATTTCGTCTATAGGTAACAGTTGGTAGTTGAACTAATGTCGCACTGGAGCAAAACAACGGGGTCTCGGTGACGGTCCGGGATCGATTTCGGAAGGAAAAATCCGACGACAAGCACCTCGTCATTTCGAGCCACGATCAGATGACGAGTTCAACACCTGATCTAGCAGATTTAACGGGTTCTCGGTGACGGTCCGGGATCGATTTCGGAAGGAAAAATCCGACGACAAGCACCTCGTCATTTCGAGCCACGATCAGATGACGAGTTCAACACCTGATCTAGCAGATTTAACGGGTTCTCGGTGACGGTCCGGGATCGATTTCGGAAGGAAAAATCCGACGACAAGCACCTCGTCATTTCGAGCCACGATCAGATGACGAGTTCAACACCTGATCTAGCAGATTTAACGGGTTCTCGGTGACGGTCCGGGATCGATTTCGGAAGGAAAAATCCGACGACAAGCACCTTGCCATTTCGAGCCACGGTCAGATGACGAGTTCACCACCTGATCTAGCAGATTTAACGCGCACCAGCTCTAAAGCACACAACGGTCTTTGATTGAATTGAGTTTCGAACTCTCAACCCTCTGGTTGCCAATCCGCTACTTAATCAACAAGCCCTTCAGTTGCTGACAGATTGATTTATACATATAAATTAAACTTCTGATATTTAAATTTGTCCAAAAATAAAACAGCCCGTTTTCTTAGGTTTCTTAGTTACGGTCTATAGCGCAGCTTCCCTAACGATTCTGATCCCCATAGTCTAATTCATCCACTTAGATGACCAATGAAAGGCTTATCATTGCTTCCCACAGGAATTGAAAGACATTCAGGAGTGCAGACACAACCCATTTACTTGCCCGAAAATTCATCTCTATTTCGAGCCATCATCGATTAAAAGGCCATCTATCAAAACCGCAACTGGTCATCATCGATCGTCATCGTTTTAATTCCATTACGCACAGCACGAAACTTTTGGTGGGTGCGCGTCTCTTTTTTTTTTTAATAATTTTTTGTTCATTTCCTTCTCTTCAGTTCGGGTGCAAGGGGTGTGGTGGTGGGTCCAAAGATGATCCCTGGAATCCTTTGAGACCGTATCGATCACACTTATCGTGATGAGAGAATTTTTTTTTTGCTCTTTCTTATGACCTCCCTGCCTCTTACCCATTTTTGAAGATGATTATTTCTTTTTATCGCGTGGAAAAAGAACTTGCGAAAAGTGAGGATTATGACGGAGGTTATGTCGAAAGAAATATTCTTCTGCCTTCCGCAGTTTAATGAAATTGCTTCGGGTCTTTCGGTGGATTTCGGTCGGGGTTTTGCGTAAATTCAATAGCATCTCCTAGGGATTTCGTAAATGTGAATATCTTTAGTTTATGTGTGTGTAAAGAGTGACAAAAGGAGGGAAGAGAGGGAGAAACGATCGAAAACTTTTGTACTAAGATAAGTGAAAATATTTTGAAGAAAA
The DNA here is from genome assembly GCA_947359465.1 of Metellina segmentata. Lineage (NCBI taxonomy): Eukaryota > Metazoa > Arthropoda > Arachnida > Araneae > Tetragnathidae > Metellina > Metellina segmentata. The sequence continues at coordinate 59,374,138 of OX375875.1, forward strand.
ATGAAATAAATAAAATGACAATTTAATACTATACATATAGTGCTGTAAAATGCAATATTGTTATAAATTACGCTAATATAGCAGCAATCACGTGAATTTATATTCCAGGACAGTAGTATTAACGTGGGGAAATTATTGTGTGGACCAAGTAAGTCCCCAATTACCTTATACAAGTTGTATTTTTTATTATTCAATTAATATTCAATTATGATCTATAATTTGGTATTACTGTAGCTATTAATACTTGAACTTATGGAATTGCCATATGCACTTGTGAAAAGAAAATAATGAGAACAATGTTTTGCTTCTGTGCTGGCAAATGAATTTAAAAGCAAGTATGAAACATGGAATTTTTTTTGTAATTACATATAAGTATACATTTTTTTACATAAAAAGTTAAGTTGTTCGTTTTTATTCATTTTGTTATGAAAATTACTGCTCTAGCATTTCATCCCTTTATTTCGTATTAGAAAAGGCTTAAAAGTAATGCTCTAACAACCAAAGTATCGAAAAGAAAATTATTATTTTCTACAGCAGTAAATGTTTTCACGTACAAGATGGCGCCTTTATGCCCTTTATACATAACCAGTAGAACACAGAAATGACGTACAAAGTAATAGTAAGTGAATATAAGACGCATTTCAGTTCGAATAAAGAATCACCGAAGGGCAATAACATGAATTTATAGTCCACCCAGCTTTTAAAAAATGAAACGTCTCTTAAAGTCAGCCACTCTGACATCGTTCACGACAGAAAGACAAAAACGCACTTTCGATAAAGCGCAAAAAGTTCATGTCTTGAGTGAAAAATTTTATTGACTGAGACAGCCTAAAAGAGAACGGTGTTTCCGTGTCTTCCTATGTCAGAAATCAATGAAGAACATGCTGTAATACTGGAGGGAGTTTAATAAAACTAAAACAACTTACAAGATGGAAATAAGTTTTCTGTTTGAGAATGTAGATGAGAGGAAAAACCTAAACATTTTCCAGAAGACATGACAATATCTTAAAACACGTAACGTGTTTCATTAAAATAGAAACAACGACACTTCATATATTTAAGAGTAATTATGTTATCACTTTTTATTCGTTTCGCTTCCCTCAATAAAGAAATAAAAAAAAATTACATTAAATTAAATATATCGAAGTGGAAGATTATTTGCAAAGAATATATAATTTGAATACGTGAAAATCCATTCAATCCTGGCAAGGCTATGAATCTCACTATCTTAGAATCAAGTGATATTTTACACCCAGATACATTTTGGGATATCTTAAATAATATTTTTCATAAATGTCGAAAAAATATTTTCTTAGATATAACGATCTGTGAAAGTGACATCACAAATCAATATTTAATTTTCTTAACGTATGTCATCTACTTAAAAATCGTATATCTCTTACAGTATTTAAGATAGTTAATTTTTGTTTGTTCTGCAAAAGCATTGTAAAACTTTAGGGGAAATATTGATGCTGACTTCATAAGTGCTACTTAATATCAGAAATATATATTTTTCAATTTAATCAATTTTAAATTAATTTTTCTTGAAAAGGCCATTTTTTTTAACAATCTGATTGTTTTATTCAAAGTTCCTATACAAATATGCATCAAAGTGTATGAATATTTTTTGAAGTTTTTGAATAGTTAAGTTCAATTAAATTATTTTGTGCAGTGACCCTGATCGCAAAACCCAATGCAATAAAATAACGTCAAAATATCTTTCTAAGTAGGAATAATCTCTAAGTGAATATCAAATTTCCTGTAAAAGTACAGAAAGGTTTTCGAAATCTCAAAATTGTTTCGGATTTTCTTTATATGCTTTCTGTATATACGAAGATACAATTATATGATGCAATATCAATTTTATTTTGTAAGCAGAACCAAATTACACTTCATTCTAAGGTTATCTAAATAACTTTACGAATAAAATTTAGTAATTTCAACTAAACATGGAAAGTTTGAGCTGAGTATTTTTCTTTAAATGTTTTAATATGATTTGACGTAACTTAACTGCTTTAAAGCAAATAAAACCAAGCTATTGCCATCAAGAATTGAATTACAACGACAACCTACATAAATTGCAAGCTCCCCTTGAAATTAAATAAAATGCTCGTTTAAAATTTAGAGAGGTATTCTAAAAGGTTTTTAAAAACTAAAATTGTGAAATATGATATAACAAATAAGTATGATAACAAACCCCATTCTCAAAGAATATTAACAATTCGAATGAATACGTTTTTATTAAAACAAGCCAAATCGATTTTTCTTTCCGATCAATTTGTTTAATAAGATGCAATAAGCAGTAGTAGTTTGAACATCTAAAGAAAGTTTGTCAACTCTTAATTATTACACAAATCAACTCATTTAAGACATTGTTTATTCAGCAGGTATCAGAAAAAAATACTTTCCCATGATAGATTCATGATCCACGGAGCTTTCAGATGTAATTAAATAGTGACGTGATTGGTTTGATTCATATTCAGTGGCATATCAAGATCACAACCGTAATTTGGATATGGATTGGTGATAATTATCGCTGAGATTGTATCATTCAAATTATATACATATATATGTCGTGTTAGAATTTAATTATTACTCTACTGTGAAGTCACAGGCTTTAATGACTAAAATTGATGTTTCTATGTCCATCTATCTTAATGATATGATCTTGTATGCAAGTATATAATTATGCTGGTAATTTTAATTAACGTCGTACTAGAACAGCACAATGGGCTATTGACGACAGTCCGGAATCAATCCCCTAAGGAAAATATTCGAGGACAACACTACGTAATTATGAACCACGGTCAGATGACGAGGCAACACCTGAGCTGGTATCCCACTCTTCAAACTTCCATACCAACCCAAAGTGAGGACTTTCAGCCACGACAAATTTAAGGTGCACCAGCCGTCTCTACATCATAAGCTTACAAATATCCATGCACTGACCCGAATTCGAACCAGAAACCTTCCTATCTAGAGGCCAACACCTTAACCACCAGACCGGTTGGTCGGCATCATAATTGTGCGGAATAAATTGCACAAGAGGGATATTTAGTGCAAACAATCTAGATGAAAAAATATTTTACTTCCGCTATTTACTCAAATGCTCTCCCATGATCCATGTCACGATTTCCTTAAAATGTAGATTATAACAATTTAGGCAACGGTTGGAATTTAACGCTGACAAACCAACAATCATATTTTAATTCAAAATTCACAACTTGGAATTCAGGATGGTGAAATGCTGAAATTGAATTAAAAAAACAAAAGAAATGACGTCACGATCGGAATACGTACATAAAACACGTTCCGCGGCAGAAATTCTACCATAATCTCCATTTAGCAGAACAAAAATCTTCTCAAATGGAGCTACTTAGATATCTTTTTTTTTCTTTGCCTCTTTTGTTTTTAGCAACTGCTAATCTGTAATAATTTTAATATGCAGCTCTAATTTTTATTAAAATAAAATGGTGAGTTTTAACTGTTGTCCGTGCGGATGACATGCATGAGTGCATGTCAAAGTTACCGATCTATGTCTAATTTGATAGACAGTGCGTGTAGTAGTGGCCAAGAACAGAGGGGCGCTGCACACCTAAATTGGAATTAATTTACAATATAATATATAGTTTCAAATATATACGCCACACCGTCCGGAGAAAAAACACGCCTCACTCCTCTGAAGTGTACAACAAATCTGTCCTTATATATTCGTGTTCTTTTTCAGAATAGCCCCAACATTTCATATTCTGATTCGCATCAGAACACATGCACTGACATCTACTAGAACAGTAGCAACTAAAACACAAGAACAACTGTTCTTGTAACTTATCTGTGTTCATAACCAACCTAGTGAAAGACAGGGAATCGTGGCAGTACATATGCACGTATTGTTAAAAACTATCTTTGTTCAGTTTGATAAGGAATTCGAAAAATGGAGCACGTCGTATCGAAAAAAATTCAATCAAAATCCAACAAAAGTGATGTCAGCAATAAAGTGAAGAGGAATGGAAACCGTATTAAGTGAAGAATAAATACCCCGATAACCAGCAATAATCATAATCCCCGTGTTGTTCTTTTCCCCAATACATTTGATGGATATCAATACCTTCGAAGGAACAGATTGGAAAACCTTTCCCAGTCTCTTATCAGCTGGCAAGCAGACCTCTCGACAAATTCCAAAAATTGCCGAGGCTTAAGAAACGTTGTTCCATCATTATCGCTTAACACTCAAAAACGCTTACCAAACACAGATGAGTTGGAACGGCGGAGAGTGAGTGGAAAAAAATCCCGATTCTCTCTCTTAATCTCGTAATCCGAAACCAGCCTTATTTTTTTAGCTATGTTATAATTTGATACTAATCTTGAAGAGTTGTCAGTTGTTCTTTGTTATGACAGCGATTCTTAAAGTTAAAGAAACTCAACTATTAACGGGTGTTTTCTATTTTTGATTTCTGTTTTGAAGAAAGCATCGCGGAATATTTTCAAGCTGAAAAAATTGTAGTTTTATTTTTATTGGAGCCAGGAGTAAAAAAAAAATTATATAAGTCAAAATTCGACTGTAGCGCTTAATCTTTTAATGACATGGAACAAAATTAACAGAATGCACAAGCCTATTTTGGTATTGAGAGTTCAGGCACAAATACATTCAGCGGGAACCGAGACATTTAGAAATATTTAATTACCCTAGATTTTCCTTCATCTGACCGTGGTTCAAAATTACATGGTGTTCTTCTCATATCTTTCCCGTTGGGATTGCTCCTGGACTGTTGTCAATAGCCTGTTGTGTTTCTTCAGTACATTAATTAAAATATCTACTTACCCAAATCTTTCTTTGAATTGCAATTCCAAAATTTCATTTCACTTTTTAACACAAAGCGATTATCATTCTATAGTAAAGCAACTATCATTAGTTATATATGTAAGGGATTTTCCGTATAAACATACAAACCAGACAGGTGGGAAGATTTTAATTCCAGTCTCCCTTTATATGCTTACCCCTATTTGTAAATGCTATCGTATAATACATATAGGGATTACCTTAAAACATAGTTTGTTGCTTTTATGACAACGTTTTGATAGTTAATCTAGTTGGCGTTGATCCCTAATTAACTATCAGATTTCAATTCGAAGTTTATTCTATGAAATTTTTATCGGCAAAGTGCTGAGGTCGTATTCGAAATACCAGCTATGTGAACTTACGTTCGAATTATGTACAGGAAACACACGTACCACCACGGTACTAACGCGGCCAACATTTAGCTCAACAGAAAACGCCTCGAGAGATTCAGTGAATAATCTTTCAAATTCCAATCGTGCATTTGGATATTGGTGTTTATTTAATATATGGAGTTGTTTAATTATAAGTACAACCAAAAATATTCTATTGGTATAGGAAAAATCATTAAAGTTATCTCAACAAAATAATTTTTACAATTTAATTGATAATTTTTACTTGGCAGTCGAATTCGTCATTTCATAAGATAATTCTACAAGCAACATGCATAACTTTTTTTAATTAAGCAAATCGCATAAAATAAAAATTATCCTACAAAAAAATAGAGGAATACCTGCTCATGCACAAAGCTTATTTTATTATAATATCTTACCACATCTAAGCTAGAGGCGAAGTTTTCATTCGGCAAATTCATTTCCTCGCATAACGCAACAGATGGCGAAATTCTTTCGCTTTTCAACTGAAGTGCTTTCAATATTTTACGATGCAATACCTAGCTCCAGATAGATGCATTAACTGTTAAATTAGTTTCGACCATTCATTTTTAAAAACTCATTTAAAACGTTCTCCCCTGCCTCACTTCAAAAAGGAAGAAATGAAAGAGAGAAACGACGCCATTTAATTTCGGAATAATCATAGCGATGATATCTGGCAACTATTTCGCCTATCGATTTTTCTCGCCCTTTCCATTTCCCAAACGATCCTTTCCCTATAATAAGTCATTTCCTTTTCGCATTTCATTGACGTTTTTCGGAATCATTTCTTCCTCGTTTGTTCTTTTCATCTTTTCGCGCCCTTTTTCACCTCTCCAAACGATATATACAGAGTAAAACGAAGAGGAATGAAGAGAGTGGGAACATCAAAAAGGAACAAAACAATGAAAAGGAAGTGATTTTTAATTTATTTTAATGCATTTTCCAGAGACAAAAAGAACTAAAAATGTCGGCACAACAAGAATAAAGGAAAGTGGAAAAAAAGAATGAGAGCAAATATCGTTCGACCGCTACGCCACAAAAGAACATTTTGGGTCCCCCAATTTAATGGCTTTTTCCATGGAGTTTGCGAACTGTTGGAGACGGAGTAGGGGGAAATTTTAATTCGGTCACTTGTCCACTTTATCCATTACCCACTCTCGTACAGATTTTCGCTCTAGTCATTAAAAAGACAGTTAAATGTCTTTCAAAAAATCCCAACAAAACTAAGACTCCACTAAAACTCCCTTGAAATGACTTATTTTTATTGCATTCGAATCAAATGAGTGGATTTTTTTAAACTGAGTAGCATTTGTGGGTTGGACACAAAACATTGTTCGTAATTAATGGATTTAAATGAGCAGAATAATGAGCTTTCGTACTTTTTTTCCCCTTCAACCCATTTCATTGAGTATCGTGGGAATTCGTAAACGCATTGGCCACTTGTTCCGACGAAAGATTAAAAAGAAAGAATTCAATGGTTGCGGTTTTATGTGTGTTTTTAATTATTGATTTTTATTCTTCTGGATTAACGGTTACGCGTTTCTGACTAATCGATATGAGAAGATTTTAAAATTATATTTGCTACCAAATGTACTCATACCCAAAACATAATTGTAACTTCAACACAATTGTTTCAGATACACGATGAAAGAATACAACATTTCTTGAAAATACACTGATTGCAGAAAAGTGATAATATTTGGAGGAATCCTACATTATAATAAAACATGAATTGAATCATTTATATAAACTCTACTTTGGAATTAATCCTTAATTCGAATCAGATGTCAACACCTGAGCTGGCACCCCACTACCAAACTGCCATACCACGCCAATGGGAGCACATTTGAGGCCCAGTCAGATTTAATATGCGCCAGCCCCTATATACATGACGGTAAGGGGATTGTACTAGCCAGCCACCGGGAGTATGAATGTCGCAGTCTAATAGGCCTTCGAAACTTCATTTTATTAACATCCTATATGTTTTTTTTCTTAAACATCATAACTAAGCTTTGCGATGAAAGGAAGGAATAAATAATAAAATGTTGCCTACAGCTCGATAGTGAAATATATGGCAAAGGAAAGTGGTTCTTATCTTGAACTTTCAAGCACAGTTTACACAAGACAGCGTGAGCTATTATGCAGCTTAAATTTGTTACATATTTGCAAGAAACAACTGCGTATATCATTTGAATGGAACACAAGACAGTATGAGCTATTATGCAGATGAAATTTGTTACATATGTTCAAGAACCAACTGCGTATATCATTTGAATGGAACACAAGACAGCGTGAGCTATTATGCAGCTTAAATTTGTTACATATTTGCAAGAAACAACTGCGTATATCATTTGAATGGAACACAAGACAGTATGAGCTATTATGCAGATGAAATTTGTTACATATGTTCAAGAACCAACTGCGTATATCATTTGAATGGAACACAAGACAGCATGAGCTATTATGCAGATGAAATTTGTTACATATGTGCAAGAACCAACTGCGTATATCATTTGAATGGAATACAAGACAGCATGAGCTATTATGCAGATGAAATTTGTTACATATGTGCAAGAACCAACTGCGTGTATCATTTGAATTGAGGCTAGATGTTAAAAAAGGCATAATGAAGAGGTTTGGTGAACTTATTGTTTATGACAAACACCACTAACCAATCAGATAGAGAAATAATTAAATATCAAGATGATCGGGCATCAGCCGCTTGGTTTGGTGAGCCGCATCGAGTATCACAATGAAATGAGGGAGAAAGTGAATGTATGGAATCGAAACCTATGTCCACTAAGATTTGCGATAAAATGACTTTCGTTTTTAACATAAGATTTTCTTGATTCGGTCGATGACTTACAATTTTTTTTCAACAGGGAATACCTAGTTCACATGGACATAACGTCACTGCCTACTAATATTCTTCACAATCCAGTACTAAATCGGTTTGAGGGATTTTGAAAGAATAAGAAACATAAGCCATGTTCTTTTTTTTAAAGCCTCCAAAATAACTAGCCTGCCAATCTTTAACAAAATTAAAAGCATTCAATTATAGAATGCTCTTCTTTTTATAGTCAACATTCAATTTCATTCTTACCCACAACACGGATTATGCCACTTGGTTAACATCAATCAACAAAGGGTCACAGTAGCAGGCTCTTATAATTCCAGAACTTGATGAAAGGTCACATATCAGAGATGAGTTATCTTTGATCTTAATATGTTCTCACAATTATCTTCCTTGAGATACTCCACCAGTGGAAAATTTTATTTTCACCTTATCTAACTCTGCCGTGATGAGGCTGTCAACAGCTAATAGATAAATCGTTGATTTATACGATATTCGTTTGCGACATCCTTCATGAAACCCCTGATTATTTTTTTAAGTTGAATGACTTTCACTAACGTCTCGATGTTCGGATTTTGAAATGTATACTCTATCTTTATCTGGGTCAGATGAATCTACTCTTTCATGATTATAGATATGTCAGTCTTTACTGACACACAGGAATATTAATTAAACAAAAGTAGAATGTTCAAAATTTATGCATGGCAAATAATTGTTCAGAACATGTACTGATAGTAAAAAAATTTCCTGTCATCGATTATAAAGATACTATCAAATACAACCCCTGGTCCTCCAAACTGCACAGAATTTTCTTTAACATCGAATTTACTGCATGTAATAGAAATTGTATTTCAGTTTTTCAATTTCGATAAACACATTGAACTACACGAATTATCTGGCACTTTCAAAATTGACATTATATTTTCAGAAAATCCCTCCCTTTAGCTAAAGAGCATATCTGTAAACGCATGTTTTAAAGTTGATATTTGGAACACCTACTCTACGTATATTTGCAGCCAAATGATGTTGTGGCCTCACACCAAAAAATTGGGTAAATGAGATTTTGATAGTAAAATGGCGATATATTAACGAAACCTTCCGCTTGATAAGTTTCAGGTCCCCTGCCTTGAATCAATGAGCATTATAAATGTTTATCCCCAAGAAAATGGCATCCATATCTAATTTTAGCCATTTTTAAGTGAGGCTTCTGATAAGAAAAACGGAATTTTTTCGCTTACTCTCTGGAGTGAAATATTAAAACCATACCATATATTACAGAAGACGAAACCACATAATTTACGTTTTTTCCCTGATAAAGGCTAAAAATAGCCACATTCAGCTGAGCAGAAGGGAAAGTGAATACCTGGAGGAGGGTTTTTCCCTAATAACCGACTAATTCCAATGTTTTTGCATCATTCTTCATCGTGTCTTCTGAAAATAAACTCGGGATTTGACGAAAGGGCTCCAGGAAATCTCGGGGATTTTCGGAGAAGAGGATCGCTGACTCTGCGAAAAAAAATACACTGCAAAAGTGTTTATCGAATGAAGCGATGAAAAATAAACGCGTCGACAGTTTTCCGAGTCGATTTTACTTTCAGGGGCTTTCGGAGGATTGTTGTAACTCAACCAAGAGGTAGAGGTGTCTGTATCATTAAAGAGCGTATGCCAGTAGGTTTGGTTTTGTTTATATTTTTTACTGTTGAGAGGAAATTGTCGGCGTCAGCGGTTAAAGAAACCTACAAAATGACAACTGAGATCCAAAATTAAATAGCTTTTGACTTTCATCATGGCACTTTTTTCTTATTTTTTCATGCTTTGTTTCATTGAAAATTCTCTTGTGCAACTAATTTAACCGATAATAAAAAAATTCAAAAGTATTTAGTATGTACTGATACTTCGGACAGATCCTGTAGTTCACTGGGACCCAAAACTAGATTAGATGAGGTTCCCTTGTACCAGTTTAGATGGCAGGTCCTCCACAAAATAAAAATATATAAATCAAGCACTCAATGTTTAGTATGCAGATATATTTTATTTTATTTTTCACACTTGTGCATCTGTATAATGAAAAACAAAATGGAAAATATGTATAAATTTGAAATTTAGAAAAATAGTAGGCATGTAGAATCTGTGGTGGCCTCAAATGTCCTCATTGGCGTAGTGCGGAAGTTTGGAGACTGGGTTGCCAGCTCGGGTGTTATTCTCGTCAAATGAACATGATTCAAAATTACGAGGCTATATCCCTGGATATTTCACTTCTGGATTGCTCTCGGATCGTCAAAAATAGCCCATTATGTTGCTCCAGCGCAACGTTAATTAACTACATCCTCTAAGATTGAAGAATTTAATTCTAAGCGCAATTACATACTTCGGAAAATGTGAATTAAATGCTTGTAGTGAAGCAGACTATTCATCAGATCAACGGTGCACCTTGAAGAAGCGGCGACCTGGCAGTATCGTAATACCATTTAACATGCGAACGATCGATTTTTCCGTTCCGATTAATACTTACTTAACCCTCTTGATTGCTTCTCAATGGGTAAAATCATGCTTTTAATTCACCTGAAATTAACATCTTTATTCCCCATGTCTTTCATTTTTATTATTTTAGTTCCACACTGACAGGTATTGCCTCGTCGTCTGACCTTAGTTCAGAATTAATTAGTGTTGTCTTTGGATCTTTCTCTTCGGGATTAATCCCGGACAGTCACCAATAGCACCAGTGCAACGTTTAATAACTACCTACTTACCAGTTCCTCATAGAAATACTTATAACCTTCACAACAAAGATTTTTGAGGAAAATACTTACTGTTTATTGGAACGTTTTCAAATGCAATACTATTCATAAGTTTTTGTTAAAAATTCTTGCTTTAAACAAACTGAGGAGAAATTTTGTACAAATGCACAAAACTTTCAATTTCGAATTGAAAAGATGCAATTAGCTAAACAGAAATACTTCATGGTTGAATTGGCAAATATAATTTCACTTAAAATTTATTCTTAAATGTTTTACTTTTATTGTAAAAAATTGTAAAAATTAAATTATTTTATAATGCTTATTTAACACGTCTTACAGGAAGCCTTTTGACTCTACATTTCCACAAAAGATTATAAAGCCTAAAAAAAAGCTATAGCTCACAAATAATAGTCACCCTATAAAATAAGCTAGAGAATAGTTCACAAAGTATTGTGATTTGTCACTCCACGTGCATTTTTTGCTTCACGAAAGCAAATAGACATATGGTTTGGCGATACGAACTTTTGCCCTCAAGTAAACATATCCCCTTCTTTACTACATTTTTCATGATTAGATCATTAATCGTTTAGAATAAATCAAACCAGGATTCGATATTACTGATTACTAGCCATACTTTTCACTTATAAATTTCGTTTTGACGACTGTTTGTGGATCCATTTTGCTTGTTTTGGCGTGAATACCGATCAACCTGGGTTCTTTTATTCTTCTTTTTAACAACCTTTTCTTTTACTTTTAATTGTGTACATCAAAGTCCATCGTCTAGAACGTAATCATTACTCTGTGTTTAAAAACTTCCACAAAAGCAAAAGGAATTGAAATTTTAGGTGTCGCAGTTGGCTTGTTAAGGGTGGCACTTCTACGCAGTGATTAGAGTGAAAATCTGGTGTTTACATTTTCTGAGGGTAAAAATCATATAGAATTTTGAAGGTCGATGTTTTCGGTCTAATTTTTTGAAACTGCTGGAATCTCATAATTTCCAGATTCAATCTGTAGATAACTGCTACATAGATATGTCCAGTTATTCAATGTAATTTCTATTATTATATTCTGTGTTCTTTTAGCTCATGGATATTGCTTTGACTTGGCTTTTCACACCTTTGCACATCAGCCATGTAGAACACTTTTGGTAAATAAGGGGAAATGTTTTTTTTATTTTTTATTTTTACGCATTTTTACGCCTGAGTTTCCGATTCTATTTTCTTACCCTTCTCTCAACGAGATATCTCGTCAATAGCATAACTAACTAACCAGATCATGAGGAACGAGATATTTCGTCAATAGCATAACTGATCAGATCTTGATGAAAGAGATATCTCGTCAGCAGCATAACTGACTAGATCTTGATGAACGAGATATCTCGTCGAAACCACTTGGAGGGTTAATCAAACTGAAAGCAATGGGGAAAACAATTGAAATGTAAGGCTTTTCGCTCTACTCACAAGCAAGACTGACGATGGCTTTTCGGCTTTTGATGCGCCCCGTGGACGACCAAGCGAAGCAAAAGCAGCTGAAGGTGTCTCCGGCCAAAATCTTCTCCACATCTCCACGAGTTACATCAACTGAGACTTCCACCTGTCGAACCCCTGTCATCGGGTTCACGTACTGTTGCAAACTGTGCTGGCGGTTTTCTGCCAGGCGGCCATTGCATTCGAAGTACACCTGAGAAGCAAACAAAATTGTGAGCCTTTATCTCTAAAACTGCCGTATAGCTAAGAAAATAGTCTCCAATTTTGGTCTTTAGGGTTAACAGTTGTTAAAATTATGTGTGGCTCAAAGTCGGATGCCTCATAGGACTAGAAAATACCACATTCAATCAACAGTTGTTTGAGATTCAATGCCGTTATCTAGTGTTCTGAAGTATATTATACACATGTGTGCAAAATACATCTTGTATACACTTATACGTGTGCAAAATACATCTTGTATACACGTATACGTATAGAAAATACATCTTGTATTCACTTGTATGTGTGCATAATACATCTTGTGTATACTTATACGTATGCTGAATACTGTGCCTTATAGGTATTTACTTATAAGTAAGTAATATTCACTTATAAGTAAGTAATATTCACTTATAAGTAAGTAATATTCACTTATAAGTAAGTAATATTCACTTATAAGTAAGTAATATTCACTTATAAGTAATATTCACTTATATGTATGTATATGCATAAGCCATATGTATATTCTATACTCACTTTTATGTATGTATATGCGTAAGCCATATGTATATTCTATACTCACTTATATGTATGTACGTATGCTGCATTCACTTACATGTATGTACGTATGCTACATTCACTTATATCAGGGCTCGAAATACCCGGGTGCACAGGTGCACTGCGCACATGAAAATAAAATTGTGCGCCTAATTTTTCCCGCTAGATGCACGCAGTGCACCTAACGTTAAAAAAAGGGGTGAAAACTGTTATGTTATTTTGATGTTTGAACAAAATATTAATATTGACCTCTATAGCTCTAAAGGAACGTAACTAAAATTCCTAAATGCACACTATGTGAAAACAAAATCGCTGGGCCGTAACGGGTTTATACAGGAGGAAGGTTTACTTGTGCGACTGCCACCAGAACTTTATACGATGATCGAAACATTTGCTAGATGGCTCTGTTGAAGCGACTGTCGCGACAGCCGTGCGCCGGAGAATTTAGGTGTTTAAATATTTTTATTTGCTATCTACTACTAACATATATAAACATACCCAAATAATAAAGTAGTTTACACTACATTAATGCCTTCAAATTACGTTTTTTTTTTTAATGTGCACCTAAAATATAACCTGTGCACCTAATTTAAAAACTTAGGTGCACCTGCATTAAAAAATCTATTTCGAGGCCTGACTTATATGTATGTACGTATGCTTCACTACATTCACTTATATGTATGTACGTCTGCTACATATGTATGTTATATTCACGTATATGTATGTACGTCTGCTTCATATGTATGCTATATTCACGTATATGTATGCATATACGTATGCTATATACACTCATCGTGTAACAATCGACAACACATAAGGATCAAATTTGGAGACGTCATAAAGAAACAGAGATTCACCTGAAGAGCATGCCTGGCTTTGCAAGACAAAGTAGCCGGTTTATTTCGAATAACGTACGAATCTTGGGGTTCTTCCAAGAAAACCGGCGTAGATGAAGGCTCAGGATCTTCCGTGGGTAAGGGATCCAACAAGAAACCTCCTAGAGAAAGAGAAAAACATTAATAAGTATGTATGGTAATTGTGTAAGCATGTGTAAATTATAATACATATATTTTTTTAAACAATATTTCGTGGTGGCACATAAGAACGGAACCAGTTTCAGTGAAGTGTTAGTAACTTGAGATATTTTGAGCCGCTAAAATGACTTATCCACATATACAATGTCGATAGAGTAAATATATTATTTAGTCAAACATGGCCTTTTTCCTAGAATGTTTTTATTTATAAAATTAAATTAACACAAATATGGACAATTCATTTGATCAAAGCCTTATTAAAGAATGCATTCTTTGTCAGTTGATATTGGAATCTGACAGAAAACAGTGTCTATAATTCCCACGTTATTTAGCTTTTTTTAGCGACTTATAGATAATTTAATACATTTGTAAGTGTTTTCTTAAATGATTCAAAAAGTTTTCTTTATTCATTACGATTGGTATATGCTTGGAGTTGTTGTTGTTGTTGTTGCACATCCCCCTGGTGTAGGAAAGCCTACACCAGGTCCAGAAGGCCCCGTCGTGCCAGATCCCCATATACCTGCAAAAAGTCCTGATCAACCAACAGCTGCTTATACGAAGCGCCAAGACAGAGAAGAAGGTGATCAGGACTGGCAGGTAGGGAACAGGAACAAGGAGGGAAAATTCTCTCCCCGTTCTGAAATTTGATACTTTTAAGATGGCCACTTCGAAATCTGGCCATGGCCGATTGAAAAGGCCGAGGGCCACAGCATGTGATTGAGAGTCCAGGGTGATTGCCAGCATACCAATGGTGGGATGGCGTACGGCGCCACAAGGAAAGCAAACGTTGTTTTCCCAGGGAGTGGACCTCAGTGGGAGTGAGGCGATTCAAACAGTCCATAGGGAGATCACAGCCATTCTTGGCGAGTACATCGGCTGTCTCGTTGCCATACACCCCGATATGCGATGGAATCCATTGGAGGAGAATATAAAAGGAATCCAGAATGTTCCCTGCTCCATATAAGAACGGTTCCCTTTTTCTTATGATTTCCGACATGGCCCATAGCTGAAATAGACTTTTTCTGTCAAGCTAAATGTAGGTGGCGCTAGTGTTTCCTGTGCGCAATTCGGACGTGACGTCAGTTGGCTTGTTTATCGTATAAATTGCTTTTCGCCAGTAAAAATTCCAAAGAATGAATTTCAAATTGATAAATGACAGTTGATTAGTCAACGAAGCTTAGATTAAACATCAAACGCCGCGAAGGTGACGATTCACTATATTTTAAGTTAACCCCGATCTATGCGAGAGCATTTGGATAACGGAAATAATATATCCGTTTTCCGTCTGGTTTGTTTGTTCACACCAAAAATCCCTCCACAAAAGAGTTTAAGCGAATTGTCAATAAAATTACTATTTCAAACTGTCAAATGTTTCAGGAATGAGCGCACAAACCTCAGCAATTAGAAATTTTCAGAGATTTTAATTAATTATGATACAAAATATTTTTTTAAATTTCTTTTGCTTAGGTTTATACCTCAACAAGAGTATGTTTGTTTTTATGCGAACAAATGAAAGAAACAGTCTACTGCCTGACGCAGAAGAGCGATCCTCTGGGAGAGAAAAATCTTTAAAAAAGGAGGAAGAATTCGATCCCCAGGTGTGTTCTGTGCATTCTGCTACTTAAACAAAGCTCCCGTATCACGAGAAAGCGCAATTTCTCGGCCGGTTTAACTTCACGCCCTGATAATTCTCACTCTCCCTTTCTTGTGGAGTAACTGAGTTTTGAGCTCCTGCGGTTCAAGCAAAGCATGGATACTGTGATAAAAGCTAAAAGTTGCATCAGCACTTTTAAGTACTGGTCGAAACCGAACAAAACGAAGAATAAAGATTTTATTTTCTAGCTACAGAAAGACTAGGAATAAAAGAGTGGGTCACATAGACAGAAATAACATCGTTTTCTTTGATTGTCAGGGCATGCTATGACAAGAAAGATGTGACATGTCGAATTCACGGTTCCAGAAGTTCTTCTGGTGCATCTTATAGATGAATTAAATAAGATTTTTTAAAATTTTGTTTAGTGGCGTAGCTTGTCCTATTTAGGAACCCATTCTATAATATCTAAATTCAAATCAATCTTTGTTTTTGGTATATCTATTAAATAACTCGGTTGTGAGATAGTTTTCACCGATAAAACAAAATGTTGTGATGCTTAAGATGCATTGTTATGTATTAAAATGTATTTCTTTTTCCAGCTTAAAACAATAGATTCAGCAAAATGGAGTTTTTTTCTCTTTGTCCTGGTTATGGAGCACGTTTTGCTCCATCAAAATAGCTATTGTTCACATTTTCACATGTTGTAAATATCTATTAGTCATATTTTGAAGTTTATAAATGTTCACTACAGTCGCATTGGAACGTTTCTGTGGCAGATAATACTACCGATTCTCTAACAAACAAATCCGCATCATGTGAATTGTTATGTTTAAATGGCAAAATCGATTTCATCACAAACACAAATGCGCTTTCAACGAAGTTTTACAAATCGTCAATCTTAAAATTCAAACGTATAAGGCATTATTCAAATAGAACACTTTTGTCAGTTAATAAACGGAGTCTTTCACAGACAGTAGCATTCTCAATGGTATAGATAGAAACTTATTTGAATTAATTAACATTAACCGCAGTAGGTATGAGATTAAAGGCTACTGTTCTATTTTATATTTATTTTCTGATTTAATGAAACCATGCAAACAACTTTGTTATAAATATTTATGGTTTATCAAATTATTTTATGTAAAACATTTCTATCAAACAAATAATTTAATATCAAACAGCATGACTTTGTTTTCCAATTTTAAGTGTTTTGAAAGTGTACTTCAAATACCTGTTAAAGTAAAATAAAGTTTCTGAATAAAATATATTTTTGACGGTATATGTTACTTTATTTTTATGGAATTCTTCTTCGCCTTTTACAGAGAAAATTCAGGTACATTTTTAGTAACTACATAACAAGTTCAGAATTGGTAAAATATAATGTGCGATGTAATCAAAACCAATATTATGTACAATTGTGAACGAGAAGTGAATTTAACTCTCTAGACAACGCTGACGAAATCAATTTACACCTCCACCAAATAAACATAATTAAATGTTATCTATCTTTATGAAGTTACTATGAAATAAATAAATTCTAGGTTCTATTTTTATAATTCCTATATAAAACACGTAAAGCAAATAAAGAAAAATAAGAAAACTACTTTTACATGTGATTTACTTCATAAGTCATGAAGTGAAATCAAATTCAACTGCGCAGCTAGTGAAATGCAAAATATTAAACACTTGCGAAAGAACTGTAGGTACCAAAAAATTGAACATACATTCACGATTATCTTAGCATTATATAGACAACTAGCATCATATAGACGATTAAGTGATGTTTCTAGTTACCTAACGGACAGATCGAGCAAATCCAGCGCTTGCAACCCTTCAGTATACAAAGGGAACAATTCGAATCGCGAAACGGTGCTTAACTCGTTGACTTTCCACCAAACTTCAATTGTAGACGAAAGGTAGCAAATAAAATCCCCAGGAAGATTAGGTCGTGCGGCAAATAACTTCAATCACTTCGGCAAACGAGCTTCTTTGTAAGTCCTGATGAATCCATTTGTGAAGAAAATGACACAGGGCAGTTCATTTATTTCGTACAATGAAATTTGCCTAAAGGGACACAATGTGAAGTAGGATTGACATATTATTGCGAATGTCGCATAAAGCTTGCTCTCTAAATAAACGAAAAATATTTCAGACCGAAACTTGTTCAGCTTTATTTAAGAATCGATTGACTTAAGAGCTAGAATGTTCAATTAGCTGTACAATGAAGACTGGTAGAGTACAATTCTCGCCACTACTGTCAATTTAACCCGCCATGGGAGTTAAGTGGTTAGAGCCGTGGCCCTCAGTTTAACTTGTTATGGGTTCGAATCCCGATCTGTATATGGATGTTCGTAGGGGTTTGAAATCCACTTTAATCCGTAAGCCTCCGTATTATTACCAATAAATTATTACCAATTATGACCGAAGAGCGACAAACCAAATCTGTCAATTTGGTCACTGCTGTCATTCTTTACAGTAAGCAATTTCCCTTTAAAAAAAAAAGTTTTACTTTAAACTTAATACTGAACTAAAGGTTCTCTTGAAGGATCCATTAGCTTTCACAGTATGCATCCATCGAACAAAAACACATAAAAAAAGCATGCTAAAAGAAAGTTTATTGGTACAAATCAGATTTACTTGAAAGAACAGAATCACGAAAACAAAAACTAAGTACACTCTATAACAAAAAAATCGGCGCACCAAGAAAGAGTCATCCGATGGAGACAAAAATTGGTGGATAGAAAAATTATGTACAGAATAGAAAATGATTAAAATTTCAGAACAATTGAATGATTCATTTCAGAGTTACAGTAACGAGCTCAATAAGGTGTTGACCCGCCTCTAGCCTGGATGCAAGCTGCCACACGGTGTGGCATAGACCGATAAAGCTCCCGGATGGTCTCCTGCGGTATTTCTTGCCAAATTTGCTCTAATTGTCGGACTACGTCATCAACATTCCCAACCGGGTGCAGTCGCCTTCCCGTCATATCCCAGACATGCTCGATGGGAGAGAGATCTGGTGATCGGGGTGGCCAAGGAAGTGTTTGACAAGATTGAAGACAGTTCATAGCAACACGTGCCGTATGTGGTCTGGCATTGCCTTGCTGAAAAATAAGCCCAGGGTACTGCGAAAGGAACGGTAGCAAAACAGGTCTCAGAATGTCGTCAACGTACCGCTGTGCAGTAAGTGTACCTCTAATGACGACCAAAGGGGTCCGGCTATCAAGGGAAATGGCACCCCAGACCATAACTCCTTGTTGAGGGCCCGTGTGACGTGCAATATTGAAAGCAGGATCGGCACGCTGCCCTGGGAGTCTCCATACACGTCTTCGATGATCGTCAGGACACAGTTGGAAGCGGGATTCGTAGCTAAAGACTATACGTCCCCAGTCAGCATCATTCCAGTCTGATCAAGCCAAGCACCACTGTAATCTGGCTCGACAGTGTGCAGACGTGAGTGGCAGATGGCGTAACGGTCGGTACGAGCGTAGATTTCGCACTCTCAGCCGTCTGTGAATGGTCATGGTGGACACTCGTGTGTGGGTCGCACAACTAATGGTTGATAGCGATGAACCAGGCGCTGTGACAGCTGATCTGACAATCACTCTGTCCTCGCGATCTGCTGTGGCCCTACGTCGACCGCTACCATCATGACGCTGAAATCTGTCATTGTCCACCCACTCTTGCCAGCATCTTCTAATCGCCGCATCGCTTCGACTCACATATAACGACATCACGACCGTCGTATATAAAGGAGTTGGTGCACGTTAAATCTGTCGTGAACTCAAATGTCCTCACATTGGCGTGGTGTGGAAGTTTGGAGAGTGGGGTGCCAACACAGATGTCGACCTCGTCATCATTTGACCTTGGTTCAAAATTATGAGGCGTTGTCCTTAAATTGTCAATTTGGGTTTGATCGCGGTCTGTCGCCAATAGCCCGCTGTGTTATTCCAGTACGAATTTAATTCTTTTTAATTAAAAAAAATGGTGTATCAATTTATTTAATATTGATAGATATTTTGGAAATTTAATTCAAATTATAAAAACATTCGTGAGAATAGCTTAAGGCGTACGTATACACTAAAAGATTTTTTTTTTTTAATATTGACTTAAAAAATCCAGTTTTTTTACCACAGGTGATTGGTGTATTCTTAAAATCATTTCTGTAAAAAAATCAGATTGTGCAAATAATTAATTGTCTAATTACGATATAATAGCTAATTAGCGTGTTGTTTGTTTCGTGATATCTCAAATTCTAATTTGTTCCGAAAGACGATTCCTGTTGGAAATTGTTCGTTAAACTATTCTTCATGTTTTGAGCCTCCATCAAGTTGCTAGAAGAAATAGTTTTTTTTTTTTTTTACAATTTTTTTTTAACCAAAAAAAGTGTAAAAAAAATCACATTTTTTCAAAAATTTTAACATTTAAAAATCAATTACAAATTTATTTCTTGACTAAATACTCTGATTGAGGCTCAAAACATCCACTGTATTATATAGATCATAGTGATACAAAAATAATTATAATAGGTGATTTCATTGTGAAGTTATCACGTAAGGAACCAAGCATCCTATTGCAAAAACACAGTTCTTCAGAAATTGAGTTTAAAGTTTTGGAAATATGTTTTCAAAATGATATTGTAATAAAATTGATAAAAAAATATTACCTATCTATAGCTAAAACCCTCCAGAAATGTAAGTTAGTCCTTCTTTTTCAATTTTTTTGTCCTCTTTTCTTTTTTTGGCCCCTCGCAAATACGTCCTTCGCTGTTTCTGCAATGGTGTAGACCAGAGGTGGCCAACCTGTGGCGCATGCGCCAAACTTGGCACATTTGATGATTACAAGTGGCGCATTGCATTCTTGCGCCTACATATTCTTTGATTACAAGTGAACAAGCATTTTCATCCATGAAATTCATTAAAAGAAAAACGAGGTAGCGAATGAATGATTCAAATTTGAAAAATTCTCTGTTGCTCTCAGTAACAACTTTACACCAAACATTGAAAGACTAACGAAATCCAAACAGGCTCAAAAGTCGTATTGATGGTAAGCAATGCTTATGTGCTGTAATAGACATTGTTTTACGTACAATAGTTAAAACATTTAAAAATGTTAATTATGTCTATAAACATACTTTTATTAAAAAATTATGTCTATAAACATACTTTTATTAAAAAATTATGTATGTAAACATACTTTTATTATTAAGGATATGGTAGGACCATGGACGTAAGGTAGAAAAGGTGCGGTTACATGGCGCATCGGAACTTGTATGTGAAAAAAAATTGGCGCATGGTATGTAAAAGGTTGGCTACCCCTGGTGTAGACTGTCGTATACTTTCACTAATTCTTAATTTATCCTTTTTTTGTATGCCATTGACCATGAAATGTCCAGGACTGATGCCCATCCGCCTCATAACTTCTAATTCGGGCTTAAATCCGCAATAAAAATGCATAACGGCATCAAAAACTGAAAGTTTCACTGAATCGGCACCTGAACATTTTATTTTTGGTGACCGCTTCAAAAAAGATCAGTGAATGTAAACATTCATTGTTGTTTTGTATTTGCCCGTGAAGACACTTTTCCAGCATTTCAGGACTTGTAAGTCGTGAGTAGATAGGCCTAACATGTTTTAGCAAGTTGAGCGGCAATCCTCGTTTGTGTTTGTATTCCTTTTCTTTACCCATAGCTGCAGCACCTTTGGGCACTTAGTGTGTAGAGGGTGATCATCTTGATCAATTTTAGGGTTTTTTTTCAGCAGATGTTTCTTTGGAATGCTGGTTTTTGACAAACCTTCTCTTCTTTGAACGACTTTTTCGTGTTTTGGATCCCATTTTAATTCAAAAATGTCAAAAATGGCGCGTAAAAATCTAGTAAACAGCAGCAGGCAAGAGTAGAAATAAACTAAATAAACAGGCTTAAAATATACAGTTACAGTTAAATATTGTTGCCAAACGATATAAATTAAATAATAAAATATTAAAAATCAATAATTATTTTACCAAACATAAAATTTAAAACAAAATTCTTGATAATAGTCATTGTTTACTTCAGGTTTAGAAATCGAAACTAGAATTTTCGGTGACAGTACCTAACGAAAAACCCTGTAACTAGAAAAATATTCAGAATACGTACAAGATCTTGGTATTGTTTGAAAGCTCAGAAATTGGAGAATGTTTTGAAATAATAATAAAAAAATCGATATTTTGGTCGATTTTTGCTATTTCTAATGTATACATACACCTTAAAAATAATTATATTCAAATTTTAAAACAATAATCTATATTTTGTTCCAATATCTTAATAATCACTAAATCGTGCAATCATTCAGAGCATGTAGAATACACGTATATCTATTCAAAATTAGTGCATATCTACGAGCAGCCAGCGTAAAATACAAAGACAATGTCATGAAAAACTCGTTAATAAATAATCGATGGAGAGGTAAGTAGAAAGGTGAAAAAACGTCGCACTGAAAGGAACACAGCGGGCTATTAGCTACGATCCGGAAGCAATCCCAAAGTGAGCGGTCCAAGGACGATATCTCGTAATTTTGAGCAGTCAAATGATGAGATGTCAACACCTGAGCTGACGCCCCACTCTCCAAACTTCCACACTACACCAACGTAAGGACATTCGAGGCCACGACTAATTTGAGGCACATATGCTCCTACGAACACAACAATCTGTAGACGGAACGAGTATCGAACTCGCAACCCTGCGTTTGCAAATCCGCAAGACCCTATGAAAAATATAGGTAGGTAGTTGAATTAACGTCGCACTGCAGCAACAGAACGGGCTATTGGCAACGATCCGGGATCAATCCCGAAAATTAAAAGGGCCACATTTAAAATACAAGGACAAATTGTTGAAAATTTTGAAAGTCATTTTGATTCTGGGCAACCAAAAACAAAATAATTCACCTTAGGAACACTTGAATAAAGAGGTGATATGTTTCTTATGGCGCAATCGTGTGGGAAGGTAAGCACTGTAATTATGAGAAGAAAAAATAATGCAAGAAAATACAATTTTAAGACTTCTGAATTGGAATCAAACGGAAAATACAAAAATCTAACTTTATACAATAATATGAATAAAGCGTAACACGAATTTCGAAAAGCGATAAAAAAAAAATTACAGTCATCACAATGGTCGTTATTCCATTTACCAAGCCAATTCTAGAAAAATAATCGACATCTTCTAGTTTTCCAATACACGGACTACCTCTGTACGTCCACAATTACCGCCCAAAGCTAAACCACACAAGTTGATTTCAATTTACTGTTCTACAGAAAATTAATCGAGACGAGGATATCCCAACCATGAAGCAGAGCTGCAACACTGTTCCTTCAATAAACATGACAAATATTTTCATTAATAAAACGCCACGGTTCATAGTTGCATTAAAGCTTCTTAATTGAGCTTCTTTAGCAATACCCATGAGTTCGATTTAGCTAATCAAATCTCTTTATTGCTAAGCCTCATTAATGGCTTTTCATGTCGGTTCTCGGTTCCTTTAATGAGTTCCCAGCTTCGCATTAAAACAGTTTCTGATTTATTACCATATCTTATTTCAGCGACTCGATGAGAATGTTTATAGCGTGTTTTATTTTGAGCCTTGTGTACGATGCGTTTGGGGATTTCTCATTAAAGATTTGCCGGTAGCACTTGTTAGTCTGATTGATTTCTGTGACATGCAAATGAATCGTTGATGATCATTATTTAATTTTTAATTATAAGTCCGTTAGGTTCTTTCCAATCTTTTAGCTTGAGGTTTTTTACTTCACTTCGACACAAATCACAAAACTATCGGATTGTTTTTAAGTTTTATAGATTCGTTTTATTATACGGTTATATATATATATATATAGTAATTAGGAGAAGAAACTCAGGAATAATTTTTTTTCAGTTGCCAAACCAATTTCCAAGTATACTTCGTCCATAAACATATAGTATAATTGATGACAGGGTCTGGATTTAGAAATGATTAATAACATTAGAATAGGGATTTATTAGAGTGGACAGTGCAGATTGTTAAGTCGATTATAAGTAGGTTGATAGATTGGAATTTGAGTCGCAATGAAATATTAAAAAATGGCGCAAAAATAACGACTAAGTTAACTTGAACGTCAAAACAAAACTCAAAGGTTAAAAATATGACACTAACAATCACAAATCCTGTTTTAAAATATTATTTATTTGGGTTTTTTTAGTCAAAATGTTCTCTTATTATCTCGTTTGTTTGGGAAATGAGAAGTCTAAGTTCCTCAAAAGAAACGATTTGAATTTTGAAGAACACAAAATGTTCCATGTTTAATTTTGTTGGTAAAAGCATTTATTATTTTAAAATTAATCGAAACTATTTTCGGTAGTTTTTCTTACTATGTTTTCAGTCAATAAAAATGATGCATTATTTAAATCTAATAAATTTAAACTTTGAAAACTATTCATTCCGAATTCGTAAAAGCTATTCATGACTATCAAAGAAAATGAGCATCTTATAGATGTTAAAAGTTTGCTGAAAGCAGTGATTTTTTTAAGTCAAATCGACCAACCTTTTGAATGGGAAAATGCTACATTTTCTTCGTGGAAATTACAAAAATGTAGAGGTGTAAAAAAATCCCTTTTCCTGACACTTAAATGAAGCTGACATTTTTCTAAGAAAGATAAAAGTGATTATTCTGATCATTTTTTCAATCTATAAACCAATTCAAATCGAGTAAGGTCGGGTAATTCTGCTTTTTAATAGATATATTTGTGCCAACAAATGGGGCGTGGATACATTACACCGGAATATCGGTCTAACTGTATGTTTAAGTGAAAATCTGTTTATATTTCTCCTTGTAAATTATGAGAATGTTTTAATTTTAATGATTCCTATAATTCGAAATTTAAATTTATGAAAACAATACAATTTTAAACGTTTTAATACCTTTGTTGCGCTTCTTAATATTCAAATAAACTTAAATATAAATAAATACCTGGGTAGAATAGTTATATGATTCAGTTTTCAGAAGTCAAAGAATTAAAACAAACGGTGTCGGTCAAATTATAACAGGATTCAGTTCCTTGCAATAATAGTTAATTCGATGTATAGGGATACACATAAAATATAGGTGTCACACATTATATGTTAGATTAGGGCAATATTATTATTAAAAGTTCCCTTTTACGTTTGTTTTTTCCTTGTTAAGAACAATTGCGTTTCATTAATTATATTTTCCAAATAACCTTGTCACAAAATTTTTTTAGAAAAGAAATAATGCAAATAAACTGCTTATCATATGTTTATTGCTCGAAAGGATATTTCAGCTAGCTCATAAGTACCACTTCTTTTGCATCCGTCGAAAAACTACACTTGGTAAATAAGTTATTTTTGTTTCTACTCCTATAATATATTCAGCATACACTTCCTATGTATTTTCAGGAAAAGATAGCCGCTGGTCTTTTTGAGGCCGATGCTTCAAAATGCCATTAATCAAGCACACTGCATCTTTCCGGAGGATATATCAAGCAAGATACCGCTTTGATCTTCTACCGTGAAAAAGAAATCCTCCAGTCGCGGTGTCAAAATCGGCGTGTGTAGTTTTGTACTTCATTTGTCATCAACTGACACTTGCCATTTTTCAAGTTACACAAGAGCTCTTTCATAATATTTTTTACTCGGAAGTGGGTATATATTTCTGTACAAAAAAGAAGTCATTCACACCATAGCCCAAATTCACAATCTAACAAATTATTTTACCATCAATCATTTCATACAGGTTATTCACGCATTTGGTAGTAAATAATGCACACCAAGAATGAAAGGTTTCAAACAACCAAACTCTCTTGGGGTGCTCGTCGACTGATGGCCCAGAGGTTGGAGACGAGTATAGGTTGGTTGTGTTGGGATTTATGGCGCAAGGGCCATATTTAGCAAAACTGCGCCAAACGACGCTTTTGCTGAGAGACTAAATAAATACACCCAGGAAGGAATAGAACCCGGCAGATACCAATAGTTGCTTGGTTTAGGGGTTGTATGGTGCAAAGGCCATATTCGACCAAGCTGTTCCAAACAACGAGTGTGGGAAAAGACAAAAGCATATAAAAAGTGAAGATAGAACGAAAGGGATGACAGGTCACTGGAATACCTAAAGGTTGTGGTGCCCATGTTTATTTAAATTAAGTAAAACCTCTGCAACTTACCGGTTGCAAGCGCAGTTGGCAAAGTCACTGAGACTCCGAGAGACGGGCGAAGGATACAAAATTACAATCATTGGCCACTAGCACTCATGGGAATAAAGTTATATTATTGGGATAATCATGGTTGTATAATACTGATGGTTGTATCAGGAGCAACTTTTCATTGAATGCAAGTTTTCCAATGAAAAATCTTTATGTAAGACATAAACGGCAGCTGTCAATCCCATCACTGTCCTTCTAACAAAACAGAAGTTTAAGATACTAAAGTGACCGTCAATCAAGGAACAAAACTTAGTGATGTTCGAGTAACTCTGGACAGCTCTAAAGACATCATCACCATAAAAGCGCTGCCTTCCAAAAAAGGATCCCCCGACAGCGACACTTTATTTGTATCATTCATTCCCGCAAGAACGTGCTGTTTCTCGAAAAAAACTGGCTGATTTCCGAACAATGCTCCACGTTTCCAATGCTCCTTTTCGAAGAGGTGCTGGCATCAGCAACAACCAGAAAATAAAACGGGCCTGCCACTTCAGAGACATATCTCACCTCAGCCGGAAAAACATTGCCTCGAAACTAGAGAAGGCAACAAGTTTGCTCTTTTTCTTCCCTGGCCTCACCGCTTGTCACTTTTTTCCTTGCCTCGATGTGTCAAAGAAACAGCTGGCTGCCCTTTCTTTCGCAGTGAGGTTGAATCCTCGTTTTATCTTCCGACGACAGGATTCGTTTTTGATTTGGAAGGGGCCATATCCCATGCTGAGTCTCTTGCGTGTGTTATGGTGCGTGGAAATTCGTTTTAGGGACGTTTGTTTTACGTCTTTCAGAATTGAATATGTCTTGGGGGAACTCGTTAGGAGGCAAACAGCTCTGACAATGCCTGATGGGGGAGATGAAAAGTTATATTGACTCTTATCCTTTAGTGTGTACGAGTCCAAAGTTCGGTTACGTGTTTTTGATGTAGGAATGAATTGAAGGAATAACATTATGCGGTCATAAACTATCGTGTTGAGTTGCGTTTGAGATCAGTCAAGTTTCTTCAACGCGTAAAGTACATGCAAAATGAAAGTCAGGAAAAATGAAACTATCTGCCCTCACCTTAAGGTCATGCCGGTGTTTGTAAGCACATTACAATTATTTATGAGATTTCTTAAGCTTTGCTTAAGGCCCCGTTCATACAAAGCGCGTAACACGCGTGTTTGGCGAGGCTATCAGGGTCCCGCTCTTTAAGGTCGAAAAGATGGATGCTTGAATTATAGGAATAAATAAACATAATTCAATGGCGGAACCTCGCTAGCCTCACCATACACGCGTTGAAACTGAATGTGGCTTAAGTACCTCAGACGCTTTTCACTGCTTTGATTCACTTCAAAGGTGTATTCCAGTGTATTATCTAAAATAATATCCTTCTATTAATTTCTGGCTTAGAAAGCACACAACTGCTTACTTTACTAAATGCCCCGAACTCTGCCGGAAAGATCGACAGAATCAACCTTTGCGCAAACTCATTTCCTAATCATTATGACGCCAGTTAACCTTTCATTCCTTTTTATTTCTTTGAATAAAATGTGCAAAATGTACTCCATTTAAAAATTTGTCACAAAAATATTTTCAGTTCCTTAAAAAAAAGTAGGGCATTTCCAAAAACATCTGGTGCTTGCCGTGGCTCAGCGGATTTGCCACTGCGTTAGAAACTGTATACGACGTAATTTCGATTATTGTAACTAACCCATGCTGTATCTCGCTCTTCAGTCTCAGTAAAAGAAGTACTTTAGTGCTAGTACTTGACGTTTTGTCATCTGTTTGTGTCATCTGTTTGGATCAGCTTGGCCAAATATGGCCATTAAACCATTAAAACCCAACCAACCTATAAATTCTGTATATATATCTCAAAAATAAAGCAATGCATTTCATGAAAAATTCTGATTAATTTTTCTCGCTCAAAGAATAATGAATCAAAGCAAATATTTCCATTGCAACTTCTGACAGATAACGATAGGTTAATTTACTTCCATGCCTCAAGAGGAATATTTTGAAATATCCTTAAAATAACCTATTTTCCAAGTTGCCGATTGGTTCGTAAACTGTCGCAGAAAGGTATTTAACAGTATTTATCCTAGTTAAAGGTCCATATCGCTAATTTAAAAGAGTCCCTGGGGCCTATTTCCATTTCTTATTTTCTAACGAGAGGCATCAAAAGAGACTTTTCATCCAGGAATTTACGAAAATATCGTAGATGCGAATGCAACGGAAAGTGAGCATGAGGTTTTTCAACATTTGCCGGAATGAGTTTGCTTTTGGTCGTTGAGATTTCTCGCATCTTTCTGCTACTAAAGGAAAAGATTGAAACTTTTCGAAAGTTTGCTAGCTAAACATTTACTCATACTTCGAGGGATTTGAACAGCGTTTTTTGAAGTTTAAACTATGCAATTTGTAATATCATGACTGTGTTTCGATACTGGAATATTTGAACTAACTAGGACCATTGGGTTATAAAATGAAATTTCGACCGTTGAAATTTTCTTAATTGATAAGATACAGAAATTATGGAAAACTCTCAGAATTAATCGTTTCCTTTTTGTTTTTAATATAATGTTCTCAAACAGTCAAATCACATTTTATTCATTAAAAAGTTCAACACCCACTTTGTTTCCTATGTAAGGAGGCCTACCAACCGGTCTGGTGGTTAAGGTGTTAGTCTCTAGATAGGAAGGTTCCTGAGTCAGTGCATGTATGTTTGTTAGCGTGTGATGTAGAGGCGGCTGGTGCACCTTAATTCTGTCGAAAGTCCTCGCGTTGGGCTGGTGTGGAAGTTTGGAGAGTGGGGCGCCGACTCAGATGTTGCCTCGTCATTTGACCGTGGTTCAAAAGTACGTCCTCGGATATTTACCTTGGGGGATTGACACGGACAGTCGTCAATTGCCCGTTGTGTTGCTCTAGTACGACGCTAATTAAAAATTACTACTATTTAAGTAGGGGGTTCGCTTTATGCAATAGCTTGAGTATCATTTTGTTTTGATACAGAATACATGTATGGTCAGTTTATAAAGGGAACCAAAGTAATCCTTTTTTTGCCAAAGAATGCGTGTCTGGAATCGTGAACAGTACAACCTTTGAGCAGCTCTTCCGTTTCCGTTCGCAAGCGCATACATCAGTTGCATATCTGTGGGTTCCGAATTCTTCGTATCGCGATGCATGCTGTTGAAAATCCGAGTGGGAAATGACGCTTTACGCCACAGAAGCAATGTTATCCATGTACCTAAACATCGCCCTCTACGACTTAATCGTGGAATTTCCGAACACACATTCGTTCTCAAAAGAATTGACTGATTTTGGGCCGCCCTATCACTTATTACAATTTGGCCAGATACTTTCAAAACACCCAGTATACACAAAGTGTCAGAACCCTGGTACACCAGTCAAATACTTTCAAGGCCCACAGGAGCATAGAACTACAATACAAATAAACCTGTCCAGCTATACTGTAAAACTTCCCAATGGAAACCTACCGGACCTTCCAGAAGATGCAAGTTATTTCTGGAGTATTTCGGTTGACATGGTGTGGAAGTTTGGAGAGTAGGGTTCATTCTCAGGTGTTGACCTCGTTCTTAGGTTCATTCCTTAGAGATTTACTCCGGACAGCCGAAATAGCCCATCGTGTTACTCCAGTGTGACATTAATTAACTACCAACCTATCTACCTGCAGTATTTCGGTATTTGGGCGAAAGTTATATGGGGTTTCTTTAAATCATACCTAATCTTTCTGAGTCCTTTATAATAATTTCACTATTACACCCCTTAACACGCGATAATGTTTAAGCCTTGATAAAAAAAACGTTAATGCGATGTTTTCCTCCGCAAACTACTGGTCCGAAAACGTGACACGCGTTTAACTTTAAATCTCCTCGAGAAAGGCACCGTCTTAGTCTTCTACCCTTCTCTTAGAAGTTGCAAATCTTGCCGTGTAAAAAGTGTCGTAATTAAGACCACCCCCTTCCCTTTTCCCCTATAGTACATCGCTGTCGAAACTTTTGAAGTATCTTGGCGGTTACGATTAGAAGGGACATGTGTCGCCCTCTGATAATCCCATTAACATCCCCACCCCTGCCCTTCTACAACATGGGAAGATTTTCCTTGGCTATTTTTTCCCAGCGTCCTTTGGTGCTTTCAAATCCTTTCCTTCTGGTTTTAAAGTTCGTTTTAATTAACTAAAGCTTTGACGGAACTCCCTTGGGGCCAGGACCCGCGAATTAGTGGTGGTCTTCTTCATAAGAATGCTTCTCGAATCCGAAGGGTCGCCTGATAGGAAGGAAAATTCTTTTTCCCTTGCTGTTATCGAGCAGATTGAATTTCCGAAATCGCCGGGCTAAGAATAATACGGATTGTCAGGCTACCTCTACAATTCTTTAAGGCGAGGTGCTAGTTTGGATTTTTAAGCTTGTTTTCGGCGAAGAATTATTTCGATGCTCGTTACGGGCAGTTAAAATTTTAGATTACAGTTTGGAATATTTTTTGGAGATTCCATTCATAGTTTTTGGTAATAATATTTAAATTCCCTGTGATAAGTAATTTTTCACTAAACGCTTTTTCTTTATTGTTTTTCCAATCCCTATACCACTCAGCCTTCCGACACTACAAGGGGTGAAATGAAGATTACTTGTAAAGGAGCAGCCAATGAGTGAACCGCCGAAACTCGTAACAAGGCTAATCACTAAGATCCATGCGCTTAAACTTTGTAAAGCTCTAGTGCGTTAATTAATTACCATTACCATACGCTTACTCGTTGTGTTGCTTCAGTGTGTTAATTAATTAACGTTATCATACTCTTACAAACTGGGATTCAAATGAGCGCTCTACTGAGTGACAGAATAGTGCTATGATCACTATACTAGCAGGATGGCCTTTTTGACTGTAGGGTTGGTCTATCACCCTAGTTCTTTTTTTCTGAATGAAAGCTAATTGAACCGGGACATAATGGTCACAGAGGATACCGAATCATCCCTAATATCTAACATTAACGGGGATTCGTCCCGAGGCCCTGAAACCTAAGGACCAGACTATCAGACCGGCATTTTAGCTATTTTGCACGCCTTTGACAAGAAAATTCACGAGGATAGTATACTGATAATTTTCGGTGTACCTTCTATATGAGTTGCGTAGAGTCCATTGAAGCCAAAAAGCCTGTTTTTTTGGGGGGCTTCAACGGACGGTTAAAAAAATGTAAGTCAGAGTGAATCAAGACAACATGATGTTGAAGTTTATATTTGAAGCAAATCTTAACAGACTTCAATTTCGACTTAAAATGTGCATGCGGCCTCCTTGTCACCAAACTACAGGGTTGATTTGGGTTCGCGTTAATATTCGATCGGCTCTGGACTTTCGGTGATTGTTGTATCTGATAGGCTAATGGTATTTGTCATGCGCAGTAGGTACTCATCACCTCACCTCCAAATTCCTTAACTCTCTCTTCCATTGATACTCTACTGTTACAACCTCAGACTAGCTGATACGTGTAGTTGGTCCTTTCAAGTGAAATGTGCGATGACTCTATGAGGACTACTTGAAACCATATCAAGCATCAGACTCCACATTTGCTGTGGGAAAAACATTTTCCGATATTCCTATCATGGTACGATAGGTTTTCTTGGCTGACAAGACTTGTAGAAAAAAAATCGAGCCACTCTTTTTATGCATCGACCGTAATAACCCAGTCGTAAATGTTACGCGGTGCAACTGATAACGATCCGAAATTACCATGGGAATAAAAGTTACAGTACCTATTCTGAAAAACTACATCCAATATTGCACATTTTTAACATGGGGAAGTATTGGAGACAGCGCTAGACTCCGTTACCTGAAGAACACTCTCAGCAGAATTCACCCTCAAGACGAATTCCACCTTCTCTCAACATTTTGGTGGCACGAGAAGATGATCGTCATGTGATGCTCCATAGGTGCTAAAAGGTAATCCTACGCTACACAAACAGGAAGACGAGGCATTAGCTTATGCCGTATGTCAGCACCCCATTTTCGAAAAAATGGAGAGTAAAAAAACAGACTGAATAAGAAGAAAGTCTATGGGAGGGTAGAATGAGTGTGTTTCTAATTATAAGGATGATGATAAGAGCGTGGAAATCTTTCTTTCCTCACTTGTAAGATTTCAATTTCAAGAACGAAAAGTAATCACTCATACTCAGTAAGTGAGCAACAGTTTTACAGAAAAATAATTGAATAAAACATGCGAGTCTCTCTCCGGTTGCAGAAGTTTTTTGAGTTCATGTGTTTCCAGAGGGTTATTATTCAAGCTGTTTCCCTGTTTAATTCGGTTGAACGTTTTTTCTGTGCTCATTGGTTTTTCTTTCATTGTAATGGAACTCATTCAGGAATTCAGCAACAAAATGAGTAAGTTAATCTCTTAAAGTTTATTGCATATCGTCATGCTAATTAGCAAAACTCGTAAAGGCTATACCTTAACATTGGAGGTATGAGTTTTGCTAATTAGCATGGCGATATATGAAAGCTGAATTACTTAACAATATAGCTGAATTAGAAATCTGAGTAAACAAGGATGCCATCTTACTGAAGAGGAGAAAATTTTAGCTAGATAATTTTGTTTCCTTGGACGTTATATACTGGCCCCATCTAAGCAATGAGAAATTGACTTGCAGGAGTCTAGTTCTATATATAGGTGTGAGTAAGAATCTTCTCATAGCGAATGGATTGTCTTCTCGTATACAAAAATGTTCTCAAGTGCACGAAGATAATGTGAAAATAATCTGTAAATTGTAAATAAAAATTTTACTTGTAAAACGTTAGCTACAGGGGATTGGATAAAATCAGATTCTAATTCAATGTCCCAATCCCAAATGATTGACTCCAACCTTTGTGGGATGGTTGAAAATTACGAGGTGTTGTCCTGGGATCTTTCCCTTAAGGGACTGATCCCGGACCGTCGTCAATAGCCCGTTGTGTTGCTCTAGTACGACGTTAACTAATAATTACCAACTGCCAACCTTTGTGGGTGGTTTGTTTTAATATTTTTGGTGTATAATTTGATAAGATCATGTCGTATAGTGTATAAATGCAACAATCGATCTCTTAACAAAATTTTAACAGTTTAAAACAAGACATTTTTGCGTAACAAAAGTTATAAAAGCAACTCTTAATTTTCGTTTATGTTTGTCCTACGTGCCTTGATCAATTAGCAAGCTGTTTAACACAGAAGAATCTAAAGTATACATCTTGATCTCCAAGAAGGAAAAAAAAATTGTTTTTAAACACTTTATTCCTGTAGTTAACTCTAGCCTTTATACCCAAACACACACACACACAGTATAAATAAAGTTGTTTCAGAGAAACCATGTCTCGTCTGTTTCCTCGTTTAAAGATTTTTGAGTTTTGTCCACTTAGATTTCTTGTATTCTATCCTCTTTCGACTACTCGATTCATGCCAACTATTTTTTTTTTTTTTGGGGGGGGGGGGTTATAGCACAAAAGCTATATTTGACCAAACTTTTGTCCTTTTTCTTTTTACGTAATGTTCTATATTAAATTTTGCTTTTAAGGTTCAAAGTGAACAACGCGGCAAAAAGAAAATAGTTGCGTTCATCTAGAAATTCCAGACAAAATAGACAGACAAACAGATCTTACGCTTTATATAATTAGTCTATCTTATAAAAAAGTCTCTAGTGTTCTAAGAAATTTATCCCCTCGAACAAGTAAATATAGATAGAAGAAAAATAAATATAAATGTAAAATAAATCTGAATTAATACCAATTTTATATTTTACGGCCAGGATCTTTACATTTACATGTCTTTCCGACAGCCCAATATGATCTTGAGACAGAAATGAATTATGTAACTACCATCAGTATTATCAGTAAGATCAGGATAGTTACTGAGTGGGGGATCACCTTCATGTCTGACAGGTAACAGAGGCTAAGTTGGAGAGCCTGAGAAGTCAATACGATATAAAGGATTTTATAGGTAGCCCAGTCCAGTGAAAACACAAAAACAAATGTATCTTACAGTTCTTGGTAGGTTAATACGAAAATTAACGAAACGTCACTAAACGTATGTGTTTTCCATGTCTTTCACCCAAATCTATAACAGATTCGCAGAGACACGACCTCAGAACAATATCAACTGTAATCTATTTTCACCCACGTTTGCTCTTAAAATGACAGCAAAATATTCTTCATTTCTGTAAAAGGGAATAAATCTTTTGAAGGTAATCTGGGAGGATCCCGGTTAACCCTAAACCAACCCTTCCGCACATTTCGCTTCCAAACAATATGGGTGGTTATCACTTACGATACCGAATTTTCGCGGTATAATTGTTTCGATCCACCACATGCGCGACAACTCAGTGTAACAGCTATTCATCCACCCACGCGTGACATGTTTTGGACGACGCGAACGAGGTGTAACCCTTTTAACTCCTGAAACAGAGACGCGTTCAATTTACGGTCACTGATGGCAAGAACCCTAGAAGGATATTTAAAAGTCTAGACAGAGAATTTGAAGGATACGAGAGAGGTTTGTTGGAAATTTTTTTTTCCCGTCTTTTGAAGATTTTAACGTAATTAATGATTCCAAAATTATTTTAAAGGTTTCTGTCTTAAAACGTTCTTTTGAGACAGAGATACCACGCTTAGTTTCTGAGTGTCACAACAAAAAGAATTACAAAATATTTAATAACTTGGAAAAATATAAATTTACATTTTTGTACGATATCGCGTTTAACATAGAATTAAACGAAGCATGTCATAAATACTCATTGATCTTGCGCAGACGTTGTCAGTAGATGCAATCTCAGCGCAAAGCTGAGTCACCAAAATGCGCCCTGCCGCTCACAATAATTTAATATAACTCCGGCCTTTTAGGGGCGAGTACGACAATTGAGGTGTCATTGTTTCGTTTACTTGCGCTTTCTAAGTATTAATAGAAATAAAACCTAAACATTTAATACTTGTTTAGGTATCACTTTTTAAAGTGTGGAAAATCGGAATTTTTTTTTTAATATCCAAATATATGGATAATAAACTCCAGAACTAAAGAAAACGTCAACGAGAAGAAGATCGAGAGATTACAATCCAAGAAGATTCGGACATCCGATAGGCCACAACCTTCAACATCAACCAACGAGTCCATCAATTGTGATACACTGAAGAGCCAAAACATTATGACCACTTACTCAATAACGTGTTGCGCCTCCTTTGGCCTGCTAAACAGCTGCACTCGCCTGGAAATAGCTACCACAAGTTCTTAGTACATGACTGGAGACAGGTTGTACCAAATGTCTAAGCAGCGGTTATGCAAAGCCGAGATATTCAGACATGGTGGTGTTTGAGCTCTGAGCTGCCGCTACATAACACCCCAAATGTGCTCTATTGCATTAAGATATGGCGAGTTAGGTGGCCAGGACATTAAGTAGAATTCATCAGTATGCTCCTCGAACCACTCCAACACAATCCGAACCTTGTGACATTGGGCGTTGTCCTGCTGGAAGATTCCATTTCCAGTTGGGAGACAGACGCCATGTAAGGGTGCAACTGATCCGCAATGATGTTCAGATAGTTCGCAGCGTTCATGGTCTGTCCTACCACAACTATGGGTCCCAGAGTCGCCCATGAGAACGTCTCCCAAATCATAATACCGCCGCCACCAGCCTGTGTATAACCTGCTGCACAAGAGAGGAGCAACTGTTCGCCTGGTACGACGTATCCTGACACGACAATCGACGTGATGAATGAGAAATCGGGATTCATGTGACCAAGCAACTCTCTTCTACTCATCCATGGTCCAGTCTCGATGTTACCGGGCCCACTGTAGGCGTAGATGCCGATGACGCTTGGTCAACAGAGGCACACGAGTGGAACGTCTGCTGCACAGTCTCAAATTCAACAGTGTACTCTGAACTGTGTGTTTCTAAACACTTGCGCTTGGACCTGCATTGTATTGGGCTGTCAGCTGAGCCACTGTCTCGCGCCGATTTTGTTTTACCAAGCGGGGCGTTTTTCCGACGTACTTTATCTTTGATGACGCGTGGACGACCAACACCTTGGCGTCTACTGCCGGTGTCACCGTCATTTATCCACTTTGCATGAATACTAACAACGGCAGATCGTGGGCAACCTACCAGTCGTGCAGTTTCGGAGATACTCGTTCCGAGTCTTCGGGCCATTACGATCTGCCCTCTATCAAATTCGCTTAGATCAGCAGCCTTTCCCATCACTCGCAAAAGTAAGTGCAAGAATGATTACTTACATTCTCCAACAGTAGTTAAATATCATTCTCACTTAATCACGTGCCCTCCACGTCATCCAGACGAGTTCATTGAAAAAGTATGGGGATGGTCATAATGTTTTGGCTTATCAGTGTATATTTGCGGAGCGATGAACATTTAATGTGTGAAATTAAGACTGTGTGGTACTAATTACTTCACTCTCATTCACTATATGGTTTCACTGACGTATTCTACGCATTAAACCTAGCGGCCGTGTCCCGACGCAGCCCCTCCGGGTTTTTTTCATAAACTAGGGGGTTCAGCCCCCTGCTCTCTTACGCTCGCCA
Organism: Metellina segmentata; assembly: GCA_947359465.1. Taxonomy (NCBI): domain Eukaryota; kingdom Metazoa; phylum Arthropoda; class Arachnida; order Araneae; family Tetragnathidae; genus Metellina; species Metellina segmentata. The sequence continues at coordinate 59,410,568 of OX375875.1, forward strand.
ACTCCCAAGGACTTCGTTTTTTCAATTTTGACACAGAATAAACCCTAAACTAATAGCCGCATCGGAAAAAATCTTCGCAACTGTGCAGCGAACACGATGAAGAACAAACCATGTTAATTTCGTAATTTTCTTATTCGTACTTTCTCGGGAAACCATCTAAGAATGGAGCTAAGCAACAGTTTTCAATCCCACGACAGCGGCAATAACATTTTTTTAATAAAGAGAGATATAATGATAATCATATATTTGGAGGAAATGAGTATCTTAATACGAATAATTCTTAACGTATAGGATGGAAATCTGTTTTCTTTGTGGCGCAATGGCCACATTGTTTCAAGGAGCCATGGGTATGCCTACTGCGCTAACAACCTGCACATCGCAGGTGGCGTATGTTCGATTCCTGTCAGGTGTGATTCCTCTCTGAGTTTAAAGACAATTTTCAAAAGCTATATTCGAGTACAAAGGGCAAGTAAATGCTGGTTTTCTGCAGGCTGATCAAAAATATTCAGTGAGGATTCATATCACTTTCCTCGCAAGTGTTACCACGGGTCTAGATGACCCGGTCACTTGGGAATCACTTGGACTTGAGATAAGGAAGAAAATAACAGCGAAACAGACAGTAGGAAAAGACCAGAAAGTTGTGAAAAAAGGGTGTTCTCCGTTGTGAGGAGGCGTTTCCATATAAAGATGTTCGACTGGCGTAATGAACAGCTATGCAAAGTAATTTTATTCAAAATTCAATAAACATAACAAGCCGACGAGTCGAACGCCCGGCCTCAAATGAAGGCATTTGTACTCTCTTAGGATTTAGAAGAAAAGTTCGAAGTAGAAAGTGTGATGTTTATATAGCAGACTGTGTCCATATAAGCAGTGTGCTCCGTTTTGAGGAGGCGATTCCATATAAAGGTGCCGACTGGTGCAATGAATAACTATGCAAAATAATTTGAATCAAAAATCAAATCACATAACAAGCCGATGTCTTTGGCACCTGACCTCTAAAAAAGTGATTGCATTCTTTGAGAATTTAGAAGAGAAGTTCGAAGTAGAAAGTACGATGTCCATATAGCAGACTGTTATAACTGTAGATATGTAAAAGTATATATAATTTACGGCAAGATTTTGTCCCACTCTTGTTTCACCACCATGTAACATCTACTTACCACACTACCAGAAATATGTTGCATACACCTTTTTTATAAGGTTATGCATAAAATATAGTAAACTAGCCATTGCGTGGCTAGCCCGGCGTTGCACGTGCCCGTGGTGTAAGGTATTAATCTGGTGTAAAATTTTCCACAGATTTCAAATCCGTTGAAGATATATTCAATTTGAAAATTATTTATTTAAAGAAAATCTTATTTTTAGGTAACAATCTAAAGTATAATTTTTCGCAGATTTCAAATCCGTTGAAGTTTTCAATCTATCTTTAGCTATTCCGATTTTACGAAAAAAACTTAACAATCCCTGTCAATAAGTTTTTTATTTCTTGCTCTCATTCGCCAAAAAGGGGACAGGAAATGTAATCTGTTTTTTTTTTCAACGCAAAGGGCAGAATATGCAATCTAATTTTTTTTTTTAAGAAAGAGAAGGTTTACGTGACGTTACAATCTCTTGCGAAAATATTAAAGGTCACGAGGGTAGAAAAAATTTATTTTAAGGGGCTTCTTCTTTCGTCCGGACGAAACGCGTTTGAAGAACCAGGGAGAGAATAAAACTATTAAATTCATTTAAAAATTTTCTGGATTGAATTTTAAAATTTCGCCGCGACCCAAAAATTGCAAGAACTTTGGACTACCTGTGTACCAAATCTCATTGCTGTAAGCGCCATAGATCTTCAGGATTTTTTTTCAGCCGCTAAACAAACAAACAAACACTTCCTTTTATAATAGTAGAGATATTTAGTGTGTGGTAAGTGTCATGAAATGAACAAGGTTCAAAGCTACCGTTTTGGACAAAAGACGTCACACATTCGAAAGGGTTTATTCCAAACAACTCGTACTCATAGAATCCGGAGATTAGCCCACAGCGATTAGCTCATCCCATTAGTCCTCCTTCTGAATAAATAAACGAAAGAGTAAAAGCGAGAGAGAGAGAGAGCGTGATGAATGAACCTCGCAGTGCGTCACACACCACACGGAATGGGTGTCGGCCTTGCAAGAAATTGCGCTGTCTCTCTAAAAAAAGCAACCAACACACACACAAAGAAAACACAAAGCGGGCGAGAACCCGATCCCGAAATAGGAAAGAATGCCAGTAAATAAAACTAGGAAGCGAAGAGGTCCGAGCCAGGGGTCAAGGCTGATTCGACCGAACATCCGCTCCGATTATATCTAAGAGATGGCGCTGTCGAAGGCCGGACTTGGAAACGTCTCCGTAAATGAGAATGGATTGAGGAAAAGAAGGCCTGGGAGGGAAAGAGTAAAATCCAGGCTGTAAATCAGGCCTAATCCCCTTTTAAAGAGGACGGATAATTCGGGCGGACACGGTTGTAACGAGTGGAGATGTCGCGAAAAATTAATTCCCTACCGTTGAGTGCGTGTAAAAAGCAAGGTCGGGTTTGAAATTCGATGCGGTGTTTTGTCGTTTTCCTGGACAAACGAAATTGTCGGAACGTGAAGTGAAGTGTGAAACAACAGGGATGAATGCTGTTACGTAAATTCAGAAATCGTAACAAATCCGGATATTATTTTTACTGAGTTCGGTTAAAACAAAAAGTAAGGGTGGAGTGGTAGCAAACTGGACAGTACCGCCAATGCGTTTTTTTTTTTTTTTGCCACGAAAAAAATGGTGGCGTCAATAGTCTTCAGTTCTAAACTTCTAAATAGGGTTGCCTTAACAACAAATTATAAATTAAAGGTTGACACTTTGGCGAGAAATCGTCCACTGTCCCGTTTGCTACCACTCCACCAAAATAAGGATCGTAGTTTTCGCAGATACAAACATTTCCAAGCACGCCGCATCTTTCCCAGAAAAGTGCGATTTCAAATGGTATATAAGCATTGAATATTTGTAAGTCTACAGATTAATTCAACTGTTTGAAGGTACATATTTGTTCTGCTACATGTATTAAATGTTAAGTTTCCTATGGACATGTGGATTTTCTTCAATATACTCGCAATCATTAAAGCTAACTACAGTTAGTGAATTTACAAAACCAAAAGGAGATTCAAAATCCGTAATAATTATTCATTGAACTAAGTTAGTTAAATATATATCTAACAGCATTTTGCAAGCTTTTAATGGTGTTAACTATTATTTCCTAAAGAATGTGCATGAAGCATAAAACACACTTCAGTCATGTGATTAGGTTCAGAACGTCTACTTCAACTTCATCCCATTCCATTGTTCAAAGGCTATTTGGCATTTTTTGACGCTGAGCTTTTTTTTTTATCACTAGGGGGCTCCGCCCCCTGCTCGCTTACGCTCGCCAACCCCCGGGGATTGCTGCGCAATCCCATTTGGTTTGCTTCGCAAACCAACACTCCTTTCACAGATGTCATTTGGTTTGCTTCGCAAACCAACATTCCTTTCACAGAGTGAAACTATCTGAATAATTCGTATTATGCTGATTTCACTTTCCGGTACATGACGTCACAGCGAGGGCTTCGCGCCCTGCTCGCTTACGCTCGCCGACCCCGGGGATTGCTACGCAATCCCGTTTGGTTTGCTTTCTCAAACCAATACTTCTTTCGCAATTGATTTCACTTTTTTTTGCTTTAACACTTAATGCACCCTAAACTAATAGCCGCATCAGTAAAAAATCTTCTGTATCTTGTTCCCTGTACAATTTTAAGTAAACAGTGTTAATATCAATACATTGTACTTTGTCGGTAAACTGTCTTGAGAACAGAGGGAAAAAAGCGAGCCTTTTTCCTCGCCAAATAAAAAGAAATCGTTTTTATGGCAATTGTTGCTACGATAAATTTGATATCTGGCAAACCCGATAGTAGAAAATGCAACCCACTGCTGTTTGCCGAACCAGCTATGCGAACTGAAAAATACGAAATTTGTGTCACCAACTTTTGATTGCATCGAATTTATTTATGAACCAATTTTAAAAATAATTGTACCGTAAGAAAGAGTACATTGTGAGGTATACTGCAACATTTTTAAAATTAAAAACTAACAGTAATACTATATAGATATGACCATTTTAGTTTTGTATCGGAAGTTACGATCTGAAAGTTCCGAAAATTGTATGACCTACTTTTAATTGCATCGATTTTGTTTATTAACCAATTTGAAAAATAATTGTACCATAAGAAAGAGTGTAATGTAGTGTATTCAGTGATGTTCTCAAATTTAAAAAATAATGGTTTTTGCCGTAGACATAACGGTTTTAACAAAACGTAGCGAAAATATCCGAAGATTCCGAATTTTGTATCACGAACTTTTGATCGCATCCAATTTAATTATTAACCGATTTCAAAAATAATAGTACCGTAAGAAAGAGTATATTCTGAGGTATACTGCGATATTTTAAAAATTAAAAACTAATAGTAATTAGATATAGATACGGCAGTTTTAAAAAAAAGTAACAAAAATGTCCCGATTTTTCCCGAATTTCAAAAAAATATTATCAAGAACCACATTTAAATTTTAAAAAAAACTCGACGAGCTGCAAAAATTTACGTTGAGAGGTACTCTTAAAAAAAACTCACGACTAAAGACTGAAATTTTGAATGTGTTTTGCTCACTCGCGGAAGAAATTTCACTTCTTCAACTTTAACACTTAATAAAACCTAAACTAATAGCCGCATCGGAAAAAAATCTTAATAATTATCCAGGGAATACGATGAAGAACAAAGCATGTTAATTTCATATTTTTCCGATCAGTACTTTCTCGGGAAACCGTCTAAGAATGGAGCTAAACAACAAAAATTTCAATTCTTCGGCGGCGGCGGCGGCGGTAACTTTTTTTTAATATAGAGAGATATTTTCCTTCCTGTCCTGATTTCAATGTAAATATTTCACTGCTTTCTGTAATCAAACTGTTGAAGAATTTCTTTAGAGTTTCAAGCTTTTCCGTGTGATCTTAACAGTATTATATAGCTCTACAGCTCAAACAAAGTATATTTAAATTGTGTAAGAAAATATGTGAATGAATCCAGTAACGATCGATTTTATGTTGTTCACATATCCGTTGTTGCCAATCTAAGGTAAACAAGTACGTCAATTTCTATGCCACATATGTTAGATTTTGGTTATTAATATTGTAGCATAATATACTTCCAGCTTTGATTTCTTTTGTTTGTTGGAATTTAGAAAATGAAAAATTAAACTTTGCATTTTGAGTTGAAGCACTTTTTTAGAAAAAGTGCGATATGATATACACTCATATATGCAAAGAAAATTAAGTATGAAATACGCGCAATAGTGATTCATAATACTTTAACAAATAACTTATAATATTTAATAATGATATTTAATTTATTCCTACAAATGAAAAACATTGTAGAAATAAGACCACTGAACAGTTAAATAAAAAAGTAGTAAATCATTCAGCACTCAATGATAAATTTGATTAAACGAAAAATTACTCTTGTGTTTCTCCAAAAAAAGACACTTGTACAATTGAAGTATTTGAGAGCTGAATGTTTGCAAAGAAATCATTATGAAACGACCATTTAAGAAAAATAAATTTTTAATTTCAAATAACGTGTGTCGAATAAAGTATGATCTGACATCAAGGGATAGAAATTAACACATACGTAAATCAAAAGAATATTTTAAAATATAGAATAGTTTTTCATGGCAATATCAGACAAAAACAAAACACCTGAAACTTGAAGACTTTCATGTTAAAAGCTATATTCATTGTAACGAAATATCAGCCACACTTCAAATTAATCATAACATAATTTGCTCTATAAAAACGAGAACCCCTTTAGACAGCAATCCAGCTGAAAGGGTATAGAAAAAAAGAGTTCGGTGAGATAACGTATTTGCTTCAGGTAAAAGATGGTATTTTTGAAAACATTGTACTAGATATACCTAAAGAATAAAAACAAAATGTATCAATACTTTTAGCTCGTTAATTTCGTTTGATCTTGCGACATTTTTATCAAAACGAGCTTATTTTTCGAAATGGAATTTGTTATGTATGGAGTGACAAAACAAATAAAAGTAAAAATATTGCTATCTAAAACATAAAGAAAATGCATATGATCCAAATTATAATGCGTTATTCTTGTATGAGAATTTTTTACAGGAATTAATACCCAAGTATTGAGAGAAAATTTCTCTCTGAGACCTTCAAATTAATTTTGTTTAAAATTCTCTCTACATTTTGCAAAAAGAGCATCAAATTTAAAATTGGACTTAAAAAACCAACAGCTAAAAGCTGTTTTTAAATTTAACTGTTACGTATTATTACGAAAACAATACAAATTATGCATGTATTAAGATGAGTCAAGCAGATTCAGCAATAAATCAAGTTGCAGCAACTTAAATATTACTATTTTATAGACCACTGAATTATACTACTTAATGAATTAACGAAAAGTGATATTAATAACACTGCTGAACTTTGGATACATTGAAATATATAAAACCCGTAGACGAACAAAGAACAACATTACTAGAATTTAAGTTGAACTTTACATAACGATGGCAATATCAAACTTTAACAACTGCTATTATTTCCCGAAAAAGCTACATTATCTACTAATGTAGTTTTATTTTATTAACATCAAAAAGTATCTCAGTCAACTTTTATGTCACGAAATTATTTTATAAAAACTCTTGTGTCATAAAACATGATTAGTGCTTTGAAGCGTCTAAGAGATCACAAAAAGTCCAAACATTTTCTTATAAAATGGTTTTACGAAAAGTAAAACGTATTCCATAAAAATGTTGAACAGTTTTATTTTTATCACCTTAAAAAGTGGATAAAAAACATTTTTGCAATGAAAACTTCTCGAATTTCTCACACGAAACCAAGCATCGTTTTAAAATGCGCACATTGATATTTATAGCAAAATGTAAAAATTAAGAGAAGAATTTGACACGCGCATAAATACGCATTTAAAGCTCATAATAAAGAGTAGGAAGTACTAACAATTTATCGTTTACAAAAGCTGAACATAAAATGGTCATAAAGTAGCGAGCTTTGCCAGGTAGATCCAATTTTATTCTCTTTTTTAACTTTGCGCGTGTTTTTATGCCAGGAAAGGAAATCTTTACCGCCGTTAAACGTTATTTTTTAGCTGCCGGAACTTTTTTTCTCACTTTGCTTTACCTAATGATTTAACGCGTGTGATTCACACATAAAAAGAAGTTGGGAATGGAAAAAAATGCTTCGAAATTTATGAAAAAAATATGGATGGGTTGAAAAAATGAACATCCTCCAAAAAAAGGCATATCGCCCTTAATAGCGATGCCACAAAAGTGAAAAGAATAGAACCTTATCGGTCGAACGTTAATGTGCCACTTACAGTGCGCCGGTATCGTCTGCCACAGAAAGGCCTTATCAGCAGCAAATTTGGAATTTCATTCGGTTGACTCGCAGGTTTATTCTATTTACTTTTTCTATTTTCTTTACCCTTTTCATTCCTTCAGCATCACGCTGGAAAAAAAATAAGATTTCCCGGTGTGCTATTTAAAAGATCGAGTAAAAAATACATTTGAATGAGAATTGTAGATGGAGGATTGCAATCATAATGTTGGGATGGGAGAGGTAAAATTAAATTTATAAATGTTGGAAGGCGAATCGTTATTATTCCAACACACTTAAGTTAATGAGCCATTAAAAGTTTTCGGTGGTTTCGGTTTCTTCTGGTTTTTTTTTTTATTATACTGCAATGATATTATATGAATGATATTATGTGAATTTTTATCAGCAATATCAAGCAGTACAAAATTAGTTAGGAACAAATTTTATTCACAGATCATTATCGTTTAAACTCCTGTTTAATAGCCTTTACATAGAGATTAGCAATATTTTCGTTATTACGTAGTAGACCAAGAAACGCAAAATGAATAAAATGGATGTCTAAAACAACATTAGCAACAAAGAAAACGAAAAGGAATTCATTCAAATTATTCGCAAGTCGTTAAAAAATTACTTTTACAAGTTGTGCAAGATTACGGGTAAGGGTTCTATTAAACAACTTTTGCAATATTAAAAGAACATGAACGGTGATGCTTATTTATGGTTGTAATTATGAAAAATACAGTTTTTATTTCTAATGCCCGACTATTGACTTGATGCAAGTTATACGTCATTTCCCGAAATAGGTTCCTAGCCCTAGCGCAATAAAACCCAACCAAAATAAGTGCCTAATGAGAGCGTAATTAAAAATTATCTACGGAGAGCATATTTCGTAAGGATCATATTTGTCCGAGTAAGCTACGCCAAAACGCAATACAAGCAATCCTCAGTTGACCACAAAGGTCATTCGTTTTGTGTTTGAATTTTGACTTCAAGCAAGTTATACGTCATTTCCCAAAATAGGTACCTGGTCCATACGCCATAAAACCCAACCAAAATAAGTGCCTAATGAGAGCGTAATTTAAAATTTACTACGGAGAGCATATTTCTTAAGGATCATATTTGGTCAAGTAAGCTACGCCAAAACGCAATACAAGCAATCCTTAGTTGACCACAAAGGTCATTCGTTTTTTATATGAATTTTTCCAAAGTAGGTACCTGCCTTTGCGTCATAAAACCCAACCCAAATAAGTGCCCCGTAATGAGAGCTTATTTAAAATTAGCTGCGGAGAGCATATATTTCGTAAGGATCATATTTGTCCGAGTAAGCTACATCAAAACATAATACAGGTTGATTCCTCAGTTGACCACTAAGGTCATTTGTTTTGTTTTTGAATTAGATTCTTAATTGGTTCCTGTACTCTTACTAACTTCAACATAGAGAATCGCCATTTTTAAATTCATTTATGAGTTGGCAGTTTCACCACAAAGCATTCGAGTGGGTAGGGGAGCCAACTGCAGGTGTCACAAATCCCTAGAACCCTGCGGGTCCATTAGAGGTGCGTAACCCCGACAAGACCCCCATCACGCTCCTCGTGAATAATCCCACAGACCACCTGCGAAAGTTTCACATTCATTAATGACTACCTACTGAAGAGGTCTTTTACTGCACTTCGTTTTGGAACTGAGGTTATCCAGTTGCTCTGCACGTGGAACCAAATCGAAAAAACATGATTCATTTGGTATTCATGTTCTACTTTCACCAAGAGAGTATTTAATTTGAAACAAACAAAAGAATGAAAAAATACAAAAGAATTTACTTAATCGACTGACTGGTCATTTATTATATTGCCGTGCTATTTTAAGAGGCAGTATTTCTAAGTTTGATCTTTTCGAGTTGATGATTGTGGGGAGAACTTATCTACCGCTACAAAAAATTAATTACAATACGGTAGTACATAAAGCAGTGCAATCTATTTCCACTGTGAAATAGATTTGGCAGACAAAGTTGGATGTCTTTAACACGTCATGCTGAAATTGTTTATTGTACACAAGAAATTTTCCCCAACACTAACCAACTGTTGACTGAGATTGCCCTAACTGTTTTTGGCGTTAAAAATCACAAGGTAATTTTATTTGCTGCATTTTAACAACCACATAAGAGAATACCAAACGTCTTCTTTCCACTTTCTCGACAAACATGGCAGTATGATTTAAAAAATTACCGTCGATAAATTCAAATTATTACTCCCTAATCTCAACACTTGTTGTGGCATTTTTGTTTGGAGAGTGTGTGTCATTTTAAATACTCCTCATCTAAACGTGGTTCAAAATTACAAGATATTGTCCTACGATTTTCCCTTTAGAATCGATCACGTACCCATCACACGTTGTGTTGCTCCATTGCGACCATCTTATCTCAACTATACGCAGGACTACCAGGTTTCCTTAGTCCATGTCCTGTTAAAGCCTTTTCAAGATTATTTTTTATGACTTTAAGGCTACATTTCAAGGATGGTAACAGTTTAACCCCTGAGTGCACATATGAAGAAATTTTCACAAGTGCAAAGCCTCACGAACCCATCTTTCAAAACATCGATTTTCGGCTAATCTATCATTATTATACTATCTATAAATATTATTTGAGTGACACTTAACCTTAAATAAATATCAGTGACTTTTGTTTATGAATGCAGGTGAAATAAACGCTTTTGTAAGAAGGCTTTTTCAAGTTTATGAATTTCAGCAAATTTGAAGCTTTTCGAAGGTCCTTTTACCTCAAATGAAAAAACAGGCTCCATTGAAGATTTTTAAGGTTAGTGAGAACAAGATTAGAAGATAGACCCGTCATAAAACATAAATGAGTGTTTCAAGTGTTCAGTATTTAACTTGAACAAACGTAATAATCTTTATTTTCCATTTAACTTGTAAAAACTTATAAATGCACTGGAAACAATTATAAGTTTAAGCAAAACAGACTGCACGTGAAAGTACAAAAAACTCCACTTGCTCAGGTCTCCTTAACGCATTGGTCTCTATATCATGGTACCCTAATTCCCTTTAGACTGGCCCTGTATTATTTATCCTCTAGACCCAAACTCATTTTTGAATACTCGCAGTATCTATACTTATTATCTTACACTCCTGAGGTATTCACACGCATTTCATTACTGCAACCTGCACTCTTTTCACAGAGACTTCGACCACTTGGACCAAAGGCCTAGGACCATTCTTTACTCTTAATTTGTGATTTAATTTAATTTTTAAACTTTTCTCATTTAAATAATGTCACTTAGCATCGGCTGTTTAGCCAAATTTCGACTCTCTGTGACCACTACCACCTGACCCATCCTGCAATCCTACTGGTCGAACCGAATCCACCATAGTACATAAACTTCAGTCACCTCATTTTTCTTCACTCATAGCTATGGTCCCATAAATGTAATTATCTTGGAGTCACATTGGACTCTCGTTTAACGTGAAACAACCACATAACCTCCCTTAGAGCAAACGCCATTGCCGCTAGAACCAATCTTTACCCCTTAATAAGTGGAAATTCCAAACTTTCTATCGACAATAAGTTGCTCCTTAACAAAACCATGATTCGATCAAAAATCAGCTACGCCAGTCTTGTTTGGGGATCTGCAGCAAAAACTACCCTCCATAAATTAGAAACTATTCAAAATTCTACTCTCCGTATTATTATCAGTGGATTATATATATATATATATATATATATATATATATATATATATATATATATATATATCTCTGGTATTACAGAAACAATAAAAATCCAAGAACATCTTAAAATTACCGAATTTAAGAAATTCTTCAGTAAACTTACAATTAAATTTTATTACAAACTTGATCTTATTGACAATCCCGCAATTTAGCAAATCCCCAGATACGATTCTCGTCTAAATAAGTTCAACAAAAGTCCTATGGCCATTCTCTATAGTTAATATTGTTTTTCTTAAATTTTCCTTTTGTTTTTCTTGTGTTCACTTAAATTTGTCATTTTGCATCGGCTGAGGCAGTCAAAATCGGACTAATTCTGAGACCACTCCCACCTTATTCATACTACGAAAACCTTAATGACCCAACCATATAAAGTTCTGTCACTAAAAATTTTCTCATTCATAGCTACGTTACGGAAGATGGTAGAGGGCCTACGGCCCACCCCCTCCATCACTCATAGCTACGTTCCTGAAGATAGTAGAGGGTCTATGGCCCAGGACCTTCGGCCCACCCCCTCCATCACTCATAGCTACGTTCCTGAAGATGGTGGAGGGTCTATGGCCCAGGACCTTCGGCCCACCCACTCCATCACTTATAGCTACGTTCCTGAAGATGGTAGAGGGTCTATGGCCCAGGACCTTCGGCCCACCCACTCCATCATCACTTATAGCTACGTTCCTGAAGATGGTAGAGGGTCTATGGCCCAGGACCTTCGGCCCACCCACTCCATCACTAGATGGGATTATTTAGTCATTATGTGTGTTGTAACGTAAAAGTAATACTGTACTTCTCGGAAATTTAGCATCACTAGGAGGTTTAATTTATCAAAACCCAAATTTAATTGGACGAAAAGTTAATGCTAATTTTAGTTAACGTCGTACTAGAGCAATACAACGGGCTATTGACGACGGTCCGGGATCCGACGAAAAGTTAAATTAAAACCACTCAGCGACCTTTCGACAAGCAAAACAACATTGTACCCGAACATGAAACTCGAGCTTCATTGCAGCCCACGTGTCGGTTGCATCTGAGAGGGAACTCCGTTCAAGCAGAAGGGAACCGGACACGATGAGGATGATAGCCACATCTGGAGAACCTCACCCGCGCCGAGGTGATTCAGTTACGGACTTAATTGAAAATTATTCACAAGACCGTAACTGCAGCGCATACGCGGCCCGCACTCAATAGGCTGTCTGATCCGCGGAGAAAGATCATAAACAAGGAGAAGAGAGAAGCAGAGTGAATAAATAATAATGTGGACCTTGCATGGGTGGCGATCGGCATGCCAGTCTGCCGTCCCTCAGATTCTAAGAAGATTCCGCTTTTGACGTCGCAGATGGAGACTTTAGAAGATTGTTTAAATATTAAAGCTTATTTTGATGAATTGTTTATTAAAGGAATGGGTGTATGTAAGACATTCTGTGGAAGCTTTCGTACAACCAACGAGCTTTTGCTCGGTGTACATCGAAATTTATGTTCGCATATGCAGGCTATGGCTAAGTAAGTGGTATTACTCGCAGCCATATAAATTATGTCGTTTGGTTCAATGAATACATTTTATTATATAAAATTCTAGATTCTCCTGTGTTTCCGTGGCTATTAAAGTCATCGACCCTAAAATTAAATAGACAGAGCATGCAACCGCTGTTTCAAGTTATTTCTTCCAGTTGCTCGTTTTGAAGATGTGGTTGTGGGTAATAGCGTGAATTCTAAACTATTAATTTTTTAACGTGACTATCCACAGTTGTTAAAAACACCAGTCTGCGCTTCTATAACCAATCGGATAAGTCGATATCTGATTTATTCTTCAGAGATCTTACAACAGCGACTCCGCTTGATCCGTCTATTTAGTTTTAAGGTCGATGGTTAAAGTTGCATGACGTCACGAGAAGGTGAAGCTTCTAATTGTTTGTGTGATGGAACAAGCGAAACGAGTTACGAAGTATCAAAAATATTTGTGTTCGAAATCACCATGGAAATAAGATTGAGTATAAAACGATTGCCGTACGCAGCTATTTGTATTGTATTTCCAGTGCTGATCAAAAATTAAGTTTTAAAAGGATATTGTTTTACCAGTATTGCTCGAAAGAAAAAACGCTACGCGAAATCAAGGCAAGTTGACAGATAGAGGTGTTAAAAGGTTTCTACATAGCCAGTGGTATATCATCAGGTTTTAAAAAATATGGACCCAAATAAATACATTTTGTTATGCACACGTCGTATGACCGGCCATTTATCTTAATAATAAGATAATATGTAAAGGACCTTTATTCTGAATTTAACCAACATAATCTTTGTATAGAAATTTACAATTAATAAATACAATGGGTTGGTAGTTTACCAGCGTTTTGCCAAAAATATAGGTCTTAAGGTACAGGTATGGAATTAACATCGTACTGGAGCAACACAACAGTCTATTGGCGACGATCCCTTAAAGGGAAAGATCCTAAGGCAACACCTCGTAATTTAGAACTACGGTCAGATGACGAGGTCTCAACGTACGTGGTAAATTTAACCTATCATCTCTGATCGCAGTGAGTAATGAGTGATGTTATACATATATACGCAGTCAACTTGAGCAGAATTTTATCTGAATAGAAATACAACTTGCTTTGATTCATTGCGCGAGCCAAATCAGCGATTTGCATACGCAAGCCCAAACCACAAAAGGTCTGAAATTAAATCATACCTTTTTCAAACTTTATTTTTCTTCAATAAACTATATGAATGGATCTTTTAAAGTATATATGAAGAATATGACAAGGTAGGTATTTTAATTAACGTCGCACTGGAACACCACAATGGGTTATTGGCAACAGGTCCGGGATCAAACCCCTCCCCAAGGGAAAGATCCGATGACAATACCATGTAATTTGGAGCCACGGTTAGATAACGAGGTCATACCTCAGCTGGCACCCCACTCTCCAAACTTCCCCACTACGCCAATGTGAGGACATTTGAGACCACGATAGATTTAACGCGCACCAGCTTTCTTTGTAATGGTAATGGTAATTTTAGTTAACGTCGTACTAGAGCAACACAACTAGCTATTGAAGACGGTCCGGGATCAGTCCCTTAAAGGAAAGATCCGAACTCTCTCTCTCTCTCTCTCTCTCTCTCTTTGTACACGACGGTCTTTGGTGAATTCGAACTCGCAAACCTCCGATTGTTGATCCGTTACTCTTCCAACAGGTTTACCGCTAGAAACCGTTGACAAGAATCATTGCTATTATTTTAATCTGAATCGAATAATTGTGGCATTTATAATGTACTTAAAGCCGACCAACCGGTCTAGTGGTCAAGGTGTTGGCCTCTGGATCGGAAGGTTCCTGGTTCGAATTAATTCCTGGTTAGGGCATGGATGTAAATTGTGCTGTCCTTTGTTAGGGACAATGATGGTCCACCCACTGGATGCCCCTTCACAAGTGACCATCACTTCTGGCCTTGTATAAGGCTACAATGACTTCGGTCAATTCTGTACTGTATTGTATTTCTGTATTGTATTATGTATTGTATTTGTCTATGCAATCTATACCCAGCCTTGCCATTGGAAATTTAAAAAAAAGTAATCATAATAATAATAATGTACTTAAATGAAGAATGTTTATTATCATTTTGAGGTATGTTGGTAATGGTATAATTAATACAAGCAATCACACTGTTGCAACACAGCAGGCTGTTGACGATGGTCCAGAATCAATCCCGAAGGGAATGATCAAAGACAACACCTCGTTCGTAATTTTGAATCACGAACAGATGGCGAGGTCATCATCTGAGATGGTACAACTCCTTTCCAAACTTCCACACCACACCTACATAAGGACATTTGAGGCAACAACATATTTATTGTGCACCAGCCTCCGCGTACACGACGGTCATTGCTTGGAGTTTTGAAATCGCAAACCTCTGCTTCGTAATTCGCTACTCTTTCAACCGGGCTACCACGAATACTACCATTTTCAGGATTGCACACAAATGCAAGACATTTTTCAATGGTACTCGGATAACACATAGACATCTCCTTTCTCGGAGAAGATCATCCTATTTGCAATTACTGCATTTGCCCACTAACGGTAAAACACATTTTAATAGGCAACGACTTAAACATTTTAATTCATATACCTTGGTTTTGGAAGACATGATTGGAGAGAATCCTCATCCAAATATTTTTAGCTTTTTACATGACATTGGGTTCATCTATCATGTATAATTTTATATAGTATTCATTTTATTATGACATCACTCATTCCATTTTATTATTAGACTATATATACTAGACTTTTTATCTTGAGTTTGGCATAATATTCCCAAGAGGAATCAATGCCACAAAACCATATCCAATCCAATCCAATGGTAGTATTTAAATTAGTGGTTTTCGAATTTGCTTGGAATGATCTATTTTGAAGCCCTGACCTGATTTCGGATTTTCCAAGAATTTTTACTCATAAGTTTGGTTGAGTTAATTTTTTAGATATGAGCCTTGAGGAATGGAACAAATAAACTAACAAGGAATTAACTTATTTTAAAAAATGAATCAATCAAAAGAAAAGTATTTCAGACCTGATTTCGGATTTTCCAAGAATTTTTACTCATAAGTTTGGTTAAGTTAATTTTTTAGATATGAGCCTTGAGGAATAAGGAACAAATAAACTAACAAGGAATTAACTTATTTAAAAAAATGAATCAATCAAAAGAAAAGTATTTCAGACCTGATTACGGATTTTCCAAGAATTTTTACTCATAAGTTTGGTTAAGTTAATTTTTTAGATATGAGCCTTGAGGAATAAGGAACAAATAAACTAACAAGGAATTAACTTATTTTAAAAAATGAATCAATCAAAAGAAAAGTATTTCAGACCTGATTTCGGATTTTCCAAGAATTTTTACTCATAAGTTTGGTTAAGTTAATTTTTTAGATATGAGCCTTGAGGAATAAGGAACAAATAAACTAACAAGGAATTAACTTATTTAAAAAAATGAATCAATCAAAAGAAAAGTATTTCAGACCTGATTACGGATTTTCCAAGAATTTTTACTCATAAGTTTGGTTAAGTTAATTTTTTAGATATGAGCCTTGAGGAATAAGGAACAAATAAACTAACAAGGAATTAACTTATTTTAAAAAATGAATCAATCAAAAGAAAAGTATTTCAGACCTGATTTCGGATTTTCCAAGAATTTTTACTCATAAGTTTGGTTAAGTTAATTTTTTAGATATGAACCTTGAGGAATAAGGAACAAATAAACTAACAAGGAATTAACTTATTTTAAAAAATGAATCAATCAAAAGAAAAGTATTTCAGACCTGATTTCGGATTTTCCAAGAATTTTTACTCATAAGTTTGGTTAAGTTAATTTTTTAGATATGAGCCTTGAGGAATAAGGAACAAATAAACTAACAAGGAATTAACTTATTTTAAAAAATGAATCAATCAAAAGAAAAGTATTTCAGCAACATCAAGTTAAATATTGACTTAAAGATTTTCTTGTTAACATTCATCACCATAGTGAAGATGTAAATTAAATGATAAATAATTACATAAATGGGTTTGAAAGACTATCATAAACTTATTTTCGAAGCCACTAAAAGATTCGTATGAAATCAAATCCCTCCATTAATAACTCACAAACAGATTATTAACATCTACTTTACCCTGGACCTGACAGCTCATTCAATCATGGGCACAATTACTGTAATTTTTGGTGGCAATAGAAAAGAAGGTTACTGAAAACAGAAAAACATTTAGAATTTCTCTCAATTTGTCATGCTAGTACTTCCATGCGCGATATTTGACCCTTCCGGCTCACCTGCATTTTATGCTCACTTAACTGAGAAGAACGGTGTTCAAATAAGCCGTCATTACTTTGATACTACTTGAATGCTGTTCTGATATCCGTGGTTTTTAAGATCCTAGCGATAAGCCATCCAACGTTGAGCATTTGAAACACGTTTGGAGTATAGATGGCAAAACCTATAATTGAAACGCCTAACATATGCTACACATTACCGCACCCTTAGCAGCTTAGAGACTGGAATGATGTTCCACTTCATCGGTATGTGAACCCAAAGGCAATGGGCACTTTGGCAAATTTTGGAAATTAAGCGTGTGTGCAACGTAATCTAATATATACTATCCGTTTACTAGTTCTAGAGCAGAGGAATAAATATCCTAAATAGGGCAAATTATACAGATTTTTAACCGTAGGTGCATTTGTATTATCAAATCCACCCAAATTCATCCTGTTTTACTTTGTATTAGTATAAATGATTGATTTTAAAACCATCATTCGTCGAATTTTCGCTAATTAAGCTACGTGCAACACGATCTCTAATGGGTACCATCAAAAATACTCCAATTCAGGATTACATCAATTTATCTTACTAGAATAAATATACCAAATAGGGCAGCCAAAGTCATGTACACGGGAGATAGTGCACAGTGAATCTGCCGTAGCCTAAAATGTCATAAAAATGTGGGAGTTGGGAGAGTGGGAAGCGAGCTCGAATGTTGACCTCGTCATCTGACCGTGTTTGAGAATTACGAGGCGTTGTCCTTCGATCTTTCCCTTCGCTAATAGACCGTTGTATTGCTCTAGTGCGACGTTAATCAAGAATCTACCTACCAACCAAATAGTACACATGACAATCAGCAGGTTTATTTGTATTATCATTCTGCCGAATGCATCTTATTTTACATTTTATTAGTAGGACACGAATGGTTTTAAAATCATCACACACAAAACGAATTTTGTAAATGAAGCAATACAAGCTCTAATAAGTACATTCCATTCAACTCTTCTAAAGACGACGAAAAAATATCCAAAGCAGACAAATTAAAAATATCTTTGACCAGCAGGTGTATTTGTTTGTAAAGATAAGAAAAAAAAAGTTTGTAAAAATAGAAAGTTCTTAAAAATAATTAAATTTGTTCTATCATTAAATTTGTGTTATTAAAATTGTGTGGGTACGTAAAAAGGGAGTTTGCAAAGAGAGCGTCGATTATATTATAATTCAGGGTATTAATTTCACTATCTTTGGAAAATTGGTAATTTTTTAGAAATTAACGTCGTACTAGAGCAACACAACGGGCTGATTTCACTGTCTTATCCTTCTTAATCCACCTGTATTCTCAAATGGATACTTATTTCTCTCTAAAAATTATTGATTGACTGAATTCGGATACTTGTTCATTAACTAAAAGACGTTAAAATTAGTAGAACATGGGCTTAGTTTTCCATTTAGATGGATACAGTAATTGGAAATAAGAATAGTTAATGGCATATATAGAGAAAAATGATTTCCTTAAGAAGTCGTTAAATTCATCAATACTACTTTCTACTAAAGAACAAAAAGAAAATAAAACAAATCATGCACATGGGTTCAGGTTTCGAGAGATTATATTATATAGCCTTTGACTTCATGTGCTATTTATAATCGGCATAATCGTTTTAATGGCTAACGTTTGGTAACGGTTGATATCCTTCATTGGTGGTTCCTCTATTTTTTTTTTCCAGAAAAGATTACGTTATATGATAGTTATATTCTAGACATGAAGCATTTGTGTTAAAATCGATTTGCTTTGTGAATCTATTTCTGTTTTTGAAAAAGCAGATATTATTTTAACTGTAATTTTAATCGAAGAATAAACAAGTGCGCTAACATCATACTCATTAAAACATGCAAAAAAAACAATAACATTTTTTAATTCAGTCGAAATTAACTCCACAAAAATAAACTGTTATTAGCTGTGGCAGCCTAAATTTAAATCTTGATTTTCATAACTGTACGAACTGCGAGTTAAAAATATGAGTACATTAATTTTGGAAATATTTCAATGAATATGAGTAACTATTGTTCTACAAATAGAACAAAATGGAGAACATTCGCATTTTACCGAACACATCTGAAGCGATCTATATCATAAATCCATCTTTGAACAAATACTTCAGAGTGAGAGCAAATTACTGCATCGGTCAAACATGCAATACCAAATAGTTTTTACAATCTTAATGAAAAATACGTTTCTAGAAGTCAAAAAAAAAATTACTCTTCAATATCAAGTTCCAATCACTCTAATCACCATTTATGATTAAATGTTTTCTTTCAGGAAACTTAATCGGTTTTTAGTAGCCTGAAGCTTAAAAAGATGAACAATTCTACACGGGATAAAAAAAAATAGATAAAAGAATGGTCCCAAGAAAGCTTTTGCTTTTTTACTTCGTTAAGAGTTTTTTAAGTTAAGTAAATGCAATTTTTTCGGTGGTCAAATAATATTTTTGAGGACTTGTAAAAGAAAAGTTTAGAACATTTCTTTTGCGTCGTGAAGTTGTCATAAATTAATTTTCAACGAGGGTTGTTATTTTACTGGCAAAAAGTATTGTAAAAGTTTTAAAAATAAAGTTAGAAAGTAATAAAAAAAAGCTTTGGCACCAAAATGGGGAATCAAACTTTTCACACAAAAGTGTAAACTGGAAAATTTTTTAAAGAAATTGAAGTTTTCTTCGGATTTTACTACTAGATATTCTCTGTGATGAGAATGTAAATAGATTGAAAGAAAACAACACAGAACATTAAAAAGCTAAATAGTAGAAAATGCACGTTTTGAACACCATAAAGACTTTATTATTGATGGATTAATTGATTCTATACACCTCTAAAAGGAATCCCTGAGCAAATGATCAAAAAAATGTTAATGTTTAAGAAAACAGAAAAAACTTTTGAAAGTTGGACAGTCCTTTTCTTTTCTATTTGATAATAAAAAATAATTTAATGAATTAAGAGCACAGACACTTATATGCGTGTGGTAAGACAAGAAAATCCTTATTTTGTATGGAATATATAGTCGGCAAATCAGTGAAACACGATAAATAAAAAATTTCGAAAACTGAGACAAGCTTTTCTGGGCCAGGACGTGGTGATCTTTAAACTGGTGAATTCTGTATGTTCACTATGAAATTTTTCATTTGCATGAAGGTTAGATTTCTTCTTGAGAGACACAGTGAGTAGAATTTTCTCCTTTTTGTCAGAACTGTATTTGACTTTCTGTGCGTTTCACTTGTAAGTCGACGATATAGTGAAATACAGGAATCCATTTTACACCATTTTAGAGCTTACATTATATATAGCATAAAAGGTCACATTTTGATTGAGGTAAAAAAGATTTGAAGTGCTAGCAACACATGAATATAAAAATTTTCTGCTGCAACAACTCTTTAAATTTTTAAAGTACTCTAGATAAATAAGAAAAACACTGAGGCTAAGTTAGGTTTTTGTGGCAAAGATCTGATCAAGCTGTGCCAAACAATACAAAATTTACGGAATTTAAAGAATTAGACTGAAATTTTACATGGTTTGATAACACAATCAAGCCTACATAAGCCAATCTCAACCGTTTTGAAGTATGTAATAAATAGAGAGAAAAGCCGAGGTAATTTAGCTAGAGAGATAAATAAAGGGTGTCTTTCCCAGAAGCATGAACCAATATTTTACTAAAAGATCGATTTCCGCCCCCTCCTCCTCTCCCCACACATCCCCTTGCCTAGCTTCAAAGCCTGACTAGCTGAATGACGGCAACTTTTCATTCAATTAAAGCTGACGAAGGTTGCCCGCTTCGATCGCCGCTTGGCGAGATGTGCCCAAACTGCGCCCTCAGCGTTAAAAACTTTGAAGTTGGTTAGTTGTTTTGGGTTTGATTTTAGGAGACGCAGGGACCATAATTGGCCAAGCAGCGCCAATCCCAAGGCAGACAACACCAAGTTATGGCATACACACATATGGAAGGTTTTACAGACTCAGGAAAGAGAAATACATCCAGGTTAAGTTAAAGGAATTGCCAACTACTCGAGGAAATAAAACGGATTTTTCTAAAATATACCAAAAACACAGACCCTTTCAGATATAGGGTCAGTACCATGGTATTAAGGAGGGATACAGGGAATTCTGCTTACGACTGTAAAAGAAAAATTTGTAGTTTTGAAACAAATTTTTCGAATGACGAGAAAGAACATAGTGAGCATGTTGAAGAGTACTAGACTCGCAAAAAACTTTTCCTGAGTTATGTATGTATCTCAGAAATTTGGGATATAAATGATGGTATATATAAGTGGAGAAAATATTATAATCTTTTGTTGTAGTCCTAAGTATAACACCTTGTATTTTAAAAGTTTATAAGCGAATTTTGGTATTTTAGCCGCTTACAACTCGCAGGTTGCTAAATCAGTGGTAAAACGCGCAGAACCAGAACGACTCTCTGTCCAAAGTACAGATGTAGGGGGCCTAGTATCAACACTTTCTGCAAGGAAAAGAAGGCCCAGGAAATGTGAAAGACGTTTTGTACTGTAGTCGTTAATTTTGTTTTCTAATGTTAAACGATAATATTTATTGTATTTATAATGCAGCATATATATAGTAAAATATATGATAATATGTATTGTATGTATAATATCGTAATCAAGTGCATGTAAATGGAAAGATAAAATTGGTTAAAACTGAGTAATTAAAAGCATATGGTTCATGAAGGTCCTGGTCGTACTAAAATGGATCTCTTAATGTATATGTAGATAAAAAATATAGAATAATACAATATAAACCATTTTAAACATTTGCGTTGCTTTTTAAGTCAGTTTTCTTAAATATAAAAAAAGTAAGATTACTTATGATAAAAAGCAGTTCAAAATGTTAGCAATATATTCCATTTAGGCTGACAAACCAAACAGAAAACGTGAATAGAAATTCAAAACTTCCAAGTTAAAAACACAAGTAATTTTTATAATTTTCCCCAGCACTCTACAATAGGGTCTTGAATTATAGGGACATTTCCGCAAGGAACCTGTTAATAGGCTCCTTTCCTCTAATGCATTCATTAGAAACTATTTTGTTAGCCACTAAGATCAAGATTGGATAGAAGTCATACAGTTTGCAAGGTGGGATTATGTGTAGGAACTCAGAGGGTTAAGACAAAACTTGATTGTTGAAGAACTTAGAATAAAATTACTATTAGTTTAATTGAGGAACAAAAAAATATTTCATTTGTAGATATTTTAAGGATTAGAAAACAGCACTTTCTGCAGGGCTCTGGCCCTAGACATCCCTCAGGCTACACCATTGTCTCTATCCCCCATTGTTCAAACTATCGGAAATTCATTGTTCCACATTCCTCTCGTTCCCCACACCACCGTTATCTAAAAAAAACTTTCACCGCCACCTGGAAGAAACTTCCGAAGAGAACGATTAATCGCCAAATAAGGCACCGCCTCTTCTAAATAGCCCAGAGATCGTTTTGAAAGCTTTCCAAACAAACGCGGGGCTTATCCCTATTATATAACGCGGCGGGGCCATGGGGTGGGGGTGGAATATATCGACGCTCGTTTGCAGCCACCACCGACGACATCATTGATTTCAAAATTTTCGCTCGCCCCCCTGCCCTGACCCCCCCCCCCCCCATTCAGAACAAACTCATCTTTTGCGCCCGACATACCCCCACTCATGCTCGAACATGCCGTCCGCTCGTGATAGGGGAATTTTGCCCCGTAATCATCCGTTCCTACACGGTCCGCACCCCCACCCCTCGGATTGTCTGGAGTAGTCAGTGAGAAACGGGATAATCCACCTAAGCGTGTTGTAATCGGCGGGATTGAGATCGGAGCCGGGGAATCGATAATGCGTGAAACTAATGCCAAAAATCGAATTGCCGTTGTAGCACAGACCACTTGTGTTTGTTACGCGAGCGGGACGGTGCGACCGGGAAACTATCTCTACTTCGTACCAGGGAATCAGATTAAACATAGAAAAACAAGTTGGAAGCTCCCCATGAACATTACATTTAAACAATTCATGTGAATGTGCTTGATGTCAAGGGGGAAGGGTCGCTGTCCATCCCGAAATTCGGGTAAGTACCAGTTGATTCGGTGGGCCACTGGGGCACATTGACAAGTTTCATCCAACTTGAAATTTTATCGGCTGTTGTATAAAGTATCAGAGGAGAGGGTAGAGTGATATCCCACCTCCCGAAAGTGTTAGTTTCAGACTTTAAACTAAATCTATGAATAAAATGTGTGTTTAAAAATTAGAGAATAGATTGCGATCTGGACGCGCGCCTATTCTAATTTCTTTATAAGATGGCAATAGTTGCGCAAGAGTTCCATGATATCCGCAATTTGAGTTTTTTCAGATTCGGTTATCAAAATGCAATGATTAAAAGTAAAATAGTGGATTTAACTTAGTTGCAATTTTCTACGTTGAGAATCAAATAATTTTCGAAGAATTAATGAATTTTTTATATGCATCAATTTTGCTTTGACGGAAAACTTTAAAAAAAATCACTGATTATTTTAATCGGGAATGCTTAAAGCTAATCGCAATACATTTGTAAGCAATTGTGAAATGGGACAGTGTATCGAAAAACGATACTCGTTGGAGAATGTTAGTTTACTTCTACTGGAGTAATTCAATAGTCCAAAAGGTTTCTTGTGTCACACTTTACAATAAAATTTTCAACCATATTAAATAATATTTATTGATTAATTAATTATAGCAGTTTAAGTTATATTTTTGTAAGAAAAATATAGAAATGTTAAATTAAAATTTCATTTTATTTAAAAAATTTGGCTCAATCTGAGCAAATTGAAGTCCAAAACACCGTTAGCTCTCGGGTCTTTGCCCAAACAAAACTGTATCATTTAGACCCTTACCATGTACCAATACTAACATTTCATTTCAGGATGAATTCGAGGAAACTTAGTCAAGTTAAAACTACTTAGATTCAATTAACTGCTTTTTTCGATTCTATATAAGAATGAGATGCATGCAGTAAATCGACAAAAACAGGATAATTTGAAATTAAAACAGTCATTGTTTTTGTTTTCCACAAAGAATATCTGAACGTTCAATTAAGGCAGATGGCAAACTGATACTTCCGGTTTAATTTGGGGGGGGGGATGGAAAGGGTTTTTTTTTGTCAGCTAGTGAACAACTGATGGAGAAACAGTTTTATAATACAGTCATAAAATATAGTACGATGCATTTTAAAGTATAAAGATACTAAAATAAATCAGTCAACTAGTGTTCATATAACTAGATAATAAATGATAAATAGCGGATATGATACCAGATGTTATGTTAGGCAATTATATCCTAAACCTTAAATATACTAATTTATATTTTAATGAATTCATTTCACCTTTGAGAGACAAAGCTCCATTATTTTCTGTTATGAATAAAATCACAACACAGTGAAACTCAAATAGAATAATTCCCCTCCCCTTGAATATTAATTTCCCACAACTCTCCCCTAGTATTGACGTTACACATTCAATAGAATGTTTAGCATTATTAAGAGCAGTATAATAGGTTAAAAATATTCGGTAATGGTACAGAGGAAATTTTCTCATCTATTCACGGCAAACAAGTTTATATTTTCATTGTGTACTTAACATATTATTTCTACTTCAATAATTTCTTTACAATAATATTTATCACAAAAGGTATGCTTAGACTAGCGTAATTCCTATTGCGTCGTATAAGGAGAACATAATGTAAGTTTACAACAAAATCTTAAAACAAAAGAATAACAATGGTTTTCCACAGTAGTAACATAACTTAAAAATTTAAATTTATTTATTGAGAGGCGACTTGATAATGAAAGAACGAGAATAAAATCAGAATGAGAAACATGAAATGAAATTCCTAATAGTCAGTAATATTTTCTTCTACTCTTACTCTCTATTTAGGACCAGAATATTTCTGGCTCGTTCTATGTTCGCTTCTAATGTTGGATTTTATGGTACAGAGCTTCGGTCTACATTTATCACAATGGCAACGGCTTTTGCGCTTCTTTGGCACACTTTTAGTAGCGAGTTATTGCAGGTTAAGGCAACCCATCTGTGTTATGGTTATTTCGTTTTTTAAGGCAACCTCGGCAAGGGGAAAGTTTAAATTTTCCGGTTGAATATTCTGGAAAAAGTTCTTTTAATTTAAATCCGTTAAATCGTCATTTGATTTCATTGGTCCTTTGAAATATTTTCTTTGATTCCATTGGTTCTTTTAATAATAAACTATCCTGATTTCATTGGTTCTTTTTAATGTTTCTCTTTGATTTCATCTTTTTAATGGTTTTTCTCAGTTAAGGAATTTTCACTCATTTCAATTAAGTCACGGTACAGTGCTGTCGTCTCAGGTTGTATTTTATATATTTTATTTACGTACATAAAAAATTATTTACGCATATAATATATTTTTTTAAACGTTTATAAATGTGTTTTTGAAGATTAAGTTAAGAACTTGGGCACATGTGAATGGATGTCTAAGCTTCCGATTGACACCAATAAATGGCTGTATAAATCGGTAGTTCCTGTGGAATGTTTATTATTCAAAATCGATTTGGAAGAAATGGCGTCAACTCAACGTGCTCGTAAATGCAAGTAAATTTCATTTGTTTTTAAATCCCTTAGTTAATGTGTTTTTGTTGATATTTTCTTAAATATGTGATGATATAATTTTCCTAATTTAATAAATATCTTATAATTTGAAAATTATTTTTGCTTCAGCATAATTGATACCCGAGGCACACATACAAATACAAATACAAATATTGACGACCAGCTACAGGCTCAAGCCCAACAAGGTTGGTCTTTTGTTTATGAATTCTCCAATCCCCACTGACTATCCAATTGTGTCTTAAATTCGTACACTCCCTTTGAATTAACTATATTTTCTGGCAACGCGTTCTAACTGTCTATTACCCTAAAGTAGTAGTTTTTCCTTAAATCCCGATTAAAATGTGTCTTATTCAATTTATACCCATGACCCCTTGTTCTGTTATCCCTATTGAAATTTAAGCCCTCTGTGTCCCCTTGTTTTACAAACTTGAAAAGCTGAATCAAATCCCCCCTCCTTCTTCTTCTTCTTTCCAGTGTATACATGTTTAGCTTACTTAAACGTTCATTATAGTCGAAATTTGCTAGCCCCTTTATTATTTTTGTAGCTCTGTGCTGAACCCTTTCAATTGATCTAACATATGTACCTAAAATGCTTAGCCGCCTATGATGCCATCATCTAAAATAGGAATTTACTTGAGAACTTTGAAGTTTTTCTTAGTATTTATCAGACAAAAAACTTATATTTTTAAGCAATTTTTAAATGGTTGGTAGTGAAGAGGTTATAGAAAAATAGTTCTATAACCTTCATATCGTATCCTTGAAACTATATTGGGCAGCAGGAGCTACTTGGGCGAGCCATATTTCTAATTTGGAATTATTTACTCATTATTTAATTTTTGTATTATTTTCGCTTATTATTATTATCTAAATTTAAAAACAAATCCGCACACAATTGGTACTTGATTGGTTACAGAATGAATAAAAGTGTATAACATCGAAAATGAGCATATAAAATGAAATTTTGCTACCAATCTTGCTTGACCTTAACACTTCTCACCAATCGCGCTACATGGTACAAACCTTACATCAGCGCATATTTAATTTTTATCGAGTATCACAGGGGGTAGCTCTGCAGTCTTGTATACATCTCACCCATCAACTGAGAAGACGTACCGATTTACATATTTAAGACACATACCCAACGCGTGTGTACAAAAGCCAATGGCAACGGAAGCTTCCATGTCGTCACCTGAAGCGTTAGAAATAATTGTAGTTAAGTAGGTAGTTGAACTAAAATATTGTACTGGAGCAACACAGCGGGCAATAGGCGATGGTCCGGGATCGATTCCGAAGGGAAAGATCCGAGAAATAATTGTAATATGAATCCACGGCTTCAATATTTGTAATTAGTTATTTCGCATCAAATATCGACTTGAGTATTCGTCAAGTCTTTTTATTCTTGACGAATATTTGACTATAAGTATTTAAATCATAGTCTCATACCGTAAAATGCAGCAGTATAAAGGGCTTTAGTATAAAGGCCTTACATAACACCCGCAAAGATAAATTTATAATCATTAGTGAACAGGATTTGTCCATTAAATTCGTTTATAAGCTCTTGATAAACTTTGACATTATAAACTTTTCACGAAAATTTGAAATTACTATAAATATTTACTTAAACTTCTATTTATTCTAAACTCTCGGAAAGAGGTAAGCAGTGAATGCAGCTATTGATTATAGACTTAAAGTGAAATCTTTACAGTAAAAGGCTCAGAGGTTCAAAGTTCCGCTTGATCCAATTTGATTACATTTCAATAGATAGAAGAAATGCCTTTTAAGTAGCATTCAACAATTCAGCATATATATTTAGACTCCAAGAAAATTCCAGTTTCATTGAGAAGGTTTAATCGCGTATATTATAAAGGATGTTATAATAGAACATATTTATAAATATATCTCTATTGTACACTTCAAGACATACAAGTAACGTGTTTTTTATTTGGTTGAGCCTTCTTCAACTTTTAATCAGTGACAGTTATCTACAATCAATTTACAAACCGCAACCTACTTTGTGAGCACCACATTATCCTTTTAGTTTCACTAATTTTAGTTAGAAACTAGAAACATTTATAAGAGACTAGTAGAATAACCCGGCGTTGCTCGGGTTTCAAATATGACCGCAACAGCTAAAATATGACCGCGACATTTCCCTGTGTTAACTCAATTACACTAACTCTATAGAACGTGTTTCCTACCGCGACAGCTAAAATCGCAAGGTTTACTGTGTTAACTCATTCACAAACCCTGTAGAACGTGTTTCCTTATCCATGTCCATTTATTGCAAAAAAAAAAAAAAAACTTTAGATCAGGCCTCGAAATAGATTTTTTAATACAGGTGCACCATGTGCACCTATGTTTTTAAATTAGGTGCGCAGGTTATATTTTAGGTGCACATTAAAAAAACGTAATATAAGAGTATTAATGTAATGTAAACTACTTTATTAGTTGGGTATGTTTATATAGGTTAGTAGTAGATAGTAAAAAATATTTAAACATCTAAATTCTCTGGCGCACGGCTATTGCGACAAACGCTTTAACAAAGCCATCTGGAAAATGTTTCGATCATCGGAAAGTTCTGGTGGCAGTGGCACAAGTAAACCTTCCTTCTGTATAAACTGTTACTGCCCAGCGATTTTATTTTCGCATAGTGTGTATTTAGGAACTTCAATTACGTTCCTTTAGAGCGAGAGAGGTCGATACTAATATTTTGTTCAAACATCAAAATAACATAAAACACGTCCCCCCCCCTCCCCGTTTTTTAACGTTAGGTGCACTGCGTGGACCTAGAGGGAAAAAAATTACGTGCACAATTTTATTTTCATGTGCACCTGTGCACCCGGGTATTTCGAGCCCTGCTTTAGATTTTAGAATTGGGGCCTCAAGGGGTACTTTTAGGACTAACTGTGTGCCAATTTTTTTTAGCTACAGATTGGTCTGAAGACAACAAAGAAAAGGCCTACGTTTTTCGGAGTATTCTAAAGTATAAGTGTACCAAATTTGGGGTGGATTGGTCATTTTTATTTAGATTTGTAGAGAAATACATACACAGATCCTTTTATATACATATAGATCCTTTTATATAGATATTTGTGTGGGTGATACTGAAAATTTAAAACAGGGCGCTACCACCTACTAATGAAGGAATCTAGGCAATGCTGTCTCCGGGGTAAATAGGGGGCGTTAAGAAGTAAAAGTGTGCAACAAGTAGATGCTAAAAAAATTGTGGTGAAATAATGGTTTTAGCAAGCACTTATTATATCCCAGACACTACAGTGTCGCAAGAACTATTCGTTGTAAAATGCAAGTTTCAACTGATCAGTCTAATACAAGACGACAGGTTGTAACAAGCAAGTGAGTATTGCTCGTACATCCAACTTACGCAGGTTCACAAAATTCCACGACAGGAATCCGAGTAGTGCTATATCAAGTTCATTGTACGGATAGTAAAAAAAATGCGGAAAACTTAAATCAGTAATTTCTGAAGTTCTCTAAAGTCATCAGTTTGGTGTTCTTTAAGTGAAAAACCAAGCAAATTTAATTCTTATTTGGGGCCAGAAATTCTTGTGTTTTTATTCTTTTTAACTTCCAAACTAATAAAACAATTATGAATAATTTTAGCACCGAAAATTTTTGTCTTTAAAAACGAGACATTGCGCCAGAACAGTTTGGGAAGTTGACGAAAACGAATAAAACTGAACTTGACTTTTACGTGCATGTGTACGACTGTCTTAAAATATAACACCATACCCTAATAAAAAAAAGTTTCTAAATTTGATCAAGAATGCATGCTTAGGGTTTTCTTTCGGTCTAAAAAAATACTCCAGTTATGTATAAATTCATTGAATGGTGATATTTACTGCTTAAGTATAGAAAATTGAATAGTGCATGTAATTCAAGGC
The DNA here is from genome assembly GCA_947359465.1 of Metellina segmentata. Classification (NCBI taxonomy): domain Eukaryota; kingdom Metazoa; phylum Arthropoda; class Arachnida; order Araneae; family Tetragnathidae; genus Metellina; species Metellina segmentata. Next base: position 59,440,079 of record OX375875.1, read on the forward strand.
ATTCACAGTTTGAATAAATTTCATAATTGTGAGAAGGTGATTCGCTTTTCATATTAGATAAAAGTTATGAATAATTCATTCAGTTAGAGGATCGTGTGGAACAGAAAACTCTCTGAATCTTCCAACGACTAAAATCATTTAAGTCTCTGAGGTGTTCGCGCGCATGTGTCAGTTCTCAAACCTGCAGTCTTCCCTGTATAACATCTAACCATGCATGACATTTAACCTTCTTGGGTTAGGATTATTTCTTAAGAGTTCCTTCAACCAAAAGATATGGTTGTTCAGTTATTATGTTTCCTGAGTGATAAAAATAGTTTACCGACTCGAAATTCTTGTAACTCTCAGATCCAACAAAAAATTTCTTTAAAAAATCAATGTTAATTCTTAACTGTCGACTAAATTTCAGGATTAACAGTGAGAAAAAAAAACATTGAAGGCAGATTTGTAGGAAGTTGTGCCATACCAGAGGTGGCCAATCTTTTACATACCATGCGTCAATTTTTTTCACATGTGAGTTCAGATACGCCATACAACTCAAGCATTTTTTCTAACTTACGTTCATGGTCCTGCCGTATCCTTAAGGACTTTTTTAATAAATGTATGTTTATCGACATAAGTAACATCTTTAAATGATTTAACTATATTTATGTAAAACAGTCTATTACAGAGAATTCTATAAATTTGAATCGGTCATTCGCTACCTCGTTTTCCTTTTAATAAATTCTATGGATGATAATGCTTGTTCACTAGGGTGGAGCGAAAAACACGAATTTCGGAAATTGAAAACGCCTATGGTGGGAATAGTTGGGGACTACCATGCTTATTAACAGTACAAAATATGAGCTACATCAATTAATATCTTCAGGTGCCCAAATCACTTTGAAATTTCGAAATTTTGCCAATTTTTTCACAAAAATAATAATAACGCATTTAAAAAAAATTAATAAATCTTATTTAAAGCCATGGGTGGATGAAATGAACTTCCCTGCGTGTAAAAAAAAATTTTTACACTTAACATTATCCCGGAAAATAAAAAATTTCCCCTTTTTCTAGAGCGCCATCACGCGCGTCTCCACTCCTCTCAATAGACTCATCATTGCGACCACGCGTTTACACAGGCCGCTTCCCCTTGCAGCTCTTCGCTTTTTTTTTTAATTATTAAAACAACCCAGAACTTAGCACGAGGAGATGGCTGCATATCGAGTCCCCCCCCCCCCCTGCTTATATTTACTTATTTTAGATATTTTTATATAGAAATTTTAATCTTTAAGTTCAGTTTTGTTTGGGTTTGGTTTGTTTTGTTTGTTAAGGATACACGGTTCTGTGAATTAGTCGAAATGCCTAGGACACGATCAGTAGATGTATGTCCCGTGTTTGGAATGGCTGAAATAATGAAGCCTAACACACTTCCAACATATGCAGATTTATGAAGTATTATCTTTACATACAGAAAGATTGTAAAAGAGATGCTAGTATGTGGCTGATGGATGTTCAATTTTAACTAAAGAGCTCAAAGGATTATGGGGGAAAAGTTCGATTCCAACTGTAATAAACCAACAAATAATATATATGCTGAAAAAATACCATAAAACATATAAAAATATTAAGAAACTATTAAAAAATACTGGCAAACTATATTTCTCGAAAGGTTGTGTCCTTCAGGGAATCAGCAGAAAAAAAAATCTATTTGATATTAACATATGTAAATGTAAGAACTTTCTCAGTTGTACTTTCAAAATTAAAGTACCTATTGCTGACTTTTTTTTTAACAGATCAAAGGACATTTTGAAAAATGGTCATTGGAAATTTTGGCATTAAAACCAGCAGAATGCTTGAAAAAAAGATTGCAGCGCAATAGAAATAGAATCAGAGAGCCAAAACGTTCAGCTCAAAGATTGTAAAGGAAAAAAAATCCCTCGCTCTCTACTACGGGAGCTACTTTGAGTTTTAATTTGCTTAAGTATTCTAATGACACTATAAACACAGTCATTGATAATAATTCTTCTTCAACTTCACAAACGAGAACTAAAATTCCAAATGTAGCTCAGGCTTGTGACAGAACTGGTGTTTCCGATAGATCAGCAGCAATTCTAATAAATGCTGCTTTGAAGGATATGGGAAAAATTGCCAAGGATGATTCTTAAAACATAGTTGATAGTAGTAAAATTAGAAGAGAAAGGACAAAGACTCGCAGCTACCTGAAAAGGAAAAATGAGGAAACTACCTCTTTATCAGAATATGGAATATACTTCGATGAGCGAAAGGATTAAACTTTAGTAATGATTAAAGAAAGAGAAAGGATTTCTAGAAAGACGGTAACAGAAGAACATATCGTTCTAATACAAGAACCAGGATCAAAATATATGGGACGTGTCACTCCTACAACTGACTCTTATCAAAATATTAAAACAAATATTTAAACTTTTTTGGAGAAAAATATAGATTTTTCTAAGATGCAAGTGGTTGGTTGTGATGGTACAGTGGTAAGTACTTGAAAAATGGAGTCATTCGACATATCGAGCTCTTTTTAGGATGTCCTGTGCATTGGTTTATTTGTTTATTACATACAAATGAGCTACCCAGCTACCTTTACGTCATTTGTTGCAACATTTAGAAGGGAAAACCACAGGACCAAAAGGATACAACGGAAAAATTGGAAAAATGTTTGAATCTTGTGAAAAATTGCCTTTGACAAACTTTGAAAAGATATAAGTAACTTTGCCAGATATTGTCCTACAGGATCTTATCACTGTTCAACGATACATTTACGAAATGTGCACAGGTATATCAAATAAATATATTCCATTAAGCTTGTCACAAAAAAATCCAGGAAAATTGAATCATTCCAGATGGTTGACCACGACAAATATAATTTTAAGGTTATATGTTTCAACAGAAGATCCAACCCATAACTTGAAAATATTAACAGAGTATGTTGTGAAGGTACACTCATATGTGTGGTTTAAAATTAAAAGTCAGTCATCATGTCGGTAAGGGAATTCCTAATTTTTTCCATATTTTAAATAAATCGAGATTTTAGCCTGAGGATATAAAAATTGTTGTAGATAAGAAATGCTTATTATGCCCATCCAGAAAATATTATTTTGGCAATGTTAGCTGATGATACAAAACACGTCAGAGAATTGAGCCTCAGAAAAATTTAAAATTGAGACAAAAAAAATAAAGTCAAAAAGAATATTCGAGAGTTCAAAATTCCCAAGTTAAACTTCGAAGCAGACGATTACATAAATTTAATTGAATGGCAATCAGATTCCATTACAGATCCACCACTTACAGTATCTCTTTCTGATGATCAACTCAAGTCTATGATTCTAGACGTTCCAACCAATAGTAATATGTTTAATTTTCCATGCCATTCACAAGCAGTAGAACGTTGGGTTAAATTCGTAACTGAAGCATATAGTACAGTATGTGGTGCAGAGGCACTAGATGGATTTATTCGGTCAAGAATTGCTTCCAGACTTGCTTTACAAAGATTTGAAACCAAAATCCAATATCAACCACTTTTAAGCTGAACCACTTGCCACTAACTTCAGTTTAATTTTTTAGGGTAAGCTAGTTACTTAAATTGAAATTTTTAGGGGGGGGGGTGGAACTCGATATGCAGCCACCTCCTCGTGCTGAGTTCTGGGTTGTTTTCATAATGCAAAAACAGCGAAGGTCTACAAGGGGAAGCGCCCGTGTAAACGCGTGGTCGCAATGATGAGTCTATTGAGAGGAGTGGAGACGCGCGTGATGGCGCTCTAAAAAAAGGGGAATTTTTTTATTTTCCGGGATAATGTTAAGTGTAAAACTTTTTTTTTACAAGCAGGGAAGTTCATTTCACCCACCCATGGCTTTAAATAAATTGCATTTAATTTTTTTAAATGCATTATTATTATTTTTCTGAAAAAATTGGCAAAATTTCGAAAGTTCAAAGTGATTTGGGCACCTGAAGATATTAATTGATTTAGCTCATATTTTGAACTGTTAATAAGCATGGTAGTCCCCAACTATTCCCACCATAGGCGTTTTCAATTTCCGAAATTCGTGTTTTTCGCTCCACCCTATTGTTCACGTCTGTATGTCGTTACAAAATGACATATATAATTTTTCAACTTATAAAACTTTTCAAAAGAATAAGTAGGTGCAAGGATGCAATGCGCCACTTGTAATCATCTAATGCGCCAGGTTTGGCGCATGCGCCACAGGTTGGCCGCCCCTGTGCTATACACTTGGAAACCTTATTGAAAATTGGTCTTCTGATTACATGAGACAAAATTAATTTTGAAATGCTGAAATAGCTAAAATAGAATTCTTTTTTGAGAATATTAAAAAGAATTGGCTTTATACAATTACTATACTACGTAAAAAATTAAATTTTCAAAATGGGCATTAATATTTTCTAATAGTGGTGCACTTTTTGTCTCTGAAAATGGAAAATACTAAAAGACGACCTATTGGAGACTCCTTTTAAATTTAGATACGAAGTATTTTTGCTCGAAAAGTGTCAAACTTCCCATTAGATCATCTTTTTTAACCTGCCCACTCAACGCAAACTAGATTATGATGCAGTATGACACACACAACATTAAATATGTAGCATCATAACCTGAGCCCTGGGGAAAAAACAAGGGAAACTGTCCAAAAACGTTGTGACTAATGAAATTTTCCAATCGGATGAAAAATGGGCGAGTGCTTAAGAAAGTTTCCTACAAATCACAATCAGACATGCACACTTCCCATGAATCCCGTAGAAAGGATCATTACTACACACAACACTCAATGAAAAGAAAATTGCAAAAAAATCGTTCGTCCCCCCCTCGGATATCCGTTGGGGGCCGAAAGGATTGAATGGGTGTGGACCTCTGATTCACGCTTTCGATGGTCGATGACAATTAAGGGGTGGACCCGTCCGGCGGCCAATTGTCTGCCCGCAAACGAATCACGTACTCGCACGACCAGCCGCACACGCCACGGAGATGGATTTTGATCAAGCGTTCCAGATTTTTGAGCTCATGCTACAGGTAAAAGATTTTACGAATCCATTCATTCGTAATGCTAAGAAAGTTATGACTTTTTTAATAATCAGACCAGCCAACAAAGGGCTTAAGGCCTGTCAAGGAGGGATCGTGGACGACTTATCTATTGGAGACGACTAACGTGCATGAAATTCCCCGTCTAAATTCATTCAATCACATAATAGAAACCTCAAATTTGTCAAACTTATCACACAATCAGTAGAAATGAATTTCATGTCTTTCTAATTCATAGTTCTCTTTCATCAATTCCTCTTTAACTGTCTTCTAAATAAAAGTAAACGGTTTATGTTGATCTTTTCTAATCTTCAACGCATCCATATTCCATGAACAGTTCCAACATCAAATGTCAGCAGCAGAACTCCTATCGTGAACATGGCGTAGTTTGTCCTTTTTTGGACCTTGCTCCATAAAGCCTTAAAATACAATCCTGTCGTTTACACGACAAAAATGTTATAAAAATGTCCACAACATCGACCCAATGTTTTACTTTTATCGTTGATGTTGACGAAACCAAAATAAAATCATCACAGGCCGGTTAAAAATAACACATTTTTGACACATTTATTAAATGTCAAAACTGTCATTTATTGAATGTGTCTTTGAATCGCAACTTTGAATAAACTATGTTCTGCAGCTTGATTAAATCTTTGCAGTAGATCAGTTCCGTGTAAAGAGACAGGTGTACATTCCATGTGTGAAATCCACCAAACCTTACGGCAAATCAGAAAGAAAATGTCGAGTCAAATTTCTAATAAATATGTGGTTGATTTTAGTTTTTTTTGGGGCAAGACCCATACTAGGCCAAGCAAAGCCAGACGCAAGACATACAACGTCATTTAAGAGTTAGCCTTTTTTTATTATTATGTCATAAGTGGCCATATTGGGCAAATCTGTGCCAGACACAAGTAGCAAGCAACAGGACCATTGCTTGACAAAATGGTCAAGCAATGTTTTTAACAGTTAAGTAATAGACATTCAAATGAAAGTTGTAAATGACACAGAAGAAAAAAATAGGCACATAGTAAATTACAGGAATTTTATCTCCACTGCCTACAACTCGCAGGTTGCTTGAGCAATGGGGCTAACCTAGTGATTCGAGGGAATGAGCTACCATGGTTACAGGAAAACAAGAAAAATGCAAACCTAGAGTTTCTTATGAAAAGCTAAATGAAAAAGCATTAGGGACTGTATTTGATGTCCAAAATTCGAGTTTCAACCTACAAAGAGAACTCTCACACTTGAATAAAACTGCCCAGGTTCTAAGGTGCATATGAAGCAAACAGAAATATTACAACTTATTTTAAAATCGTATGAATTTTTTTATTAAATTCCATGATCAAGAGCTCTCTTGCAAATATTTTGAGAAAAAAGTACAATTTTCGTAGATAAAACGAGACACCGGAAAATACATTTTAAAAAATCTAGACATAGTCATACTAAGTACTAAAATGTAACAGTCGATACTATATTCATCATGATTACTTTAGATTTTCGATTTCCAAGATTAATTTTCTTCTTGAATCCCATTTTCCTATTTCTTTTTCATTTTAATTAACAAAAATGTTGATAATGGATATTTTTTTGTGCCTACAAATTATTTTTATTTATGCTTGAATATCCCATTATCCTATTTATTTTTAATTTTATAAACAAAAATGTTGATCAGGTGTATTATTTTCTTCCTACAAATTATTTTTATTTATGCACATAAAAATTAACATTTTAATTTTCTGTAACATAGCTACGAAACAATGGCCAAACAGAAAATAAATCCGATTTCCCACACTCAATATATGTGGAGGAAATATTTTAATTTTTGATCAGAATTTAAAAAATAATGAGTCCCAAATCGTTCGATGAAACTCGTTTTAGTAAATAATCAACGTTGCGAGATTTCTACACAAAAGCTTCAGTATCCTGAATAATAGATATGGATTTTAATCAAACTTTATGCTTCAAATATGCGGCTACGCGTATTCCAACTTTGATTGGAATTCGGATAAAGGAAAATAAGAAGCAGGTTGTATCAGTCGCAAGATTAGAAATTTTTATCAGTTGAAGTTGAATTCGGATTGTATATACAGAAAAACATGTAAATGATATTTTTGTCGGGAAGCAAACGTATGATTAATTTTGGGTTGCAGGACTCCAATTTCAAATTGAAAAGAAAAAAAAACGAATAATCAATAACTATTTGAAATCCTAAATCTAAAGTTCTGAGTTGATCTCAGAATATTTTTTTTAAATGAAGATTTTCAATATTTGTTCCAGGCTCGATTCATATTTCTTCTTTTCGTAAAATATATAGCTAAAATATACTTCCTCAGGCAGCAATTAATTCAAGTATATGTAAATAATTACATTTTTACAATTGACTCCATGTTTTCATCATCTCACATTTAAAATAACTATTTTAATTCTCATTTCTTCAGAGGTACTCATCAGAAAGTAACATTAATGAAGTCTAATGAGGCTCTGATTTCAGATAGTAGCAAAGAAGAAATTTTTTTATATATTTTTTGAAATCATAAGGAAAGAGAGACAATGTAAATTCTTGGAGTTATATAGGAACATTATTTTTTAATTAATTAAAATACATGTAAAGATTAGCATTTTCAAAACAATGACTCGCATCTCTCATTAAAAAGAACACTTTTTAGTTATCATTTCTTTGGACAAACATCCAACGGTAGAATTAAAAGTGTCTATAAATTTGGTATACTTTTGGAACTCTGAAATACGAATATACTAGCACAATAAGACAAATATCTAAGAATGTATTAACGCAATTTTTATCTCTAATATTATAAAAAGGAAGTGTTTGTTTGTCTGTCTGTTTGGGGCCGCAAAATCCTGCTAATTATATGGCACTTACAGCAATGAGATTTGCACGCTGGTAGTCCGAATTATTTGCAATTTTTGGGTCGCAGCGAATTTTAAAATTCAATCTAAAAGATTTTTAAATGAATTTAATAGTTTTTTTCTCCATCGCTTTTTCAAACGCGGATAATTTTTTCTACCCGTGTGACCTTGCAGTCAGGGTTTGGAAACATGCCAAGTTTTTTTCATCCGCAGAACGGGGAGAAAAATATTTTTTTTTCATTTCCGCTTTCATTTTGCGCGGACCAATAAATTTCCAGCCTGAAGATAAATCTTTCAAATGAAGTCAGCTCTTTTTTCTATCTCCTAGACCGTTAAAGATAGAGTAAAAATTTCAACGGAAAATTTTACACCAGATTAATACCTTATACCACGGGCACGGGTAACGCCAGACTAGCCACGCAGTGGCTAGTACTATATACTTTCGGCACTCTTACCACACCATTCTTAGTTTTAGTTAATCAGTTCTAATCTTAAGTCTAGTTCCACTACGCATGTTCAGAATTCCTACTAGAACATTAACACTAATTACGAATGTACAACCTTTTAACAGACGCCATCTACTGTCTCAACTTATACACTTTTTAACAGGATCATATACAGAAAGGTTTACGATAGAATATTTTTCTTCGTTCTCGTCTCATTTTACCATGACTTCGTAAAGTTAGAAACTCCCCATGGAATTGAAAAAGAAGTAAAACCCGTCTGTCTGGACAAAACGACCAGTAAAATCACGCAATTGTAGATATTTCTTATAACTAGAGGTACTAAAGAGAGATATCTATAAACTAAGCGTAAGCCAGCAAACTAATTGAGAACAGATATAGTTTAGCAATGATAGATTTCTAACGTGTATTCAACGCAAAATTGCACACTTAAAATACGAATTTTTAAAAATTATTATGAAAAATGCCGTCTTGTAACGTAATGTTACTTTGTTTATTTCGATTCTAAACATATAACGTACTGTTAGAAACAACAAATTTATACAAGTGTCCATTTCATAGTTATATTTACTTTTGAATCAAGATGCCTGTCACCCAATTAAGATACTGCAAAAACGGAAGCCACATGCATCATGAAATCTGATCTAGAAGGAACCCTTATCACTGAGAGACTGAATAACTCTTCCGGGTTTCTTCTATTTTGAAACTTCGTTATTTCACTCTGTGAATGCAATGGAGAGGAATTTCAAAGCATCTACAGTTTAATCAATAAAGTAATGTAATTTAGAGAAAATTAATTCAACTGGAAAAATTGAGTACGTATATTCATGTCTACTTCATGGCATTAAACCAGCGGTTCCCAACCTGCGGTATGTGTACCCCTGGGGGTACGTGATGGACCAGTTATGGGTTCGCGAAAATAACATTAATAATGGCTCAATAACATCAGAAAAAGGAGTTTAAATAAAAACACAAAAATAGGTTACAGATTTTTTATTAATGTGAAATTACGATATTTCTTTCGGCGTGATTAATATGATGATTCCGTGGCGTAGACGAGTATATGTATAGGTAGACGAAAATTTGTATGTAGTATGTGTATGTAGTATGTTTGTATGAAAATGTAGACGAAAATTTGTATAGGGAATGGCGCTGGTACTTCAGGCATGAAAAAGCACGCGAAAGACTCGAGTCATCAACAATTTAGTTCATGTTGAACTTGTCATCGACCATGTACCATCGGGTTTCGCTCCTCGTGTGTTGATTGTATCATTCGTGTGTTCCTTTTTTATAACAGCTTAAATTGAAATATTTAGTGATTTAAGGGACTTTATATTGAGAGTGTTTTGTGCCTCAAAATGAAAAAGGGGTTGAAAACTGAATCTCAACGAGAGATGCGCAGTTAATATTAGTAAATATTATTTTGATTCTATTTTTACTATTGTTTTGATCTTCCATATTATAAAAAATTGAGGCGCGCTACTTAAAAATTTCATCTTCCTCATAAATAATGAAGCACTTATAATCTTATTTTGATATTTTAAGCTTATATAACATACAACATGCAGTGGTGCAAAAATTATTGCACAAGGGCGCTTCTAACCCACGGCACTGGGTAGGTGTAGTGAAGAGAGGGAGTACTCATAAATGAAAAGTTTAATCAAGGAGTACGGGAGAGAAAAATGGCTGGGAACCGTTGCATTATTAGACTATTGGTTAGAAAATTTATACAAAAAAAAATGGCTTGTTTTGTACATGGAATAATTTCGTCCCGTTTCAAATTAGTTATGTTTCGACATATGATTTTTCTATGAAATATGATTACTCTAGTCAGTTTTTCTACCAAATTCAATCCGAGGTAAAAAAAAAAATTTAATAATTTATAAAAATGATCATGTTTATTCGTCTCAGCTTAAGTATACTGCGTTAAATTTCACTTAAGCTTTATTTGTTCACTTTGCATCAAATTAATAATTGGTGATCCCAGCCAGCTGTTAAAGTTTGCAGAATTAAAGAAGTGCCAGATATCTGACGCCTTTGCTTCAAATCTATACCGTAGAAAAATGCAACTACCGTATCGAATGAATCCCAGATAGTCAGAAGAAATCAGTTATAATAATCACCCTGCTTGTTGTAATTCCCTCTTACGTGGCTCTCAAAAGTGGGGCACATTTCTTCAGGTGTGTACAGGATTCACGGTCCGAGGTGCCCGAGTAACCTTTTTCCCATGGGGTTTATCAAACACGGGAGTAACGCTCCAGGGATACACAAACGATATTTTCTGCTTCATCTCCACTCAATTCCCTCCATCTTTTTTCTTTCAAATTTTTTATTAAACTAGGGGCTCCGCCCCCTGCTAGCTTATGCTCGCCAACCCCCTCCTCGAAATAAAAAATACGATATTTGGGTGACCAACTTTTGATTGCATCGAATTTGTTTATTAACCAATTTCAAAAATAATTGTACCGTAAGAAAAAGTACATTCTGAGGTATACTGCGATATTTTCAAAATTAAAAACTAATGGTAATAAGATATAGATATGACAGTTTTAAGAAAACAGTAACGAAAATGTTCCGACTTTTCCCGAATTTCAAGTATTATTCAATTGTATTATCAAGAACCAAATTTAAATTTCTAAAAAACTCGACGAGCAGCAAAAATTTACGTTCAGAGGTAGTCTTTAAAAAAAACCTCACGGCTGAAGAGTAAAAATTTGTATGTGTTTTGCTCACTCGCGGAAGAAATTTCGCTTTTTCAACTTTGACATTTAATAAACCCTAAACTAATAACCGCATCGGAAAAAGATCTTTATAATTGTCCCGGGAACACGATGAAGAACAAACCATGTTGATTTCATATTTTTCTGATTTGTACTTTATCGAGAAACCGTCTAAGAATCGAGCTAAACACCACAGTTTTCAATCCTGCAACAGCGGTAGCGGCAGTAACATTTTTTTACATAGAGACTAATAGCAGAACTGTTAGGAAGACCACATTTAAGTTAAATCTTGAGGAATATTTTATTTCAACAGTATATCGTTGACTCGTAGATTAGATGGTCTGTTTATTTGGAGTTAAATGACGCAAGGGACATATTTGGCCATGCTGCGCCAGACGTAAAATCGTCAACAAGAAATTGACTTGGAAACACACACAAGGACGTTTTTACTGTCACAGAATAGTACACGCAATGAGAGGATCGAACCTTCGCCGTCGACAACTCGTAGGTTGCTCTCTGGGCATACCCAAAGCCTCGACGGTCCCTCGTCTTACAAGTGAAACGCACTAATTTAATACGTTCACAAACATAAATTTTTTAGTTTCCTCTACCAGAGTATGATGATCTTTAGACTGATAATCCCCACGTTGTTACTTTTTTGCATGAAAATTAGACTTCTTAAGAAACATGCTTAGTGCTTAGAATTTCCCCCTTAGGAATTAGAATAATATTTATAGAACTTAGGGATTAGAATTTCCCTCTTCATTAAAACATAACTATATATATATTTTTTTACGAACTGTGCTTTACTTGTAAGCCGCATTATGTTCTCAGCACCAGTCTGATGCCCCAACAAAAATAATGGGAAAACAATATACAGAACAAAACTGGATCCGTACTTTCCCAGCGAAGAATCTACATATATCTGACTTAAAAGCCCATGCATATGCGAAGCATGAAAGAAGGTGCTAATAAAGTCCCAAAACAGTAGTAATGCACGCCTTCGAATAACTTGCCCTTCCCTCGCACGGTACAGAGAACAGGGGAAAAACTTCGTTAAAATTCACGCAAAATCCAAAGAACAGAGACCGGAAACAAACCATTCCAAAATGCTGCCACGCAGATATGAACTCGCCAAACGATATCTCGCCCTTCCCACCCCTTAGAGTAAACACACCAGAACAAAAGCCCCTGTAACGTACTCAGGTTTGCAAACACACAGAGGATATAAAAATAAAAATCTACAGCACTAAAAAAGAATAAAAGCGATGGAATATACAGTCCACGTAGCTTGTATCTATGCATTCAACCTCTAACATCCCCATAATCCGCCTGGAAAAGGCAAAAAAAATTCTTTCTTGGTGTGTCAGTTTTTTATAAGCCTTCAGACGCCCAACGTTGTTTATTTCGGACGATAAATTTTTACGCTCGTTTTCGATCGGCCACGACGGAGGAATATTCGAACCGTCGCCATTTTCTGTGTTCAGGCGATAGTTTTGCAAAGCTTCTGGAAATGAACTCTCGATTTCCACGTGGGAAAGGAATCGGGTGGAAAAGGAAAAGAACACACAAAGAATCATATCCATTCTATGGCACATTGTTTTTTCTTCCATCCTAAAATGGACCCCGGAATTTTTCTTTTTCCATCTCTGGAGCTTCCACGAGCTTTGGCTTATTTTTCCATCATTTCACTACGGACTGGGGGAACAGCAGGTTATTTTTTCGCGTAGGTTTTCAGTTATGTTGAAATCGAATACCCCGAGTGATAATCCGTGAGAGTTTTACATTGTGTGTCGAGCAGAATTCTGAGATGTGGATTTAACCTTTTATGATGCAAAATTTTCCTTCTTTAGAATAATGCCAAAGGATCTTTGAATTCAGAATAGAATATCTTTTCTCCTTTACTTGGCATTGGATTTTTCTCTCATCAAAATAAGAAATTGCAGTTTGCAATATTTAATATATTGATGGGAGATGACGGTGATTCCATTCATGGTTTCAAAGACTTGTTTTTTTATTTTTCCATCTGACCATAGTTTAAAATTACGAGGTGTCCTCGGGAATTACCCTTCGGGATTGACCGACGCCATTAGCCCCTTGTGTTGCTTCAGTGGGACAAAAATTCAACTATCCACAACCTACCGTTACTAGCAACTGCGTATTTTTAACCAATACTGCTTTACCAGTGTTGATACTCTGACCTAGTTTTATTACTACCATGAAATATTCAGAGATGGTGGATTCAACTACTTTATTGTTTCAGTGCATAAAAGATTGAAAATTATTCATTATGGCCATACAAGGGCAGAATTTGATTTACTTAGCGTTATACTGGTGCACACTTAGAATGGTTTCATGTAGACCTCGTATAAGTACCACACATCCTAGGTGTAACCAGTTTATACATGTCAAATATTCATTCCAGACGGACAAACATTAATGTCTTTTCCCGAATTTGAACCAAGGATCTTTAAATACAGAAGCCAGCAACCTGACCATTAGACCGATTGGTGAACAAAGTGACATGTTCATGCAATGCAATTTAGCTGAGCACAACTTTTTTTCTGTCCTGTAAATAACGCCTAAGAAGAATGTCGCTGAATGTTCATCCTGGCTCGGTACCTTTGTGTATTTCTATAATGGTATTAAACATCTTGTTCTTTTTATCATTAAACATCATCTCGAATTATTTTTATGACAGCTCCACCGCTATGTACCAGTCATAAAGAGGCAAGATATGAACAGCATCTTTTTACAGATTACATTACTTATAACAGCAGAAACACTACCCTCACTTACAATTATCTTGTCAGAAAATGTCTTTTATTGGTGCTGAGACTAAATTTGAAAAAATCATCCTTATAATTCAAGGAAGCGCTTAAAAAATAACGTCTGTCAAAAACATTTCCATGCTTCCGGAGTATTCGAATAAAAACAAAAAAGTAAACGTGTAAAAGATAATATTTATCCATTAAATTTTAATTTATACACGATAGTTTCCAAATCAGACAAACAAAGTTTGTTAGGTTAGTCAATCTTCCAAGCGCTTAGCTATTTGAGTCTAGAAAGTTATTAATGAGCAGTTTTTGTGCATGTGTACATGATTTTTTTCACAAAAACCGAGAATGTAATAAAAAATTACAATGTTTACTCTGTTGTTAAGAGAAACCGACGCACCGTTCTCGAATTACTTATCTAATGGATTAATGGAAGCCAAATGAAGTAATGTAAAAGAATGAAAAAAGATGTAAGTTCGTACGGAAATTGATCATTTTTGTCACATGTCTTTAGAAATATTTTTTCTCCACCGGTTTATCTGTCTGGCTCTCTTCGTGTATCTGAAAAATTACGATGGACGACCTATCGAATTTCGTGTTAAATAAAAGATATTTTAAATATAATAAAAAAGTTAAAGTAAAGGTTTTCTTTCAAAATAAACACTTTTCTGACCATGAATATTTTTTTTAATTTCCCACTTTAATTTTAATTTCATTTGAAAAAAGGCTAACTCATAAGAGCAGATTTGTGTGAGTGTGTGTTTTTTACCTCGTAATTACTTTGTTACTTCATCACTTATTGGATTTCTTTGTATGCTTCAAAATTTTATTTAAAGAGAACCTTTGGAGTTTGAAAAATATCTCTCTATATTAAAAAAATGTTACCGCCTCCGCCGCAGGATTGAAAACTGTGTTATTTAGCTCGATTCTTAGACGGTTTCCCAAGAAAGTACTGATCGGAAAAAAAACAAAATTAACATGGTTTGTTCTTCATCGTATTCCCTGGACAATTCTTAAGATTTTTTTCCGATGCGGCTATTAGTTTAGGGTTTATTAAGTATCAAAATTGAAGAAGCGAAATTTCTTCCGCGAGTGAGCAAAACACATTCAAATTTTCAGTCTTCAGCCGTGAGTTTTTTTTTTAAGAGTACCTCTCAACGTAAATTTTTGCAGCTCATCAACTTTTTTTTTTAATTTCAATTTGGTTCGTGATAGTATTTTTTTGAAATTCGGGAAAAATCGGGTCATTTTTGTTACTTATTTTTAAAACTGCCGTATCTATATCTTATTACTATTAGTTTTTAATTTTTAAAATATCGCAGTATACCTCAGAATGTACTCTTTCTTACGGTACTATTATTTTTGAAATCGGTTAATAATTAAATTGGATGCGATCAAAAGTAGGTCATACAAAATTCGGAATCTTTGGATATTTTCGCTACTTTCTGTTACAACCGTTATATCTACAGAAAAAACCGTTATTTTTAAAATTTGAGAACATCACTGAATACATTACATTACACTCTTTCTTATGGTACAATTATTTTTAAAATTGGTTAATAAATAAAATCGATGCAATTACAAGTTGGTCATACAATTTTCGGAACTTTCAGATCATAATTTCTGATACAAAACTAAAACTGTCATATCTATATCGTATTACTATTAGTTTTTAATTTTGAAAATATCGCAGTATACGTCAGAATGTACTCTTTCTTACGGTACCACACACATTATTTTTAAAATTGGTTCATAAATACATTCGATGCAATCAAAAGTTGGTGACACAAATTTCGTATTTTCTATTTCGCTGAGCATATTTGCGGAGCACATCAGGGTTGTTTTTTTGACTTATCGGGTTTGCCAGATATCAAATTTATCGTAGCAACAGTTGCCATAACAACGATTTCTTTTTATTTGGCGAGGAAAAAGGCTCGCTGTTTTCCCTCTGTTCTCAGACGGTTTACCGAGAAAGTACAAAGTACAGATCGTAAAGTTTGGATATTAAAACGGTTTACTTAAAATTGTACAGGGAACAAGATGCAGAAGATTTTTTACTCATGCGGCTATTAGTTTTGGGTGCATTAAGTGTTAAAGTAAAAAAAAGTGAAATCACTTGCGAAAGAAGTATTGGTTTGCGAAGCAAACCAAACGGGATTGCGTAGCAATCCCCGTGAGTCGGCGAGCGTAAGCGAGCAGGTGGCGAAGTCCTCGATGTGACGTCATGGACTGGAAAGTGAAATCAGGATAATACGAATTATTCAAATGGTTTCACTCTGCGAAAGGAATGTTGGTTTGCGAAGCAAACCAAATGGCATCTGTGAAAGTGAGTTGGTTTGCGAAGCAAACCAAATGGGATTGCGTAGCAATCCCCGGGGGTTGGCGAGCGTAAGCGAGCAGGGGGCGGAGCCCCCTAGTGTTTTAAAAACCCATTATACACTCTTGGTTGTTTTATGTAATTTACGAAAACAAATTTTTTTAATATTTTTGTGACTATAATCTGTGTTGCATATTCACCGAAATTAAAGTTTATCAATAAAAAATGAAGAAATCAAGTTTTACAAATTATTTATCGGAAACATAAGTCTCCCTTTCCTACAGTTGATTAACTTTTTACAAAACTTTAACTATGGTAGAATTTAGTAAACTGCTTTACTATACTTGGGTAACTTTTTTAGCAAAAAATCGCTTTTCATCGATCGAATAAAATTAACGTTCTTTTCCAACAGCATTTAAAAAATCCCATAGATGAATTTTCATGATCAGAGATTAAAAACATAATATATTTAATCGTCTGTACAAAACTTATAATTCCACTAAAGTATGATGTAGAAATTATTTCAATGTTTTAATAAAAAGTATGCTTTTTTTTTAAATTTATCCAGTACATTCTTTACTTTTGTGTACCAAAAAGTGACCATAGAGCTATAAAACATGCCTAGTTAATCCACTTTACTTTCTTCTGATTAATTTACTATGAATTATTTCGCCTGGTTAATTTACGTTAGACTATATTTAGATTACTTGTTTTATTACAATTACTTTTCAGCTAAAATTTTAACAAATTTTGTCCTCAATTCAATGAGTTGGTAGTTATAGCGACCAGCTTTATTTGAATCATTCAGGGTAAAGTTGGCTGCTTTCAAATTTCTATATCCTGTAAATTTTAATGACAGCACTATTATATAATTTAGCAGAGAGTCACTATAAGGTGATTTTGCTACATTAGGGCTAGTCAGACCGGGATCTTCGACTTAAAGTGGATTCCAAACAATTATAAACATGTCAAAACTACCAGGTAATGACAAAATGGATTGTCTAAACTATTTGGATTAAGATTAGAATAAAATTGGGTCGAAATTTGTTCCGTGATTTTCATAATCTTTGAAATGAAATGGCGAAAGGTGGACAAGAACCATCGATCTGAAATATCAATACTAAATACAATCCACGGTCTTAATCTATAATTCAATAAACAAAGAAATTGACTGTCGGTATTAATATTAAAGTAGAATACATCATTTTCTCTGCCAACCAAATCAAGATCTTCCCGTTTTTCTTATCTTTAAATCTTATGCTCGTTTCCTTCCGACTTCCATTCACTTTTACAAAAATGATCAACCTCTGTATTTAGAAAAGCGCAACTTCCTCATTTCCACCCTCCATAGACCGGCGAATGGGAACTTTTGGTGAAAAGGTTCCAGTTTCTTCCCAGATTTCACCCCCTCTGCGTACTCACAAATCCCGAGCTCCGGGGGTTTGTTATCTCTTTGAGAAATTCGATCCACCCTTCGAAGCAGTTCTTGGGGCAGGGGAAGCCTGCCACGTTATTTTCGAACTTCCTTTTCCGATAGCTCCTATTTCTCGAACAGGATGAGATTTTGCTCGCTCATAAAAATGAAGCGCGTCAACGTGGTACTATATTCTTGCATTTTTCCACCCGCTACCCCAAGACGACATAAGGCAGAACAACGTTTTTTTAACATTGTGTTGTTGTTTAGTTGGTGTGGTAAGCGACATTTTATGTAGTTGGAAAGCTGATGTGGTAAGCAAGTACTACTTAGTGTAGTCAATAGGCTGGCTTTGTTGGTGTGGGAGGTTGAATTTTGTGTGGTTTTTATGAACTTAATCTTTCTTAAACTGAAGTTTGTATACTCGGTAAATTGTAACTCTCTTTGTGTAATTGGTTACTTGAGCTAGATGCATCTTAAAGCTGTAGCCATGTAAGCGGTTTTCAAAATAGTTCTTGCTAACGTCAGAAATTTCGTGCACTAATTTTTTATGTTAAGGTTTTTTTTAGTTAATGAGCTAAGGCATGTGAAAAAAAAATTTCTAGATTTCTTCTAAGCGCATTGTCTAAGACGCCTGATAGTAAAACTGCATCCCCTACTGTCTGCTGGTTCTTGTTCCAAACTTTTTTACGGAATCTATTATTACAGCGCACTAAATCTATACAACCAAAACAAAACAACGGAATAAACTGGACGTACGCAACACACTTCGGATGTCATTGTCTCCTATTACCCCCAGATGAAACCATATCGTTGCAAAGAAACAAGCTTAGGGTTCTCATTGATTTAGCGTTCTTGTGAGTTAAAATGTCAAATCACTTTTATATTCATTGTTTGGTGTAACTGTATTTTATTTTGAAGGCATGTTTAAAGACAATTAAATTAAAATTGTTAACTCAAAACAATCTAAAATATAAACAATCGACGCTTCCATACCATTTCAAGAATCCTAATCATATCTTCAAAGCGTTTTTCATATAAAACTAAATTAATTTGTATTTCAACCGGGAATTTGGATAAAAGGCACTGAGTAGAAAATACACAACTAACGCTCATATGTATTTATATGAAATTAAGTCTAAGAACATAAAACATAGTCGTCTGATACACTGCACAGCTGAATTAAAAAAATTATTAAAGGAATATAGTGTAAAAGTATGAAATTCGTAAGCAGTATTAATTTTCAGTCTACATAAATTCATTAGAAACTAGTAAAACATTTACGAGAGGTGTACCAGCGTAACAGTAATGGAATGCAATCAATGAGTATTTGAATTAGCATTAATAATACTAGTGTCGATCTACATCGATCAATGGTTCTAAATCACGAGATACAAGCACGCAGACTTGCACGCACATTGCTCATATGTGGACGTCGTGGATTCTCTTCCAATAGACAAATATATGAAATTAAATAAAGGGACATACACGACTCAAACAATGCTTTCTCAAAAAGATATTATCTGCTTTGAATTTTGTTCTTCATTTCAGCATGATACGAGTTATAAATAAAATAAATAGTTGTAGAATATACGACAAGTTATTGTCTCAAAAACACAAACTAAATGGATCGATACAGATTCTTTCTGTTTATTGTAATGAATTTAAAAATTTTCTGTAGTTATTGTTCCTATGGTGGGTTGTGACGAAAAATAAAAAAGCAATCAATTTCAACACATAACAAGACATTTAATCAGATTTAATCTTTTAGAAAAATACAGCGACACAGCTGAATTCCGTGAATTGGATTTCAAATAACTCGAGTTCCACGCTAGTCTTGTGAATCGTGACGCATGTCTGTCGCCAAGAGCCATCTTTTTATTTTATACAGAAAAGTTACCCCAACTAACCCTAAACTCAGGAACTAAAACAAAAATTAATAAAAGGCCCCAAGCATAACGGTGGATTTTCTTTATTGGTTATATCTTTTGATGGCACTCACTTTCCATACCTATTGAAAACTTATTCAGGGTGGCAACAAAATCCTTGAAAAAATTTTCCTCGATATTATCCTGATATGGTCTCACAAAAAATTACCTGATCTTACAATTTCCGAAGAAATGTGATCCGTAATTGATATCGATTTACAGTACCCACACAATATTTTTAAATATTAAGGGTTAGAGGTGGTAAAAGGATAATTCTCAACAAATATTTGTATTTTTCTTTACAGATTAAATGATTATTGATTAAATTAATTATTGATTGGTGATTATTGATTAAATGATTACAGATTAAATTTTAATTGTTATTGTAAGGGTTGGTTGGAACCCTAAAAGGAACGCTTACAATAACAATTGAAAACACTGGAGAAAAAAAAAATATTTTGATTATGAACTTCTGACACTTCCGATTTTACGAAAAAGAATTAACAATCACAGTCAAAATGTTTTTTATTTTTCCTCATTCATTCCCTGAAATGGAATAGGTCAGGAAATGTAATCTGTTCGTTTTTTTAGCGCGAAGGGAAGAAGATGCAATCTGTTTCACGAGACGTCACAATCTCATGCGAAAATATTAAAGATATATTCAATTAATTATTTATTTAAAGAAAATCATATTTATAGGTATCGATCTAAGCTGAATTTTTCCTTAGATTTCAAAACCGTTGAAATTTTTACTCTACCTTTAACGGTCTAGGAGATAGAAAAAAGAACTACACAACTAAAGTTAAAACTTTTTTTTTTATCCTGCTGGAAAATCATTCCTCTGCGCAAAATGAAAGGAGAAACGGAAAAAATAAATTTTGAATCTACCGCGATGAAAAAATTTGGCATGATTCCAAAGCCTTCCGGCAAGGTCACGTGGGTTGAAAAGTCTAGTTTCCGGTGTTTCTTCTCTCTCCGGTACAAACGCGTTAAAGGACCCGTTGGAGAATAAAACTATTAAATTCATTTAAAAATTTTCTAGATAGAATTTTAAAATTCGCTGCGACCCAAAAATTGCAAAAAATTTGGACTACCTGTTAGCCAAATCTCATTGCTTTTAGTTCCATAGATCGTCAGGATTTTGCGGCCGCGAAACAGACAAACAGACAGACTAACAAACGCTTCCTTTTATAATAGCAGAGAAAACTGCTGAAGAATTTCATTTTAGCGGTGAGTTGAGTTTTAGCATGTGAGCGGAGTCGCTACTGTAAGATCTCAGATGGGTAAGTCACGTGGGTTTACGAATCGACTTGGTCCGGTTGACTATCGAAGCGCAGATTAGTTTTTAATAGCGCTGTATAAACAATTTAACATGGAATAAATTATTCCATGTTAATATCTGGCTTCTTTTGAAGTACTACGTGAAGTTCTTCAAACGTATCAAGATCCGTCTATTTCATTGGAAGGTCGATGACAAAGTCCCGCAGTGGTTGATTTTGAATTGTTTCTTCCCATTTGGTGACATTCGTCTCTATGCAAATCCTTTCGATTTCTGTGCAACGTACATTAGCAAAGTATGAGATATCTGTGTACTAAAAGTGCGATCAAGATCACTCTCCGCAACACTGTCAGCCAACTTTGTTCACAGACCGAAATTCACCGAGCTGTTTTCGAGAAGAATCTGCGATCACCACTAGAAAAGAACAGTTGTTGGAACAACAATCGAACGAGAGCGGAACGGGGGAGGAGGTGGCAAGATATCCCGAGAGCAAACAGCAATTGACAGAACGACACTGGCAGGTGAACCGCCAGTGGCAAAGATTGAGAACTTGAATGGCGCTCTTCAAAAACCGCGAACACAATCGAATAATGCTTGTCACCTTCCCCCTGAGAGTAAAGATCGGGGAAGAAAAGTGGCCGAGAGAAGAAAAAAATCTATCAATGGGAATGTCAAATGGAGATGGATGAAGGTTGGTGGGAAGTGTTTTACACAACGAATTAACGAAAAAGAATTCCAGAGAAGAAATGATGTCATTCGTTTCGTTTTCCGATTTTTTATCTGGTATCGGAAAAGTCCCATTGAAAAGGATGAGTCACGGAATAGTTTGTGGATTATTCCATCAAGGTTCGTCTTACATCGATAAATATGTTCTTGTCAGCAAAGAGTAGCGTTGCGAGGGTTTTGCAACAAAGCAGTTGAATGGAGACATTTCGGAGGTGAGCGCACAATGGGAGGGCTCTGAATGGAAATCTAATTGAAATTTTGACGTTGAAATATGCTGTACAGCAAGGAAAAGAATGAAATTTGATTAAATTCCTCGGAATGGGATACCGTTTGATGTTTTCATTTTATTTGAGAAAAAAAAAAGAATTAGTGAAAAAATACTTCAGATGGTGGAAAGGATTTTACTGCATGTTACACGAAAAGGTGCCATTTGCAATCTTTGCTTTCAATTCTGATCCTGAGTTTGTTTGTTAAGCATTAAACAAGGATGGAAGTTAAGAAGCAACAAATAGCTTACAGGCCGATGTGGGTTTTTGCATTGCGTACCTCAAGAAAGTTTAAACAATAACTAAACTATTTGATTTTTTGAAAGTGATGATGCGATATATTTTTCCGTTTTTGTCGTTGCATTATATTGGGTTGATTCAAAACCTTATACCCTACAATAAGGGACCGGATAGCAAGATGTGATGGTATAAGAGAAAAAATACATGCTTTCATAGGGGGATGGTCCCCCTCGTACTGCAATTGCACTAGCAACCCTTCTGGGCATACTTTCTATAAGGTTTTGATACACAGCAAAGGGTATTTGTGTCCGGTCCAGCTGCAAGAATGTCGCCAGCTCAGCTGTAGATTTCGGATGTGGTTCCCTGGTCCGTAAGCGTCGCTCTAACGCGTCCCACAAATGTTCTATGGGGTTTAGGTCGGGACTATGAGCAGGCCAGGGAAGACGTTTTACATCCATATCTTGATACCACTGCCTGACAGAGGCTGCAACATGACATGGAGCGTTGTCGTCCTGGAAGTAACATTCCTCCATTCCATAAAATTGCCAGTGCGTAGGAAGAACCTGAATGTCCAAAATGTTCGTGTATGCGTCGGTGTTCAATTTACCAGGAACATGCAAAGATCTCAAGCCATACCACGAAAAACACCCCCAAAGAAGTAGTCGGATTTTATGCAAATCCGCTGGCGTCCGGTCCATTATTGTAGGGAAATGTATAGGACCCACACATCCGACTCACCATAAAGGCAAGGGGAGACAGGTCATAATAATGCACGTGCAAATTTTTTTAAGTATAAAAACGTTGATTGTACATTTATTCAATTGTTATTATTATTGTTAATATTGATATCTATGCGTTTATTGAAGAGTTTTAGTCACAAAATGAAATTTCATCTGAACATCAGTGCAGTCTCAATATTTTAAAATATAGTAGAACTCCAATTATCCGGATTGCTTTGAGAAACCAAAGAAATCAGCAAAATCCGCATTTTAAATGTTTCTTATCTTTGAATGATAAAAACGAAGAAGACGAAGTTGAGGACATAAGAATCATCGTAGTGAAATTCCTGTATGTTCCGAGTGCAGTGCTGGTGTGTGATTCTTTGGACCCTGGATTCCAGATTATCAGTGACGAACTCGTTCAAAAAGGGAGAGAAGAACTCCTCGATAACCCCGGAAGATGTCTACGACATTTCTACTCAACCAGACATGGGAGCGTCAGCTAGTAAGGCATTGAGTGCCTTGACTCAGCACTAAAATGGATTCCGCAACAGCCTGAGTGCCACCATCTACAGCTACTAACATACCATCAAGCGCATGCAAGACTTAGCTACATGAAAACGAACAAAGACATCGAAACAAATGACTTGGACCGATATGTTCAAGCAATGATACATTTTAATACAGGATATAAGTACTAAATGCAAACAAAATTGTTTCAATTGTCATTAAATTACATTATATGCAAAAGCAAAATTCGTTTTATATAGCATTAAGAAATAACCTCTTATTTATGAATAATCCAATTATCTGGATATTCGATTATCCGGATGGGGTCTGGTCCCAACTGATCCGGATGATTGGAGTTCTACTCTACTTTATTACCCACACAAATTTTATTACAATATGGCTACGCTTCGTTGAACACAGGACAGGCAGAGTCAAGTATTAGATATACGCATACAAAAAAGGTTTTAATGACACAGGAAAGATAGAAATACATCCATAACGCACAGGTTGCTAGCTCAAGGGAATACGCTAAGCCAAGGATGAATATGGATGACAGTATCAAATATAATGGATTAATGAAGTCAATGTATCAAAACTCTTGTGTCACTATATCAAAACATTTGAATTACTCGAATAAATTAAGGTGTGTGTAATAAATTATTAATTTTAGTTCGTGGAACTACCACTGCTAACTTATTCAGATAAAAGATTATTTCTCCTTGTGATGTAATAACTATTACATCGAGTCCAAAGTTCGCACATCATAAGGTTGCATGCTCAAATCAAATTTAAGTCCAATTCCATTTCTATTTAAGCATCTATTTATTAACAAAGACAGGACTATAACACAATGACAATGAAACAAAGAGAATGGATAGGTCGATTCCAACGTATTCTCCCTTCGACCACGTTCCAAATCAATCTAGCGAATTTCCCATCGGGTAGTGAAGATGCGCGTTTCAAATTCCCTTTCATAGGGATCATCACAAGATCTGTGGCTAAGTTGCCACACTCCTAACTGCATAAACCATTTGACATACATTAATTTTAGATAAAGTAAGTTTTTACTACTTTTCCCCGGCATTTTTGGGTCCAAACAAAAAGGACAGGCTTCCGAAATCAAAGGGAGCCGCATCCAAACGCTGCCCACCGGAGGGGGTCCAAACAAAAAAAAAGCATAACTTTCCGCATAATCTCACAACCGTACGAGACTTCTCGTGGCAGGTAGACCCTCAATTATGGCCGATTCCCCTACGTCACCGGAGCCGACGAGTCCTCTCGATCGAAGAAAACGGCTAATCGGAAGACCATCTTATGCCAGGTAATCTCGGTGACTTACTTACGGCGGAGTGGAGAAGAACCCTCACAACCCAAAAGAGCAGCACTCCAGAAGTACTCGAAAGAATGTGTGCACTCCGAGAGAGAAAGGGAGCATCTCCAGAAGAAAGGTTAAAGGGGCCCCACTTCCAGAAATATGAAGTGAGCGGCCACAACAAAGGTACCCCGCTTGTGAAAGAAGAAGGAAAAGAAGAAAACGATGAAGTGGAAAAAAAAGAGGGGCGGGACGAGGCACCCCGGGGCAAGCCGAGTTAGCATTCCCCCTCACCCATTGAGCAAACAGAAAAGAATCAACCATGTCACGGAATTTTAGGGGCAGATCCGACTTCAGTGCATTTTGAGCTAAAAACGATGATCCTTTGGAAGATTTGAGCCTTTCATTAAGGGTCCTATGTGGATATTTGGTTTTGCCCCTTGAACCCCAAAGAGGAAACTTCGTTATTGTGACCGTGGGGTTAAGATTTACAAGTGTTCAATGAACAAATCGGTATGTTTTTACCAAGCCCGATCACTGATATCACGGCATTTGGTACTACAAGGGGTGAACTAACGCCTATTCGTGCACCCGCTGTGGATGAGCCACCGCTAACAATGACAACCACTAATGAATCCATAGTTTCAATCGAGAATTTTGACCATATTTGAGTTTCAAGGGGCAAAACTAAAGGTCTACGCATCAACTGCAATTCCACCATAGTTAAAAATAAGTTTTTTGTTTTATATGTAAAGACTTAGGCCCGGTGCACACATACGGTTTTTCAATGTGAGGCTCCGCTACGGCACCGAAGCCCACATAACCATGAAATGACTCAAGTACTCATTTCGCGCCATTTGCGAAAAATATTCTATCGTGTTTATTTCGCTTACTTGGTGTACAAAAAAGTATACAGGGTGGTCCCGAATTCATGGTACAAACTTTAATGGTAGGTACAGGACATTGTAACAATGATTTATTGTATAGGAATGTATAGTCGCAAGTGACGCGGTGAGGCGTAAACAGGGGAAATAAAAGGAAAGAGAAATGGAGTGATCGGTTGGTATCATTGCCGGTAGAGGGCAGTAGATGTCTAGCCGCTGTTGAACATCGACTTTTTGATTGGCCCATACTTACTACCCACGCGGCTCACTGGCGGAAGCTATCTTATTTTTCTGAAAGAAGTGTTACCACAACTGCTGCATGATGTTCCGATCGCCATTCGTAACCGCATGTGGTTTCAGCACGATGGGGCGCCAGCACACTTCAGCATTGATGTACGGAATTACCTGAATGCCACGTTTGGTACTCGATGGATTGGGCGTGGTGGACCAGTCCCTTGGCCACCCCGATCTCCCGATTTATCGAGCCTCGATTACTTTTTATGGGGACATCTAAAGCATCTTGTTTATGAGACTCCAGTTGACTCAGATGAGGATCTCGTCGCTCGCTTATCTGTAGCTGCTGCAGGTGTGCGTGAAATACCAGGCATCTTTGAACGTGTACGCCAATCGCTCCACCGACGCTGTCAAGCATGTATCGATACTGGTGGACGCAATTTTGAACAATTACTGTAAACATGACACTTGTCAACAACGCTTTCAATAAAATCTTTGTTTTTCCTTTCGGCCGTTATTTCCCCTGTTTTCGCCTCACCGCGTCACTTGCGACTATACATTCCTATACAATAAATCATTGTTACAATGTCCTGTACCTACCATTAAAGTTTGTACCATGAATTCGGGACCACCCTGTATTTTGAAACAAAATAGATGTTAATGGATACAATAATTTTTTAATTATTATTTATATTCCATTTATATATGAAAACAAGGTACTTCAGAACGGAGACGCTTGTGTGGCGAGCTGAGGCGCCGTGAGGAACTGCGGTACAAATTACACGTAAGTTGGACGTGCGTCGCCGCAGCGGTGCCGGGGGCTTGTGTGCACTATTCCATTGGATCTAATGTATCTCAGACCGCACTTACGTTGCGACAGCGGCGCCGCACGTTGAAAAACCGGATGTGTGCACCGGGTCTTAATGTATTTCCCTCCATGCTGCAATACGGAGGATTTTACATTTATTCAGTAGAGGGCAGCTTTTTTTTTATCAATAGCTATTTATCTCATAGGAAAACTGGGTGTCATCAAACTGTACTTTTTCTTCTAAAATAATGTGTAAGATGGTTGGTTGATTGAGTTGGGCTTTATGACAGAAGAGTCCTATTGGGTCGCGACGTCCTAAACAATGTCATGTAAATGGATACACACATGAGGAAAGTTTTACTGACACGGAAAGGAGAAACACACCCAGGGAGGAATCAAACCAGCGCCTCCTACAGTTCGCAGTATGCAAGATTGTACATATAAATGCAATTTGCACCCAAAAGTGATTACCGTGTGCTATCAGTGATATATGAACAAAATGATCCTCTCTCCTGTCACCATCTTTTCGAATATCCTATTATCAAGATATCAAAGTTCAAATATCCTTCAAAATAATTATTTCCAAACGTGAGAATGCCGTGCAGGGCTATTTAAAGGACAAACTAAGAAACTTAACTGTCGAATTAATTCAGATTAAGGGTTTAAAATTATCTCTTGAATAAGTTTCATAAACAAAATCAGAATAAAACTTTTCAACTTTGGAGAAAATTAACTCAAAACCCAAATTTAATGCGATTCCATAGCAAATATACTGATCACAACACTAATCATCCAATGCAATTACACTCAACATTGTCAATAACCGAGAAGAAAAGTTCACAACTCAACACAAACGCAACGAGAAATACAAATAAAAAAAGTAAACTTTAAATTAGAGCCAAAATATAAAAATCTATGTAACATTTACCTTTCTATTTGAAATCTGTAGAATTCGTTAAGATCTTTAGTACAAGTTCACAAAACAAAAAAGTAAAAACTTTATCGAAGAGCCAAAAGATAAAAATCTAAGTAAAATTTACTTCTCTATTTGAAATCTGTAGAATT
The DNA here is from genome assembly GCA_947359465.1 of Metellina segmentata. Lineage (NCBI taxonomy): Eukaryota > Metazoa > Arthropoda > Arachnida > Araneae > Tetragnathidae > Metellina > Metellina segmentata. Next base: position 59,467,646 of record OX375875.1, read on the forward strand.
CGTTAAGGTCTTTAGTAAAAGTGTTTTATATTTCAAGAGCGAGTTCGATTTTCTTAGAATCGTTTGTAAAAGGAAAAAATCAAAATCTTCATTTTGAGCTTTTGTGTGTGCTCGAGTAGGTATGAAATGAAATATTTGTTTAAGGTGCCTGCCTACCTTCGGAGTATTTTTTTTAAATACTTTAAATTTTTACTCGATTTGTACTTTATACCATCAAATACTTTAAAAAACTATGTAGAATATATAAAATAGCTAAATATTAATTTTAGTTTTCTTATTTTGGCATAAATTATGCATGAAAATTGCATAATAAAAGCTTTTACGCAAAACATTATAACTCAAATTTGAGTAAAGGAATTTTTGTTTTGTAAACTTTATTATTCTTATAAAAATATGTTTTAGGAAATTCACTATATATATGCCTAAATCTATTTATCAAAAAAAGTTACAGCACTAAACGTAAAGAGAATTAAAAACTCACCGAATTTTATTATAAGTTTCAAACTTTACTAATCATAAAATAAAATATATTACACCTAGAGCCAAAAAAATAGTGGAACTCCTTAATTATATCCTATAGAGTATTCTATCAAAGTTTCACATAAATACACTTTTAATATTTTGAGTTATAATGTTTTGCGAAGAAGGAAAATGTCAAAAATCTGATTCCGAGAAAAACGCAAAAGAATTCAAACATATGAACATACCATTTATAACACTATATTTAACTTCAAAATCCTCCTTTTTGGTAATGTTCACATTCTTTTTCATTCAAAACAGTTATTTTTTTCTTTCTTAAGGCTTTTATAAAATTTTTCTACGCTTCTGAGCAGTAGATGTACCGTGATTTTTAGAATCTCGAATCCGACACTGGTCTAATATTTCACATCCTTTCTCGGTGAAGTAACCAGGACTTAGGATGTTGAACCTTTTCAAAACATTTAAACACCCTTTGTACCTATCGTTGAACTGAATAACCGCATCATATGCCCCTAAGTTAACAGTTTTCAGGCTAACGAAAACCTCTTAAAAACACCCATCAATAGTTCCAAGTCAATAACTCTGTTTCCATAGCCAGGATCACTGATTTCGATGTTGGAAATGGAAGACTGAAGTTTGGTTGAACTAGCAGTCTCTACAGATTCTAAAGAACATTCGTTCTTCTTCTTTCTGTTTGTAAAGCGGTTCCCTCTAAATCGTGACTTTCTCTTGCTAGCGATACTTTTTGGTATATTAGCAAGAGAAATTCAAATCAAAGGACTTATATAATCGCAATTGAAAGCTTTGATAAACAACAGAAATCTCACGTGAATTGTAAATGTAATCAAATTCAAAACACAACTCTTTTCATGTCAGTTATCTGTATAAAATAGTGTTGACAGATTTATTTGAAGCATATTAAGTATTTCAATGAACAATAATCTCACCTATTTTAAAAGAATTTAATACATATTAACAATTTATAGTGCTTGAACTGACTTTTTACTCCACTTTCGTCAGCACAACATTAGTTTCGGTTTCTAAAACTGCCACCGCTTCGTATTAAAATACCTGTAACTTGGGTTCTAGGTTAGATAAAAACAAAATTTAAACTGATTTGGAAAGCTAAAAATATGCTCTTTAATATACAATAAGAAAACGAAAATCGAATTTTTGACTCAAAACGACGTTTTAAAGGTAGGCAGGCACCTTAATGAAACAAAACCCAAATCATTGCGTCAATAACCAATTCCTTTCTGACCCTAATCACAGTGGCATAACCAGAAGGGGAGACTTTTGAAGGGCTCAAGCAGTCAACCCTTCCGAAAGTATACGTCAACTATTTTTATCTCTTAACAAAATAAATATTGTAAGCGAATTGAATATTTTTGTGAGATACTCTTCAAGAAACAAAAATTTTACAAAATTAATACTTTATTAAAGTAATCAACTGAGAAAGATGAAAGCATGAATATTTTAAATTTGTTTTCACACTGACGTAACTACATCACGTAATCCATATTGTATAGCCCAACACTCCAAATGTTACAGAAAAATAGATTTCGAGAAACATGATTTGAATGCGCATTTAATTGCCATAAATATTTGGCGAGCACAATCATTGTGAAGTGATTTCTGTACTCAGATAAATCAAGCTGCTTCAATGTTCATGCTCATGCAATCCCTTACTAAAAAATCTGGGTAAATAACCTGGTGACGAAATATTACATCACAAGGGCAACTTTTTGCAACAAATGCAAATTTTTTTTCACACGTTCTACGCTGTATGTAAAGTACTAAAACCAAAATTCTTCCTACATGGGGTGTATTTTAAGTGAGTTATAACCGCAACATGAATGCAACTTTTTGCATAAATGCAACCCCCACCTGCAGCTTTTAAAAATCAATTTATATGAAATTAATATTCTTGATAATCCAGAGGAAACTTGCATAATCGACTGCAGAGTTTGCAAGGGAGTGTCGATCATCAATATGTTGTTCGCCTTGTAGAGGACGTTTTAAAATCTCTGAATATTGAGATAAAGAATTTTGCGCTTCTGCTATCCGATACAACACACTATATGACTGCGGCTGGCTCAGTTTTTCAATGTTAAAGAAATTCCTGGCCAAGGATTGGCCATTCAACGTTCTTCTGTATTTAATGATGTATTATAATACTGTTATACACGACTAAAATTGTCAATATATTTTGCATTTTTTCATTTTTTACGAATAATTTTTTTTTAGATTTTAGTGTATTAAAAATAAACGAAACGTTAGGGAATGATAAATGCAACTTTTCCCATTTTTACTGCAACAAAAAAGTTGCCCTATACATCACATACTGGTACATGAGTCCTGACACCGACGTCATAATGTTATAAACATGAAAAGCGACATACATAGATTTTAAATATAGGAACAATGAACTGTACATCATATAGTCCAGAAAAAATTACCCCAAAATTGTCCTCCCCAGTACTGAAAAAGAAGATACGCTCCCAAAGTATTTCTTCTTCAGGTAACAAGACATTTATCGGAATCACCAAGGTGGAATCTGAGCAAATAGGCCTGAGTGACAATAAAGCCTATTCTACCTTTGGAAGCAAAAGTTGTAACTTTTTTGGAGATCTTTCTGAAATATTTATGGTCATTCGGCTCCTGTTGGAACTGAAAAAGTGCTAATATACACCACTGTAACTCGAAGATTCGCACCTTTCGGCTTGGGCTTCCCTTTTTGTCATATTCAAGCAATATATCAGACGAAATATAATATATAAAAACACACAGCGAAACATCAAAAATATAATAAAGTCCAGATCTTCAATTTGCATAAAAATTGGGTTTCTAACCTAGAACCCCTTCCAAGATGAAATTCTGGTTACCCTATTGGTCCAATCATGCGACAGTTGTTGTCGGTACCGATCCGTAACTCCACCGAATCCTTTTCTGCAAACCCAGCGTCCCGCCCAAACCATCCGTCCCCTTCCGCGAGACCCCTCATGTACAACAAGCAGCCCTCTTTTCGGAACGTACCCTTAACCCCTGGCCCTCATTCGGAAACCACAGGAAATGAGCGTGCCACGCAGCTGGTTTTTATCTAGTTTTAAAAACACTCCGAGAGTGGTATGTCCCGGCTATTACCGACGGAGCTTGCCTGTCCTCGCATTAACCCCCGCACGCTGTATGCTCATCAACGCGACTTCCCTTTTAATAGCGCGAATTGGGCACAAAAGTTACGCTGCCTGGGAAGCGTGTAGAGGGAAATTCCAACCGCGCAACCACAGCAGTTTTTGAAATTCGGAGTAGTAATTCGATCACACTGTTCATGCTTCCGTTAAATTTTTTCCAAGGAGCGGATTGTGGAAAGATTATAAATAGTAAAAGACAAGAATAAGGGATTATTAATGTGTTTAAGAACCAATTTTTGTTGCAACATTTCCCTCTCGATTATCGATGTTTAATTAGCTTTCTCTCTCATGTAGCAAAAAAAATGACCGTAGAAAGACAAAACAAACCTATCATCCAATAGAAAAAATTATTATGACTAGGAATAACAAATACTCGCTACCATTCGCCAACAAAGATTACTAAGTAATCTTCATTGAGGGTATTTTAATGCTCGCTTTACACAAACAGTCTTCTACCATCAAGCACAAAATATATTTAAATAAAAAGAATCATTTTATGGAATATAATTTAATAAGAATAGAAATAGCTTCAAAATTACATATTTAGGTTGGTATTTTTAGAGTTCATGGGGGCCCATACCTCGCCAAGCATGCACAGTTATGACTTTGAGATTCACTGGTAGTTTTATGTGAACTTGTGGGTGAACTTATTATAAGCATGTTCAGGACACGAATTTCTCGAAAATGACTTTCAATACACAAACAAAAATTGCTGATTGAATGCTTGTATTTGGTCACAATGCAGATCAAAATACCCCTGTGTAAGGGACTTACGTATTTCATAAAACTAGATACTACAATGTGGATCTTGTATGAAACGATGCATGTTATTACTTCTGAGTTTGGAATGAATGAGATGCATACAACAGGAAGTTAAAGCTAGAACATGGACAAGGAGCGGTGAAAAGAACACTTTCATTAAGTTTCACCTGTTTGCTTTCTGGATGCAAAGAGCGCCAGCGTACCGTATGCATATCCCGAACGTGTGTGGTTCGAGTAATCGGAGAGAATAAAAGGGGATTAAAGAAAACCCAATATATTCCTCCGCCGTCGTGTTTGTTCTACAGTCTTTTCCCAACGACTCGCCTCGGGCTCAAGACTGACTCTTTGAACTGCATTATTCGTGGATTCCCTGTTTCGTTAAAATAATAATAGCACAAAAGACTTCCATCTCGATCTGGTGAGTAGAGAATTCAGTGTTTACATGACTGATTTTAAATATAAGCACCGCTCTCTCCAACACTGTCATCAAACTAACATCAAGCGGATCTTCCTCTATCTGAAATCCAGGACACTGGACTTGGGGAAAAAAAAGGACTTCATGTACTGTTTTTTGGTTTCTTTGAGATTGTTGAAAATGCATTGGGTTTGCCGGTTCCTAGATACGAGTTTGTGAATAAAGATTCGGAGACTGTTAAATTACTTTTCAATTTGCGACAAGTCATAGCAACAGCGGGGTAAACTTTTTTGTCGTGTTAGGAAAAGTTTCGAGGGACACGTGTACTTTCCAAGCTTTCTTTACGTATATTAGAATATTCAGATCCAGTCTTTTTAAAGTCATTAGATTTTAAAATGAATATTAAGGTTATTTCAAATCAAAGTGTCCGCTTGGGAATATGGGTTAACGCGTTTTCCCGGTTTCTAAAATCCTTCAGCCCATTAAACAACCCGCGTAATATTCAAAATTAAAAAGCTTAAGTTAGGTTTTAGTTCTAGAACGTTTAAAATTGGTTTTATCTGAGCTTTGAAAAAGACCTTTATTAATATTACAGGATTATGGGATGCCACAAATGGCGACAAAATCGTTAGTCCTATAGAATGTTTTATTTGATGAGAGTGAATCTTGCTTTCCAGGTTCATTGCCCAGAGCTGTTGAAGTCACTTGATTTTGACTTTTTACTAGATATAATTACCTACAAAGACACTTACATTGGTGTAGCAAAATCAGCTATATGTCCCTTTTGCGAACAGGACGAAATCGCCTGAGACCACCTCAAAGACTGCCCTAAAACTCCTTACAATAAAATTTAAAATACTGTTGATAGTGTTAGTTAGTGTTACTGTGTACTGTTTATAGTGTTGGTTAGTGTTACTGTGTACTGTTGATAGTGTTATGCTCTGTTGAGCCGGAAAATATTGAAAACTGTTTGTCGTTTTACGTTCAGATTTTGCTAGAGGTTTAAATCAAATTAATCAGTCCAGGGTTATTAATATAAAAGTATTTGCAGTTTAAATTATCCTTAATTGTCTGGCATTATTTCTTCAGCTATCTTAAGGGTGAGATATGTTTATGCACATTACTCTTTTATTTTAATCTGGTTTGATTAAAATCACGTAAATAAGAAAAATAAGACAATAGAGAAAAAAAATTCTACTATCGTATATGAATTGTGTTTATTAGGCTATCAAGTTTTAGAGCTGAAGAGATTTGATGATTAATTTGGGATATTTGTTTCTAAGCAGAACTTCGGAGTTCAAAAACGAAATAATAATTTTTGATTTCAGTTTTGGGGGTGTTCGCGAATAGATTGTCTGTTTTTTAACCTTGCGTAGTACAAGGAAGAATATTTATAGGAAACGCGTTAACATAGTCAAAACACATTAAAGAGCATTAGAGGGTCTCTGTCTAATTAGCTTTCGTATGGCAGAAAATGACCGTAGTTATACACAAACTACTGAAAACTGAAATATGAGCTTGGAAATGTTCAGCAAGGACAACATTAATTTTTATTTTAATCTCCTTTAGTTTAGAATTTGCGTATTTAACCTTTTTCGCAACCATCTACACACAAGAGAAGTAATAACAGACAAAATAATTTACAGAAGTTTTGAAGGCAACGCTGGCAACTAAATACCGAAAAATGACAGATGACTTGACTGCTCAAAAAACGGTAACATGTGTACCACATGGTGGAAATGATGGATAACCTCCGATTAAGTTGCAGTAAACTAAACTGAAGTAATGAAGACCGTCCATACGGGAAAAATACATACCTTTCAAAAGGTGCTGTGTGGAGAAAATACATTTATTTTGGTTGGTCGATTGATCTGGATTTTATGATGCAAGGTCTCAAAATAAACAAACTAAGAAAAACGTCTCAAAACAATTATATAAAATCTCTCTATATTAAAAAAAAGTTAACTCCGCCGCCGCCGCTGGATTGAAAACTGTGTTGTTTATATAGTTCGATTCTTAGACAATTTCCCGAAAAATACTGATCAGTAAAAAAAACGAAATTAACATGGTTTGTTCTTCATGGTATTCCCTGGACAATTATTAAGATTTTTTTTCTGATGCGGCTATTAGTTTTGGGTTTATTAAGTGTCAAAATTGAAAAAGCGAAATTTCTTCCGCGAGTGAGCAAAACACATACAAATTTTCAGTGTTCAGCCGTGAGTTTTTTTTTTTAAGAGTTCCTCTCAACGTAAATTTTTTGGAGCTCGTCGAGTTTATTTTAGAAATTTAAATTTGGTTCTTAATAATTTTTTTTTTTTTTTTTTTGAAATTCGTGAAAAATCTGGACATTTTTGTTATTTTTTTTTAAACTGCCGTATCTATTTCTTATTACTATTAGTTTTTAATTTTAAAAATATCGCAGTATAACTCAGAATGTACTCTTTCTTGCGGTACAATTATTTTTGAAATCGGTTAATAATTAAATTGGATGCGATCAAAAGTTGGTCATACAAAATTAGGTAGGTCAAAAATTAGTAGGTCAAAAATTCAAAGGAACCAAATCACCATTGAGAATGTTTATTTTGGAATTCAAATCATGAAGAGTTGAAAGTTTTTCCCAAAGAAGATTCAATATCAAAATTTGCCACTCTTTCTAACTTAATTTTCATGACGACCTTGAATATAAAGTAAGGCTGAATTGAAATCCGCCTCAACAATTCGAAAACAAAGTTGTAATCTTTCAATTCACAGCCAACAACAATTCGAAACAGTTCCTAGCAGTCCGTTGCATGCTAACACGTTTTTCCTATGCGTGAGAATCCATTAACTGTGATTAAAGATAACACACACACACACACACACACACACACAGCTCCCTGCCACATAACGCTACAACGCCCGCAACACAGCGCATATTTAAGGTTACGTTTATTTCAATTCCACGAGGAGATGTAAATGTCCCTTTCGCACTCGAAAAGACGGGAAACGAAAGGGAAAAGAAAAATCCACAAACCCGATTGAAAATAAAAAAAATTCCAACCTATCCGGGGGGGGGGGAATCCAGGAGCCGCTCTCGGAGCTCCAGGGAATCGATCAACAAGGCCGCGGCAAACAGAAGAGATTTTGTTTCTTGGAAAAGAGAGAGAGAGCGAAACTTTGTTCTTCGTTTTAGCGCTCTGCTTGTCTGGCGTAAGCGATAACGGTCCGTGCCAGCCTGTTAAAGGTGAGCAAACAAGCTTTAAACGGGGCACGCGTAATTATGATTAATTATGGAAAGCGCACGGTTTTGCTGAAATATTGTTTGCGGGGGGCGCTGTGTTGTTGTCGAGAGAAGGATCCGCCGAAAACCGGGAATGATTTCTTCCAGGAACATGTCGGGGTGCTCCAGGAGTCATAAATTCCGACGCAGATAGGTTTCGGTAAATATAGATTTTAAGTGAATAACGAGTGGGAAGAGGGCTCTTAATCTGAGCGAGACGTGGGAACGGGAGATGACTTTTAATAGCGGCGTAATTTACGGGTTGTTTTCATGCGAGGGTAATAGAGTACTCTTTTGCCTCGGATTGAACATGGAATTTATTAAAAGTCTCACGATTAATTTCGAATGTACTCGATTCCAATCGTATTATTTCGGGATCTGCTCCCGACAACGCAGTCCCGGAAATAACGGTCACAATATTTCAGCTATACCTTGCACTTTCCGTAATTAATCAGAGTTACTCGCGCCCCGAAGCTTGCTTGCACACCTTTAACAGCCTGAAACGGTTAATGGGGTTTTATGGCGCAAGGGCCGTACTTGGTCAAGCTTCACAAAACAAATACAAGTCGCAAGTAAACAAACGAGCCGCGGTAGCTCAGTCAGTAGAGCGTCGGGCTCGCATCGGAAGGGTTGTGGGTTCTGTCCTCAGCGGAGCCTGCAATTCGGATGGTTGCGAGATCGGCGGTTAGACCAGGCTAAAGACCGTCGTGTTCGCTAATGGTGGCTGGGGCACGTTAAATAGGTCGTGGTCACAAAGTCCCCCGTGTTCCCATACCAAATCAATACCTCTGGGGGTACCTGATCAGGGGGTTATCGGCCTCTGATTGGGATCTAAATTACGATATGTGTGACTGAATGGATGCGTGAAAGGGACCGTCCTGTAAAACGGATGTGTCATGTATGAAGAAGTCCAACACTCCGGGGCAATGGCACCCCCAATTGGTTCATATATGGCCCTCACGACAATAACAACAAGTAAACAAACATAGACACGTGCAAGGAAAGTTTTGCTGAAGCAGAAGAGAAACATATAAGCAGGGAAAATCGAATCTGCATTACCTACAACTCAGATTGCTAGCTCAGTGGGCAAACACACTGAGACTATAGTGACCCTACAAACTGACACGGAACCGTTATTGCTTGAGCCAAGATCCTCAAGGCCGCACATACGTAAATGTCCCCTTGAAAAACACTGAAATCTCATTTATGTATACGTGTATACATATGCAATGTAGTATGTTGCATATGTAGTACGTGTATACATATGCAATAGCGCAACGTTAATCAAATACCTACCGGATACAAGTCCGCTCTCTTTATTTTGATCCGTCGACCAATGATCAATGATAACGAAACTGATTGACAAGTTGAATCATTCTTTATTATTATCGTTCATTGGTTTGTCGGTCTGGAAAGCGGATTCGGTTAGACGCGAACAAGTATAAATTAGCCTTAATTCTCAAATAACTATACCAAGCGTGAGGCCACAGATAATAGGAGTTTGAAAGTTGTTAGAGCATTCGTTTCGGAGAAAAGTGGACTTAAGAGCTTGGGTTGCGATCTTCGTATTCCCTAATGTCGAACTGGCTACTTGAAGTTTCTTGGTTTCTTCAATTTGAAAAGAAAAACTTGTTAGAGAGAGAGCTTCTACTAAATCTACAGAAAACCCCACAATGCCAGGAAAGCATTTGGACTCATGTTTCGGACAGATTTAATATCCAGTTCGAATAAAAGTTATCGGTTTTGTTCGGATTTGGTTGATGCCAAATGAGGGACATTAATGTGGGGTCAATTAAGCGGTCACACCTATCCAAACAGTTGCGTATCGAAGCGTGGGTTATTGATGTGATTTGTCGAGTTTTATTTGATATGGCGCTCTGCGGTCATATATTTTGCAACATAAGAGCTAATTAGACCATAAAAAATTGTCAGTAGTCACATGTTGGGATCCATAGGACTTAGACCCATATCAATGTAAGACACATATCAATGTATGCGAAAGGAATGAAGACAATAGAAAATCTATTAAGCTATGTAGTGCCAAAATCCAAATTAGTCAAAAAACTGGTAATGTTTTTTATCTACAAGGTTTTACCTTTGTCTTAAAACCTATTTTTCACCTCTTGACTGCTTGCTGACTGCAAATATTAATATTTTCTTTGTTACAACTGACAGCCATAAATGCTAAAAATGTAGTAACGCGTGTTTCTTGGTAAGAGTTTTGAGAATAAGCATGCATCTAAAACATTACCTGCAAGAGATTTAAGTGCAATATCCTTCCTATAATGTGAAAATTACAAGAATGTGACCTACTTTCTCGCATCTATAATACAACAATCAAGATGCTCTGTATTTTTAACAGGAATAAAGAAAGATTTGAGAAAATACAAATACATCCAACAAATATTTCCCTTTTACACAAAAATTCGGTCAGAATTAATATAGTTAAATCTGATCATCTGTATCCTGATGCATCATAGAATTAACTCCCTTTTTGAGAAACTGGAGATAAAGCGTAATACAAAAAAAGTTAAGCAGAAAAAAGTACAAAAGATAAACACATTCTATACTCCCCCCTTAAGAACAAAAAGACATTTTTTAATTCATTGAACTCCTTTTCATTCCAGCTACATTTTACTTCATTGGAATACATGTTTTTTATTTCTAATGACCGACCATTGACCCCTTCAGACTTCAGTACTAAAAGGTGCGAAATTACAGCTATTTGTGAAGAAGTAAGAATCCAGTGGGAAAGTCACTCCAAACAGAAACAATCACATACAAACCGGGATTCGAACCCGGGTAGACAAATTAAACATCTTTGCAGGCAATTGAATATAAGTAATAGTTTAGAGATTTATGAATCTACAAAAATATTACGAATATTTTTGGTTGATTCTACAAAGCGATGCTGAAAGGTATTTTTCAACCTCAAGGATCCCTTCATGCTTTCAATTCCACCGCTTCCTCTGTACCACAACCAATGGCAGACTTGTTTCGTCCCCCAGTAGATAGATAGGTTATCGAGAAAGGCAAACATCGTCTCGAATTCGATACCGCGCGAAAGAGATATCGCGGTCTCAGAAAAGTCAACAAATTGCGCGACTCTCACTCAATGAAAGGAGGGGGCGAATAAACACGCACCTGAGACGATAATGGAAAATAAAATGCTCCGCTCCAGTCTTGCTTTACGCCAGATTTGTTTTCCCTGTCGCTATCTCAGAGATATTCCCGTGCATGATAACATTTGAACTCAACAATGACAAAACACCGCCCTCAGGTGATCGAAACAACGGCTGCCGGGATTTGTGGACTCGTCGAATTGTTCGATAGACCGAGTGTTTGGCTACTATTCATTTGTTAAAGTGCTTGACAAATTCCGATAGGGTGGACCGGAATAAATTGATTTGTCCTTTTATCGCAAAGTAGTGACGGATACGGGGAGGGTCAAAGCGTCAGCTGACCCCCACCCTTTCCCTGTGGCCTTAAACCCTATGTTGCACAATTTATTCTTATCATTTTATCTCAACTGAAATAGTTGTATCTATATATATATTTCTCTTACGTGGCACGCAAAAAAGACGTTATTTGTTACCACGTTTTGGCAACATTGTGCGATTGTTTGTTTACTAGGAGCCTCGCGAGTCATTTGAATCTATAGCGTTATCGGATGAAATTTTATTGAAAAAAAATGCATTTTAGACGAGCTGTTGCGGTTTGTAATAGAAATCTAAGAAAGCGGAGGATCTTTTCAGGGCTATTTAAAAAACGGTCCTTTTCAGGGCTATTTAAAAAACGGTCCTTTTCAAGGCTAACAATTATAGTACAACAAGACGCGTTCACTACAACTTTCGACAACAAACTCAGTCAAAAAGTGTATGGGTGGCTCGAGTACTGGGGAAATGTACACACAAACAACATGCTGGGTATTCAATTTCCAAAGCAGTGCTCACATTGCGAGTAAAAATTTGCTCAAAGTTTTCATCTAAATTCTGATTTCAGAGGTACTGTATATATCTTTTATGTAATACAACAAATTTAGATTTGAAAAATATTTTTTTGGAATATATTTTGTAATCAATCCCTTCTGCTAGGACACGTGTCTTCATTGATGCGAGCGAAGCGAGCATAGGTTCGCGCAGCGAACCAATGAGAATTGCGAAGCAATCCTCCGGGGGTTGGCGAGCGTTAGCGAGCAGGGGGCGGGCCCCCTAGTACGAATTTAATATTAAATGTGTATTTATAATAAATGTTGATATAATGGACAAAAGTATTTGAACCCTGCAGAAATTCGGAAGAGGGTCCATCTTGGTGTGTGGTTGTTTTTCCTGGTAGGACTCGGTCCATTGCTTTATGTACCTGGTACCATGAACGCTGACGTGTACCTCGACGTTTTGGATAGTTCGGCCTTGCCTGCGCACTATGACAATACTACGGCGATATTGGTTGTTTCTTCCAACAGGATCGAGCTCAATGTCATCCTAAAAAACGAGTGCTGGACTGGTATCCTGAAAATGAGGTAAATTTGCTTGGATAACCTGCTCAGAGCCCCGATCTCTATCCGATCGAGAACTTGTGGGGCAAATTGGAGCGACGAATACGACACCGCCACGCACGCCCATCTTCTAAAAAATCTCTTCTCACAACCTTGCAAGAGGCATGGCGAGATATTCATGCCTAGATTTACAGACAGCTTGTTGAAAGTATACCTCGACGTGTTGCAGCTATAATGTAAGCAAAAAAAAAGGCTTCCACCAGATACTAAATAAAATAATAAAGCACTTTTTTTCTGAAAAACACACAGTGTCCAAATACTTGTCCATGTAGCGTACTTTGTTAAAAACAATGTGCCTTTTCGGAAGTAAATGTAAGATTTCAATCGCGTCATCCTGATCCTTATGAAATTGTCCAGGATCCACCCGCGACTGGTCTAGTTGTTCTGAATATTAGAATTAAGAGCATTTAGCCGGTTGGTTGTTTGGGTTTTATGAAGCAGGGACTATATTATTGGTCTAGCTGCGGCAAACAACGTCAATTTAATGGACATACGCACACAAAGAAAGTTTTAGAAGGAAGAGATCATACACTCAAGGAGGAAGCGAATTTGACAGGAATTGAACCTACGCACATTTCCACAAAGTAGTAAGTTGCTAGTGTAGTGGTCAAACCCACTGAGGTCTTAGAGATTGAGGGAAATACTTATATTACAGATTCGAGCAGAGGAGTAGACAGAGGGAGGGAGATTGGTTTTATGGGGCAAAAGGTCCAGAATACGGACAGACTGAGCCAAACACAAGACACGACATGGAAGAGGGATAGTTCTGAAGCCTATATAATAATTTATACCCATCTTTGCAGATTATAACGCATACAATTCTTTGCGTCATATTTTTATAAAAAAGTTACAATTTTTAATTAATTAATAGTTTATTTAATTATTTTTTCATTGCGAGATATGGCAGCTTTCTCTCACTGGCTTAACCACTTCACGTATACGCATTCCTTTACATCAAATCAACATTTGAAACGTGATACAAAATAAAGATTGAATTCGAGATACGTAATATGATCTTTTTTTTTGTCAAACACAATTACTGTAGTGATTTCTGTATTAATATCAATACGGATGCGTCTTTTTTGAATGCTTTCACTAATCCCTTGCTTTAAAATGTAGTCTGGTAAACCAAAGACAAGATATTTCGCACTTTTTTTAATTCGCCGAATTGTAAGGTTTTTGTTCACGTCTTCAATTTACATAAAAGGTGTGCTTCCGTATGGGGCCCCTCAGAAATGAAATTCTGGATACCCGAATGGGATTCAAGGGAATGAATTTTAACTAATCCAAGTGTGGCTCTTTCACCATAAAACCCAACCAAACAATTGTGGGAAATCTGCTAAGTAGGAAAATTCTCTACATTGTATCACAATTAAAAAAGCGATTTCTCGACGAGTAGTTAGCTTTCTCTGAGTTGTGTCACAATTATAAATTGATTTCACAAGCACCACCACGCTCTAAATTGTCTGTCGCAAAAGCATACGAATCTCATTTCAATTCCAAATAGTCACAATGAAGACAATTTAAATAATTATATTCCAGACCAATGATATTGATTAAATCATTTTTATCGTGTTCACGAGATGTAAGTAACTAGCACACAGGAATCTTTCGAATTTTTAGGGTTGCTGTAGCCCAGTTGGAAGAGTAAAGGACTAGAAATTGGAGGGTCGTGAGTTCGAATCCAACCAAAACCGTCGTGTACAAAGGGGGACTGGTGAATGTTAAATCTGTCATGACCTTAAATGTCTTCACGTTGGCGTGATGTGGTAGTTTGGAGAGTAGGGTGTTGTGTCAGCTCACATGTGTGGCCTCGTCATCTGACCTGGTTCTAGATAACGGGAGAGTTGTACCCGGATCTTTCCCTTCGGGTTTGATCCCGGACCGTCATCAATATCCCATTGTTTCTCCAGTGTGACGTATTTAAAAAATATCAATACCCCCCAATACCTTTAAATTTTAAATCATACAAACATTATTTATTTACTATTACTAGAAATGGGAATCTCGCAGAATTATGAAAGAAATAATTCCCTTTTATTCAATATCCATTGACATCCTTTTTAATCTGTGTTACTCAGTTACTGTATAAAATTAAACTGCTATTGAAACGAAAAGATTGTAATTACTGTAAATGAATAATGAAAATTCCTAGTTTAATTAATTCTTTGTTAATTATCTTATATGAAAATTCCTAGTTTAATTAATTCTTTGTTAATTAGCTTATATAAAAAAGTTAGTTTTTAATTCCTTTCAGGACTTAATATATTTTTTAAATCCTCAGTGAGAATTTCTTGATTCTCATTCAGGATTTATTTGAGGTACTTGATTCATGAAATCAAAAAAGATCACGTATCTTTTAGCTTCCATAAAGGTGATCATTAACCCTCTGAAAGGTTCATATACGTAACTCCACCTTGCAAGTTGCAGTCTTCTCAGCATGACTTTTAACCAATTTTGACCTTCTTGACCAAGGGAATCCTTCAAGTGGATTCAATACCAAGGAAATGAGCAATGAAATCTTTCCAAGGGATTCAATTTCAAGAAAAGGACCAACCGAATCTGTCCAAAGGTTTCTATCCTAATGGAAATACCAATAAAATCTTTCTTTATGCTGAAAGAATCCAAATTCTTTCAACCAGTAAATGTGGTTATTTATTAAATGTGTTGAGGGTCAAATCTTATCAACATTACTTACAAATATCGCAACTGTGAGAGTTAAACTTCCACAAATCCAAGATAATTCATCTTCCACAAAAAAGATATCAACAAATGCAACTAACAGTAATTATTTGAAGTCATTTTACTCACCATCTTGTCCAGCTTCCGAAAGAGTCAAAAGAATCACCAGGACAAATCCAGTAATAATTGGGACATTTTTCAAACGATGCATTCTTGAAGACCGATTGTAAACACTGAAGAACTTGTAAAACAGATAAAAATCTTTCAGAGGGCAATAAAAACACAATCATAAAGACATCGTATTTTACGATGCCTGTTAAACCAAAGTTGCTGTATAGTCCGGCACATGTTCTGTTCACAACTCTCTCTCACATTATGATTACTCTAATTCATTAGTGATAACACTCATTAACTTGAAAGTAATACTTGGAATAACTCCATTTTTTCCAACCATATACTGTGTGTGAGAGAAAATAAATGTAATCTTATCACTTTCTTCTCTACAATTTCGACAAGCTAGAAAAACTTACAACTTTTTCTCAGTGCGTCAATTCATACCATCTATGTTTTCGAATCTGTGGTAAAAAATATCAGTTCTCACATGTTTATAAACATTGGTTCGCCACGCTGTTTTTGGCTGTAAACTATCCAGTCCTCTTTGAGAGAAAATAACTTCGAAATAAATGTAGTGGAGTTCGGTCAAGTGGCCATAAACTAGCACCGAATTTATTTTCTATAGAATTCCACTGGAGTTCGAAACCCACATGGCGATTTTATCGAAGAGCCGCAATAAACAGACCCACTCTGACAGTTCCTCTGCATCATTTGAGGGGGACACGTGGTTTGTTGCTTTGACTCGCACAGGGTTATCCGTTTCCACAAGGCTTGAGCCAAAATTTCGCCAATCGTTGGCGCTCTAATTCGCCGCTTTTGATAAAACTTTTCTTGACGGACGACAGTTGGTGATTCTCAATTGTAGATTATTGTTTTACGAAATATTCTTGCTGTATGGACAGATTTCTAACTCTGCTTATATTGCAGAATATTAGAAATTTTTATAATTTGGACCATTTTTCTGGGAGTTTCTATTTACAAATCCAAATTTTTACCCAAGCATGCAACCGTAGGTGAAAGTTAGAATCTTGATTAACTTTGTGAAATCACAATTTAGTTAAGCTTTCATTTTAATTTTCCAGATGTCTACTGCTTTAAAATTATGACACTTAAACAATCATTGAAACAAGATATATGGAGGTTTCTTTGGAGGAAAGTAATTAGTTGCAAAATATAATTTCTTTTTTGACGGATGCTTTATTTCACACCATGAATGGTACTACAGCTCCTTTAATTTTCTCAGATTGATTGTATTGTTTACTTTTCAAATACAACATTGATTGGTCTTAATGAACAGTAGAAAACAAATAAATTAAAATATATTTATTCAAGAATTTGTTGTTAAATTATACGTTATATAAAATGTTCATGTAATAATCGTATGTTTTTAAACAAATTTTATCTGATAATAGCTAGGCGATCGTTTTAACGAATTCCAATTTTCGCAACTACAAAACTTTACGATATTTCAGTCCAAATATTAAAAAAAAATTAACTCCCTTTCAGATTAATTTTTCTATTTTACATACGATCCTTCACGATACAATTTCCTCGATCCCTCATGCTTGGAAAAATGGAATGCAGATTGTATTTATCATCGCTTGCTTTCATTTCTTGTTGCATTAATGACTATAAATGTCATCTTTGTAAAAATACGTTACTTATTTTCGATTGATTCATAGGTTAGCATTTAACATACTAGTTTATTTCCATGCTGTTTATTATATTTTTGTAAAATTATTTTTAAAAACTGCTCTGTTCCGCTTCTGGTGTTTGTGGAAGTGAAAAATCTTCATTTTTCCATTATTATCACATTATAGTTTCATATAGTATTATCATAGAATCCTTTTTACACAGCAAACGTGGATTCTATTTATTGGTTGTTTGTTGCAATACGAATGTAAATTAGACGGGAACAACTAAAATCCGTTTGATAAAAAAATTATATAATAATCGGGGTAAATAATGGATGCACATTTTTGCAATAAATTAAGAGGGTGAGTAACTATGCTCATATTTCTTTGTGTATCCTGAAAAATCCAACAGTCCACATATGGCTTGAAGTTTTAATAAATTTCTTTATTTCATATAAACGTATTTAAGTTCTTAAATTCACACATCTATGTTACTATTATCTGTTCATAAACATGACTATCATTACACACTCAGATTCTGATAATTCAATTATTAATTTAGTCCGAGAAGATTAATAGTTATGTAAATGTTTTATATTGTAAATAAGTTCAGAATTGATATTTTATGTACACAAGGAATAAATATAATTGAAATTATTTTTAAATCATCAATTGAAGGTAGTCTGTAAAATTTATCTTCGATTTCAAACCATATTTGAGCGATACAAATGAGTTACTCACTTCACTCACATGGAATAAAGTTATATTTACGCACAAAATATTATTAACCATAGCGCTTTTTACAGATGTTTGAAAATGTTGAAATTTATACTATCAAGTTTAAAATTTCGGAATAAATAATCCATAAACTGTACAAGACTAGCAATATTCAAAACTAAGGAATTTCTAGACATTGGAATTATTTTCATATAATTAATTCTAAGAAATTATTATTCCTCTTAATTACCTACTTACCTTAAGATAACTTCAAAAAGCACTTGCTTTTAATTTGACATTGCATTATTTTTAACATCTTCATTGACAGATGATTGATAACCTTTTTGGATAATTTTGTCTTCAGCGACAGTGATCTGAAGCTTTTGAACAATATTTTTATATGAGCATGATTACATTCTGTAAAAACATGGTTCTTATATATATTTACTATTATTTGTATTAAAAATAAATTAAATAGTAATTTGTGTTTTACGATTTCAATAAGTAAGTTAGTTGCATTGGTTTAAGATAAATTTAAACTACTGGGGGGCCCGACCCCAGCTCGCTAACGCTCGCCAACACCTGGAGTACTGCTTTGCAAACCTCATTGGTTCGCTGCGCGAACTTAACTCGCTTCGCTCGCATTAATGAAGACATGTGTCCTAGCAGAACGGATTGTTTACAAAATATTTTTTGCAAATATAAATTTGTAGTACTACAGAAAAGTTATACAGTACCTCTGGAATAAGAACTCGAACAATTTGGAATTCAAATGAAAACTTTGAGCAAATTTTGACTCGAAATATGAGTTTTGCTTTAGAAATCGAATACCCAGCATGTTGTTTGTATATAAGCTACAACAGCTCGACTAATATGTATATATTTTCAATAAAATTTCATCCGATAACGCTATAAATTCAATTGAGGCGCTAGGCTTCGTGGTATACAAACAATCCTACACTGTTGCCAAAACGCGATAACAGATAACGTCTTATTTGCGTGCCACGTAAGAGAATTATATATATAGATATCCTATAAAATTTCAAGACAATGCAGGCGATTTAATTAAAAAATTAAATGTTAATATTTTGGGAACTTATTTCCTCTTGGATCTATCTATTCCTAACAAATATACAAACACTTCATATTTGAATGCTTGAAATTTTACGTTATAAAAAACATCGATTAGAATTCATGTGCAACAAAACTAATACTAATAGTTAATAGCATCGTTAAAAATATAAAGTATGTATTACGTATTTTAATATTAGATTTTTAATCATACGGAAGAGTCACAGGTTCCATTAATACAGAGTTCCACACAAACGAAATTAAGATGTAAATTAAGCACCATTTGACCACAACTGTATTGTTCAAATTTATTGACCTTTAGATAAATAATCGTTATTTTAATTTGAACGATCAAAACGTACAAATTGAAACAAAAATTTCCAATTTTATCCATAGAAAATGCACTCATCTAATGCTTGATTTACGATAGCCGATGGGCGTTAATTACATGACCGTGAGCGTGTGATGAATTGTTGTTAAAAATAATGGACACCCCCCTGTTTCGGAGTTGGCCGTTGGCTTCCGGATATCCTTAAACAATTCGTTTAGAGAATATGTTCTTTGATGAAGCTGTCCCTGCCCTCTGAGACTATTCATCATCGATAGGTTGCAATTTTGAGAGCTGGCAAGCACGCCCATTACTAGAAACGCCCTTCAAAAAGTTTTCCTTCTGCGGATAATTCGATGATTCATCGATAGGTTTCCCACAAATGGAAAACAGTCAGCTCGGCTTGCTCCAACTGAGCCCGCAGTTTTAATAAATGGGAAGACGTGTGACTTGAAATTTAAGCATTGAATCTGGAAACCTACACGATGGAAATGTATCATTTAGCGTTGGGCAATGAGGAGGGAGAGGTGAATTAGTGGTTTGTAAAATTTTTTTTTTTTTGAAATGCTTGTGGATGGATGGATAGTTTTGCTTCTGGTTTGTTTTGGAAAGATCTTTGAACCTCGGCACCAGAAAAATATTACGATTTTGTTTCATAAACAAGCGGGGTAAAACGTCCATGGAAGCCCAGACGAACGGCATCCCCAGAAATGTTTTAACTAGGTTAAGTGTTTGGGTGGTTTATGGCGCAATGACCATATTGTTATGTTACGATCTTCGATGACCAACCCTACATCTTTTGTATGGGCGGAAATCTCCAATTTCCGCTGGATTGGTGAAATTGAGGTGAAAAGGGGTTCTTGTCTTAACTAGAAGGGGCGCTACGCCCCTTTTCTGTCTATCCAAAAAGGAGGGGAGACGTAGAGAGTCAACGAACGGAGGAGGACCGAACTGGGATGTTCCTGAGAGGTACGAGTGACCCGGACGCTAACCACCGTAAATGCCTAGATCCTTCCACTGATGAGATGACAGCAGGTTTCCAACGAGTCCATCCTCTCCTGATCTGACGAAAAGCTTCGGTCTCTTGCCATGATCCAGCGGCACGTCATGTAAAGCTGATTTTGCCAAAATAACACTGGACACCAATAAAGGAGAATTTCTCAGGAATTACCAGTTACTTTTATGTATAAAACTGAATCACAATGAAACAATATTTGTCCAAGCTATACCAAAAACGCAAGACAAACAACTTCAATTTAAAATTGTGAAAGGGAAGAAAAAGAGGGATTGTGGAATATAATGGTGGGATGAAAGCAGATAAAGATATCTTGGTATCCCGAGAGTACATCACCCGTGTTTACTAAACATTAAACTCCATGGGAAAATAATAGATCACTAGAGTACCTCGGGTCCGAGGACAGTAAAAACCAGAAAAATCTGTGGCAAAAACAAATAATCCATAAAACCTAAAGCAAAATCGATGATTTGTTTGCTAATTCTAAATGAAACGTTTTTTTTTTTTTTGTTTTGTTTTTTTTTGCCGACGCCGTTTTGTTTTGTCTTTGGGGGTTCTTACGATGTCATCTTTTACGATTACATCCCTTTGATTACCTAATTCCATTCACCTTCTTTGCATTAATTTAACCGTCGAGTAATAATTATTCTACTCACTATTTATTGAAGATTAAGCATATTATTTACAAATATACAGAGATGTGAGGTTTTACAATGACACAAAGATCTTAGTCAAAAAACATCTACAACCAAGTGACATTCCCCCCAGTCCAGGAGGGCGTCGTATAGTGGCAGCGCCACCTAGCTGGGCTCTAATTAGCGGAGCTACATATGAATTTTCCACAAAAGTAAAACATGGACTCCTGATGCCCAATCGTTTCAGCTTCAAATGATTTATTATTGACTAATGGTGTTTGTCATGAGCAGAGGGTAGCTTCAACACAGACTCTTCTATATACTTTTTGCTTCACGAGGATAGCATCCAGTCCAGGTTATATTCTCAAATGGTCCTTGTGCATGGTTTACTATGTTCTCGTTTTTTCGCCTTTGTAAAAGACTGTCATTAATGTCTAAAACAGCGTTCGGATCATTCACAGAGTTACCAAGATTGGGCCTAATTGTGCCTTTTGGGCTCCTGTTTTAATCTTTCTTGTGGTTATCCCGACGTGACATCTCGTCATTGGAAAAATAATAAACAGATCATTGTCGAATTGCCACAATTGGTGACATACAACAAGAAACCTCGACAAGATACCTAGTCGAAACTACGTGGAGGGATACTTAAGGCTAAAAATGTATTGTCTTAGCGGCAAAGTATTAATGGTGGGTAGAGCTGACATAAGGTTTTCTGAAGGTAATTCTTGCTTTCTGTACAATCTCGGCATCCTAAGTTATCAATATTACGCCACATTAGTAACCCTCTTCTACACAAGAACCAATTTAGGGAATTAATGAGACGCTACTGCAAACTAGGGTAATTATCTCCAAGGGCATGCAGATGGGTAGTGCCACAGGGACTCAACTCCTTACCTTTTCCTCTATGTGTCAAAAATGCCTTTTCCTCACAATGTCTTAATCATGAAACTGAATGAAAAAATTCCTGATTTCCAAAATATCTCATTGAAATCTTTGTTAAAGAGCTTAGTCTAATTCAAGAGTGAGTTACTTGTTAGTTGAAACAGGAATTTGATTGTAGACACGTTGTCCCTAAATGCTCTGATACATTAACATTTTAAAAACAGCTTTTTGATAGCATTTCCCTATTAAAAAAGTCGAGTATATTTCGATGGAAAATTACTTCAAACCTCAGTTTTGCATTAGCCACGATTGATTGAACGTGGAGACACAAAATATAACTTAAGAATTACCTCCTTCACTTAAAATAAAATGTAATGCCTTTTTTACATTACCATCTCTCGACTTTTCACAAATCTTAACAGAACAATCAAATTAAAAATTCGGAATCAATTTACTTTTTCAACAGAAAGTCTAATTATTTTTTATTGTGTTATTTTCCTTGATGCATATAATTTTCCTACTATCGTCACAGCTTGGCTAAATACGGCCCATTGCGTCATAAAACCCAACCAAACAGCCTACTTTGCAGAATTAGAAAGGCATTTTATTTCTGTCATTGAAACGAAAATTATTTTTATGATTGAAAGAAATTTTGAATTTATTTTTGTCACTACATTTGTTATTGTTGCAAATGTTGCGATTGTTATCGCATTATCCATGATGAAAAAATAATTAAATTCATAGTCATAACTTTCCTGGTAAGTTTTGAATTTTATTAACTATTAATACATAATTATAATCATTGAAACATTCTGAATCATTAAACAATTTAACGAGATACGCGTTGATGAATTTGCACAACGCAAGCACCCCTCTACGAATACGAGGGATCCCAAACCTTCTTAACTTTTATCATAATTAGAAGCCCCATCAAGCTAAAAATAATTTTGAATTGAAACAGCTTCACTTGAAAGTCCCATTTCATACCCCAAAAATTATAATGACATCCATATCTTATTGCATCAGTAGAAGTTATAATTGGAAAACAAGACCACCCCATACAAAAAAAACTCCCCGAAAAGCGCTAAGTGGCCAAATGCGAAACCCCACACCACGAAAGAGAAAATTACAGAGCTCAGTGGTGTTCAGTGCTGGTATGCCGACCAACTTGGGGTGCAGTTCTTCTTTTCGCCTGTCATCTCTCGTCCATCCTATCCATGGAAACTTCCTTCAGATGTCTACCCCAGTTCCCCCTCCATATTTTTTCCATCCCCTCCCACTCTCTCCTTCTGCAGTCTACTCACCCCCTTTCGGGGAGAAAACCCAACGACAGTTTTCCCGAAAACGAGAAGAAAGATTACAGATAACTATATGTTTAGAATTAACTTCCCCGTACTTGGAAGACAGGGTAAGTCTGAGGAAACGATTTAAAGGGAATCGTTCAAAGGGAAGAATGATTTTTATTGGACAGGGACTGAAATTTATCGCCATCTCGATCTGCCTCTCCGGGGTTCCCGTTTACCGTGGACGTGTTTTCGATTTACTGTGCAATCGGTTTACATAGCAGAGTTACGCCTCTGTAGGGAATCAAAAAACAATTTCAGTGACTGAAGCTTGGGTTTGCCCTACTCAAGAGCAGACCCCAGTGTGGTTGGTTGACTCTGCGAGATGTGGGGATTGTTTGAGTGGAGATGAGTTGGTGGGCTTCACAAAGTTTTATCACTGAAATTGTCCCATTCCAACGCTTTCCACAGCCTTCTTTGATATGAGATCCATTGAATGTTATTAAAAACTTAGCTGACATAATTTATGAATATTTTTGAAAATATGATTGTTCTGAGGTGGGTCAGAGGCATTATGGACTCGCTTTTCAGAACTCGGGGATTCTTTTCACAGCTTTGGTTTAAGTCTCAATGAATGTCATTAAAAATTTAGCTAACATTTTTTTTTTCAATGGTGGGCACTATGATTTAGCTAACACAATTTTATAAATATTTCTTTTAACAGGATTGCAATGGAGGTGGGTCTGAGGCATTGTGGACTCGCTTTTTAGAAAGCGTGCTTTTTCATAGCTTTGGTATGAGTTTCTATGTATGTTATTAAAAATTTAGCTATCATAATTTATAAATATTTTTAAAAACGTTATGATACTGAGGTGGGCCCAAACCTTCTTCTAAAAAGTGTTTTTGGGTTCGCAAAATATCTCTAAATACTATAAATACACTAAACACTTTTTCTTTCAACACAAAAGTTTTGTGTTCTTATTATAATTATTACTTTATGAACTGGTAAAATTCATTGCATGATATAATAGTTTAATTCATTTTTCTAAGTAATGTAAGGACTTCTTTCTGTGCTGATTTCAACCATTCTTTCGTATTCGTATCAATCTTGGTGGCAATCAGTGAGTTTACAAGAAAAAGTGCATTTTCCGAAATACGGCTTTAACTTTTATTTAATGCTATTTAATCTAATTTATTTCTTTAAAATGTTGCTTTACCACCACTCTACAGACAATTATGTGATTGAGTCAACCGATATATCGCTTTTTATGCACTTATTTAGTAGTTTTAATGTTATCAATCTAGAAAGAACATTTTTAAACAGCCAAAAAAAATGTAATTTTACTTAAAATTTATTTTTTATTTTGAACCTCTTCCGGAATACGATTGTGTACATTACTAGTGGTACCACTATATTTCAAGGACTGAAACCGCCACCTACTACTACTACATTCAACCACTACTACTTTAGGGACTCAAACCTTGTTTTTTCCCCCCATTTTTAGGGTAAAAGTGTCCTTTTGCAAGTATGTCTTGATCATAAAATTTGGGAAAACCTGCTATATAAAATAACTGGAAATATTTTTTTCAGTTTCGGATATGCAAAACAGAATTTTTTCACACAATGTTTTACACGAAACAAGATTATTAGCCTAAAATAAGGGAGTTCCTTATGTTCGTGAAAATTGGAATCTTTAATAGAATCTACAGGAATAGAAATGGAATCTGCTATGTCCTCCTAATATCCTGATACATTAAGTTTTCATATACAATTTTTAACAACAATTTTTTTTGTTGTAGAAATAGTTGAACATATTTATTTGAAAATTATTCAAAATTTCTGTTTGTTTCATGTTAACAAGATGATTGATTATGTGTTTGGTGAATATACAAAAAGTAATTCCAAAATCCTTTTCCCTGTAAACGATTCTACCGGGTGACCTTTATCTGACTTCGGTCCCTGTCCCAAAAGTACTTACTGCACACTGCCCGATTATTTAACCATCAAAATAAAGAAACGGGACGCAACAGTAAAAAATTGCTTTATTAATCTTCAAAACTTCAGTAAATAGATCAGTTGTAAAAAAAACCGACATTTTGGGGTAAAACTAATAAAACCTGTATCATATTTCAATTTGGCAAAATTATATTTAAGTTCCAAGTTTTGCCAGGACAGGAAGTCTGATTTCTAAGTAATCACACTTAAGGGGCTAGAAACGGCCTTTTCATGCAAGTTGAAGTTAATGCGAAGGGTTAAAATATTTTTTAAGAGAAAGGCTCATTAACTCGCACATGTGTAATATTATATACTAAATAAATCTTCATTGGATTGTACAAATTTGTTTGCCACTTTACATTTAGATACCCCCCCCCATAAGAAAAAGGGGACCTTCTTTACAGATGGCAACGAGGCCCACAGATTGATGTGGGCTCGTTGCCATCTGTAAAGAAGGGCCCCTTTTCCAGCTTAAATGATCTGCTCCTCCCCACCTCATACATGTCTCTTTTACATTGTTTATATTTGAACAGAGGCATTTGAATTTTTCTTTTGAAGCATTTTACATAGTTCAATCCTAAGACATTCCATATAGGTTTATAAGAGATATATACGATTTACCATATAACAGACAAGACATTTAGGTAAAAAAAATGTTCAAAATGAATATTTATTTTCAAAAATAAATATTTAGTTAATAAACATAGTTGCCTAGTAACATACAGTTTTAATATCCGGTAAATCAAAATGTTATTTGTTTTTGTACAGTTCTAAAATTGAAATTAAAATCAGAGAAACTGATTAAGAAAAATTTAAACTTTACTAATACTTAATAGAATAAGTATGAGTGTCATCCTTAAAAAACAAACATGAATAAATTATTTAAAATTTTTCTTGGTTTCATCATGGAGAATGTTACATTTTAGGGATGGATTTTTACATTTTAATTTCACATCTTAAAGTTATTTTCAACATCGACTCCAGTTTTATGAATTTTGTTTTTTTATCGCATTTTTTGGCCCCTTTGCGGGTTTCCCTGACCCACAGGCCCCATTACCACAGCAACGGAAACACCGTCTATGTGGGGCCCCAGATTTAGGTGCATGTGAAATACTAAGAATGTAAATAAGATGCTTTTTAGACATGCAGACTATCGAGAAACTTGTTGCACCCATCACCAACACAATCAACAAGAGTAAATCATTTAAAATTAAACAGCCTAACCAAAACCGAATATTTGCAATTACCTATTCTGTCATTGTGAGGTTTTTCTCACTACCACTCTCTTATCCAATAATACCAAGAATCATCCATCACTTTGCCCCTATAATAACATCAACAAATTAGGATTCTAAAGTCTTCTTTTCAAAAACAGGCTTCCGCTCCTTCCGATTCCACAATGGTCCAAAAATTGAAATGGCTATTTTTTTTAAGAACATAACTTCAGTCCTTTTCACACAGTACAGGAATCAACATGCCTACTTGAGTTCTGCACGTTGCTAAGGGGGTAAGCGAAGATTGCCCTAGGCAGCTTTATGTATGAGCCATAAGAAATGGAGCGGTTCGTTTGCGTGGCATGGCAATAAATCCCGCTCATTAGTTCTCCCGAAGCCGAAGAATGTTTTCTTGATTTTCTTGGCGATATTTTTTTTACATATAATCTTCGCGATAAATAAAATCCCCTTTCCCCCATTTACTCATCTTCAAAACGATCTTGGAAACGTCGGCGCTAAGTTGCCTGATGCATGGCTCTACGCTGTTTGTTTTTGAGGGGTTGGGGAGGATGATTTAGTATCATTTCAATCGGAACCGGAAGAGGCATTTGCACCTTGCATTTATTTTTCTGGTGGATATCAGTGCTGTGTTTTGTTACATTTTCCGTGTTTTCTCTTGCTAATGAATAAACATGTATCACTGCGGATGTTTGGAAAAAGGCAGTTGTACAGAACTTTCTGCTAATTGACTACCATGTGAGTCCAACGAAGCGGGGTCAGTGACTTAATCAGACAGTTTGCTTCGAGTGGACTACGGATGGGACGTCTTTAAGATCATGGAAAACAATATCTTCAGACTTTTTCATGTGAGCTTCGTGATCGTTCATTCGTAGAATGAACCTGTTAAAGATAATTGCATTGTGTTGTGGAGTTCTAAACAACGCCCATATCAGATAACAAAACTCTCAAGGGAGTTTTTTCTGAGTCAATTCGCTTGAAAAGACTAATTCGGTACGTTTGCTTTCAACACCCGTTAATTAATTAATATTCTAAAGCGTTTGCTAAAGACGAATTTAGGAGTTCTGAGGTGGAGCACTCTCTTTTCTATCCAAAAAAGCTCCTGTTTTGTAAGATTGCGAACTCAAAGAAACTTAATTGCAGTATAAAATTATGTTCCTTGCTGAAACTTGCAATAAAATTCGCTGAACAAAAATATAAGTGCTGAGTAATGAGGACGAAAATTCTATGAATTTAAAAAGTAGAATAACTTATCCTGAATAAGTTACGCTCTCGGTAGTATAGTTTTCATGCATAATTACTCCCAACGGTACAATTTGTTACATTCAGGGTTGTGCAATTTTAATTTTCCATCGCGCAAAATGATATCCTACATCAAAAATATGAGCTCTGTAGTTAATTTTCCCTGTTTCTTTCTCAACCATGCGATTGATGCTTATCTTATTTAATCTTTACGCTGTTGTGATTAAATTGGAATAAAACTTTAAATTAATAAAGAAAACTTCAAAATTCTGCATCTGCAATTTACTTTAAATAAATAAAATGTAAGGGCATTGGGTCTTTTCTTCCAATAGTTTAACTAAGTATAAACATTTAATCTCGTCCGGTATCCCTTTCTACCTATTGCAGAGGATGTTGAAAATTACGTCTTTAAACATCAATGCCCAATCAATTTCAGACACTCGTTGGAACTCACCCATATTAATGTTCCAAGTAAGCAACACGAATGCTTTCCTTCAGCTCTTCGATTATCTTTGGATTGATTGCAAACATTTTTCCTTTTAAGAATCCGCACGGGTAAAAACCACACGTTGACAGATCTGGTGAACAAGGAGGCCATAGCCTTCTGATTACAGTTCATTTTTCAGTGAAGGCCTCAGGGATTCGCCAGGTATGTGGCAGGTCGCTCCGTCATGCTTGAAGGAGCAGTATAGCAGTGCCTCAGACATGAACTGCGCATAAAATTTCTCAAAGGTTTGCAAATACATGAGTGTGTTGAAGAAAATGATACCGATAAGTCTTGAGCCAGATACTGTCATACAATGAACAACACAACAGACAAGGATATAATTATGTCAATGCCGTATATATACGTCTTTTTAGACCATATTTCACATGATATTTCACATACAGTACAGAGATCAAGACGGGCTACTTTTTCCTGGTTTACCCTGCCTAACTTTTAACTAGTCTTGACTTACTTAGCCAATCTAATTTTTCCTAGTACTTTTTTCACCCAATACATATGGCTATTTAGTATTTTGTGTGTTGTAGGGTCAATATACTAGACTAATCGGAAATTTCGTGATGCTCAGAGGGTTAAAGTGGTTTTGTAATGTATTAATTAATATTTCTGAATATCCATCCTAGCTTATCAATGTTGGAATCCTAATTTCGAAGCCCAATTTTTTTGTATGCAAAATTTTCAGTGATTCGATGAAAATTTTTTAATTTTTGCGAACATTTTAACTGTACAAGCGATGCATCTTTAGCATGTGCATACATTTACAAACATTTCCGAGTTTAATTACATCAATCTCAAATTTATTCT
Organism: Metellina segmentata; assembly: GCA_947359465.1. Taxonomy (NCBI): domain Eukaryota; kingdom Metazoa; phylum Arthropoda; class Arachnida; order Araneae; family Tetragnathidae; genus Metellina; species Metellina segmentata. Next base: position 59,496,448 of record OX375875.1, read on the forward strand.
GTTGAGACACGAATCAATATCAAATTCTGGAGTTATCAACCTCTTTGATGTGTTCGAGGACAGCGCCATTTTCACTCTCAAAAACTGCACGCACTTGGAGTACCGGCTTGCATTTTACCCCTAATTTTCTCCACAATGTAACGTACCACAATCGCACTATTCCGAAACAAGCCCAGAAAGTACGCGTTTGACACAAAGCGATCTTTTGTTTTCACGAACCAAAAAATAGGTTCTAACGAGCCTCATTTATCGAGCACTTCCACCCATTGTCGTGGGTCCCATGGAGAGGCTCGTTGTTGAAACGGGCCCACGTATGAGGTCGGCGGCCCACTGCAGTTTAACGATCCTTCAATGAGGCCTGCTTTAAACAGCCGAACGAATTAAGACGAGCAAAAAACATAAGAGGCAGAATAGAGATCATAAAAAATCTTTTAATCGCCGGCGGCTGCTTCTTTTAAACTTTCGGAGCACCAATTTTTACGAGCCCCGCTTTTTTATTATCATCCCAACAGAAAAGAAGTTAATGAGAACAGTTGTCATCTTGCTATTATTCCTTTTTGGGTAAATATATGAAGCTAAGCGCCTTAAATTCGAGTCTCCCCGCATACTTATTCCTTTGCCTTTGTTCCTAGTTGCCCACACGCATCGTCCAATTTGTTCTTTATTCTGTACAGGGGCTCCAATGGGGTTGGTGCAGCCATCAGTGACTTAAGTCAGGATTGTTTCAATTTAGTTCCTTATAAACGTTTGGCAAGGAACTTAAATTGGGTAACTTCACACACCATGCGATGTGAAAAAAACAATTTGGAGAATATCCTTATAAAATGTCGACACGAATTACACTGTCACCATTTCAAAGACAAATCTTTCACAACTCCCTATACCTTAATCCGTATTCCAAACACGACAGTTTCCATCGTTAATCCGTCAACGCTTTTATAATGTATGTATCTAAATGGCAAACGCTTTCTCTCGGAAGAACGCATTTTTTTTCCGTGAATAATTGCCCTTTTACTTCTCCCAAAGAAAAATATACAGGTATTTTTCAGGATTCTTTAATTTGGGTGTCATGAAAGAAACGAGGGGTGGAAAGAAATGCACGAGAATGTATCGTCCCAAGAAATTCTTCCTGTTCTTCTCTGTTGACTTTCCTTCCGATGCCTCTCAAATCTGGGTAGATAATGCACTGCTGCTCTTATGACTGAAAACTGACAAGTAGATAGAAGTTCTAAGTTTTCGTTTGGGTGAGACATCTGATACCTCAAAATGCAAGACAAAAGGGAGTACTTAATCAACTTTGTTAATAGTTTTCAAAATTAGAACGTGTATGAAACTGAATGAAACCATCAGGGAGGAACTGTCTATGTGGAAAATTCCTCATGGGCCGAGAATGCTTGAAGGTATACTTGAAAGCTATCAAGTAATTCAATTTTTTCAGATCAATGGAAATATTGTGAAAGGCTTTTTCCCAACCTATTACCTTTTCTGTTCGGTCTACATCGCTGTATCAAATAAAAAATAATTTTCCATCAGTTGGAAAACTACTACCACCTGCTGACACGTAAATTAAAAAAATGTATTGGTCTTGATCGACAAAATTTGTTCTTATTTCAAACACATAATACATTTGGAATAAGAATACATTTTGTTGAATACATTTCATTTCTTTGTTACATAGAAAATAATAATAAAAGAAAATAGTGAGAAATTGAATATTCCGAATCTTTTCTACGCAGTTTTTTTCTTCTTTCGGTTATAAAATAATGCAATTTTGTTTTATAAAAGTTACGTCAGATTCAAGGTGAGATGAAGCTCTTCTGTCGATTTTCATATTTTAAAATGAAAGGAGCTGTGTTTTTAATGTACACTTGAGGGGACATGTTGGTAAAAATAATAACAAATGAAAAATATTTGTTTCGGATGCTAAATATTAGAAACCTAAATAATTTATTAAAACTGCATTCATTGAGATCTCGATTGATGCAACGCAAACCAGAAAATGGTTTGCTTATTTTTGCTTAAAAATATAACAGCTTCTATTCTTTAACCTTCGTCCTTTCCTTTCATTTAGCCTTTATTTTCAGACTTCATTGTTAAACAAGAAGTTGGAATTTTTTTTATCCCTATTTTGCTTTAAGTTTTAGTTAAAATACATTGTATAGTAGACAGCGAAATGTATAGCCAAAATTTTTCAGTGTGACAATTAGTAATGGGATTTTTCATGAATTGTCATCTTAAAACTTGTATGTAGGTTAGATCAAGAGAAAAACAAGATATTTTTTAATATGAACACACACACAAATGTTTTTTTAATTTTTATGTTAGATCGGGACATATTTGTATATTTGTGGTGGTACACGTATATTTGCATATTTGTGGTGTATATACGTAGACATATTTGTATATTTGTGGTGAAAAACGTGGTATATTTGTGGATCTTTAATTTAGAATCCTTATTACAACTGCCATATCATGGAATGGAACAAAATACGGAATACATATTTGAGGTAGTTAGTTTGGTAAGTGAGTTGAAAATTTTTGTAAAAAATTTATTTAAAGAATTACGAAATCTTCAGGTGTACATTCTTTAAATGCCGACCAACCGGTCTAGTGGTCAAGGTGTTGGCCTCTGGATCGGAAGGTTCCTGGTTCGAATCCGGGGCTAGGGCATGGATGTAAATTGTGCTGTCCTTTGTTAGGGACAATGATGGTCCACCCACTGGGTGCCCCTTCACAAGTGACTATCACTTCTGGCCTTGTATAATGCTAAAATGACCTCAGTCAACTCTGTACTTTGTATTGTATTGTATTTGTATTTGTCTTCGCAATTGTACTGCCTTGCCATTGGAAAAAAAAAAACATTCTTTCAATTGCGAAATAATTTTGGTTTCATTATTTTGAAACATCGTTGCGACATTGCTATAAAAATGATTTACAATCTCCAACATAGTAAAAATGATCACTCTTCTTTTAGTTTCTTGTATTAATTTTAACGTCTCCAAGTATACCACCGGAAACTCTTGTTTTTATCTCTTATCTAACTCTATTAATGTCTTCTTGATTCTTTCGTTCTCTAATTGGATATTTTTGTGTAGAGACACTACAATAAAATAATGTATGAACCCTTTTCTATCCGTCTGTCGTTCTACTCTGCTACTCTGCATATCTCAATATGGCCTGCGCTCATAATGTTGAGTGGCGCCCTGGTGTAAAATATTTTATCTATGAATATTACTTGGAAATATTTGACGGTATAGGCTTTGGAAAACCCATTATATATAAATAAAAAAGTAGAGTCAATGTAGAAAAGTAGTATATTGTCAAATCCTTCTAGCGATCGATCGATCTTCATCGTCATTTCATTGTCAGCGAAAGAATTCCCAGAGAAATGAATACGTTCCCCTTATCTCACTAATTACTTCGATAAGAGGGTTTTATTTCTCGATAAGGGATGAATTAAAACCCGTAATGAATATTCCCCTTCGACATGACTGTAACTGGAAGCCTTCACACTCTTTATACCATCCCGTGACCTCTCCTTCCTGGAAAACTCCACTTAATGATATTCCAAAAATCCTCTCCTCATCTTGAGAAGGGATAATATCTCGGCTTTCATTAGCCTAATGACAGCTCACGCACATGGAAAAGGAGGGTACCGGGCGAAGTGTAAGGACTGCAGCGAAAATGAAACATCCGGACTTCTAATTGAGATACCTTTGAAGGGTGGCTCTGGAAAAGAGGTGAGGGTCTGGAAAAGTACTCCAAAGGGCAATGGCTGTGTAATTAGAGCGATGGCGTTATGTGGGGTGCCAGTCTATCGAGAAATGCAAAGCACCTGTTGCTTGTGGACGAATGTTTCTCTTCAAAAAGCTCTTTTTCGTGACATTTAGACAAATATTTATGCATTGTTGTGGGGGATTCAATCCCACCATTTGAGGTTCGGAGATAGCGTGGTGAGATGCGTCAGTTACTGATTCAGACTCAGTCTAGTCACTATTCGGGTGATCAAAGTATCAGTAAGATTGGATTAAATAATTGTAGATAAGCTTCTGGGTTGCACACATGGAGACGGACATAGGCTCGAAAGTTTTCGACATTTTTATTAAAAACTAAGGGCGATACAAAACTACAAAGAACGCGGACTAACTATCTCACTTCAATACTTTCAAATTCTAAATCAATTTTTTCATAGCATTTCATATCCTGCTTACAGTTGGCACGATTGTAATTTAAAAAAATTCCTATTATCATAGTTTGTGCGTGCATAAGAAATATAATATTAAGACACTAGGGGGCCCACCCCCTGCTCGCTAACGCTCGCCAACCCCCGGGGGATTGCTTCGCAATTCTCATTGGTTCGCTGCGCGAACCTATGCTCGCTTCGCTCGCATCAATGAAGACACGTGTCCTAGCAGAAGGGATTGATTACAAAATAAGATATTCCAAAAAAATATTTTTCAAATCTAAATTTGTTGTATTACATAAAAGATATATACAGTACCTCTGGAATCAGAATTTAAATGAAAACTTTGAGCAAATTTTTACTAAAAATGTGAACGCTGCTTTGGAAATTGAATACCCAGCATGTTGTTTGTGTGTACATTTCCCCAGTACTCGAGCCACCCATACACTTTTTGACTGAGTTTGTTGTCGAAAGTTGTAGTGCATGCGTCTTGATGTACTATAATTGTTAGCCTTGAAAAGGAACGTTTTTTAAATAGCCCTGAAAAGATCCTCCGCTTTCTTAGATTTCTATTACAAACCGCAACAGCTCGTCTAAAATTCATTTTTTTTCAATAAAATTTCATCCGCGATAACGCCATAGATTCAAATGAGGCGCGAGGCTCCTAGTGAACAAACAATCGCACAATGTTGCCAAAACGCGGTAACAAATAACGTCTTTTTTGCGTGCCACGTAAGAGAAATATATATATAGATAATAACGTGCGCTATTAGCAGTTGCAAGCGCACAATAAGTTTTAAATTCTCTCTCTATCTCTATCTCTATCTATCTATCTCTATCTATCTATCTCATGAAGTGTTTGTATAATCGTATTGTTATACATACATACAACACACAAAAAAACACATGACACACACAACAAAAACGCAACAGAAGCGTAAAATAAAATTGATGACGGAGGAGGCCGAGATTGAATCGAAAGAAAAAAAAACACCAAGTTTATCTTAAGAAACCACAATTGGTCAACTTCATTCGTTATTGTTTATTTTCCAAAAAGACAATGCAATACAAATTTCTTTAGTTCTTTGTGATAAAAGTGCTTTTAAAAAGCTAGATTACATTTAAATTTAGTGTCGTTGCTCACACACCCAAAATCACAAGACTTAGGTGGACTCAACTTGTTGTACTGCCTTGAGTATAGAGAATTCATATGCTATCCCAAGTACGCCAAAAGTGATTCCCGGAAATGAACACTGGCGATATTCAATCGGGTCAAGACACGAATCTGAGAAGTTGGCAACGTTATTGGCGCTTGCCATGTACGTGAAAAGTCACTCGAATAAAATAGAAACGCCACTGTCACGGAGATACGCTAGGCAACTCTGTGTGGAGGATCCATGATCCAAACGTTGTCTATATTTATATATATATATATATATATATATATATATATTCTCTATGCAAATCTACACCGTTTGACTAATCCACACCAAATTTGTTCTTTAGAACACTGCGGAAAACATAGGCTATTTCTTTCCTTTCTTCAGACCAATCTGCAGCCATGAAAATTGGCGCACAGGTAGTCCTAAAAGTGCCTCTTGAACCCTCAATTTTAAAATTAAAAATTTGTTTTCCTTCAGTAAATGAGCATAAACAAGGAAACACGTTCTACAGGGTTTGTGTATTTGAGTTAACACAGGGAAATGTCGCCTTCATATTTTAGCTGTCGCAGTCATATTTGTAACCCAAGCAACGCCGTTCAGCTAGTTTTATATAAAACAGTACTAACCTGTATCGCGTAGCCGTGATTTCATTTCGGAGGGGGAAAAGTTAGAAGTATAGCTAACCAAATTTTGTGCGAAATGAATATCTGGTCTATATTAAATTAACAAATAGGTATTCTATTTGCTTTAACAATAGGTATTCTATTTGCATAAACAAGGAAACATGTTATACAGGGTTTGTGTATTTGAGTTAACACAGGGAAATGTCGCCTTCATATTTTAGCTGTAGCAGTCATATTTGAAACCCAAGCAACGCCGTTCAGCTAGTTTTATATAAAACATTACTAACCTGTATCGCGTAGCCGTGATTTCATTTCGGAGGGGGAAACGTTAGAAGTACAGCTAACCAAATTTTGTGCCAAATGAATATCTGGTCGATATTAAATTAACAAATAGGTATTCTATTTGCTTTAATTGATATTGCATTTAACAATCATAAGTTTTAAGGGATTAATTACTGTAAGCACAAATTAATATAAGTGTGGTATCACACGCGTAGGAGATAATGTCACGCACCTCATCCCTCACAATAAAACATTCTACAACATCTTTCGCGTTGTGATTAAAACTAATTTCAAATAAGTAAGCACGTTAACGTTGAACGATGATATTTTTATTATTTAAATTTGTTCTAGAGAGGTACCAGATTTATACTATAATTCTAGTATCTCGAACAAACTTTAAGCAAAACTGTATCGCTTATGATTTTCTTATTTTTACCCATCAAATGTGTTTCGATAAAACTGAAATATTATAAAACTTTCTTCGGAAAATATCAATGACCCATACATGACAAAATATAATACGTATCTTGTTTCTAGAAATTCACCGTTTTCTTTCGATAACTTCTTTATATATAACTTCTGGAAGAGGGTTGTTTGTTAGTTTTAATAGTTTTACACATAAACTTAACAGAAATGGTAAAGATAAGCGATAAAACTTCATCGTCAAATAAAGATGGAATTTATTTCCAATAGTTACTACAGTTAAGTCACTAGTTAATCTGAAATCCATGAGTCTAGTTTCATTGATCGTAATTCAATGCACCATAATTTCGTTCTACGCATCTGAACATATATTAAAATATCAATCGTAACAAATCAAAACTGAATGACGTAAATATAACGAATAAAGTTTTGCAGAACAATCGTAGTGTTATTTTTGTTTTAAAAGTATTTTTATGGCGCATTCTGCATCGCGAATGAAAAGCGTATCTGTGTTGATGTAAGACAGTCCCCTCATACACAAAATCTGTCTTAGAAAATCATAATTATGTGAGAAGGGTTTTTTTTACACCCATCGTATCGATAACGTGTTTCCCTCCGAGTTATTGCCCCTAAATCGGGGATCCAATTTATCTTGAAATTAGCCAGATTCACTGGCTCATATAGCCTTGTGAAACCTATAAATTACCCCGTGCTTGTATTTTATGGCCAAGAAGAGTGGACTCGTCTACCCTTGATTACCCCCGTTGTTTAATGGTTGACCCACTCCCTTTTACTGCCTTTACCCCCCACTAGCGTCTACAGTTTACTTGATGGAAAGAGATGGGGCTACCAGGAAGACTCTCTCATCGTATTTAGTTTAAAAATAGCACACTATAGCTAACAGGGGAAAAAATAATTTATTTCTCAAATACTGAACCCGGGCGAAAGAGTATAGTGGTTTAGCAGGTTAGAGGGTCACGAGTTCGAAATTCGATAAAAACCAAAGACCACCATGTACGTGGGGGATAGTACACGTTAAATCTGCTATGGCCTAAAGTGTCCTCACGTTGGAGTGGTGTAGAATTTTGTAGAGTTGGATGCCAGTTTAGCTGTTCCTCGAAATCTGACCGTTGTTCAAAACTACGAGGTGTTGTTCTTGACTTGCTTTCTCGGTATGCTTGCTTTATACGTCCATATAATCCATTTCACGTAGTACATCACACAAAAGTGGAAGACAAAGCTTCCAATGGTAGTTTTAAGATTACTACAAAAGTCAATTTTGCGTTTTGGTGTGATTGTGAATGTCCCTGAAGTTCATTTTCTGTAAAAACGTCGAGGGTACAGTGTTTCTGGCAATATATTTTATTTCTGGAATACCTCACAGATATTGTGTTACCTAGTTCTTGCATTTAGATCAGGGCTCGAAATATACGGTTACACAGGTGCACTGTGCACATGGAAATAAAATTGTGCACGTAATTTTTTAACGCTAGGTGTACACAGTGCACCTAACGTTAAAAAAAGAGGGGGAACGTGTTTTATGTTATTTTGATGGTTGAACAAAATATTAGAATCGACCTCTCTCGCACTAAAGGAACGTAATTAAAATTCCTAAATACACACTATGCGAAAATAATATCGCTGGGCCGTAACGGGTTTATACAGGAAGAAGATTTACTTGTGCCACTGCCACCAGAACTTTCCGAGGATCGAAACATTTTCCAGGTGGCTCTGTCGAAGCGACTGTTACGACAGTCGCGCGCCAGAGAAGGAAGAATTTAGTTGTTTAAATATTTTTATTTACTATCAACTACAAACCTATATAAACATACCCAACTAATAAAGTAGTTTACATTGCATTAATACTCTTATATTACGTTTTTTTTTTTCAAAAGTGCACCTAATTTAAAAACTTAGGTGCACAAGTTGAACCTGTATTTAAAAATCTATTTCGAAGCCTGATTTAGATAGAGATATCCTATGCGTACCAGTATGAGACTTGTTTTCTAAATATTCACTTTTTTTTAAAATATAATCTTTAAATTTAAACCATTATAACATGTAAAATGTTGGGTATTTTAACGGATAAAAAGAAAAATTGCAGGCTGCTTAATATATATATATATATTTCAAATTTTTATTTTACATAATTAATTAATTACTTTCTTATCTCTTTGATACAAGCTTGGGACAATTGGTCCCCGTACCTAATAAACCAATCAATCAATCTCTCTGGCACATGTTCTTGGTTTACCATTTGAATAACCTAAAATATTTATTCACTTCATGCGTTTCTTTTTGTCTCAACACAATAGTGAAAAGGTGCCAAAACAGTGACTAATTTAACAGTGCCTGAAGTGCCAAACTAAGATTCACGAAAATATTTGTTTTTTAACAACCTTAAGATTTCACGGAAACTCTGAAACATTAAGATTGAAGGGTCATACATGTTATTGCAAATTAAGGTTTTTTAGCTAGCGAAAGTTTCCGTATCAAATTCTCTCGTGAACTTTAATTTGACCATGTTTGTGTCAAGAGTTTCTTAAAATAAAGAAAATATATGCTGAGACGCGCTGATAATTTTGAGAGCATCCTTCTAATATTAATGGAAGCAATTTTTATATATTTTAACAACTTTTATATACATTTAGCATACATAAAAATTGAAAGAAGGGAAAACCATGTTCTATTTCGTACCACAAACCCCCCATGATTGCAAATATAATAAACACAAACCATATTCCTTAAAAATATCAAGTAATGGAATAAATATATTTGAAAACATGGTTGGCCTTGTCTTATTTTGTCTCAGTCTCTTTTTAGACACACGAGAGTTAAAGTGGATTTCGAACTACGTCTAACATTCAGAGGGACCGGGTTTCAAACCCAGATGCTATTGAACAGAGGTCAAGAACATAGAAGCATAGGGTGCATGATTTTAAAATTTCAGTTTCATATTGTGAGCATGAAAAAAAAACACATTTTTGAACAAATTGAACCAAAAATTGCTTGAATTTATCATTAATCTTCAAAATTACAATACTTTATTATATTTTTAATTATAGATAAATAATTTGCCTCCCAAAACGTGGTTGTTAATGTAGTTATGGTTTTCTATGTCAGCATTATAAAATACCACCCAATCTTCTTTCACCACAACTTAACTTTACAATACTGTGTTAATACATAACGAAACATCGAAACGTTATAGTTTTCAGAAACTGATTCAAAAGATGACTTGATAATCATCCATCAATCTTAAATGAAAGTAAGAAACTGAAAATTTAAATATATGTATAGTGTGCATTTGAGGGACTGTGAAAAATATGCTTTTGTCAAAATTCATATTGGTCTGTAGGAAGTAAATAATAAATATATCTATCGAACTGGAAATTTCATTCTCTTTTGTTATTCTGAGGAACATTTCAAATAAATACACAAAAAGAAAATGTTAATCAGATTAAAAAAAAAATATTCTTCCACACTTCCCCGTTCATAAAAAAGTATTTACAAAGAAAGTAATTCAAAGCCCTTTTCTACAGCGACATTTATAGTCAAATTAAACCTTTTTAATCCTGAAAAAAGTGTTGGGTGAAGCTCAGTTGATAAATTTTTGCGTCCTTATCTAGATTCGACTGTCAAATACAACTTTTTCGAGAAATGATTTATGGCGATCTTATTCAAAATTTATATCCCTGAAGGGATAAGCGAAGTGTTCCACAGATTGGCGACTGTTTGGCGATGGCAAAGGGCAACCCTTGGGAGGGGGGCGGCGAGAAATATCGCGTGTGTTGTATTTGTCGGCCGGATCTCTCAACGCTAACCCTTAATGAAGCTTCTACAGGAAGGTCAGAAAGCCGACATAAATCCCCAACCCCGGTGAATTTTTTTCCTCTCTTTTTCTGCTCTTTCCACATTTTCTTTTATTTTTCGCCTCATTTTCTAGAACATGCCCAGAGTCAGTGTGTTCCCCTTGGTTGTGGGATTTTTTCTACTCACATTTCGACACAGAATACGAAATTACGACATTTGTATACGGATCCTTTTTTGACCTTTGGGAAAAAGTTTACACGTCAAAACATAAAAATGACGTGTGTATGTTTCCAGCTTACGAAACAGGGGTTTTGAAATTCTGTAACGAGAAAGGCACAACAGATGCATGTTGTTCCTTTCCTTGTTTCAGAATATCGATATTTTTGAATTTTAGAACAGATGGGGTGTCTGTGTGGATGTTGCTATTTTGTAACAGCAACACACGATTAGTAATTGCAAAAAAAAAAAATATCGACCGTCTGAAAATTATTTTTATCCCCTAATTATTTTATGATGTTATGTTAAACTTGTTTAAATGGACAATAGGTTTAGTTCATTGAGATAAATTAAATAATATAATGACGATCACAAAAAGAGAAACTACCCTCCCTAACTTTAAAAGAAAATACCGGTCCAAGCGAATGTTCTGGCTGTAGTAAAGCTTGCATTCATATACAATTTTCAGTTAGTTTAATTTTATACATTTGATGAAACTATTTGAGTTCGTATTTCCATTCAGGTTGTTCTGCAAGAGGATTTATGAAAAGCCTCCCCAAGCCTTAGTTATATTTCACAGATTTTCCTATTAAGATACATATAATAATTCAGAATACTTAGATCCCCCTCCCACAAAAAAATCTGTGATGTACAATCATTTGATTTCATGGTTTATCTGAAAACTATTCATTTCATTTTGCTTCTTTCGAGTATCTAATCTTGCTCAATTATCAACTTCCTGATTTTGACTAGCACCTAAACTCGGTAGATATACCAACAATGAAATAAAACTTAGTTTCGAACATCATCTATGCCTCGCATGTATCTATGACTTAAAAAATAGAAATTCATTCTAAAAACACCTGAACTCAATCGTACTAACGTTAATGAAATAAAAATTAGTAAATGGGTATTATTTTCACGGTTTCTCGGAGTTTTTTTTAACTGTAAAGCTAGATAATGTAACGCTCACACCACGTTTTACACCAATGAGAAAACGCAATTTTAAACGTAAGCTTTTAATAAAAACTCACAGCCCAGAAAATCCAACATCCAATAATTAGAATTGAAGAGGAGATTTCTGTACATTCTCTGCATGTTATCATTTTCTGCAGGTTTCAGACAGGAAATCAAAGAAGCCTGTTAAAGCTGAAATTCGGAAACCACTGCAAGGAAATAAGTGTCCTGATAGACGCCGCTGTCCTGGATTATTGCTGGACTTTTTAGGGTTTCGCGAAGGGTGTTTCACTCAAAGTTGACAGCTTCGTGTGGAAAGGCCGTCCGGTCGATATTTTCAGTATCGGATAAGTTTCCCAATAGGATGTCTCCTAAAATATTCTTTCATTCTGGAGTAGCTCAAGCTGCTTTTTTTCCCGGATACCTAACATGTGCATACAAATAAGCAACTTGTTTGGTTATTTTTCAGTCAAATATCCAGCGATTCTCGCACTATAGGGTCTAAGGTAGAAACTATAAGGTCTATTGTAAGAATTTTAATGTCCTATTTGAGACCCTATTTGAAGAATTTGTCGTGTCCAAGAATTTGCCTAGTTTATTTTTTGGCTTTATTTATAAATATCTCAACGTTTTGAACTTGAAAAAAACAACCAAATAAGCAAATCTAAACATTAAAAAAAAACGCGGATATATATATATATATATATATATATATATATATATATATATATATATATATATATATATATATATATATATATATAATTATTATAAGTGGTCTATTCTTCTCTTCCCTAACCCTTTCCCTAATTGAATAACCATGTTGCTAAATAAGCATTTCGTTAACATCTATTTTCTCTAATTTTCCAACTTTTTAACGCTTTTTTAATCTGTGTTTGAAGTAACTTTAAATTCTGTTGATCAAACTAACTACATCATCATTTACTTTTGATGATTTTCTTAGCACCGTATATATTCTGAGAAGAAAATAACGGCTCGTGGCACACACTTAAAATACTTTTATTTCAGCTTATGATGTATTTAAATTTATAATCCATGTTTTGTACAATTTAAACTCAATATACTTGTCCTATATCGCTTATATAACGTAACGTATACTAAAACTAAACAGTGTAATCTCCTTGCAAGGCTAAAATTGTAAAAACATCAATGTACTATTCTTTCACCATCAATTTATTTATTCATGGAATGTTTTTTATTCAAAGACCATCTAATAAAAGTAACCAATTTGACTGGAAGATTTGATTCTAGATCATCTGTGGAGAAATGCTGTTGACTGCAACAAAGATTTTACCCCAGATTCCACTTTTCAAATGGAACATTTGAATCTGCAATGTCTGCTCGAGAATACGATATCAGATAATGAAATAAAGGGTAAAAGGAAATAAAATAAAATAGGGAGAAAGAACTAGCAATGCCATTAAGCACATGTCGCTCGATGGCCTTTTAATGTGGACGCCATTACTCCTCCTAACGACCAAACCTCGGAATTTAGAGAATGAATCAAAGTGGTGCAATGTCTTCACGTCGAATCTACCATCAAAGGACGCGTGAAGAAATACATCAAGTAAAAATTCACTTGACAAATCAAACCATAAGTTTGTTTAGAAGTTTTCTTCAAAATTCCAAACTAAGGTTGAAAATTCAAGGTATAGGAAAACAAAATTTAAGACGATTAAGCAAACTCAGAAAATTAAAATTAGGGATGATTTTAGTCAACTATTGTCAAACCATCAAGAACCACTAACTTGTCCCCAATTTCTACAAAGGTTTGGATAGAATTCACTAACCCCCATTCAAGTTAGGCCGTTTTCCTGAATTATGTTTTATTTTGCCTCGACTAAATTGCATACTTCAGTTTTTGGCAAATCTAATCATATGCAAAACTCAAAAATTATCCGTAAGCTATACGCCAGTTATGAAAAGATTTGAATAAATTTAAATATTTAATTACTGGTAATTAATACGAATATTATCTAATATTTCTACATTATGAAATTTGTAATACTCTTATCAAATTGGTGCAGTTTGGTCTGTCCTGGTCCATGCTCTAAGTGATGATAGTGTAGTAATTTATATTCAATCTATATACATTGAGTCATCACTTTAGTACACCCCCCCCCATCAGTATCTTGTTGAACTTAAATTATCTGCAATTTTTTTTGCGACTGGAAACAAGTGAGACTTTTGGTTAGATTAATGAATAATTTTGAAGCTAAATCAAATATTTCGATATAGCTTCTTGAAAAGCGTTCGTTTTACTATAAGAAGTATAAATTTCGATAATAAATGCCGGAAATTTGACTAAACTTAGTAACTATAATTAAAAGTACGGTTCTTTTATGTGTTACCGAATCTCAAAATCAATTATCATTCACACAATTTAATGCAAACAAGCTTGAAAAATTCAATCAAGTATTCAATTCAAAATACTGCACATTCGGTCGTAAGCCTTTAGAAATGAAATATACCGCTATTTTCCTAAAATTATTTATATTAATTCTTTGTTGTCTTTGTTAATTCAGCCTTAGTAAAATAACACTAGGTAGTAACAAATCGATCACATAATATATTTATTTTCCAGAAATATTGCTGTATACTAGTTATATTTTAAGAAATTCCCGTGAGTAAAAAACACTAGCATAGTATATTTATTGATAATTCATTGTTTGTTTAATTTAATACTCTGGATTCCAATGTTCAATATGAATAAATAGTACTATTTTCCATATATCTGTTACTCAATATTTTCAAATATATCGACGTTTTACTATCAAAACTTCGTGAGTCGAATATATTTTTTTGTTTTAACAGTATTTAGTTACAATATGCTACTAAACCTATTCAAAGCCATCTTATCGTTGAATTTTTAAACCCCGTATCTCATAACTTGTATACGATTTGGTATTTTATCGTCCCTGAAATTTGTTATTTCATGACCTACAAAGTATCTGTCGTAAAACGGCGATTTAGAATTAAAAATGATTGTGTGGTTTAAAAAAAAACTTTACCCAACCCAGATTTTATGTTAATATAAGTTGTCAAAAAGTAATTAGGATCACTTATTCCCGAACACAAATGTTTGTTTAAATATTGCACACCGTCTGCGCATTGCTCTCTTATTACATCAAATTTTATGATACACTAAATACAGACGAAACTGTTTAATTGGTATCAATGATGTTGGGGGGGGGGGGGGGGGGGCGTGCACTCCTTGGTAAACTGAGTAATGATCGTCAACTTCCAAATGTGTTAACATAAGTTTTCATCCTTCTAACATGATCAGCTGGGATGGAATCAGAAGTATTTCTAATTTCGATGTGTACTAATTGTTTAAATATCAAATTGCGATGTAGTCTTATTCTTGTCAATGTCTTGTTCTTTGAAACATCCACCCTATCTCCCCAAATACGGTGAGACTCGTGCCATTTTTCTCTTACCCGAATTCCGATGTTCCTTGCATCTAAATAGGGTCTTTTATCGTTGCCATTCCCTCATTAGTTCCCTTTGTACCTCGTATCGAAACCGAATCCCGTCCCCCCACTCCCATTCATTCTTTTAACGAGAGAAAGAAATTCGATTACAATTAAGTAACGCGTTTTTCATCGAAACGATCGTTTCCTCGAATAAACTGTTGGGACTTTTCCTTTATTTCGGCAGTCGTTGATACTTGAAGCACAACTTATTAGCCCAAATAATATCAAAAGTGCTTAGTTTTTCAAATAATTTAATTTATATTGTTGCAGAAATAGTGACCTATTAAAGAAGTGAAAATTAAAGTTCTGTTTTATCTTCATTATCCGAGTCAAGTTTGATACCGATATTTTAAGCTTTAACTATAGCTTCGAGCACGATTGCGCGCACTTTGTCCTAAGAGGCGAGAAAGAGCTGCCCAACAGAAAATCGTTGAAGACTTTTTCAAGAGAGTTTAAAAGGAATGTAACTTCAATCCAAATTTACTGTAAAATTATCACAATAAGTGCATACTGCGGCACACAACCATTTTTAATCCTACCCTAATGAATCTATCAGTAGTAGTACAGTAAATAAATTTTGTGTTATGTATCAGCCGTTGTGTGTTACTACGTCCATGTTGACCGAGTTTCAGGTTATTCAAGGTGGCCTTTGTCCACATATCTCGTATAATAAAGGTTATACTGTAATACAAAAGGACAAAGATTGTAACAGCATCTGCAGAGAGAAACAATAAGATGCTATAAATCCATTGATACCAGACCGAATTGAGCCTCTGTGTTACCAAATTATTTATATTACCAAATGATTTATTTTGCAGGAAAAATTTATTTACCTATCCTCTTCACTCCCAACCATATGAAAATTGTTTAAAAATCAGTTTTTTTTCTTCTGATGAATACTATGGAATACTTCAAAGTTCTCAAGTAAATTCCTATTTTAGATGGTGGCATCATAGGATGCTAAATATTTTAAGTTTACATATAAATGATAATTTTCAAACGATAAAGTATTTATTAAATCAGAAAAACTATATCATCACATATTTTATGAAATTATCCACTAAAACACATTAACTAAAGGATTGAAAAACAAATGAAATTCACTTACTTTTACGAGTATGTTGAGTTGACGCCATTTCTTCCAAATCGCTCTTGAATAATAAACATTCCACAGTAACTGTCGATTTATACAGCCATTTATTGGTGCCAATCGGAAGCTTAGACGTCCACGCACGTGTACCCGAGTATTTTACTACCAATTGTTTCAGAATGATTATTTCTAAGGCTAAAGAGTCGAGGTCCACATGTGTGGACCGAGGAAGCGAAGAGGCTATATTTCTTTTCATACTCAATCAGAGGAACTACATTATAAAATAACAAAATAGCAAGCAATGTAGTTGTTTTCTGCATGTCGAGGATCCTACGGCAGCCCAGTTGGAGGAGTCACGGATTAGCAACCGAAGGTAGTGAATTCTTATCGAAACAAATACCGTCGTGTACAGAGGGGATGGTGTTCGTTAAATCTATCACGGCCTCAAATATTCTGGCATTTGCGTGGTGTAGAAGTTTGAAGTCGGGTGGCTGCTGAGATTTTGACATCGTCATCTGACCGCGATACAAAATTTTGAAGTATTGTCCTCATATCTTTCCCAACGGTACTGATGTTAATAGCTCGATATGTTGCTGAATGCGACGTAAATTCGACTACCTACCAACCCCTCAATGTCAAATGTATTTATTAACTCATGCACAAAATATCGCGCAACATTTTGAAGTACGACTGAAATTTTAAAAAGCTTGACTGTTTATATTTCTTTAAGGTAGCGCAGAGCACCATTGTCTAACCACCACAATAAATCTTTGTTTCATCTTGTTAAAGTAATCGTAATTCGATAATTTTTAATTAACGTCGTTCTTGAGCAACACAACCGGCTATTGACGACAGTCCGGGATCAATCCCCCTACAGGAAAGATCCGAGTACAACACCACGTAATTTTGAAGCATAGTCAGATGACGAGGCAACACCCGAGATGGCTCCCCACTCTCCAAACATCCACCTCAACCAAACGTGAGGTCTTTCGGCCACGACATATTGGAGGTGCACCAGCCGCCTCTAGATCATACGCTTACAAATATCCATGCATGGACCCGGATTCGAACCAGGAACCTTCCTATCTGGAGACTACCACCCTAACCACCACCAGACCGGTTGGTCGGCTGTTAAAGTAATGTCTTGCTGCTCAATTTCGATTTCACTCCAAATGATATCTTGGGTGTGATATTGGTGTATGCAGATATGCTGCGAAAATTAACTAAAATAAGTAAAAGCTATAGGATTGAGACCTGAAATTGATTTAATACCCAACAGGTAATAAGACTTAATTTCACTCATTAATTCCAATGTATTCTATACCAACGCATCATTGCGATGTCTATTCTAATTCTGTCCTTCCTTGTTTTAAAACACAGGTAGAACCGTGGCCGTTTCCCCGGAAGAACACACTCGCAGGGTATTTGCAAGTACTAACTACCCTATGACACTGCCAGAATCAATTCAGTCCATCCTTTGAACCCGAAATCGTAGAACCAGTGGAATCTTCTCATTGAGGGAGTTATAACTCCGCGCGTTTTCCAAAAGTTATTTAATTATTCCGCGGTGGAAGAGGATTACTCAGAATGACATACCAGTTATTCGATTCATTCATTTCAAAAGGGAAACATCAGTATTCAGATTTATGCGCAAATGAGTCAGAGGAGGTACCTCAAAGGCTTCTGTTGTATCATAGGGTAAGTTTAGAGAGGATCCGCTGCCTGTGGAGTGCCAAACCTTTTCATTAAACCCAATGACATCCTCAGTAGACAACAGTAGTGTGTGGAATTTTAGCATAGTTTCGAAAGGGTGGTAAACTGTTTACTCGTTCTATTCCTCGTTCTGTTTGCATCAATACATTTGTGGATTGCGGACATAGTGTGTACATAATTTAAATTAATTTCTGTTACGTTTTCAACTCTTTTGATTTCTGATACTTGATATCAATCAAATGCACGCTCATTTAAGCCTTCATTTAATGTATTTAAGCCCATTTTATACCAACCTAACACTACAATTCGATTCGATTTTTTTTTATAATTGAACGTTTTAAAACTGATTTGACAGCTAGATTAATTCCAAGGTTTTTTGAAATCACATTTAAAAAAAATTATATTCTAGAGATTGACAATTTATTTTTTTCATATAATATATGTAGCTCGTAAATATTACGAAAGAAAAATGTTCTTTTATTCATTTAAATTTTATTTTGTCATGTCATTTCGTCATTATTAAATTCGTTAAATCAATTTATAATTTAGTTTTTTTAGTTTACTTTTATTTATCAGTTAATTTTACTTGATTCATTCAGCACTTATTTTATTATCCATTTATCTTGCAGTTTCGTGTAATGTTCATCATGCCCAGATTATCATATAATCGGAAAAAAGGTTTCAATGTTCAATTTTATTACATAAAAATCAAGTACGTATAGAAACAGTTAAAGCCTTAAAGTATAGTTCAAAGTGACTACAATGCAATTCCATGAGACCCTTTTTTTACACCAGTATAGAAAACACGGAAAAGCTAGTCGCCCTACATCCATTATTTGCTTCACGGGAAACAATGGGTGAAGAGACATGTTCTACAAACATAAAAACAACCCAACAGCCAAAAATAACAGCAAAGATACTTTTAAACACAGAAAAATATCAGAAATTTTTCCAAACAAAGTTTAAAAATTATGAGAATTGTACTATGTATTTATTTTCCTTCCATGTACACCATACGGACAAATATATATTTGGACACTGCAAAAATTCGGAGGACATCCATCTGAATGTGAAGTTGATTTTCCTGGTTATGACTTGGCCCATTGCTTTATGTACCTGGTACCACGAACGCTGACGTGTACCTCGACTTTCTGGATTCTTCACTACACTATGGCAATACTAGGGCGATGATAATTGTTTCTTCCAACGGGATCGATCTCCATGTCACACTGCAAAACGCCTTCTGGACTGGATTCCTGAAAAGAAGGTGAATTTGCTTGACTGGCCTGCTCAGAGCTTCGATCTCAATCCAATCGAGCACTTGTGGGACAAACTGGAGCGACAAGTACGACACCACCACGCACACCCATCTTCACAACAATCTATTCTCGCAGCCTTGCATGGGGAATGGTGTGCTATTAATGCCCAAACTTACAGAGAGCTTGTGGAAAGTATGCCTCGATGTGTTGCAGATGTAATGCAAGCAAAAAGAAGGAGGGACTACCCGTTACTAAATAGAAAAATTAAGCACTTTTTCTGAAAAACACGCAGTGTCCAAATAGTGTATACTGCATTGCTAGTTCTGTTGTTAGTATGAGAGGCAGACTTTTTCTGTCTAGCTAAATAAATGTACGTGAAGGCTGTGTTTCTTCGACGAAACGTGTTTCCTGTACGTACTCCAAACGTGACGTCACTTGACTTGTTTTTCGAATACGTTTTCTGCACAGTCAAATATTCCATTAAATGGATTTCTAACTAAAATATCATAGTTGATTGGTTAACGTCAGTAAGATTAAACACCAAACGTTACCTAATTGGTGATAAATTCCATTTTTAGGTAACCCCAATATTTATATGTGAGAATATTTCGACAGCGGAAGTAAAATCTTCCCAGAGCGTTTGGTTTGTTTGCACTGAAAATCCATCCCATCCAAGTTTTTTCTTGACATTTAATTATCAGGATACTTGTATAAAATTATATGATGCCTCATGGTGCTTAAATCTGTTAAAACTGAAAATCCATCCCATCCAAGTTTTTTCTTCAAGTTTAATTATTAAGACAATTGTATAAAAATATATGATGCCTCATGGTGCTTAAAACTGAAAATCCATCCCATTCAAGTTTTTTCTCCAGGTTTAATTATTAAGATACTTGTTTTAAGTATATGATGCCGCATGGTGAGTAAAATTGTTAAAACTAAAAATCCATCCCAAGTTTTTTTTTGTTTTTTTTTTGTTTCAAGTTTAGTTACTAAGATACTTGTATAAAAGTATCTGATGCCTCATGGTGCTCTTAAAAACTGTTAAAACTCGCCTAATCAGTAACTTTTTGATTGATCGTGCTTTTTACTATCTGTGCACATATAATTGCAAGAAAAGTATGATGTGTTTAGTAGGAATCGGACACCCATATTCGCTGAATAAAAATTACCTTCTACTCCAAAGACCAAACTTGGAGAGACTTATTTTCTGACAAGCCCATGGCAATATGAAACCCGTTTTTATTGCACTACTTGTTGGTCCATTTCAATTAAATGTGAAACACAATTAAACTCACAGAACTTTTGGAGCGATTCACTCTTAATTTGAAAGAGCAGAATAGAGAAAGAATATATCTCATCTTCACATTCTCCAACATTGTTTCCTAGAACAAGGAGCGGCCCCAAAGCACCTCTCCTCAGGGTGAGAAACTTCGCAAAACTGGAACAGCCCGTGTTTGTTTTGGAGCTTTCTAAAGTGAATACTGCACCTCGGAATCACCGAGCTTCAAAGGTTCCGCTCCTAGCCCAAAAAGAGCCTTCTACTGGCGGATGGCTCCTTTGTTTCACACAATGGCGCGAGGGCGCGCAGTCTTTAATTTATCGGCAAAAGCCTAAACGAATGAAAAGATAATAATAAAGTAATCATACTCAGAAAAAAGTTTTGAGAAGGAAAGAAAGAAGGGAAGTGATGAAAAAAAACTTGGAAGGGGAAGAAGGCGTCGAAAGGAACTCTGCCATTAAATCGAGTTCAGACGCAGGGACGACCAACTCAAAATTCGATTACAGAGAAGTTGCCCGCCTCGTCAGCCCCCCTGACTTCATTACGAGAACTATCGTCTGCAAGAACTTGTTGAATGACTCTGGCAACGCACATACAACGCTCCTTTTTGTTCTTAAGCTGTTAAGTGTAGTTAACAAGTAAGAGATGAAGATTTTTTTTTTATTTCCCCACCTCTCAAAGGCAGAGAGGAAGAATGTGAAAAAGATGAGTTTGGGAAGTTCCTGATCGAACAAAGTTTTTGTAAATGAAGTTATATTGAAAGTGGTCTAAGAGATCGTTTCCAGGAGTAGCACAATTTTGGCGAATATTTCAAAAGTGACAGGACAACACAAAACACTTTTTTGATACGTATTTTCCTTCGTTCTTAAAAATTACAAGGCCTCAACACTTCCGTGAATGTAAATTTGTGTTCCCCTTCAGCAAGAAGTTCGTTCCTTAAGAGGGTATGATTTAATTTGCAGTTTGGTAAAAGCATCAGTTTTCTTTGAAACGCCTTTACCTTGCAGCCTTGTTTCTTCCTGGGTGTTTAAGATTCTGACTGATAACTACCTCTCACCAGGAAGGACAATGTTGAGGAGTTGTTTAAAATCTCACATCTTGCTCTTGCAGTTTTCAGTAGATTTTCTCACCTCTAATATATCTGCTCGCTCCTGTATCAACGCACACAGTACCTTCCATTCCATTTACAGCAATATCTGTTATTGCTATATTAGCAGGCGTTTCTAGGCATTCATGTTGGTATATATTATTTATAAGGCTCTATATTACTTCGACCACAAGTTGAAAAATTGGGTTGGTTGGTTTAAGTTTAATGGCGCAAGGTCCAGTAATGGACATGCTGCGCCAATGAAAAATTGGGAGATCTAGCTGGTATATCTCAGAGGGAAGACACATTTATTGTGTTACATAACAAAGAAAAAACAGGGTCCTCTTAAGGAATAGTGAGTATAACCACTTGTCAAACTAGCAACTATATACCCTTATTAATAGCAATTTTTATGTTATTTAACCCTTCTTTGCATAATGGTGGAAATTTCCATCATAACATTGAATGCCCAAAAATTATATAAAAGAACAAGTTCACTATAAGTTGATCGTGTCTAAATACCTTTTTAATGTCCATTGCTTTAAAAAAATATAGCTGTCAAAAATAAGCAAGTGTCACTATCAGTAAAACGAGCTTGAAGTTGTCATTCCGCTGTTTGTTGTAGTTGCAATAAACGTATGATTTCGTTTTTAATTTTGTTTTATTATATTTGAGTTTCTATTGCTAAAAAAGTGAAAATGAGTGAAAGAAAGGTTTGTAACATGTGTTTCTGTTATTTTTAGAGCAATTTCTGAAAAAGTTTGCGTTTAATTTTTAAAATACCACATGATACCATCATATTGTTTTTTGCTAAATTTATACTATAAATATATACTAAGATTTTTTTAACCATTTTTCCTTTAATTTTGAACACGCATTATATCACCTTGATTTATTTCACCAATAAAGAAAAAATCATGCAAAAGAAGGGTTAATCAAACAAAATTGAAATTTCAATTTGAAACCTTTTTGCTTGATACCCCTATTAAGAGCGACTTTCCGAGTAAACATATCAGACGCTCTGCGAAGATTTTACATCTGCTGTCGAAATATGCTTTCGCATTACACATAGTTTTTATTCCTCCTACTTATAAATTCTTTATCAACCGGTCTGGTGGTTAAGGTGTTAGCCTCTAGATCGGAATGTTCCTGGTTCGAATTCGGGTCAGTGCATGGATATTTGTAAGCGTGTGGTGTAGAGAGGCGGCTGGTGCACCTTAAATTGGTAACGTTGGGTTGTTGTGGAAGTATGGGGAGTAGGGTGCCAGCTCAGGTTTTGCCTCGTCATCTGACCGTGGTTCAAAATTTCGTGGTGTTGTCCTCGAATCTTTCCCTCAGAGGATTGATCCCGGACCGTCGTCAGTAGCCCGTTGTGTAGCTCTAGTACGACGTTAATTAAAATTACCATTATCATTAAATTCTGTACCGCCTTCTTTCATAAATATCCTTTCATCTTTTTAAAATCAGTACTTGCATAAGACTATAGTTCAACCATATACTATATTTATGTTGTTGATCGCCATATTTTAACCTCACATTTACTTTTTTTTGTATAGTGATCAAAGCTTTTAATTTTATTTATCGTCATCATGCTTTTTGCCCCTATCATGGAATTCAATCTACTTTTTGATTGGTTTGACTGCTCATTTTGAATTATTTTTTGTCTTTTATTGTGATGTTAAATTTATTTTATATCCTTTTATAGCATTTGTATCCTTAATCCGTTATTATGGTTTCAATTTCTGTACTTGGGAGGTAAAAACCACCAAGTCTAATATTTTTAATAGACTTTATACTATAATAATCTTGTACAACTATTTTCGTAAAATTCAGTCTTAAATCATTGTTGTTTCAACAAATCACAACAATTATGAGGGCTTTTTCCAAATAAATTGCCGAGAGATTGAGAAGGAGTAAAAACACTTTCAACTACTTTCCTGAATAATTTGATTCCGTGATATAGTACCCTATGTCTCTGAGGATCACATTTAATTTTGCGTTTGACACTAGTTTTTATTTGGACTTTTGTAAGCTAAATATTACCCTCTCTCCCTATATTCTCCTCATTTTACACCTAGTGACCTGGTTGATATAAAGCATAAATGTGTTATTAAAGGTCATCGTTTTGACAAAAGAATATCACAGATGTCTAACAACTATTTTATAAAACATTCCATAACAATACTCTCAATTGTGTGCTTATTGGTTCGTAAAACTGCTGGGATAATCGTTTGTGTGTAAAGGGGGATTATTTTGAAGAGAAAAAATTTACATAACTTTTAATTTGCATAAAAAATAACATTTATCTTATTTTGAATTTTTTTTTTGTGTAAACACCCCTTGTGTGCTTGATAAACAATTCCTCTTGTCCAATTCGAAAAAATTTTCCTTGAAATTAAACAATTTGTAATTCTTTTTAATGATTTTTTTACGTTCAAAAACTCCTAGTTATCTCCTTCTAATTATAATTTATTAAGACTAAATAAAGTAACTTATTTACGTTAATTAAAGAAAAAAATTAAAGTTCTCTCTGCAGATTTAGAGAAAAAGTTATTTTTAATGATCTTAAAAAACTTTACGAAAATAAACAATATCATTTCCTGTTCTTCTCTTGCGATGACTTTGTTTTCGCAGAAGCTTCAAATTTGAGCATTTTTTATTCGTCCTTCAAAATGCCTTCGGAAAGGTTTGTAACTGGTCTCCTAAAATAGATTGAAGCAAAATTCCCTCTTATTGAGTTGATCAAATATATTTTCCGTAGTCCCTTTTGGCATTTCGTCTTGGATAGAAGCCAGATCCCAATTTGTGGCTTAAGTATACCTTTTAAGTTAATTTGTAGTCCCCTTGCGCCAATTTTTTTGTCTTCCATTCGTCTGAAGTTAGATTCATAATTATAAGGTTTTGGAAATAAGTTTTAATGAACTGTGTGGAAAAGAACGGGAAAAAAAACGCTTTCATCCATGGAATTGTAAACTGCATGTCAAAATAATGTTTGTTACAATTATTTTTATAACATGTATATATACTTAGAAACGTTTTCTTGTATGTTACTTTTTCTGTTCATGTCTGTATTTGGTAGGTGATTTTTACTTTCCTTGAATACAGTATAGCTCAAAACAATAAACTTAAAACCATATCCATATATCTGTTGCTTATTATAGTTCATTTTTCCTCTGGTAGGTGATTTCTTATAGAACTGTTCTCGTTTATTTTTACATTTTATAGTTCTTATGTGCATTTGGTAAGGGCGATTTTGTTTCCTTCAAAACTAATTACCATAAGTAAAGAACAAACTATTGATTTCATTGATATTAATTTCATTCTATTTAAGTATGGAATATGCACTAGTGTCACGTTGTTATATTTTTTACAAGTAATCCAAATCGCATCAAAAACTTTTCTTGGAAATTTTGGTGTGATTTGTCCCTATGCGGTCAGTTTAAATTACACGGGAATAATTGGACTCTCTGTTGTAGGATCTTGAATTATTCTTTACGCACTTTTGAAAGAGCTTAGCAGTGCGATTTATTGACAGCAACTTCGATCATCACTCATAATTTTCAAAACTCAACTGTTCCCCTCGTGTAGCAAAAATGGCCATAGAGTGACAAAATCCAAACCCAAGATTCAACCAACAATGCCATCGAATATTATTAACTTCTTTTTACATTACTCATTTTAGTGACAGTATCTGTCTATTATAAAAGAACATTTTTCGGTCTTTTTCAGGTTTATTCTTTATTCGCTTTGTGATTGGTAGATAGCGAGTCACGTGACAGCGAGTCTTGTGGTTCAACGGGCTAATGAAATTGATTGGCACACGATAAACACAGTTATATTTTAAATTAATTTATTCACGTAATTTGAGAGCACGCGCTAGAAAGTTTGCAATGTTTTCAGACGAACCGCCGAATTCGGTCGCCGTTTCCATGGCAACAGGCGAATATGAAATCTTAAAAAGTACTTTTACAACAAACAACACGGATCAGCTAAAACATTTAAAATTATGATGAGATTTCCTCTGAATTTTAACAATGTGTTGTGCTAAAATATTTCCTTTTTTTATGTGGAAATGAGATGTTTTGTTCTTGACATTTTTTAAAGCATTTTGTTTTTATTTACACTATATTACTGTGTATAAGCCGATAATTTTTGGAACGTTTTCTAAGCGAAAGTACTGGGGTCGGCTTATATACGGATACGCTCATCTCGCAAAAAAAGTAGGCAATTTTCCGTTACTCGGGCGAATGCGAAAAATATCGCAATAGGTCCGGGATCAATCTTGCACCGATCCAAATGGGGTTGGATTAGAAGCAATCCCCTCCCCCTCTGTGTTGAAAAGTATTGTTCGTGAAGCGAACTAAATATGATTGCGTAGCAATCATCGGGGGTTGGGAGAGATAGCGAGCAGGGGGCGGTGCCCCCGAGATATATAAAATGCTAGATTTTGCTGTGTTTCCGTGGTTATTAAAGTTTTGATTGGTTGTATGACGTCACGAGTAGGCGGAGTTTGAAATTGTTCTGATTGGTTCTGTGATGTCGCGAGGGAAACGAGATACTAAATATCAAAAATCATTATATTCGAAATCGTCATAGAAATAACATTGAGTATGAAACTATTGCGGTATACAGCTCCTTGTTTTAACAGTGTTGTTCAAAAATTAAGTTTTCCAATAACATTGTTTTACCAATATAGCTAAAAAAAACAACACCATGTGAAAGCAAGGCAATTTGTCAAATGAGTTGATCAAAAGCCTATGCAGTTGTCCAATAAAAAAAAATTGAGAAAATTAATGTTTTTTAATACATTGGTTTTAAAATTTTTTGGTTTATTAATTTGATTAGAAATGTATATGAAGTCTTTTTTCAAGGGGAAGATTCTGCAACAAAACGATATATGTACAAGATGTGCAAATAAAAACGTAAGAAATTTATGTAAAAATTGTACAATACATTTGTTGTCATAAGTTAAGTAAGTTCGTAAATGCAACTTAAGAACTGGTGAAACATAGGTCACATGACGGATTATTTTTTGGTTTACACTCTTTTGAAAGAACTTTTTACGAACTCTGCTCAGTGTTACGAACACATATCGAAGAAAAGAAGAATTTAGTTTCTATTGTTGTTGTCGTGCGGGCCATATATGGCCCAATTGGGGGTGCCATTGCCCCGGAGGGTTGGACTTCTACATGCATGACACATCCGTTTTACAGGAAGGTCCCTTTCACACATCCATTCACTCACACATATCGTAATTTAGATCCCAATCAGAGGCCGATAACCCCCTGATCAGGTACCCCCAGAGGTATTGATTTGGTATGGGACTTTTGTAACCACGACCTATTTAACGTGCCCCAGCCACCATTAGCGAACACGACTGTCTTTAGCCAGGTCCAAGCGCCGATCTCGCAACCATCAGAATTGCAGGCATCGCCGAGGACAGAACCCACAACCCTTCCTATGCGTGATTAGTTTCTATTTGACACGTTATATAAAAATATTGAAAAAAAAGTGGACTTATTCAAAACGGTTTCTGAAATTATAGAACATATTCAAAAGCTATAAAAAAAAGGAGGCCTTCTGACGAAAAAAAACGAAGCAATGCAACTAAATTCTTTAATAACTAAAAATTATCTATATATATAATTCTCTTACGTGGCACGCAAAAAAGACGTTATTTGTTTTCGCGTTTTGGCAACATTGTACGATTCTTTGTTTATCCCAAAGCCTCACGCTTCAATTGAAATTATAGCGTTATCGGATGAAATTTTATTGAAAAAAAAATGAATTTTAGTCGAGCTGTTGCAGAAATAATAGAAATCAAAGAAAACGGAGGATCTTTTCGGGGTCATTTAAAACAAGGTCCGTTTCGGGGCAAACTATTATAGTTCAACAAGACACTTGCATTACAACTTTCGACAACAAACTCAATGAAAAAGCGTGGGTGGCTCGAGTGCTGGGTAAATGTACACACAACCAACATGCTGGGTTTTCAATTTCCAAATCAACGCTCACATTTCGAGTCAAAATTTGCTCAAAGTTTCCATTTGAATTCTGATTCCAGAGGTACTGTAAATATCTTTTCTGAAAAACAGCATAAAATTTAGATTTGAAAAATATTTTTTTGGAACATCATATTTTGTTAACAATTCCTTCTGCTAGGACACATGTCTTCATTGATGCGAGCGAAGCGAGCATAGGTTCGCGCAGCGAACCAATGAGGATTGCGAAGCAATCCTCTGGGGGTTGGCGAGCGTTAGCGAACAGGGGGTGGGCCCCCTAGTATTATTTATTACATTAAAATTTACAAAAAAGTCAGAAAATGTCAAACATTGGATTTAATACCATTGGCTTCTGAGCGACTGAATGATAGTGGTGTGAAAAGGTTTATACACCGCCATTGATCAACAAAAGGTGACTGATAGTGGTAAAAGAGGTTTAAACCCAGCCAGTGATCATGCACTATCACGTTTAAAAATATATATAATTGAAGTTTGAGCAAAATAAATAATTTTTTTATGCACCTTTCGCGTCGTATGACGGGCCATTTGTCTTAGTTAGAACAAAACTGACCAAATTATCTGCCTTGAATTAGACCAAATTTTGATACTGTCATCATAAGAAAATTGGCAATATCTTGAATATCAGAAATTTTGTCATTGGAAAAATTAGTCAGATTTTGATGGACGAGACATTCTGTCCAAACCACTTGGAGGTTTATTTAGCTAAAGTGAAAAAGTTTGGTTGCGGATGTTACTTGTGTTGTAGTGCTAAGATGAGCCGAAATTTATGCACTCTATAAAAAAATAGACGCACCAAGTAGGTGCAGAATTAAAGTGGTGCCGGGCTCGATCCACTTGGAACGGCCCTGACTGGGGACGTATAGTCTTTAGTGACGAGTCTCGTTTCCAACTGTGTCCTGACTATACCCGCAGACTTGACTGGAGACGTCAGGACAGCGTGGGGATCCTGCCATTACTATCACACTCCACGCATATCAACAAAAGGGCGTTATGGTCTGGAGTGTCATCTTCTTTGATAGCCAGACCCCTTTGGTAGTCATTTCTGGGTACAGCTACACTCTACGTTTATGAGCGATGGCAACGGTCTTGGCGATTTTTTTGGCGCATTTCTAAAGTTGCCAAGAAATAATTATTTCTTAACTCTTTTTCTGTCGCAAATTTTTTTCTTTTTACAACACACTTTTTAAATACATTTCAGAACGTTTTAAAAAGTATATTTTTTAAAAACTTTCACAAAAAGTAGTAAGTTTAAGCACATATCAAAACATATTTGTGAACCAGCAGAGAAACTAAGCTACAAATGTTGGGTAAGAATACCGTAAAAATTATCAATTACACTAAATACAGTGGGCATGTTGAAAAAGAAAAAGATTTACAAAAGAAAACAAAAGCAAGAAATAGTACAACCTGATAACGTCAGAATTCTTTCGTAAAAAAATAATGAATAAGAAAATGGTAAAAAAAAAAAAAAAAACTCTTAATCCTTTCAAGAAAACTATTATAATAAAATAAAAATTCCACAACTGTCAAAATACAAATAAATGGACCAATGGTATCACCGAAAACGATTTAAACAAAAAACGACCAATGCAATCAAAGGAAATTTTTAAAAACAAAATAACCAATGGGAGGAAAGAAAAAATTTCAAACGAATCAATGAAATCAAACGACTTTAACGGATTTTGGAAGAACTTTTTAGAATATTCAAAATGAAAATTGAAAGTTTCCGTTTGCCGAGGTTGCCATGAAAACCACAACAAACGTAACGAAAGATGGATTGCCTTAATTTATCGTAACTCGCTACTAGAAGCGCGCCAAAAAAAATCGCCAAGCCATTGCCATCACTCATAAACGTAGAGTGTAGCTGTACCCATTTCTGGCACACTTACAGCACAGCGTTGCGTAGACGACATTCTAAGACAGGTTGTGTTACCGTTCCTTTTGGACCCCGGATTTTTTTTCCCAAAGAGATAATGCCCGGCCGCACACGGCACGTGTTGCTATGAAATGTCTTCAAGCTTTTCCAAACTTCCTCGACCAGCTAGGTCTCCAAATCTCTCTCCCATAGAGCACATTTAGGATATTATGGGAAAGTGATTGCAACCCTCCCGGAATATTGACCATTTAGCCCGACAGTTGGAGACAATTTGGCAAGCAATTCTGCAGGACACCATCCAGGAACTTCTTCAGTCGATGACACGCCGGCTTGCATCCAGGCCAGAGGTAGACCAACGCCTTATTGACTTCCTCCTTTTGCAACTGTCAAACTCAGAAATAAATCATTTAATTGTTCTGAAATTTTAATCGTTTGTTTTTACCATGTATGTTCTTCACATCCACCAATTTCTATCGAAACCGGACAACTTTTTCTTAGTGCGTCTATTTTTTATTATCTATATCTATATATATATATCTATATATATATCTATATCTCTCTCTCTCTCTCTCTCTCTCTCTCTCTCTCTCTATATATATATATATATATATATATATATATATATATATATATATATATATATATATATATATATATATATATATATATATATATATATATATATATATATATATATATATAAAATTCAAATACCACACACTCATTCATTCATCACTATATTTCCAGAACTACAAATCCTAGGAAGCTGAAATTTGGCAGGGTGAATCCTAAGAGGCCTAAAATTCTAAAATTGACCTAAGTTTTAAGCCAAAAGCAATTTGAAATCGTCATAGATATAACATTAAGTATAAAACTATTGATGTATGCATCTCTCAGATTGCTTTACCAGTGTTGATCGAAAAACAATTTTTTAAAAACAAATTAAGTTATAATATTCATGTTTGAACTGACGTTTTATTTCTTCCCATAATGAAAATAATATTTATAAATATTTGATTGACAAAGAAAGAATATTTCGAACACTTCATTTTACATTTACTTAAATTTTGTAACAGAACACGAAAAGCCCAAACGATGAACTCAGACATTGAGAAAAAACGATTGCTGTACACAGCTCTGATTGCAGCGTTTATCAAAAAAAACAATTTTTTTAACAAATTAAATTTTAAAATTTATGTTTTATTACTTCCTATGATGTAAATAATTTATAAATATTTTATTGGTGAAGAAAGAATATTTAGACCATTTAATTTTGCGTTTTTTAAATTTTATAATGGAGCACGAAAAGCCTAAACGATAAACTCATTGATCCTAAAAGCGTACTCGGTTTCTGGCAATTATTAAGATAGTTTCGCTGTCCAGGAGATTCACTTTGCGAAAGGAATGTTGGTTTGCGAGGCACACAAGAGAGCAAGGGCGGAGTCCCCTAGTTACATAAATTTTAAGTTGTGTTCGAACCCTTTTGTAACAAAACAATTAACATTCAATGTGCTTTTAAACTCGTATCCCTTTTTCAACTTTATAAACCCTTCTTAAATTTTCAAAATTACTATCATACAACTTCGTATTCACTATCCTTTGTTTACAAATACTTTTGACCAATCGGTTTGGTATATAGAGGATGTGTAAAAGTAGAACAAGCAATGGTAACCCTTTTGTGTGCTCAGGATCACGTGGCCCAAAGTAGAAGTAACGTGACCCTAAGACTACTTTCGTCTACTGGGTTTAAATGAACATTCAACATCTGATTGGTCCACGTAATTGGAGAAGATACTCAGAGATTAAGCATCTGATTGATCCGTGGGACATAGTAGCAAATTTGACGATTTCACCACTTGCGTCGCAACTCTATATATAAATGAGTATTCACACACCTTCCCTGTCATAAGATATTATATCGCCACAACAGGCGTTGAGAGAAGTAACATGACCCTAAGACTACTTTCGTCTACTAGGTCTAAACGCACATTCAACATCTGATTGGTCCACGAAATTGGAGAAGATACCCATGGATTAAGTATCTGATTGGTCCCTGGGACATAGTAGTAAACTTTGACGATTTTGCCACTTTTGTTGCTACTCTATATATAAATGAGCAGTCACACACCTTTTCTGTCATAAGATATTACATCGCCAAAACAGACGTTTATTCCAAATCTGCCAATCAAATCATTTTTTATAGAGCAGTCATATAACTATTAGTCGACATGTTTTTTATCGTCAGTTGGAAAATCATTTCTGCGCGCAAAATGAAAACGGAAACGGAAAAAAATACATTTAGAATCTGTCATATCTTTAGGCCCCGTTCACATTGAGGCGCGTAAAACGCGCGTTGGCGAGGCTATCAGAGTCCCGCTCTTCAAAGTCGCAAAGATTGCTACTTGAATTAGAGGTATAAATATATAAATAAACATAATTTAACCGCAAGACCTTGCTAGCCTCGCCACACGCCCTTTAAAACGCCTCATGTGAAAGGGGGTTTATGCTGTTGCCATTCCAAAGGAAACAATAATAATTAAATTTCTTTAAATTCATTTTAAAATGTTCTAGACTAATTTTTAAAATTCGGGCTGGACAATAAAATTGCAAAAAATTCAGACTACCTACGTGCCAAATTTCATTATTGTAAGTGCCAGGAGGAGCGGTCATTCCATTTACATTTTCTGTCCAAGGTCTAGGGGTCAGGGTGCTGAATTCTGAATTGAAAGGTTGTTGGTTCGAGTATGGGGTAAGGCATGGATATTTGCCTGTCTTGAATGAACGTGTGGTCTCTCTGTAAACGAGTTAAGTTTTAATTTATTTTCACCTTTCTTTCACATTCTAAGTGGGGGGGAATTTAATCCAGGGTGCAATTTGCTTTGAAAATAATATGTTTAAATCTCTAATTTGTATATGAAAAGCACAGTTTTACTCATTCATTTTTCTGGCAAAAAAAAAATGCTACATCTAAGTGATTCTTCTCTTGTTGAGCGCCAAATTATCATAATCTGAAAATCTACAAAAAGACGTAATAAATGATAACTGATTGTCACTGCTAGAACTTTTAAATGAGCAATTAACTATGCCCTAGTGATCAACAAGATAAAAGATATCGCTAAGAAGTATTTTGTACTTCGATGACAGAAAATACTTTTTACTCCAAGAGTCCATTTTCAAACCAACTAAAAATTGTACAACCCCATTCCAGCGGCAAAAAGCAATCACAAACATCCCAACGTTCTCCAAATTTATTCAAGTATCCAATTTGCCAGAACCTCTTAATTTTACGTCGGAAGCTCGACTAAACAACGTGCTCTTTTCTCTGGAAGCTGAGCACCATTTTTTTTTCTCTGAACCTAATTGGAAGAGTCATTAAAAACGGTGGACTATAAATATAAACCCTCCCTCATCATTAAGCCAGCCCTACAAGAACACACATTTACCTTCATGAATTTAAGATGATAATCGTACGTAAGACACGTGACACTAAAATAAGATCCTTTATTACGAGTCTGTTTATTTACGACGGTGCCTTTCCGATGCATGAAAGCCGCGTAGAATAGAGTTCAGAGTGAACTGGATCCGGCAATAGATGGTCTTCTGTATGTAATATGATGTTGGGTATAAATATGGCAGCAGTTAATTTTTTGAGTCATTCCGCTTGCAAAAATAAAGTCATAAAACAGCCATTGCTGATGAGAGGCATTGTCTTTATTTTGGTAATTTTTTCTAAGTAATGTTTGAAAATCTTCAATAGTACCCGTTAGCCAAGGTGAAAGACATAAATAATTATAATGCGAAAATTTATGGAGATTCTGTGTGTGATAATGCACACATCTGTACGTTATTATAAAATAAAATTGAGATATTTCTTGTCGGAAGTTAGTAGCATGAATTACAATGAGCATAATTCTTTGTGATAAATTGATTACGTATATCTTATGAATCAAAATTACGAATTAGTGGTGAAATAAATATCTTTGCATGAGTCATAGATTAAAATACATTCTGTAGGCTGCGTTTATGGTTGTTTCAATCCGACAGGAAAAAGAATGATTGAAATGTATGTAATTCTGGGTTTGTATTCGTTCAACAGTTTCTGTTATTGATATCTGTTCCTGTTAACACAGTTTTTAAACATAAAGGAACAAACCGTTAGTTACACCAGGAAAGAAAGGAAAAAGGGATGAAAATACTGAAAGTGAGCAGAATGTGAAGAGTGTTTCCAAAAACCTAAAGTTAATGGATCAATATACGGTTTTGTGGGCATGTGAGGGGTTTTAAATTGTTTTTATAAAATATATTCACTTTATTTTTATATTAAATAAAAAATTATAGATATAATTACAAACCTGCATAAGTTTTAAAACAAAAAAACACGATTAACACATCGTTTCTGTATGTGTGTCGAAAGCGACGTTTCCCGAATACAGTCCAGCGAAATGTCTAGAAATTTCTCTACGATCAGACGATTGTAACGTTTAAAGTGGGTCGAAATCGCAAATTTAAGGTACTCGTACAAATACAAGGGTTTGTCTTGACAAATCCAAGTGGAATACGATTTTATATTTTTACATTGTCATTATTTTCAAATAATTTATTTTAGCCTAACATATAATTTAACATCATTGTATTGATATAAATTGTACATCTTATCATTAATTCCAAAACAAATCCAATTGTTAATACACAACAACAAACCTATATTGAATGCAATTTTGATTATATTCAGTGCTAGGGAATCATGCAATGGCGACTGTTAATTTTTACATTAATGTGGGTAGTTCGAGACGAGTTTCATTTCATTATAAGAAAATTAATTAAAGAAAATGAATACCTTTACCTTTAAAATACCTTTCACCCAAAACAAAATACTCGAAATAATTAAAACGGAAATTCGCAACTTTTGCTCAATCTCTGCCTACGCAGGTAGTGACATCACGTAGCTGGTGTTGGTAGCTCGTGATTATCGCCGCTGATTTATTTTTTAGACAACTGTCCACAAATTAACTTTTTAAAATAAATGGTGCGAGTGAGGCGAAAACCGATTCAGCAAAGGTGGAGTGCGCGAAGCAGTACATACTAACTAGAGTTCATCTTTATAACACACTAGCCACTGCGTGGCTAGCACGGCGTTGCCCCTGCTGTACTTTGTGGGGTTAGGTGTGTCCATTGTGAACGTTTGTAAACCACCGGTGTTTGCTACACATTCCCATTTGGTTTGCTTCGCAAACCAACACCACGGATAACGCCGTGATGGCCTCGTTATTGTGAAATCGGAATTGCGAAGAGATCCAATTGGTGTGACCTGACAATTTCTTGGATGGTGGGGTGCCAGCTGAGGTGTTATGTTATAATTTGACCGTGGTTGTACACGTATATTTGCCTTATTGGATAAAACTTCGACCCTAGTTAATAGGTAGTTGTAGTGCTTGAGAACGTTAATTAAAAATTACCCAATTTTCTCGGATACTTTCCTTAGGCGATTGATCCCGGACCGTAATTAAGAGCCCGTTGAGTTGCTATAGTACGACGTTAATTAAAAATTACCTCGGATCTCAAAATTAGGGAATTAATCCCATACCCTCGTTAATAGCCAATTGTGTTGATTTTGTGTGATGAAAATTTCCTCAGATTTCAAATTCGCTGAAATTTTTAATAAAAACATGTAGAATTTCTGTTGATTGTTGTATTATTTTTAAAATCCGTCTTATACACATGCATATTTTACACATTTTACTGCAATGCCAAAAATTGTATTTTCAAAGAATTAAGAGATTTAAGTTTTTGGAAAAGGCAGTTGAGAAAATTGAAGGGAGAGAAAAAACACGCTTTTGTACTCAAAACCGAAAAAATGAGTCTCTTCTTTTTTAAATTTTACAACTTGAATGTGTGGTGTATCGTATTTTTAACACAAGAATGAAATCTGTTGATTTGGGCAATAGAGTATATTTTAACCCCAAATTACTTAAATAATAGGGAGACAGAAAAATTATAAATATTTTTGTAAGTTGAGGTAATTTTGAATGAAATAGATTAATAGACCAACATAAAAGGTAATTTTATTTAATTTTGAGTACAAAGTGAATTATTTTATTCCTTATCTGAATTTTTAAAATTAGCAATGTTTGTAGATGTGAAATGCAACTTTAGAAACAATTAAATGAAATGAAATAAGTCTGTGCCATGTGGGAAAGGAAAACAAATTATAAAAATTAGCATTTTATACTTGATTATTTTTCCCCGAGATAGTATACATGTACACTTATTAAAATAACCATATGTGGCAAGAAATTGAAGTGATATCTATTTATAAAAAGTAAAAAGGTATTAAATTCTGTTGAACACTTGACCGTGGGAGAAACACGGTTTAATGAGACCGAGTCGTATGACTTGAAGTGATTGTGCCTTGTTAATGCTGACAGTGAAACTTAAACGAACTGGGAATTGAAGTTTTTAAAATTGGAATGGGGATATCAGAAGTGATGATTGGTATTCTAGGAATGAATATGTTTCAACTTGCAGCATGTGTAGTGACGATGGTGGCTTGAATAATATTTGGCATGAGTTTCTTGACAGAGTGTTGTGCCATTGCATAGTGAAGGTGGATTCAGATTCGTGAGAAGCATAATCGGTGCTCCAATATGTGCGAGAGTACTCCAGTTGGTTCCAATGTGTAAAAAACTGTGTTGTGTGTTTTAAGGACTAATTTATGTTATGCGTACTGTCTATAGATTTGTAAATTTAGAAACTATGGGGTAATTCTCGCAAAACTTGCTTTATGATGACATTGACATCTTTATTTATTTGGGAAAGATTTGCCCTTTGGCACAGCCATGCATGATGAGTGCTTTGCTACAACAGCAATATATCGATGAACCGCAGGGGTTGTAACCTTTTGGGTGTGGGCAACAGGTGTTTTGACAACTGTTTCTGTTGTTAGCATAATGATGAAATGACGGAATGAACGCCAAAGAAAAGAGCAACTTGAGTGATTGATTGCCAAACTTGAAGGCATCCCACAGAGCGGCAGCGCTTGCTATATGTGTTGTGGAAGTGACAGAAACACGTCCGTCTTGAAAACTAATCCTACAAAAGTTGCAAACACTTTTTACAGCACTTACATACAACTCCTCTAACCCTTCACAATGATGGCTTCTTATAGGACTGCCTTTTTTATACTTGTCAACACGAAATTGTGATTGGCTGTTACATAACACATTTGCATAGTTCCATCTAACTCTGCAGCAAATTGCAGCCTCTCAAATTTAGATTAGCTTCCAGAAATTAACATTTTCCACGATATGCTTAACTTTTGCCAGCGAGTGTAGACAATTATAAAATGAAGTACTACGTGTGTTGTCTGTTCGGCTTGTCCTGACGAATCTATAGTACTTCCAATAATTAAATTTGGCACATAGGTAGTGTGAATATTTTACAATTTTATAGTCCACCACAAATTTTAAAATTTAATCCAGAACATTTTAAAAGTAATGTAATGAGATATTTAATTAATATTGTGTTCCTCCGAATAGCAAATGTTCAATTAGTATTGACTAAATACGTATTTACAGTGCGTATGTAGCTGCCCCATTAATGGATATACTTTCTAAAAATTTATTGCTTTTTTAAAAGCATATTAACATTTAGTTAGCGTAAACTTTTAGTTTGGATTATCATAATGTATAATATAAGTATATATTTTTTTGTGTTTCCTCCATTTTTGGAACTGGATGACAGTTGTGCAATATGTTATTTGTTATTGCTTCTGTTTTAGAGTACGATAGTTTGGATTATAATTTTTAAAGCATATAAACTTTTTGTTTGGATTATTTGGATATCTTTCTCAAAAACAGAGACCTGTTTAATAAATTTATTGTCGCTATGTATTCCGAGATTGAATCGGAGAAGGTGTTGTACATACGACTGAATGAGATCACTCAGAGTGGAACAGTATGCACATTTGAGAGATGCGGTGGAAATGCTGCGATAAAAAAACTGAAGTACACAGAAATCACTAAACTTCCAAAAAGATATAAAAACTAAAAGTAGAAGTTTATGCTTTTGTAAATTTATGTGTTGCATAAATTATTAAAAATAAGTATTGCTATGCTTTCCAAAAGACACCCAAACACAGAAACAAAAAAAATAGCATTAAAAATCAACAAAATAACAGCATTTCGCAAAAACATTTTTTTTTAATTTACAGCCCCCAATATGCAAAAAAGGTAGTCATATAAGAAGCCAGCATTGGCAAAGGGATGTTTAAATCCAAGACTAAATTTGTTTGCATATTTCTAAAAACGAAACCGTGATTGGCTGTTACCTAACACATTTGAATACTTCCATCTTACTGTGCAGCAAATTGCAGCCTCTGAAATGAAGATTGGCTTCTGGAAATTAAACAGAAACATAAAAACAGCGTATTTTTTTGGCCATATAACGAAATTTTGTGGGCCGTGAATAAAAAAAAAGGCAGTTATAGCGAAATGCCATAGTTTTGTTGCTCTTTTAGGCAATTTTTTATTTGTTTCTGTGTTTGGGTGACTTTTGGAAAACATAGCAATATTGAATTATGATAATTTAGGCAACATAAATTTACAAAAGTATAAACTTTTGTTTTGAATATCGTTGAATCAGAGGGACTCTGAGATTGGAACATTATGCACATTTGAGAGATGCTTTGATGAAAGGTGGAAACGTTGCTATACGTAAACTCCATAAAAATTGCTTAACTTCCAAAAAGATATAAAAACCAAAAGTTAAAGTATATGCTTTTGTAAATTTATACGTTACATAAATGAACATAATTAAATATTGCTATGCTTTCCAAAAGATACCCAAACACAAAAACAAACAAAAATAGCATAAAAGATGAACAAAATAACATTATTTCGTAATAACAGTATTTTTTTAATTTACAGCCCCCAATATGCAAAAAAGCCAGTGATATAAGAAGCCAGCATTGTGAAGGGTCAGAGCATTGGTGTCATTAATAAAATAATGTTTAAATCCAAGACTGCATTTTTAGCATATTTCTAAAAACAAAACCGTGATTGGCCGTTACGTAATACATTTTAATACTTCCTTATTTCTGTAGAGTGTATTGTAAGACGAATATGAAAAAGTAACTTATGTTTAACTAAACCTATTAGTCTGAACCGACTTCAGTTCGTATCATAGTGTGTAAAAGTAGCCTCGCGATAGGATTTTGAGTTGTGACGTGGGCTTGTATAAAGTCGATGTATGTCTAAGTACACTATAGCGACAACGCAGTAAGATAATGTCAATGTTATGCAAACATTACTGATATTTTATTGAGGCAAAATGTAGCAGTGTCGCCTAAAGGGAGAAGCTGATACTAAACAAAAGCATCTTGGAATTGCTTATATCGGCCGCCATCTTGATTTGGCGTAAACGATCGCTTTGGCGGCCTAACGTATCGGATGCTACCACTCCACCAAAAAATCAAATCCCAAACAACGGTAGTCTAAAAAATAAACAATAAATAACGTATTGCACAACCGTTATCCAGTTGCAAAAATTAAGTAAGAACAATAAAAAAATTCAAATATAAAAGTTGACGCTAACTAAAAGTTAATATGCCTTGAAAAAGGCAATAAATTTCATAAAGGATATCTATCCAGTAATAGGGCGGCTACACACGCGCAGAAAATACGGATTCATTCAATACCGATCATGACTGTTGCCATTCGTCGGAAAGGGAATAATAATTAAACATAGCATTAAATTAATTTTAAAATTTTCTAGATCAAATTTTAAAAATCGGGCTGTCTATAAAATTGCTAAAAAATTCGTACTACATGTATGCCAAATTTCATTAGTGTGAATGCCATAAATTCGTCAGGGCACCATTTCACGAACATACACACACACACACACACAAAAAACAACTTTACTTTATAAAAGTAGAGAAGATAATCTTGGATAACAAAAAGGCAAAATCTGTTCATCCACTCTCAGCGTCGATGGAATTGTACGTTTATTATCTATGTTGTCACTGCTATAATATTGCTAAATAAATTTAAGTTTCTCAAAACGTACATGTCTTATTCCACAGGACCTCAGTCGTTCACAATCTCTTTGGTGATCAGAAGTCAATTATTATTTGTACAGTCAATTATCATTCACATCTTTTGTTCAGTATTTTCGCATGTTATCAATCCGATATAATTTGTACTGAACCGCGGAATTGTTTAGTTTGTCATTCTACATTCATTTTTTTTGCGACACTGGAGCAAATAAGATCAATACCTATGACATTTATGGACTAAATTATAAATATTTCCCAGTTTAGTGAATAAAAACCAACAAAATGTCCAATGACTTTTTGATATACGTTACACCTAAATCCATTTGAACTTTGAAGTGCAATTGAATGTCCCATCAAACCTCCTTCCCTACCAGCACTAAAAGTGTTTCTCTCCCCCACCTCTGTTTTTTGTCATTTTTTGGTCACTGGAGTAAATAAGACAAAGACCTATGACATTTATCAAATAAATTATAAATATTTCCCAGTTTAGTGAATAAAAACCAACAAAATGTCCGATGACTTTTTGGTATACGTTACACCTAAATCCATTTGAACTTAGAAGTGCAATTGAATGTCCCATCAAACCTCCTTCCCTACCAGCACTAAAAGTGTTTCTCTCCCCCACCTCTGTTTTTTGTCATTTTTTGGTCACTGGAGTAAATAAGACAAAGACCTATGACATTTATGGAATAAATTATAAATATTTCCCAGTTTAGTGAATAAAAACCAACAAAATGTCCAATGACTTTTTGGTATACGTTACACCTAAGTCCCTTTGAACTTTGAAGTGCAATCGAATGTCCCATCAAACCTCCTTCCCTACCAGCACTAAAAGTGTTTCTCTCCCCCACCTCTGTTTTTTGTCATTTTTTGGTCACTGGAGTAAATAAGACAAAGACCTATGACATTTATGGAATAAATTATAAATATTTCCCAGTTTAGTGAATAAAAACCAACAAAATGTCCAATGACTTTTTGGTATACGTTACACCTAAGTCCCTTTGAACTTTGAAGTGCAATCGAATGTCCCATCAACCCTCCTTCCCTACCAGCACTAAAAGGGTTTCCCTCCCCCACCTCTGTTTTTTGTCCAAGTATTTTCTTTAGCTTGCAGATGAAACCCAGACGCAGCTCTCAAAAGTAGATTACTCTCACAACCCAAACCTTCATTTTGAAAGACATGTGTCGGGAAAATTACTCAACTTCTATGCCCAGTGGACATTTTCCGATTTCCTCGGAGGTTTACCGTGATTGACGTCTCCGAAACGCGACGATTGAAAGCGTCAGTTTTAATTTCGGAAACCTCCCCCTCGATCCCCTATCTCAAGTCCTCATTAGAGGTGGCAAGC
This sequence comes from Metellina segmentata, assembly GCA_947359465.1. Taxonomy (NCBI): domain Eukaryota; kingdom Metazoa; phylum Arthropoda; class Arachnida; order Araneae; family Tetragnathidae; genus Metellina; species Metellina segmentata. Next base: position 59,537,338 of record OX375875.1, read on the forward strand.
CAGATTCTCCTGAAGGAAACGGGATCCATTCCCCTCCGTCCTCTTTGTAAAGACATTTAGCGGCACAAAAGCACATTACCTACACACTTCCATTATTAAAAACACGACTGAAGAGGGGAGTCGGGATTATTCCCGTATCGTTTTAATCAGCTTTGAGGTGTCAAGTGCCTTGAAAAAGCGGGTGTGCTGAGATACCCTTAGTGATGGTATTGTTGGTGATAACACTGTTTTGTATAATTTTATATTGCATAGATTAATGTTATCAAAGCTTACGTTCTTCCCATTTCCCATCTCTGTTATGATGGAGATTAGTTGTTTTTGGTTTATGTGGGAAAAAGGGGCCGTATTTGGTCAAGCTACTTCAATTACAAGACAAAGAAAGTATGCTAAAACAGAAGAGAAGAAATACACCCAAGAAAAGTTACATTAATCGAACCTGCCGGCCTACAATACGAAGGTAGGTAGTTAATTCACGTCGCAGTGGAGCTCACACTCACAACGGACTATGGGCCACGGTCCGGGATCATTCTCCAACGGAAAGATCCAAGGACAACTCGTAATTTTGAACCACACAACTAGAATGTTGCTTGCGCAGTGGACACTGATCCTAATTGTGATGAGCTTTGTTATGATGACGACACAGGTAAAGAAAGATACCAGGTTCATGAAGAAGCCGCGATTCGATAGAAAGCAAAAAAATGCATGCTTAGCTTTGGATAATCTTATAAATTAACTCCATTCGTTGTTGTGTGTGTGTGTTTTTCGCAAAAACAATACAAATCTATATAAATAAGAATAGAGTGGTTTGCTTGTACAGTGAATAATCGCGACCCATTTCAAATTTTATATCCATTTCGGACCCGTATGCAAAATCCGTCTCTTGTGCGTTTGGTGTCTATCCATCTGTCTGTCCGTATGTATGTATGTGTGTGTCCGTGCTACGTCCAAACGCTTGAATATATTTTCATGAAATTTTGCATATGTGAGTACTTACATAATTTCGTGACTGAACTTAGTTGCGTAAGTCTGTCTGTTCTTCTTACCATTCTAGGTTCGATTTTATATATGTGTGTTTGTACAAGTATCCCATACAATAAATTCAAAAATGTTAATTCAGTATTCTAAATTTGATACACCATATTTCATTTTAGTGAATACATTTTTAAAAACTTCTTTGCTTGTACGTATATTTAGGCAAGTTTCATCTTAAAACATCTAAGTCACTATACTTAAAGTAGTTGTAAGGTAGATTAACCGTTGCAGTTACTTGGATTGTTCTACCAGCTGATCAAAATCAATTATTTTTCGAAAAACTATTTTTTTATGGAATTTAAATTCTAATACTTCTTTTATTTTAAGTTTTGTATTTTCTTCAAGAAATGTAAAAAAAATCTGAATACTTGGAACAGCCGATGAAGAGAATAAAAAACATAATACTGAATAAATATACAGAACAAAAACCTTTTGAAGTAGGACTGGTAGATAATATGTCAACCTTGGTAATTTTTTATCGTTTGCTTTTATAAAATTTGTGTCCACATTATATACCAAGAATCTATTTTGCAGTAAGAAACAGATACATTCAGTACTTTTCGTTCGAAGCTTTTTTATAAATCTGTTTTAAGATGTATTTCTGGATTTTCAATTTGATGTTTTTCGTTCAACAACTGCAATCAAGGTAAATAATGATTTAATTAGTTTCAAAAACATTTGAATCGTTGTATGATAATTTTGGGAACCCTTTTGTTTTAAAATGACATACAAGATATTTATATGCATACTCGGAACTATTCTATGCATTCTGGGTAACATTGGCACACTCTAGATACTTTTCTTCTTACTAAATATTTTAGTTATACAAAAATGTAAGATGTTAAGTATGATATTTATTTGCGTTCGTGTGAAATTGTGTTTTTAACAATTTTGAAACGTTTTAGAGTATGGTAGTTGTAACATGTAATGAAAATGTATTACAACTTATTAACGAAAGCGAAACATAGTTAATGAATTCAACAAGAGTAACGCTGGGTAATTCTGCAAGTTAATATATAAAGGAGCCCAAAACGTACAATTGTGACCAATATTAGCCAATTCTGTATGGGTAATCCAAACCCTGTCTTGAGCTTGATGCCATAAATAGAGAGTCATAGCTTCCAATCTTTTAATAAAAATAATATGTTTGGAAGAGTCGACTTCTAGAGAAGCCTAAAATCTTTAAGTCGATGGTATACATAATCTATTACACAAAAGCATTTCTGAATTCTATTAAACAAACTGAAATAACAAACATAGTATTGTAATATTATATCCCCTCTTTAAAAACATTTATTTATTTATTCGTTACAAATTTCACTCTGTTGGATCTCTTCTTTCGTAGCATCCCAAAATACTTTCTTTCCAATGACTTACGACTTAAGTAAGAGATTAAAAATGAAACAGTGCTTTGAATTTTAATCACATTTCCTTTCTATTATAGAGAATTTGTTTACGCTAATGACTCAAGCCTCTTTAGTTAACATGCGTTCGCTGTTGCCATCCTATGCCACTTTCCTAATCTGATGCCTACCTTTAATTGAGTGGGGTTTTTTTTGCAGCAAACGAGATTTTCATCTTAGAACTTCACTTTACTCGCATCTTTGCTTTATGGATTATTTTCAAAATCTTTTTAAGGTTCTAGGAATCAAATGTAAGTTATTACTCAATTTTCTGTAAACGCGAAACGAAAAAGGGAATAAAAATAGGCTTTTCTTTGAAGACAGGATTATTCCACACGTAATACCTCAAAATGGTACAGATGTATGAAATTGGAACATCATATTTCACCAGAAATCCACGCAACAGGAAAGAATTATCCCAAGTGTATGGTCAATCCTTTAAAGAAACACTAATGGTTGATAATTCAATTTCACCACTGCTGCGATCGAGTCCGATCTTAACCAATGTTCGAAGCATTAGAGGATGATTAATGGGTTTTCTCCAAATTACGTTCGCTTTTCTTTTAAATCTCGATTGAGAGAAAAGTTTCTGACGTAAGAATGATGTTAGACAAATTCCATCAAAATTTTAGAGCGCTTTCGTAGATTGAAAATTTTTTTTCTTCAAATCTTGAGAAAAAGAACCTGTTATGGGGAACAGAAGCTTGATGAATACTTTAAAAAGAAATAGTCTTGACTAGTAATTTATTTCCGAGAATACAATTATAGCTGGTTTCATGGCGGTATGTTTGTGTTGTATTTCTGGTTGCAATTTCACGGCGATGGGGTTTCTAGAAGAAAAAATAATAGTCGGCCTTGTAGTAGCAAAAAAAAGGACCATAGAGTGACAAACTAAAATCTTATAAAAAAAATGTTAACCCTAGTTTATTTTTATGATGTTCATTCAAACGTTTATTTTGTGCAAAGAAAATTATAGTTAATGATACACTTTCTATGTGATCATGGTAAATTCACAAATTTATTCAAAACTAATAAATTTTTTATGTTCTTATTATTTCTTTGTATTGGATATCAATCTTATCATAAAGAAGTGCTTTTCTAAGACCTCACATAACGAAGCATATCAGCATTGAATGTCTTGTTAGATATGATCCACGCTTTTACTTCCATCAAAATTCCATGCTTCATATTTTCTCCTTTTGTTTCATTTTTCTCTTCAGGTGCTTTAAAAAGCATGTTGGTGAATCGAGGACATTACTTTACTAATTACATATTATTTATAGAATTGTAGCTATAATATAATAACCGGTTTGTTTAATAACAAATTATACTTTCCCTAACTTATATAGTGCAATACCTGTTTTGATTAAGGGAAATGCCATAATGAGGTTTAAAAAAATACCTTAACCTTGTACATTCATAGACACCAAACAAAATATTATTCTTCTCGGTAAGATCTTCTTGACTTCATAAGATGTGACAAGAAGGATCGAATTTCATAATTTTGCATTGGTTTAGGGATGTTTGATCATTTATATCAACGTTTGTTTTATTCGCGATCTCGATTTTATTTGTCTAAAATACAAAAAAAAATTACCTTTCCAATATTAGATTCTAGGTTGTATTGGTTGAAATTCAAATCTCTTAAGCGAAGGCAACACCGATTAGTACATGGGCTCCACATTAACATAAAGTGTGCAAATACTAGGTTATACAAAAGGCCCCCTAAAATGAAAATTTGTATTCCAAACATTCAATGATTGACTTGTACTAATGCATGCATTTTTCACTTTTACTTTGAACAAATTTCCGTTTTTTATACATAAATGCAATGAAACAATTTGATTTGGAAATCTTTGTACATCGATGGTGGGTGTCAGGTTTCCAACTTTGAGTACTTAGGTCATTATAAAGCTCATTTAAAAAATGGGTAAATTCTGTTCAGTATTAAGGTATGATGTAAATGAATAGCCTTGATGTTTTTGAATAATAATTTAATTTATACTTTAAGATACATATAGGGACATAGTATTTGCATCGATGTTTCTTATAAATGTTAAATCCTTATAAGTGTTGTCCAGAGTAATGGGCGATGTAGAAATGTACTTGAAGTTAGTGTCGGCTCTTAGCAAAAATTAGGGGTGGGGGGGAGTGCTGCTCCAGAAAAGTTTTAACCTCTATTTTAAAATTGTGTAAAAGGAAACAAACATGTATAGAAAGAAAATTTATTCAGAAACTTGATAAAATCTTAAAAGAACGAAATCAAATATTTTTTACTTACTTTAGCTTAAATTGTTACAGAAAAGGCTTGATCCATTCATTTAAGAAAGAAATTCATTCTTCTTGTTTTAATTTGAGCAAATTAAATCAATAATTTTCTCCTTGATCTCTGGATGACAATTTAGGAAAAGGTTAAATAAAAGAACCGAAAAAAATGAATCAAATAGAATAGCTGGAAGCAGGTAATAATCTAATTTTACACTTTTTTACATTCAAGAATATGGAACTCGGTTTTTAAGTACAACACACGTGGAGTAAAAATAAAAACTCTCTTCCACCACCACGCCAGGGTCGGCTTTGCGGGAACGACAGTGCTCTCTCTGTGAACTGTGAAGCGCACAGTTCCATACAAAGATTTTTGTATCTTTTTCATAAACTGGGGGATGACTACTGACATTAAGCTTAAGGATTATACATTGTACAAGTACAAAGGAAAAATTAAAGAAAAAAGAACACATTATATAAAAATGTTATCGATTATATCAAGTGGAAATAGGGGTGCTGCAGTTCCACAGTGCCTATATGCGAGCCGTCACTGCTTGAAGTTGAACTCAAATTGCAGTCTTTAAGCGATCTTTTTAGAAACATCGACATTGAAATCACGGGTTGGTATAATGATTATATTGGTATCTCCCTGGAATCATTGGTATTAACATTTATTATTTGACCAAATATACCATACTTTCCTTCATAACGCAAGCGTCTTATTCACATAAATGTCAATCTCAGCGAAATTAATCTTTCACTTACAGAATCCAACAGGGTGACGATTCATCGGCCTTTGAAGGATAATCAAATCCATTTGGCACACAAAGCTGGTACATTATTATCATATAAGAATTAGCGGCAAGTGCTAAATGAAATGATGCGATATCTTCATCTTGAAATTTTTCTTTTAACAAAGCGAATTGTTTTAAACTAACTGGCTTCTTATCTCTCATAATTCCCAAAAGCGATCACAAACATTACAAACGTAACTGAAATCCTTCTTGACAAACGGCGACTCGCAATGGACATCGTCCCATTTCCATCCATTTACAAACTCTTCAAAACGATTTGTGGCAATAATATTATTATTTTTTCTCATTTTATCGTTTAATCTTTCAGCAAAGTTATCACATTCCAAGTCAATATACATCACTTCAGGGGCGTCGCACTAGAAGTACTCGCGCGGGTTGAGTTGACGCGCTCGGCTTTCTTACGCTTCTTCGGCGTTAGTTAATTTGACTTTTCTTATTTCCTTTTATTTTTTCTTTCTAATGATATGCGTCAAATTTCCTTTTGAATTTTTCCAAATTTAAGAAAATTTTCTTCAACTTTACACATTTATTGGCTGATGTCTGCAAATATTATTTTATCATCTGTTATTATTAGTAAATAATTTTGTAAATCCTGTTATCCTCTAGAAATTGACACCACCGATTTCAATGTCCTTTCTATTTGCAATCTATAGCGACATAGTACAAACGCCACACTGCTCGGCGTTTCCATTTTCAGTGTTCACGCTCAAGCTCTTCCCTTCTCCCTCACCGCTGCACACCCTCAGAGTACCCACCATTTTAGACACGGACATAAAACCGTTATACAAGAAAAATTAAATAATTAAATGATCATTTATAGTTTATGAGATATAGCGATAAATTTGGTAATTTTTTTTCGCGTTTACGTTGACTTCAGTATACCGGATCGAATTTAAAGACGAAATTCAAGTAAAAAAGTAATAACTTCTGCATTTTACTTTAATAATTTTACAACCCAAAAATACTCAACAGCAAATAAATATGCAAGTCTCACAAAATTAAAAAATAAATTTTTATCATCTCACTCTATAAACTTGGTGATACAATCTATGTATCAGCAAATAAAACTATATCTATTTTTATACCGTAAATCAGAGTTACTTGGATCCTTAGAGCTTACTTGAAACCAAAATGATGAAGTGATGTAAGTCGTTCCTGATACTGGTTTATTGAAATGTTTGACGTAGTACTAAGTTCATCCTCGAGGTAGAAGCCCTCTGAAAGCTCAGAGGCACTTAGTTCCACGATTTGCTGCTTGTGTTGAGTGGAGGTTATGTTAATGTCATAACAGGTGTACTGTTTTCATGTCTTATTTGAACACAACACACGTTTATTATGCATTTGTATAGAGACATAGAATATGGGTTCAAGAAACCCAATCTAAGGGCTACTTGAACCCAAATTTGTGTATTTTTAAAATAGTGTAATGCAAAAAAAAATGGTAACAACTGTCATAAAATAGTAAGTAGATATGTTGTAGATTTAGAACAATGTGGTTACCAGTACAAGTCTTTTTTAATTATGGTTTTAAAAGAAAATATACGAGAAATCTGGAAAAACTGGGTCCAAGTAACTGTGATTTACGGTACTCACGCTGTAAGGACCATTTTTCAACAAATTTTAGATGGAGTAAAATATAAACATGTTATTAACGTTGCCAAATGTAGAAAATTAAATGCTTATCATTATTTTATTTGTGCTGCCGCTTGGCGTGGTTTACACTGTTTCAATACACTTTACTTCTTTTCAATCACAAATATAGTCCTTTGTTTTCGTTATGTAAGTTAACTTGCGACCACTTGTGATTCCCACATCAATTCCATAATCCCTCAAAATTGCCAAGAAAAGCGATAAACTACAAAACTCGGCAAACCTTGCAATCGAACTCCATAATGAAAAGAGTAGGGAAGAATCTGCATCGGATAAAAATCTCAGAGACAGCGCGTAAATATCCTTTCCTTTTAATTACCCTTTTCTGACGAAAGAGGGATTTTTTTTCCCTACGTCATCTTCCCCTCCCGATCCTTGCCTTCATTCATCTTCGCCCAGAAGAGATCTGGCATCTTTATCGTTTCGTTTTCACGCCGGATAACTCTCTCTCATTCATAACTGCGGTGGGTGTGGTTCTTATTCTATCCCCCAAAAGGGATTTTTTCGTCTACAGCACCCTTAAGCGAATTAATTGGATTTAAGAAGGAAGAAGGGGAAAAAAGAGTTCCCAAAAGCAGCAGCCTATCGGTTTGACATGTCATTCTATTTCTCAGCCTTACTCTCCACATTGCTTTCCCCCTACTTTAATGAAAGGTTATGGAACTGCCATGGTCCACTTAAACATTGTGAGAATGACTCCTTCCCTGGCGTTGGAATAACCACTCGAGGATGATTTATATACGCTGGCTTCTGTGTGTGACGTTTCGCTTGAAGTGGACTGCGGGTATCGTGGCATCCGTTTCTTCATTGTGCTAAGGAGGGTGCAAACAAATCATAACTTTTTCTTCTCTCGAAAAAAGCCTTTGACCAATCTGATAGACTTACGCTTTCTGTATTTGGTACTTTGTACTTCGGTTTGATTTTTGTTTCTTAAAACGGTTTTGTGGTGAAAGCGCAGAGGGGTTTTCTCACATATTTTCTGATTATCTCTATCAAAAAAGGAATGACTTAATCAAAATGAGTCACTACAGTAGACGTTAAATATAAGTAGACTGAGCAGAAGAGCTTCTCAAAAAGTGGGACCAACATATCAAGTGATTGTTCTGTGAAAAATTGACATGTTTGGCCAATTTGGTAATTTATCTCCTCGTTTGGCGATATAACACAGTGTGACAGGGTAGGCGTGTGAATATGCATTTTTATAGAGTTGACAATAGTGGTGAAATCACAAGTCTACTACTATCAGATGATCTATCAATTGACCAATCCGATAATGAATCACTGCATGGGCGTCTTGTCCCATCCCATGAACAAATATGATTCTGAATGTTAAGAACCACCCAGCAGACGAGCGTCACGTTACTACTAGTTTTGATCACGTGATCATGACCTCATGAAAGGTTATCATTGCTCATTCTACTTTTATACTTCCTCTTTAACCAATAGACCGCAGTGTTGCTGAAGTGCGATGTTAATAAAACTACCTATTCCTATTAACATAGCACATTTGTACTTTCTCTATAAGCAGCGTCCGAGTGGTGACAGATATATGTTCGATGCCTTTAACTTACCCGTAGAGTATTCTTCTCTTATGTTGCAGTAAAACTTTTCTCGTATCCATATCAGTAACTCGCATAACTCCATGGACCACTTGGGTTCTGTCTTTGGTTAACTGTATCTTTCTTATCTTCACTCATAAAAGTTTTTATATAACACTTTGCGCATGAATGATTTTTGAATCAGAAAATCTACAGTTCATATCAAAATTACGTGGTTTTGTCCAAGGATATTTTCGGGACCGTGGTTGGAAGAGTAATGGATTACCAACCAGAGGGTTGCGAGTTCGAATCCAACCAAAGACCGTTATGTACAAAGGGGGTGTGTGTGCACGTTAATTATCTCGTAGTAGTCTCAAATGTCCTCACGTTGGCGTGATGTGAAAGTTTGGAGAGTGGGGTGCCAGCTTAGGTGTGACCGCGTCATCTGGCCGTGGTTAAAAATTACGTGGTGGTGTTCTAGGACCTTTCCTTTTGGGTTTGATCCCGAACCGTAGCCAATAACCCATTGAGTTGTTCCAGTGTGACGTTAATTAAAAATACCTAAAAATGCCACACCTTGAAATATATCAACAAACAGTGGCTTGGTACTAATTTAGAAATGAATTCTTACAATCACACAAGTTGTAATATGCGTTCGTTATCAATAAAAACGGAATGAAACATAAGAACTTGTGAAGTAAAGCTAGTAGTAAAGAGAACTATGAGAAGTAAGCATAGAACTTGTGAAGTAAAGCTAGTAAAAAGTAGTAAAGCTAGCGAACGATGTGACGACGATTTTATACGACTTTTTAAACGGCATTAAAGGAAACACTTATCAAAGTTAATTTGTGTTTCGAATTTCTCACAAAGTAGTCTTAAATGAATTTTCGGATTTGCAGTATGCTGAGTCTTGTATTCTTTTTGATGAGACTTAAGAAGCCATTTAGTAAAGAAGCTTGGATACAATAAAATTGAGAATGATTTTTTAATAGCACTAATGGTTATAAATTGTTGTGTCGTATTTATCGTAGAAAGATAAGATCCACATTTTAGTTTCGCTTTAGAATGCTTGAGAAAAGGAATTTCATTTTACAACTTATAAACGTATGACTCTTTTAATTTGAGTGATTTCCACTCATGCATGCTTTCAATGCACAGAAACCAAAGATTCTACTTAATGAATAACACAACCATCTGAATCAATGATTAGTTCACTGTTTATAAGAAACGAGACACAAAAAGAAACGACACTAAAAGAGACGACACAGAAAAATTAAGTTTTAAAATGAATTTTCGAATTTGTAATCTCTATGTCGAGTCTTGTATTCTTTTTGATATCATTTAGTAAGGAAGCTTGGATACAATAAAATTATAGATGATTTTTCAATAACATTAATGGTAGTAAATTGTTGTATCGCAGATATCGTAGGAAGGTAAAACCCAAATTTTAGTTTTGCATTTGAATACGACAAGCAAAGGGAATTTCCTTTTGTAACTTATAAACGTATGACTGCTTTAATTTGAATTACTTCCACTCTTGTATGCTTTCGATACACGGAAACCAAAGATTCTGTTTAATGAATAACACAACCATCTGAATCAATGATTAGTACACTGTTTATAAGAGACACGACACAAAAAGATTATAAAACTTAATAGTCATGGCGCTTTAGTATGTTTATTCAGAAATGATCGCTTCCCCTCTCCATTTCGGTCTAATTGTTATTACTGCCTTCCGAGAAGAAAATTATCATTTTCGGCCTTATTTTATGGCCCCCACCAGGACCAACTACATTACTCCCACATTTGCCATCTACCCCTGCTGCCCCCTGCCATCGTGCAAGAAGGTAAATAACGCCGTCAGGACTTTTCAGCTTTTAAGTATACATACTCCGGAGTAATGCAGTCCACCGTTTACATTGAGGCCGAACTTTTAATGCCTCGGATGGTTTGTGCTGGGGGAATGGCAATGCTGATGTGTTTACTTTGCCCTGTCTTCGTGTATGGATGGTCTGGCCTCTGTAGGGCTTTTTGGATGTGAGTCGTTAAACTTTCATGGCAAATAGCTCTTTTGAATAGGTTGTTTGTGGAAACACCAGCTGCCAGAAAGTTCGTGCGTGTGTCTTTGGTATCGTTCTTCAATTAGAAAACCTGTTGGACATACAAGGTCCACGGATTAAAGTCTAAGGTGGGTTGTATTAAAGCACTCTCCTAAGCTTTGCATTTACAATTCCTTTTAAAGGCTGTTTTTATTCAATCGCAAATCTAATGTTACTCATATTGAAAGTTGATTGATTTAAGAAACATTTTCAGAATTCTGATTGAAAATTAGTCATTCAATTTATTTTGCCTTTGAAAGTACGTAGCATAGTTAAAACAAGGATAGATAGGCATTCATTTCAATGTGCAGAAATTGCTTCAGGCATATAGAAGATGAAATTCTTAATACACACGCACAAATATTTAATACGTAGTTTAAAAATTTAATTGAAAATATGTCTCAAAATTAGTCACAATATAAATTTTGATTTGTAAAAACGCTTATTAAACCATATGAGTGTCTAAATTCTTATGGTGTTCCTATTGTTGCTTATGAGAATTGACGCTGTTTTCCTCAAAAGCAACCCTATTTTGCAACATATCTTACAATATTTTGTGCCATTTCTTTCTGTGAAAGGTTTGAGATTTTCCACTGCGAAATGCAGCTTGCCACTTTATTAAACCTTTCTGTTATGTATAAAGATTCTTCTGATATTTTCAATAGAATCACGATTGTGACTTCATACTGACCAGTCTAGGACAAAATTATTCTTATGTTGAAACCATATTTTAGTGGAATTCGATGCATTCATATAGGCACAATCTTGTGAAATCCATTCAGGGCCTCTAAGAAGTTCACCAAAAGTTTCTAAATTATTCTTTGGTCTCCTGTCAGTCTCTACAATGTTTAACGCTTTAGCCTCTTGGCGTTTGGCATTTTGATGAAACTCTTAATATCAAAGCTTTAACTTTGCATTGATCACTCCTGATAATCACTCCTGCATTGATCCCTTTGATATAGTACTGCAAGTTAAAGAAATTTACTCGTTACTTGAATTGTGTCTGTGAGAGGGATTTTCAATGTAAACACAAACCAACCAAACCTAAAACGGTTGGTTTTATAGGGCTTTGAGGCTATTATAACGATTCATAACGAACAAGGTGCGATAATTATAAGACCAAATAAAATTCAATAAAATGATTTTTAAAAGTCAATCAAAGCAACCAAATTAACAATAAGTTAAAAACACCAGTATATTAATAAAAAACTGAAAATTTACTTCCTCCTACCCAAATACCCTCTCATATAACACACCTAGGTTATCTTAAAATGTAGTTTTACACAGTTTTGGCGTTAATACTATTGGCTTTGATCAATCAACTGGACTGGACTGGACGCCGTAGGCGGACACTGTTTCACCTGTGCGGCTTTCAGCTGTATAGTCCGCCTTACGGAGGAGATTCTGGGATAAGGGAGAGCTAAGCAATCTACAATATATACATACACATTTAAGTACACGGAAGGGGAAAGTCAAGTGAAGGGCAAAACATGTAAGCACAAAAATACAAAATGACAAAAGAAGAGGATGACAAAGTTTGAAAAATTGACACAGAACAAAATGAGAAAACAAAACAAAAAAGAAAGGACATAAACATAAACACACAAACAAAGAAAAAAAAATCATTTTCAGAAGGAAAAAATAATAATAATAACAAATTGTAAAATACAAAAGTCAGAACGTTAAATACAGATGTCAGACAGCCGAAATGACATATAAAAGTTTCGAAAGGAAAGCAAAGTTATTTTGAGAACTTTCGACTTAGACTTGACTTCTCAGCTCTCACAGATATAATCAATGTTGGAGCTGAGAAATTCCATCACTTTAAGGATTTTGTGGTGGCAGTGTATGTTCTTGGCAGTATTTTGGCACCAATGAGAGTAGTGTTGCAGAGAAGGTTTCAACAAATGCCACTGACTTGTGAGATCACAGTCAAAAAGGTAGTGGATGGATCAATCAACTACCGTACATATCAATTCGAAGTTCATTCTTTGGAATTTGTAATGGCAATGTACTGAGATTGTATTCGAAAAACAAACCAATTGACGCCACGGCTGAAATACTTATAGAAATAATGTTCCACCGCTAAACGCTACCGTCACCGACATTCAACTTGACAGAAAGTATCTCATACTTTTCAGACATGCTAATTTAAAGTTTTGTCAATTTTACGCATCTATTATTACATTTAATTTTGATGACATTATTATTCTCTGACATTGTTGATTTTAACGTGTTTGTTTCATCTGCAATTTTGATGAGAAAGTTCTTCGTGTCATTATTTTTGAAACTCTAGACGCTACATGATTATTATTTGTTAAAGGCATGTTCTTGAAACTGCTTTAATAAGAAAATTATCTATGTAATTAGTTGCACAGATATGATTATGTTTGTAAATGTCTCTATCATCAGCACATTTAGTACAGATCGGGTACTACCCCTTTGGTTTAAAAACACTACTTATGTGTTAACTAAAAATGTAACATTCTTCTCAAGTGCAAAATTTTCTGTCTGTAAATTTTTCGAAGAATGATAGTGTTAAATTTTAATTTAGCAAAAAAGAAGCATTATAAAAAATTCAAAAAAAATCTGCCTTTAGTTTTGCAATTAAAATACACACAAAGATAAGTTTAGACAGTTTTCCCATGACTTTCAAAAATCCATTATCTTCTAATAATTCTACGTCAACTTGTTGAAAAGTCATTTTATATGACGTGATGGTGGTCAATTTTCCCGCAGGTTAAAAATGTTTTTATCTGGTGAAAATCTCAAAATAATTATCTTTGAATAGGTACTTTTAAAGCGACCGTGTCAAAACTGAAACAGAAAACTTCAAATAAATTTACGAAAGTTTGTGAAATAATTCCTAATAAACTTTATTGGAAAGATTCTATTCCAGAAATATCGGAGAGATACTTAAAAACAAAAATGATATTTTCTCGTATTTCCTTAGCTTTGACAGAATAATGACTGCATCAAAACAGAGAGAACTTCGTATCTCGTAGCTAGAAATCAATAAATCTTTCATAAATTCTTTTACGTTGCTTATCAATCTTGCCGATACTTAATAAATAATTAGAACATAAATGTATACTTAAGCACGTTACATAAATCTAATTAATATCTCTGTAACGATCCAACATCGATGATGCTGACTTAATTAATATCCGATACTGTAATTCATCGGAACTAGTTTCACAAATTGATCTCGGAAATTCGCACATTCATTGCAAGATCTACATAAATAGATTTGAATGGTGCTTCGTAATTTCCTTTTCACGGAAAGAAACTATTAAGATATATAAATCTTCTTATCAATGGAAAAATACTTACGAATATTTTTTTATTGAGTAGATTCTTTTTCATTTCAAGGATGCAAAAGTTTCAATTATGTCATTCACTTCACAGCCTATTGGATTTGATCGACATTGAATGAAGGATTTGACTTGGAGGACCTTTTGATGAAGGACAGAATTGTGAAAAAATGGTAACAGAACTCCATTATAAGTGTTGATCGATATTTCACTCAAACGTTATTGACCTGTTAAAATCACACACACAAATCACGCAAACGTGAAAATATCACATTTTTGAAAGGAACAACAAGCATACTGTGGTTCCTTTCTGGACTTGGAATTTTATTCAGTGAAACAAAGTAAGTGCAGTTTCTCGATTCTTTGGGCGTAAAAGATAAAACCTGCATCAACAATTTAGCTGCAAGCATTTTGAGAAAGGACAATGCTATCTAATATACTTATAAAACAAATATAAAGATTGATAAAGGATTTTTTTTACGTTTGGAAAGTGTTCTTGAAATGAAATAACAGTCTGTAGCGACTTTTGAAAACTAACTTTTACCAAATGATTTATGTCAGTAACTAGCATCGGATCTTTTTCTCTTTGGTATTGATTCCAGACCGCAAGGAATTCGAAGAAATTCGTCACAAATACATTGTCATTTTCAGAAGCACAGTTTTTTGCTTATACCGAAAATATTTTTATCATCAAATGAGAACACAAATTTGTCTGAAAATGAGGTGGCAAAGTAACATTTCAATGTGAAGTGTGTAGTAGTATTTAAAATTTAATTTTAATATTTTATATCAGGCTAAAATAGCACTTTATCGCAAAATATGATTTCTTTGTTGTGATTACTTTACAAAACATTTCTGCATTTTTATATTTGTTGGTATTATCTTTTGTATCCTACCTACTTCAGGTAACACTACACACACTTCCATCCGATATCTACTTCACACCTATGTAAAGTAAGTCTAAACACATTCTTCAGAGCATCATTAGTGCAGAAAAAGGCAAAATGAATAAACATCATGTAATCATCCAGGGGAGAAAGGCCCATTTTATTTCCATGTATGAAGTTCAATTTTTCACAAAACAATATTATAGGCAGTTAATTTATGTCCGCGGGCTTCGATGAGGGTAGAGTGTATGCAAACACTAGCATTTCGTGTTTTATCATAAGTTTCAGTGATGCATACTTTCAAAGTGAGAATACGTTTAATAACTTAACCAAAACTCTACTCGTAACTCAAATTTTTTTAGAACTCAAGACTCTTACTTTAAAAAGTTAGTTTTTGCTGTAATATTTTACCCAATCATATGTTTTACTACCTGTAGTAAATTAAACAAGTGTTTGAATTTAAAAAAATTTTGTGTTTTAAGTACAGAGTGATAACAAAATTATATTTCAAATTTCTTTATCTATCTCTTACAAATATTATCCCATTTACAAACTTTATTTTTTAACTAATCACATGATTACTTTGTAAATAAAAACATATCGAATTCGCAATTTTACTTTTTGAATAAAAAATATAATGAATATTCATTATCTAAATTCGAAGTGAAGCATGAGCTTCAGTAATCGAGATGTGAATCTCATGTATCTACTTGCTGAATTCATAGAAATTGTTTTACAGATAATCTTGCGGAGGAATCATTGGAGAGAATGTATCGAGTCATTTCAATCCCTTATGAAGCCGGATTTGCTTTCAACATTGTTGCATATATTGAATCTAACACACCCCTTATAAAATTAAGTATTTAATATCTTCAAAAGTAATATAAGGAAGGACCCCATGGGTACAGTCAGGCCCCAGTACCCGTTTCTATTATGGACCACAGAAACAGTTTAGGTAACGAGCAGCAGTTCAAAATTACATTACGAACTCCAGTCCCAGTTTTGACGATGGGCCCCAATACCAGTTAAGATGACGGGCACTAGTTCCAGGGTAGATGCGACGAACTCCAGCCCCAGTATAGATGATAGGTTCAGTACCTGTTTATATAACGGGCACCAGCTCCCGATAAGATGAACAACTAATCCTCAGACATCCCAATTTATATGATAGGTCCCAGTATCAGTTTAGATGATGAGCTCCAGTACCAGTTCAGGTAATGGCCCCAGTTCCGGGTAAGTCGGTGGACTCCAGCACTAGTTTAGTAAAGATGATGGGTACCAATCCCAAATTAGTTGGGGGACTCCAGCCTCAGTTTAAAGAATGGGCCCCAGTGCCAGTTAAGATTACGATCATCATTCTCAAGTTAGACGACGGACTCCTGCATCTGTTTAGCTTACATTTTCTTCCTTTCCTTTGCTTGTATGCATTAGTTTTAATATAAGTACAGTAATTTTTTCACATTTTAGACACATAAAACAGTTTGCTTGCCCACATCGCAGTACAAAAAAATATTCACAATTTCTAAAGCCCTCTCATAGGCTCGGACCCCAGTACGACGGTACCGAAAACAATTCTGAGCATGAGCATAAGTCCCTTCATCACGACTCTTGAAGAGCAAGCTCCACACACACACAAGGGTGGCCTTCCTAAAAATAAATTACCAAACACCAATCGACGTTTATTACAACCTTTATTTCTTAATAGCGGCTATCAGGACACAGAGAGAGAGAGAGTAACGGGGCTCGAATCCTGGTGCAATCTTCGAGACTCTGGTCCCTAATCACAGACATCATGGTCAGGACTGATCTCTCCCCCTTTTATGATGGACGCCATCAATAACTACCAGGGCTAATCGGGAACGGGGATCCCGGAGATTATGGAGAAAAATGGATTTCCGTTATAGAATTGTAAGCGTCGGTCCGATCCTCCTCTTCTCCCCAGAATGCCCTGTTCTGAATGCCCGAAGGATAGAATAACGGAAGGGAGAAAGACGCTGTCTATCGGAATTTACCCTGGTGGGTTTTTGTCTAAATGCGCCCCTTCCTAGAAATTAAATATAAATATTTCTCGGAGAGACCAATACGAGTGATTAATTATGTACATTTTTCATCCTCGTCGTTTGGCCTTTCAAGGATTTATTTCAAGGATTATTCGGTTCCTAGAAAAATGAATTTAAACAACTGAGGATTTTTGATATTGGATTTTGAATCACGTATGTCTGAAATGCTGTAGAATATAAAAACAGAACTCTGATCAGGTTGGATTCCTTTTTTTTTTTTAAGTTGAGAATTGCTAACATTCTTATGCTTCTTGAATCCGTTATTAGTAAATCTTAATTTTTTTTTGCTGAACGCGTGAGGAAGTGAATTTTTTCGCCTCGAGATCAGGTTACACTCTTTAAGAAATACTAATCGTAAAATTTAGTTAATGAAGATTTAGGTTCTTTATTTAAATGTAAGTAGGTAGTTAACAAACGTCGCACTGGAGCAATACAACTGTTTATTTAAAGGATTTATTGGAAATGGAAGTGATTAATAATTTCACATACGAAATCGCGAAATTATGAACTTTCGGAATGGGATTTTGCGTATCTATGAGAGACATTTTCTGTCAAGTTAAATATAGTTGGAGGTATGTGTTTCTTGTGCTCTGAAAGTGATATTAGTTGACTTGTTTTTCAAACACGACTTCACTTAAGTAATAAAAATTCCAAAGAACCAATTTCGATTATACATGACATAGTTAATTTGTCAATACCAATTAGATAAACGGTCGAACGTTGCAGAAACGGCATTTTAGGTTGACCGCGATATGTATCATGCGAGAGGATTTGAGCAGAAATAAAATCTTCACAGACCGTCTGGTATGTTTGTTTGCACTAAATACCCCTCATGCGAGTTTTCGCTAGGGTGCAAATTTTCGCCTTCTATAACTTTTCAAAGATAAAATATTTTGACATTTGGAAATGTTTCATAGCATGCTGTCTTGATTGATACAAACAATAAAAGTATCAGCAATAATACTCATCATCAGAATCACTCAATAAAATTTCAAAATTGATATCAAAGTACAAATGGAAATACACAGAAAATACTCCCCAAATTTTCATTAATTTTTATTTTATTAATAAGATTCCCCATTCCAAATACTCGGGCAGAATGAATTACAGTATTGATTCAAATCGTGAGATTAGAAACGAATATTTTTTATTAATGTTTCTCTTATGCAGACTAGGCGCTACAGGGTGTCCTAAAAGTTCCCGTACTCCAACTAAAAATTTATTGGTCGTGTTTTTTTAATTATTGAATTTTATCGTTTGCTGATAGTTTTATCGACTCTTTAATTTTTATTGTTTGATTTTCTTCGCACTCACGTGGTACGATAGTAAAGTTCCACGTCATTTTGTTCTTCATTGTAAGATGAATTTATCACGCATTCAGAGAATTGCGCTGTTTGAGGCTTATTTTCAATGTAAATCATATGAAAGATGTAAAGAATTTTGGCGACATAAATATCCAAATGATACAATACCGAGTAAAGATAGGCTATATTAACTTATTCAACAATTTGTTGCATTATTAGAAGTGAATGAACGAGCCTCTTCGTTCCAACAAGACGTTGCAACCTGGCATACAAGTTATGAAACCATGTTTCAAGACTTTTTTGGCGATCGACTCATCTTAAGAAAACTTTGGCCTCCTTGTTTCCCTGATCTGAGCATCCCTGAATTTTTTCTGTGAGGATATTTAAAGAACAAAGTTAATGAACATAATCAATAAACAATAGGTGATCTAAAAATTACCATTACTTAAAGGATACAAGAAGTCACTCCCAGTACCTTGAAACGCGTTTCTAAAAATAGACTTCAGAAAAAAAAATAGAAAAAAACGACTTCAGCTTTGCCTCAAAGAAAAAGGCTGAAATTTTGAACATTTATTATAAATGTAAGGCCAAATTTTTTCATACATTAGGTTAAAAGTACTTTTCACCATTGGCATGAAAATAATTGTTTTAAATTTTTATGTTTTTGTATAATATAAATTCACGAATCGTCAGTACGCGAACTTTTATGACACCCTGTTTTATTACGTTATAATTTTCGCTAACATTAGACAACACATTTTGTATTCGAATAGAGCCAAAATCACAGTTATTTTTCAAATGACTAATCCTTAGCATCTGTACTCCTATACATGTCAACAGATCCTTTTTCATCATCATTGATCTTAAATTCAATTTACTCCACTCCTTTTCTCATTTCTTGTGTTAATAATATAATTTCTTTTAAATTCTATACTTAATTTGCAATTACACCTTTCGTCGCTACAGGAGAATTTGTTTCCTACGAATAGCTCAACTTGAAGATCAGTGAGATTTAAATTTAGGCACTCTCTTGAAGACTAGATCAGAAGCATTAAAGGTAGAGGTAGAGTAAGATTTGTTGTTTGAAACAAGTGTGAGCTTAGTTGACATTTAATTACCTGATAGCTAGATTAAAGAAGAGTTGGGATTTTAAAGTATGTTCACTCAAGGGGTGATTAGGGAAATACAAATTGAAGCAACTTCTGTTGATTTAATTTAAATGAACGCTTTCAGTTCAATAACTATCACAGTAAACATCATATTTATTCTTTTAGTCAAAGATTCAAAGGTAAGATATAAGATGCTATTATTGTGATATCACAATTGAATTTTGTAGTATTCTTGTTTTTAAGGAAACACACAACGTTATTAAAAATATAGGTAGCGATTCTGCCAGCTGATTGCAAACGACCATTACTCAAGTGTGAAGCCTGATAAATGTGAACACTGGTGGTATCACATTTGTTTTATTGGAATACTTAAGAAATCTGTTATAATAAGCAATTTCAATTAAAATGTTTCCCTTTCAAGCATTTTTCATCTTAATTTCTTTCTGATTTTATAATTATCATCTTTCATGTTTTATTTCACCACTATTACCTCAGGGTATTATTTTCTGCAAGTAAACATACAATCCCGAAGTACCCAAGTGATCTGTCCTTCTTTCAGTTTTACCTTTATTTATCCTACTTTTTTCTGCTTTTCTTTCCTTGCTTGTTGTGATAAGTATTTTGGTCTTTTATTCGAGCAGCTTGCTACAGCTTTTGGACCTTGTTACATGAAACTCAAATTAACCAGCCAAATCCAGAATTAATCTTTAATGGTGATCAAATTTTTCAGTTCAACACCTTTTCCAGTAAATTCTTGATCGGAACCACCTTTTTAAGATCAAAACAGCCCGGTCTACACAGAGGATGTAAGGCTACCACCTGTGGCGCTTAATATTGACTTAATTGTTGAGCCTACTGATCGGTTTTACCACATATTTGAAACTAAATATTACAATAACAATTCGGGTCCTCTTACGTTCTATTCAATAATCTAAAACTTTTTAAAATCTAGTAGCCGTAAAGTAGTTCTCAGTGTTTTCATTCAAATAGTTAATATGTTTGCTGAAAGAAACAGACCGCTTCTATACTATAATTATCAAGCACAAAACAATCTTGGACAATATTCAACGAAAATTTAAAGACTAACTGAGTAGAGACGTAGTTAACAGTGAGGGTCGGGAAAATAAAAAATGTTCTGATTTAATTGCTATTCATAAAACCTTGTACATGGTACATCGAATTATAATGCCAAGAATTGTTTATGCTGCATATGGCTACTGTTTCACAACTTTTCTCGTTACAATCTTATTATTTTATCCATAATAATTAAGATTTTTACTGTAATAATGTCATTACCATTCATACCACTTGAAGCTATTGCAGTAGATTTTAGGTCAGACACTCTAAATTAGTCACTTCATAATGCCGAGGCCCTATATTAAAGCCTCATGTACCAAGACAGTGCAAAAGTTGTACGAAATGATTTTGTGCTAGATTAAATAGCAGAAAGTTGTGTTCTGTGCTAAAATTTTCAAGTGTTTTCTTCCCGATTTTCAGTCCTCTGGCGTCTTGTCTTGTATCCTTCTAATATTATACTGTTATTAGGTATAAGGGAAATTAATTTAATTTGAAAGGACTTTACGTAGTTTCGCTCAAGTTCATACGACGAATTTTTCATGATATTCATAATATGATGAAAAATCCGTCACACATGAACTTGAGCCAAACTGTGGGGTGTCAAAACCCCAATCTCATATTGTAAAATACTTGGAAGTAGTGAGTACAGGTGAAGTATGAATCTCAACAAATTGCAAATTTTGTAAAACAAATCTGAGTAACGAATTTGATAAAGGAGGCCACTTGTGACTTGATAACTTTAAAGGAATCTGTAAACATATGTTTGTTAATAAAATGCGTATTTTACTTTAATATATTCATGGAATAATCACCACCGTTTGGTATTTATGAAAAACTAGTTATATACGCACAGAACCTCGTTTCTTATTTTGTCTAGTACATTTTTTTTATTTATTTCTTAAAGTTCATCATAATCATAGAATTAATCAATTTATAAACTAGTTTTATGATTCAAGTAAAACAGAATTAAGTATATTTGCTCCAATAGTTAACAATTTCAAGAAGTTGACCCAGCTTAATTGTTTGTTCTTGTGACATAGTTTCCGATGGTGCTCTTCGAAGGTTTAAAACATGAATTTTCATAGAGAAAAGACAGCCCTGTTCATAATTTCCATTCATTTTTGTTTACGAGTGAAAAAAGTTGACCAAATTAAAAAATGAAGTCAAGTCCAGCAAAATTTCTTAAGTTTGCATTCTTATAGTTTAATTGACGTATTCCGAAAACACTTCAAATGTCGGGTAGTCTTATTATCTGAGAAAAGAAATTTAAGGACATAAGTAAAAATCCCCTTCCATAGAAAACTTCTCCTTCACTACTGACTATAAGGATCTAAAACTCTATTCGTATAATAAAGTAAAGATCAGTGGCGTGATGTCCATTATACAACTTAGAAGATTTGCATCCTTCCATAAAAAAATTTAATTATCTGTAAAAAATAATAATCAATAAAACCTGAAGTAAAAACAACGCTTTTTTAGCCGTAAACCTGAGTGAGACATCAGTTTCTATTTTAACGTGCTTCTATTTCACCGCAAAAAGCCATCAAGGGAATGTTGATGCCCTATCCTTGCAGCCTTAAATGGTGTCTTACTATGATTGGTTTCATTCATTCCACTACGTTATCCATGCGTAGTGGGTAACTTCATCACAGACTTTTCTCCCCTATCCCATGCTTTCAACTGGAACATCCACTCCATATGCAAGGCAAAATGGGTCCTTGCACATTGTCTATCATTCTCTGTTGTCTCTCATTTTCCCGCTTTTGTAAAAGACAGGCTCTCAAGCTCTGACAACACTTGGATAAGGCACACAGTATCCAGGATTGAGCGGAAGTATACCCTTTGGGCTCTTTTTTTTTTAATTTAGGGCTAAAATGATTCGTATTTTGTTGACTTTGGAAGAAAGAAACAACGGCAAATTGAGTTGATGCGTAAAGTTGACTGAAGTAAAGCTAAGATTTTATTTTCTTTCGATCCAATCTTCATCACCCCCAGTTATTTATACAGCAATATTCTGCTGATAAAAGTTATTATTAACCCTCCAAGTGGTTTCAACTATATATCTCGTCCATTAATATCAGATCAATTTTGCTAATAACGAGACATATCGTCATAGAAACATTGCAATTTCTTTTATGATGAACATATGAAGATTTGGCGATTTTTCGTCTTATAACGAGATATCTCGTTCCTTCCTCCAAATCTGTTAAAAGTTTTGCAAATGACGAGATTCCTCGTTGAGACATCAACCAGGAGGGTAAAGGTTGTTATTAACCTGATGAAAGTTATTAACCCTCCAAGTGGCTTTTACAATATATCTCGTCCATAATATCTTTCCAATTTTGATCATGTGGTGAGTCATCAAAATATTGCAATTTTTCAATGATGAACACATGAAGATTTGGTCAGTTTTCTTCTAATAACAAAACATCTCGTTCTACCCAGTTCTGTTAAAAGTTTTGTTAGTAACGAGATTCCTCGTTGAGACATTCAATAGGAGGGTTAATAAACATCAAATCCACAATACTAGTATTTGAGTACTTTGCTGAGGTTCCAAGACTGGGAAACTAGGAATTAGACGGCTCATTCGAATATGTTTACAGCTGAAGACAAGAAGAGGATTTGGGGAACTTCGGGGGAAGCACTGGATGGGATGAGACGATGACGCATGACTGACGTTTTTCGAGAGGGGAGGAACAGTTTTTAATGGGCTCCCAAACACGGGGCATGTTCGTTGTTTTACCAATCTTGCAGCTGTGCCCAAGCCGCAGTCCAGATCGGAGGTCACATAACCTCTGAGTGAAAAGATGACATGTGTTCTCTGTTTTCCTCCCACATTTGGCGGTGTTTCGCAGCAGATTTCCAGCTATCGAGAATAAAAAGATACGCTCAAAAATTCGTCTTTTTCTTGTTAACGTCAAACAGTAATGTATTCGTATCCCATTTTCATCAAGCTACAGTATTTAAAATTCATAGTCAGCAAAATTTGCAACACAAGCACTGATAACTAAATTCTCGCTGTTCGTCATCAGTAACAGATAAGAACACATAAGGAATTCTAACACGACAGAGAAATGAAGGCAAAAATTATTATATGTGAGCTATAATTTACAACTTCTGCATTTAGGATCGTTTGTCAACAATTTGAATCAAATCTGTTTTGCAATTTACGGTGTCAGGAACTATATACCGTTAGAGTTTACCATATTTATTTAAAATTGAAGGACTCTCGGCACAACGCAGTGATAAGTCAGAAATATGTTATATATATGAGGAGATAGTGTTTTGGTATATTTTATTAATGGTACTAAAACGTCAGTTTTGCCTGGATTTGGTGCTGGTCACGTTTACCGTAGAGTATATTTGTGTTGATAAATTTTTGTAAGGTTTTGCTAAGCCAATTCGCATTATAATATTGGTGAGACAATGTTTCAAATATAGGAATGTAGAGGTACATACTGCTGCGTTTCGGAATATTTGTATGGAAAATACGATTCTATGGAGACTATTCTGGGACATGAAAAGTTTACTGAGGGCTTTTGATAGTCCCTCAGTAAGCATTATCATCTGGTATAAATTGGCAATGCAACTTTGTAATGAGAATCGTAAAGAAATACCCCTTGTAAACGTGGAAATATATCACCCAATACGGATGTTCTAATGGTGGTATAAAGTTTATCCATTACGGCATTACACCAAAGTAGTACACATATTACTAGAAGGGTGGAACCAATGAGCGTGTTTTCAATTCTATTTTATTTCTATAAAATAGAATTGAAATAGAATTCCAAAGCTTTTTCTTTATCAGTAAATTATTTAATTCACAAATTGTTTGTTGATATGTAAATATAAAGTACATATTCATAAAAATAAATTTTTCCATAAAAAACTGGAAAGAAGTAAGAAGTAAGCGATGGGATTAGAGAGCTAGTTTCTGGGCCTTTATCTCATTCAGAATTCTCAATGAACCAACTAGAAACACGAGAAATAAACGTTTAATTAAGAAGATAATAGATTTTTGGATTTTTTTTATTAATCCGTACTAAGCAGAGAAAGAAGCATATTGACTTTCACTTAGAGCTATCAAAGAAAAGACAGGTGTGAAACTGTCAATGCTCAATGAACTCATGGGGCCGGTTGGGGGGCTCACAGTTAGAAGAGTTCCACAGATACGGCTAAACTGATGTGATGAGGGGAGTTGCCAGACTCAAAATTTGTCAGGGTTTCGTGTTTTTATGAGTTGACCTCATCTTGCTTGTTAAAGATATATCCTGTTGAAATACACCTATTATCTTATATGGGTAACTAAAGTTAGCCCATATTATTTATAATTGTAGTAAGCTTCATGAATATAAAGAGGAAAACGTTTAGCTGACACGAAAAAGTACAACTTTAAAAGAAATGTCAAATTTACCTAACAGCAAAACAGGTGCGCACATTTATAAATCATTGTTATACCTGTATTATGTTTTTGTACCCTTCTCAATTGCAAAAAAATTCAATCTGTTATTAGTTCCATGAGTTCCATTTATACATTTGATTAAATTTTCTCAACACTAAGCTGAAGATCAGAAGAATGAAAAATAAGATTCAACTTTACGCTGTGAAAAACTCTTGTGGCCAACTTTCAAAAAGCACCGTTGTGATCTATATGCTACAAGAACGATAAAGCTGAGATAACTTAAAATTGGCATCTACTGAAGGAGGTATGTTTGCTAAATCATAAAAATGTTAATAATTAACTAATTCTATGATTTAACTTGTCAAATCAATAAAAGCCATTTAATTACTGTTTTTTGCTGTACTTTTATGTTTCTAGAAACAAAGTATGATACGTGCTATATTTGAAAGTAGTCAATGGCTTCATCGGAAGAAGGATCCCAACAGAATACATTAAAACATTGGAACATGACCGGGAGCCGTTCCTGAGTGAAATGGTAGGCGTGCCCTTGCACGTCATCAGAAATATTGGGCACTATGGTATGCCTGCAACGCTTATAGACAACTGTGGCACACCAGCAACGTGAAATAAAAATTTGTGATATAAAACTTCAGATGGTATTACACTCTATAACAAAAAAAATCGACGCACCAAGAAGGAGTTGTCCGATGGAGACAAATATTGGTGGATAGGAAAATTATGTACAGAATAGGAAATGATTAAAATTTCAGAACAATTGAATGATTTATTTCAGAGTTACAGTAACGAGCTCAATAAGGTGTTGACCCGCCTCTAGCCTGGATGCAAGCTGCCACACGGCGTGGCATAGACCGATAAAGTTCCCGGATGGTCTCCTGCGGTATTTCTTGCCAAATTTGCTCCAACTGTTGGACTACGTCCTCAACATTCCCTACCGGATGCAGTCGCCTTCCCATCATATCCCAGACATGCTCGATGGGTGAGAGATCTGGTGATCTGGCTGGCCAAGGAAGTGTTTGACAAGCTTGAAGACAGTTCATAGCAACACGTGCCGTATGTGGTCTGGCATTGTCTTGCTGTAAAATAAACCTAGGGTAGTGCGAAAGGAACGGTAGCAAAACAGGTCTCAAAATGTCGTCAACGTACCGCTGTGCAGTAAGTGTACCTCTAATGACGATCAAAGGGGTCCGGCTATCAAGGGAAATGGCACCCCAGACCATAACTCCTTGTTGAGGGCCCCTGTGGCGTGCAATAGTGAAAGCAGGAACGGCACGCTGCCCTGGGCGTCTCCAGACACGTCTTCGATGATCGTCAGGACACAGTTGGAAGCGGGATTCGTCGCTAAAGACTATACGTCCCCAGTCAGCATCCTTCCAGCCTGATTGAGCCAAGCACCACTGTAATCTGGCTCGACAGTGTGCAGGCGTGAGTGGCAGGTGGCGTAACGGTCGGTACGAGCGTAGATTTCGCTCTCTCAGCCGTCTGTGAATGGTCATGGTGTACACTCGTGTGTTTGTCGCACGACTGATGGTTGATAGCGATGAACCAGGCGCTGTGACAGCTGATCTGACAATCACTCTGTCCTCGCGATCTGTTGTGACCCTACGTCGACCGCTACCATCATGACGCTGAAATCTGCCATTGTCCACCTACTCTTGCCAGCATCTTCTAATCGCCGCATCGCTTCAACTCACATGACGAGCGATTCTCCGATTTGCCCAACCTGCCTCTTTCAATCCAATGATACGATCTCTTTCGAACTCTGAAAGTTGCTCGTAATGAGCTCGAATCCTGCGGCGAGGCATTTTTCCAGTCATTGAAAGGTATCCTAAATCGCAATGCAGCAGAAATTTTTAACAACAGTTCAAGAACAACTCCTTATATACATCTGCTGGATGTGCAGTTCCGATGCGCTGGAGATCGCACTATTCATTCATTGGATACCAAATTTTAATCATTTGCGTATTTGGTCAAAATATTTTTGCATACGAAATTTCAAAGCAATCGGATGATTCCATCTTGATGCGTCGATTTTTTGTTATAGAGTGTAGTTTTTAACTATATTCATCTTTAATGTTGTATGTGTGTTCTTGCTATTGAATTATAAATTGCCATATTTTGTTTTTAATTCCCATAAGAATTTTCGAAACAGCACTCAGCTGTATTTTTAATCGAATGTTTGAGGTTTTTCTAGGGCTGTCTATATACCCCAGGAACAGCCCTGTTCGGAGGTAAGGTCTTTTTCTGAGGCAGATCTTGTCCATACATCTGAGTCTTAACGAGTCGTTTAAATTCACGTAAGTTTTAAGTAACTGCATTTTGGTGGTTTGATGGTTACTGAAATAAAGCATAGTTTCATATGTAGTTTCAGTTAAGCCATATCAAAACTTCAAATTGGTAAAATTATAAAAGAGAATGCTATATACAATCCCCGCGAAAAAGACCGATATCCTACAACTGGGCCGGATTAAGATGGACAAAGGGCATTCAAAACAGTAGTGAACGACATCAAGCGTCCTTATGTACGTTTACTGCTCACCCTGAAAAAGGACTGCGGCGAACTATCAGCTTCGCGGCAGATACCATGAAAGGAAGCATACAAAGTAACCAAATACTGGATGATGATACCTAGATTTAGTTTCCACCCCCCTTGGAAAGCTACCCCTGTTTGCGTTTGTCGGGACCTACTGCAAGAACTCCTCGGGAACTTTCCCAACATTCGTAATGATTTCAATTACTTGGAGTGGATGGACTGCTCCCCACTTGAACTGTACATGGCTATACGAACATTTGCAACTGAAACATTCAAAACTTTTGATGTAAATGTCTCAACCTTATTCAGACTGACGCCTGAATCTGGAATTCGAGAGAGTAACCCTCGTATTAAGTAACATAAAAATTAATGAAGTTTACTCAAAAACAAAAACAGCAGTGAGAGTAAAAAAATCATAAATATTTCATTTTACCAATCGTTATTGATTTCAAAAATTGAGATGCATTCTTTGTAAAAAATAATCTAATCTGTTAATACACCAAAGTGGTACAAAAAATTGAAAAGAAAAAATTGTAGTATTATTTTTACAGCAAGCCTTGGACTAAGAAAGAACACGTTCTATTTAGTTGCTATCGAGCAGGGCAAGTTCATTAATAAAGAGAAACTAACATTTCAAACTCTTCGCACAACGAGTCTTCGAATGTTTCTAATCAGTCGATTATTTTAAATGACTCCTAGAAGGAACAAAGCGCTCTCCATTGTCTCTAAAGTCTGCAGTGTAACGACCACGCGTTCCCGTTACAGTCGGCGATAAAAGCACTCTTTTTCCAGTACATTACGCTGGATCTATCGGTCTTCGAACACTCGCTCCTTTATGAACGGGTATTGTTTTATCGGATTTTGGGCTCGGCATTGAAAAGGAAAGGTGATTTTTAATCCGGATTTCCGTTAAGGATTGATATAGTTAACGGAATGTATCGGAGATTCAGTTTCGAACGACTAGAGAGGAAGCGAATTACCGATCTGTAGGGGAAGGGTGTTTTTTTTGTTCCAGACTCGACGTTAAACATGTTAATTAATTTACGTTAATCTGCTTTCCGTTCGGAAGAAAGAGTTTTGAATTCCAGGCTCTAAAATGTTCGAAAACAAAAGAAAAGTAGCTGTTTTCCACCGAGAGTCATGAATTTTGGGACTGGGTCATTAACAGCAACTGACAATTCCATTAACACAAGCTTCGACTTTACAATTATGTTAAAATTGAAAATCATTTGCTATTCTATTCTATTGTGCTACAATTAGAGGAGTCTTTCAAAATAATCTGTTTCATTTTGAACGCAGGGCTAATTATGTTATCTCCATACAGCAATTTTTGATCAATATCGACAATGCTTTTCTATCTTTCTATGTGTGACATTTTTTCGTTAGTTTTTTTTTTTAAAGATTGAGCTTTAATCATGTATTAGCATTTGAGAATCTACGAACTTGGCAGTCATGAGTGAAATAAACTATATTACAGAACTGAATTATAAACTTGGAAAACATTAGTAAAAATCTTGTATTCCGGTTTCATATTCCACAACCTTTTCAAATAAAATATGTAAGAAATTTCAATAATTTCTGATCAAAACATCAACGTTTCAATTTTAACACATGTGTACGCTTCATTAGGAATCTCAAGAAAACGTTTCACTGAACTGGATTGTTTTGTGAATTTAAATCCATAGAAAAAAATTTTCTGGTAGCATATTTTGATATTATACAATAGTTATATCCTACTGAGAAATACAGTGTTCGGATTATACCCTTTAATCATCTCACTGAACAATTGCTCTGTTTTTAAAATTTTTTATCGACTTCATTAGTCTAGTTTGTAATCAAACACTTTTATGCGCAATGTGTTCCAGTTGTGTAACTGCTCCGTGTTCTCATGAACCGTAGATTGTACAACAAAGCTACGCAAAAGTAGGGTCTCATATCAGTTCCCTGCAAAAGAAAAAAGGAAAAAAAAAGATGTGTCGGCGGGGTCCCCTGAATCTTAGGGATAAAGAGAGAAGCTCCATTTCCTCTGTCAGGAAACGGAGCAAACAACTTCCGTGCACTTTCTGGGTTCACCCCTCTGTCTTCTGACTCCACATTATCGGCTATCTTATCGTTCCCGTAACACCCTCGCCCTATTGGGGAGGATTTCCACATAATATCCTGACGTTTTTCGTAAAGCTGCTTAAAATGAGGCTGTTACTCTTTATGAAAGTAGACTTCTTATATCATACTGAAATACCAAGAGTAATCAAAACTAAAAAGTTTATTACAGCTTTGGTAAAGTTGACATTAGAATCGTGTGGTTTAGAAGAAGTCTCAAATAAGAGCCAGGTTAACCGTAAAAAATGCGCTTCCAGTGATGTAAATTGATGCGCTAAGTTTATTATTCAGTGCCGGAAGCGATAGCAGTGAATACAAGTTAGCGAAAAATGATCATTTATGGCGATCGTCAAGCTTGCAACCCTTATTTGAAATACTCTGTCAACTACCAACTAACCAGAGCCGCACTATACAAGACACGGGAAATTTAAAAATTAAATTCGCATCAGCAGGTGGTGATCGCCTTGACTCAGTGGGTTTGCCTTCTATGCTAGCAACCTGCGAGATATAGGTGGCGCAGGTTTAATTCCTCTAACTTACCATTGCTATATTTTTCTCAGTAAAACTTTCCTTTCGTGTGTTCATTACTTGACGCTTTCAGTTTGGCGCAGCTTGGCTAAATGGGACCCTTACGCCATAAAACCTTACCAATTTATTAAGAAGTGTGATGCTTACATGTCAATACAGGAGTCAATTCTTGTATATTGGAAATCTAGGTATCCTTAATTTTGTAGGGAAATGGAGTGCAAAACTAGTCATCCTCAGTTTAGAAATTTTGCTCAAAGCAGTCATAGTAACTGATGATTATGATAAACAATTTTAAAACTTTAACATGTATAAATGTTTCCGGGTGCTTAGAAGTGTCATCTAAAATTTCAGCAATAACATTGGAACATTGTTTAGATTCTGGTAACCAATCTCAAAATGTTTGCTTCGGTTAAATTGCGATAGCCAAATTTGTTCAGTGGCATACGAACTATCTTTCCTCTTGAAACAAGTCTTGAGCATAAAGGTTTGCAGTTAAGCAATTAAAATTAAATAAAACTAAAAATTTAATAAAATGTATTCAAAGTATCTATATATAAAGAGAGTTATCGTGCCACGATTGAAACTCATTACAGCTAGAAATACTATTATTATAATACTTGCATTATGAAACGTAACAAAGAATTTAGGAATAACCGATGTCATCAAGTCCTACGATAATTACGGAGCATAATTTTAAACCTTTAAAAGCATTTTTAATGATTTCTTATAATTATGCAAAGCATGTATAAAAATCTCATTGTGAAATGTATAAATCTCACAATACTTCCTGTCTTAAAATCATTTACCTGGAAATAATCGTTCCGTTTAGTCTGCCATTTTCTGTGTGCAAAACGTGGGAACATCATGTTCGCTTCCCTTGGTGCTGGTAAATTATATTCTAAATCAACATTTGAGGTAATGCAATACCGCAAGGCATACACAGGCGCCCGAAGACAATGTAGGTGAAGAAGGAAAACAATAAAGCGATGTCTCTAATGGAGGAGTTAATTGACTCTGTGTTTGTTCGGATGACCACCGCAGCTGCACTGGTTTCCGATGGCACAAGATGTTATAACAAACCTCTCGCCTCTAAGAGCATCGCTCACTCTTTACCAGATTGCTTTGCCATTTTGATGATCTGTGAACAATCAAGATGGTTCACAAATGTTTTATATCGTGTAAATTTAGTGCGTAGTTTAATTAGGGTCACTTATTACACTGCCCTTTTCAACGCTTCAATTTCAATTTCAGTTTGCATGAAAGATTTCTTCGCGTTTCAAAGAATGAATTAACAAAATCTGTATTTTTATTGGTTGATTGTTTTTGGGTTTTATAGCGCATGCGTCATATTTTGCCTTCCCGCGCCAAACAAAAGACAGACAACATAGGAAAGGAAAAAGAAAAAGCAGGCTAAGGTAATAACGAAAGGGAGGAAAGATTACGGGTACTTCAGGATTATGACTCCCGTACACAACTTAAGAATATGTCACCCTGAAGGTGAGGGATAGGTAAATAACTGAGCATGTCTATATATCCATTACTAATATATAAGAACTACTATATATATATATATATATATATATATATATATATATATATATATATATATATATATATATATATATATATATATATATATATATAAGACGTTGAAGTTGACTAAATTACCAAGTACGTGAAATGGGTAAAGCTGAAATGGATATAAAGGTTTGACCCATGAAAATTCAAAATACCGGAATGTGTGTGAGGGATTTTCAGTGTTTAGAGTAAACAAATGTGGGAAGCGAAAGTTTTATGCAATCTAAATGCTCTCGTATGATGTATATCGGAGTTACCTTAAAATGTGGTTATCACTATTTTGGTGACATTGAGTGTTAATTCTAATTGGAGTTGTCCAATCCACAATCATATCTGAATTCCAAATTCATTCTTTGGGATTTTTACTGACAAAGTGCTGAAAATCGTATTCGAAAAACAAATCAGGAAACGGAGACCCGTAGAAAACCTACCGCCACCTACATATAGCTTAACAGAAAATACCTCTCATAAAGAAAATCTCCTCGTGTATAAAATAAGGCAGATTCATGGAGAATGAGTAAATGGGGTCAGAAAGTGTGTTCGTTTTAAGGATTGGTAATACGTTGTAGTTTAGTCTCGTGATCAGTGTAATTGATGATATGTAATAGCTGTATTAGTTTATATCAGTTACTCATAAATTAAAAAAGCGTTTTTATCTTACACTTATTGCTAAAAAGTATTAGAAATTAATAAAAGCTTCACCTTTCAAATAGTAGGATTCCCTCGAAACCTCCCACTTTTCAAAAGAACCCTTCGGCATGGCAAGTTTGTATGGAATGGTAAATTTTATTACTTTATCGAATGTCTTTGTGAATTTTGTAAAATCATTTGACATCGTCAAAACTATTACATGTCTGTTATTAAATATGCATGTTACTAAATATGTCTTACTAAAACCTTGCATCGGGCAACGACATAGACAAATCTATACGAAGTCTCACAAATTTCTGAAAGGTATATTTCAAATCCATAGTTTCTTCACCTTATGAACTTTTAACAGGATAATGA
Organism: Metellina segmentata; assembly: GCA_947359465.1. NCBI lineage: Eukaryota > Metazoa > Arthropoda > Arachnida > Araneae > Tetragnathidae > Metellina > Metellina segmentata. The sequence goes on from OX375875.1 coordinate 59,570,058, forward strand.
TACATGCATAAGACTACCGATTTTAGTTACGCCACGTTCTACAGTGGTAGATATCTTGAAAAGATAAAGACCTTGGAGATATTATGCCAACGACTTTTTTTTAAAACCTGAACATATAACTGCCCATCCTGTCTCTGGAATGTGTTTCTGTGTCCTCCTCATTCCTGTAATAATTTAAGATAGGATATGCTCTAGTACATTCCGTATGTGATCCACTGAAAGTAGGCCAGAAGAATCACCGCTTCAACTAATAAATATACAGATCACTCATTTTTTATTCATATTAGAAGTCATCCTAATTTTATGAGAAGTTAAATTGAATTTGAACAGATACTTTTCATATGTCTTGAAAATGTAAATCCGTTCAAAGTAAAGCGGATGGATTTTGCCTGAAGCAATTAATATGTATTCTGAAACATGAACATTTAGGAGACAAAAGCAGTTTCAGATTGGCTTTTCCCTTCGGTTAAAAATGTGTGTATGAAACATGAAAATTCCATTCCATCTAAAGTTGAATAAATTCCGATTACTTCACGAAATTCTAATTACTTGGGCAGGATATTCCACAAACAAAAACAGCAATGCATTTTTAAATAAACGAGAGACCCGGAATAAAATCCGGGGCAATTAATTCCGTAAACATACGCGCACTTTTTCCCATCTAATCTCCGATGATTGGCACACGTGAAATACATACAAGACGAGTTCCTCTTTGGCGAGGAAATGTTTTAACATGCAAATTACTTTCTCTTTTGTCACACAGGCCACAACTTCACAGATGTCGGTATGTAAAAATCGGTTGAAGCAGAGCGTAATAGAAAATTCCTTCGTGTTTAGCGAGGGACGGAAGGCAAAAGCGGATAATTAAAACGTCGCGGAGAACATACGCCATCTGCCGTTGACGGAGAAAAGGAATATTCGCTCATTAATCAAATTCCAATTGGCTGGTGGAATGACAGCCAAGCAGAACGAACGGAATGTCAGTTTTGATTACTCCATTCCTTTGATCGATTTTTCCAAGAGAAAGCGTTCGATTCGTTGTTTTAGGAACTGGGCTAATTCGAGGTGATCAACCATAGGACAGTTTTAGTTCTGACAGAAAGTTTTAAAACGTCAAGTTTATTTTCAAAATGAAGGAACCATAGGTCATTATAGAAGAACACATCTGTGAAAACACAATATCCGCATCATGCCAAAGCACGAATCGCCATTGTGCAACACATCGAATCCTGAGGAATTCACACGAATTCATATCTTCTGTTACCAGCATGACGACTTCTGTTACCAGCATTTTGACCATATTGACCAATATAAACTTTCCTGGAAACCTTTAAACCAATTTAAAGTGGTTGTTAAGTCATTACATATATTGTGGGGGAAGTAATAATGTACTACTCAGACACATCTTGACACTAAAAGGTTCGTTAATTGTTTTGGATTTTTATGACACAATAGCCATAGATTGCTAAATTGCGTCAAGACAACGGCAATTGAAAATTATCGTTAAGCATGTACTTAGTGAGTATAATATTTTTGTTTTCCTTTATTCCGAAATATTTTGTTTGACATCGTGTGTTTCATTAATAATCCAACGATATAGTTCTTTAAATATCTTTATAGCTTGTTACTGAGAAATATAATAACTCTTTAAATATAGTTTCATGTAGTAGATATTGAACTAGTTACCACCGTCCCAGCCTAAGCCATTAGGTGTATCGTCACGTAATTTTGAACCACGGTCAGATGACGAGGCAACATCTGAGCTGTCACACCACTCTCCAAGCGTCCATACCCAACGTGAGGACTTTCGGCCACGACAGATTTAAGGTGCACCAGCCGCCTTTATACCATACGCTTACAAACATCCATGCACTGACCCGGATGACTCGAACAGGAAACTTTCCGATCTAGAGGCTAACACCTTAACCACGAGGAACAAATAGATGGGAATGTGAAAGCTACTTATCGATTTTTCTTAAAATTAAAATATGAATGATCAAAATGATCAATTTGAAAATAAATCTGAATGAAGTTAGAAGTGGTTAGTTGGTTTTAATGGAGCAAGGGCCATGTTTGGCCAAGCTGCGCCAAACAACAATAAGTAAATGGTCATACAAACAACGAATGTTGTACTTATACAAAATATAGAAGCATACCTACGGAAGAATCAAACCTGCGCCGCATACATCTGACGTCAGAAGAGAGGTTGATAACTACCGATTCATGAATGACTCATAATCAATGGAATCGTGTCAGTAGCCGATTCACAAGCCAATTCAAATACAGTGGACCACTTCTAATAATTTGTGTACAGACAACTAGCGCATAGAAATAAGGTACGTTTAGAACAATGGCGAACTAACTTGGCCATGATCATTAACTAGGTATGTTTTGATAGGTGGACAAAATCAAAACATTTTCAGTTGTTTTACTGAAACGAAGCAAATTTGATGGTCTCTCAGGGGCTGCAACATATCCTGAATGAATTTCTCTTTTCTGTGGTCACAAACTGTGTCTGTCTTGTGTTTGGTTCAGCTTGGTCAAATCTGGTCCTTGAGTCTTAAAAATCCTACCGACCTCAAATCATTAAATGAAAGAACGGGAAAGGTTGTAATCAGCTCTCAACAATCCATTTAGGTCGCATTGTGCCGTTTGAGATCCACAGCCAAATAGTATCCAAATCAGTGGTTCGAGATGTACAACACTCTCAATGACCCAACTCACAAGCCAATTCTTTCACAAAAAAGATCCAAGAAGAACGTGGCATAAAAGGAGATGAGGTACGCAAAAGAGAAATCAGAAAAGTGGACTCGGAAGGGAAGATTTGAGTGAACCACAAACGGAAGGCAGATCGACCACACTACGTGAGGGTCAGAGCAGAAGCTCATTTCTTTTCTTTCCCTTCGGGTGGTGCATCAAAAACGAAAGACGGAAAGCTTGATCTTGCAAGTGCAGCACTCTTTTGGAAATGGGCTTTTCGAAAATTCACCGTGAAAGGTTTTTCCTGTAGAATGCACTCTCCCCCAGAACATTTCACACAAAACGACAGGTACTCCTGAAAAGTGACTTTTCAATCGGTCAGTCACGTTGCGGCACTCCGTTCATTTGTATTATTCCGAACTCACGTTTCGGAATGAAGTAAAGTCATTTATCAGGAGTTGGAAACAAATTTTGCTTTTCGCCTCTCCTTTTGTGTCTTTACGAATTTACGAATGTAAAGCAACGTCAACGAGAGTGAGTTTAGGGAAATGGAAGTTAGACTGGAAATATGGGTGTGAATTTTTTTCAGAAGCGATTGAGACTGAATATTTTATGCGGGTTGTTTGGTTTTTCTGTAGATACATTCGCTTTTCTTTGCCACTTTTTCGATAAAGGAGCCACTTTTAAGGTTTAGAAAATAATGGTACGCGTCCTCTATACAAGCTTATGAGTTTTAGAAGGGATATCAAGATTGAAAGTGCGCCTATGTGAGAAAATAAAGCACGTTCATCATGCCTATTACGGTCAAAACTCAATGCCCTCTCAAGTAAAACAAATAGTTCACTTTCTTCCGTTTCTTTAGAGATACAGTCGACAATCGTTTTAACGAACGATTTTACGAACCTACATAATTTTACTCTTCGAAATAAAATAGAACAAATTTAATTCTTTCTTATGACTTTTAATCTTTTCTCTATCGTAATAAATAGATTTAGATAATTCGATCATCTCTTTTCATGTGATAGTTGATGTGAAAAAATACGAAGAGTTCCTAGATTGCTTTTATATAGAGGTAAATACAAATTTACTAGCTACATATACTTAAGGGGCAGCGGTAGCCCGGTTATAAAAATAAAGGATTAGCAACCGGAGGGTTGTGAGTTCGAATCCAACCAAAGACCGCCATGTTCAAAAGGGGCTGGTGCACGTTAAATTTGTCATGGTCTCAAATGTCCTAACGTTTGCGTTGTGTGGAAGTTTGTGGAGTGGGGTGTCAGCCCAGGTGTTGCCTCGTCATCTGACCGTGGTTTGAAATTACGTGGTGTTGTCCTCGAATATCTCCCTCTGGGATTGAACCTAGACCGACACCTATAGTCAGTTTTGTCGCTCCAGTGCGACGTTTAACTAAAATAGCTACCTAGAAAATACTTAAAATACATTTAATAAGCCTTCCCGTAACCCATGAATACGTCACACGAATGGAGAAGATTTCGCGTCTTGTAAGCTTTTGATTTAATATGAGAAATTGTAATTCGACTCTTAATTGGTGTTTAGGATTATGAGCTTTCTGTTCCTTTAATCTTCCTATTTTACTCGTATTATCGTTGTAATTAAAATCTTTAACAGTCTGATGGAAAAAGGACAATGAGATGAAAATCGAGCAAATACTCTATCTTCATCTGATTGTCCTTGTGTAACCGTAAATAGGCTTAAGCGTTTGTGAACAGCGAATATTTCGTTCAAGTATGATTTAATTAAAATAGGCTTAGAAAGCTTGAAAACATGCACTTTATTGAAAGTGTTGGTTAAACGTCAGTAAAAAATACACAGAATTCTGTTTTCTTTTATTTTAATTATTAATTTGTAGTTAGTAAATGCGCATACAGGTACTTGAAATAGAAATGGTTAGTGCAAAGTGTAGTATGGTTGTAATCTTTAGAGTATTTGTATATTTAAAATAAGTTTTGCTTTTTTTTGTTTCATAAATGTTTACTTTAACTGCTATTTTGGTTTTTCTATTCTCATTTCAACTTTTGGCTTTAGTAATTTTTCTGTACTCGCAACCGTTACATGTCGGGCCGTACATGCTAACAGGCACAGACTGCTAATCTATATAAATAAAAAAGGATGTGTGTATCTGTATATTCTCTATACAAATCTGCACCGTTTGACCAACCCACGCCAAATTTGGTACACTTATGCTTTAGAACACTGTGGAAAACGTAGGCTATTACTTTACTGTCTTTAGACCAATCTATTGCACTTACGACCATAAAAATTGGCACACAGGTAGTCCTAACAGTACCCCTCGAAGCCCCAATTTTAAAATCTAAAGTTTTTTTTCTTGCAATAAATGAATATTGACAAGGAAACATGTTCTGCAGGAAACTTAACACAGAGAAATGTCGCGGTCTTATTTGAGCATTACTAAATTTCATAAATCATTATCCTCTTTATCAATATTTTTCTAATGTTTCTTTCGAATTGGTCTACTTCAGCTCAGGAATTCGAAATTTGACATTTTGCACATCATCCGAAGTAAATTGTAGAAACTATGAAAAAGTTAAAACGAAGTTTAAGAAATATTATGTACAACTTAAATTATTGCATTTTTCTAGTGATTATTCTAATTAACATTTAACCATTTCAACGCGAGCAACACAGTGTTATTCAGCTAGTTATGTTATAAAACATTATACAATATAATTTACATGTTTTACTTCGTTCACTTAAGAAAACAGCTTTCAATCATTTATCCATCAGAATATCAGTTATATTTTGTTTGATGTTTTCTCGTGAGCTATAAATATTTCACATAAATATATTTGTTTTTAATTAAAAATTAAATGTAACAATTAAAAAAGAATAAATCTGTGGAACATTTGTAATCAAAACTATGAATTATATTTTTGTCAGGTTTGAGATGCTATAAATAGTATAGGTTAGCTAGCTACCATATATTTAGAAACGTACCACATTGCAAAAATAGAAACCACATAGGAAGATTCGATATAGAATATAAAGGAGAAACTGAAAAAATCAGAGATGATGTATTTGGTTTACTTCCTGGTGAAATTTTGATGAGTTTACGCCTCAGTTATAAAGTTAGTGTTCCTGCGAAAACTGAAGGTCATGTTTGAGAGAATCAAACAGGAATTCTTTCTACACTTTCTGAAACAGTTCATGAAAGGTATTTTCATGCCTCTTCGTATTACCCTGTTAGAATATAAGGAAAATAAACGCGTATTGTTCTCTCTTTTATACTCGTATGTATAATGTAATGTGAAGGGAGAAAAGTCCGAAACTTCGAATTCAAGTCTGAAAGATAGGAAAAGGAAAAAAGAGGATTGTTATCTCCGAGGTTTTTTATATTCCCTGGGACATTTTTTCCTCCTTTTCTTTTTGATCCCATATTATATTGCAAAATGGAACGTCGTAAAATATAAACAGGGTGATTTGGATTGCACTGTATACGGAGAGTTGAGAAGTAAAGTATCTGATCCGTCGACGGCGGGAAAAGTAAAGTAGAAGTGAGGGTAAAAAAATCACCTCATTGCATATTCAGAAACGGACAAAGATGCGACGATGAGAAAATGGAACAAGCGCAGCGACGCCGCATATCTATCTCCCCACCTCGCCAACTGAACGACGTTTTAAGAACTATCAAACTTCCCCATCTCTCTTAAGACGTTTTGCAAAAAGAACAAATGCCGGACATCATTTCTCTCCCTACACTTTTCAGGATGTTTGGAATTTGCGACGTACTTTTGAATGTTTATCACTTTTTAAAGAAAGAGTAATGGATCTTCTTTATCAGTTCGGAGGAGGAAGAAGTGTCTGCCCTGACAAAATTATTCTAAAGGCTATTTTAATAAAAAAATATGGAGGCAAATATAATTTTTATGGATCTTATCCAAAGTGGTATGTCAACTTTGAATTATGTATTCAAGGGATATATTATCATACATTTGTGAAAAACAATTCTTGCAGTATTTAATGGTTTGTGTTGATCAGGGATGCACGACCTTGTTAAGAACCAAGAGCCACATAGATTCCTTGTGATTTATGGGAGGGCTGCCAAACATATGAAAGTTATCTATCGTATATTATTTAATTTATTTATATTTCTCACATATTTCTACAAGATAAGATAAAAAAATTAAGTAAAGAATTTATTTTGTTGAGTGACACTGTATTGATTTAACAACATTTTTATATTTGTTTCGATTTTTGTAGTAGATTGGTTAATATTTATGACTGAAAAAGTTTGTTCACAGATATACTATACATGGCCACTCCAGACACCACAGCTACTTAGTTATGCGCATTTGCAATTTTAAAAAATACCTATTATGTGACTTGTTAAAGTCAAAATAACGCATGCTGAGGCGGGTCACCAGCAAATCAACATCGAGCAATGGTCTGTGCATCCCTGGTGAAAACTACTCCTTTCAACGTGACAACACCTGTATATCGCTCGAATTGTCCAACATTTCTTTTGTGACCAATAAGAACCACTTCTTCCTTGGTCCGCGTGGTCGCCCAAGTATAATGTATCACTCGTGGTGTTATCGATTAAGCGTGGGATAGGATCGAAAAGTAATTCCATCACCCGCAAAAACAACAAACGAATTATGGATGCGTATTGAATTTGCGTGGAACATTTCAAACAGATATGCAGAATCTTTAGTGGTCAAAGTCACGCTTTGTCCAAGCAGTTCTAACTGCTGAAGGCCGACGCACAAATTTCAGATCGTATCATGTTTCTCTTAACTTATCTCTAATATTATAAAAGGAAGTGTTTGTCTGCCTGTTTGTTGCCGCAAATCCTGACGATTCTATGGCACTTGCAGCATTGAGATTTGGCACACAAGTAGTCCGAATTTTTTGCAATTTTTGGGTCGCGGCGAATTTTAAAATTCAATCTAGAAGATTTTAAAATGAATTTGATAGTTTTATTCTCCAACGTGTTCTTCAACGCGTTTCTACCGAAGAGAGAAGAAACACCGGAATCTAGACTTTTCTACCCACGTGACCTTGCCGTCAGGCTTTGGAATCATGCCAAGTTTTTTTCATCGCGGTAGATTCTAAATTAATTTTTTCCGTTTCCGCTTTCATTTTGAGCAGAGGAATGAAGTTCCAGTAGAGGATAAAAACAAAGTTTTAACTTAAGTTATGTAGTTCTTTTTTTCTATCTCCTATACCGTTAAAGATGGAGTAAAAATTTCAACGGATTTGAAATGTGCGAAAAATTTCACTTTAGAATGAAACCTAAAAATATGATTTCTTTAAATAAATAATTTTAAAATTGAATTTTCTTTTATATTTTCACTTTTTGACTGGGATTGTTAATTTTTTTCGTAAAATCGGAATTGCTAAAGATATATTAAAAATTTCAACGGATTTGAAATCTGTAGAAAATTGTACACCAGATTATTAACTTACACCACGGGCACGGGCAACGCCAGGATAGCCACGCAGTGGCTAGTAGTCTTATAATTCCAAACATTTAAACATTGTACCATGTTCCATCACTTACGCGTTTCAATCATGGAAGTAGGAAATATACTTTCCTTCTTCCATGGCTTCCTACTTCCATGATTCCATGGCTTCAATGCAGTAACTCAAGTGTATCGGTGTTTCATTTTCAGGGAAACGAATAATAAAAAGAAGATTTTGATTTCAATATAAAGAATGGTGTACTTCAGAACGAAAGAAAAGTAATTTTTGAAATTATTTCGTATTGTAAGTGGTCATAATTTATATTTATGTGATGAGAAAGCATCATCGCAGCATTCGACAAATGAAAATGTCAAATCTCCCGAATTTAGTCATTTAATCAATAAATACTCCGAGTGTATGTTGATGGTAATTTCAACATATCATCTATTTCAACAAATGAATTCGTTTAAAATTTAGTGATTCAGTTAAAAAAAACTACTTGCCCCCAAAACTGTAGGACTATATACACCAATGATGGGCAAATGCGGCTCTTCGTTAAGTTAAGTGTGGCTCCCCATTGAGTATTTTAAAAACGTTTTTTAATTATTTCATAACTTTTTTCACGAATCTTGTTAAATTGACTAAGTGAAGCGTTCAAGTTGTATGTAGTCGCTTCGTTAGTAGGTCCTTCCAATTTCTGAAATAATGCTTGTTGAAAAAGCGGCTAGGGAATTGGAGTTATTAGAGATCAAAGAGGGGGATCAGGCATTGCAAATGCAACACCAAATCTACTTCTATAGTAAAAAATTTGGAAACTCGTGCCAGAATCAAAATATCCACACTTAAAGAAAGCTGCTTGACGTCTAATTTCAATTTTTGGTACAACATATTGCTGTGAATCTTTATACTCTACAATGAAGATCGTGACGTCGAAATATCGTTCGCAGTTGACCAATCATCATCTCACAGAATTGGTGGACGACTTAAACAAATTTTATGCCAAATTCAACTATTTAACCAAAAGTCTTTGGTTAAATGTCATACTTTTTATTCACATATTTTTATATTTTATTTTATTTTATTATTAAAATTTTTTTATAAATATTTTGTATTTTCTTTTTTTAATTATATTTTTTATGTTTACATTCTTTGTACTTAAAACTTGTGTATAATGTGCAAGCATATTAATTTAATTTAATTTTAATTTGTTTATTTAATACTATGTAACTACGGTGTGGCTCTTTATAAAATATGAAATACCAGAATGAGGCTTTCATTGACCTCATGCACTCCCGCCCCTGATATACACTCAATGTCCGCCAAACATACGCTAAATATAAACACTTGGACTCCCAATCCAATCTTAATTTAGATATTCATTTATGTCATTACGGTAACCCTGGGATTGAGCCCCCATCGAGCAAGACTGACCATTCCGTATTTTCACATCGAAGCCCATTTCGACCCAGTATTTTAAAAGAGCTGGCCTTTAATGTCCTTCTCTTAAGTAAGTTCCAGCGGAATTAAGAGTTTGGATGAAACGGTGGACCCTCGTAAAATCTAGATTTATGCGATAAGAGGCTCGGAGGACATAAATGCCACAGACCCACGCACTCCCACTTGATCCGGACCTTGGGAAGTGTAGCTCCCTCACGAGAGTCTGAATTATTTGAACCGCGTGTCAGTGCTTTATAGGTTTCGGAGAAAGAAGAAATATCTGCTTTGCATATTCCATCGACGTGATTTGGTAATAAATGGTTACGCATGCCCTTGATTTTGCAACATTTGCTTCAAGATGTTGAGAGGGAGCTTCTTTTACTTTAATCCGTATTTGAGTACTCAAGAGGCGAGGGATCAATAAGAAAACAAGGTCTGAAGAAGCTGGAAATGAAAATGTATTTAATATTCACTTTTTTTTTATGTTTCAACTGTACCGTTTTAGTAGTTTCAAAGCACTTACAAATTAATTACTCACCAAAATTCAAACTATTTAAAAAAATGAAAAATAATATAAAAATATAGAGAGTATTCCTTGTAAAGTACTAAAAAGCAAACAGAACTGTCTTGTAATACATTTCTTATTCTTTTTTTGCATAATTTCAAAAAATGAAAAATAATATAGAAATATAGAGAGTATTCCTTGTAAATTACTAAAAAGCAAACAGAACTGTCTTGTAATACATTTCTTATTCTTTTTTGCCATTTAAAAAAAATTTATTTTTTTAATCAAAAAGTAAATTTTAACAAAAAAAAAAAACATTTTTCTTTATCTTTATTAAAAATAATTCGTTTATAAAAAAAAAATATTTCTGCATTAAATCTGTACCTAAGTAGAAAAAGGCCAATGTCCATTTTGGAAGTTTTAGGTTTTAGTTGAATTAGCAATTTTGATTTCTTTAATTTTTAATTCATAGTGTATTGACAGGACATTGGCCTTTTTTCTCTTTCAAGGTACAGAAAAATCTACGAAGATTTTTCTTTGTAATGAAAGCCTGCTTGCCATAAAACATCGACAAAAAATACTACTAATATTACAAATTCCATGTTCGTTTGATATTGGATTATTCCAATCACCAAACTACGTTGGCGTGGTTTGTGATTTAAATTGGTGATGATGGTCTTGTGGAAGTTTAGAGAGTTGAGTGCCAGCTCAGGTGTGTTATTTCGTCAACTGACCACGGCTAAAAAATTACGTAGTATTCTCGTATCTTTTCCTTGGGTTTTAATCCCGGACCATTGCCAATAACCCGCTGTGTTGCTCAAGTGCAACGTTAATTAACTACCTACCTACCAATCACAAAGCATGTGTAAAATCTCATGAAATATATTAGTATGTAAAGGTGAGCCGCGGTTGCTCAGTCAGTAGAGCGTCGGGCTCGCATCAGAAGGGTTGTGGGTTCTGTCCTCGGCGGAGCCTCCAATTCTGATGATTGCGAGATCGGCGCTTCGACCTGGCTAAAGACCGTCGTGTTCACTAATGGTGACTGGGGCACGTTAAATAGGTCGTGGTCACAATGTCCCCCATGTTCCCATACCAAATCAATACCTCTGGGGGTACCTGATCAGGGGGTTATCGGCCTCTGATTGGGATCTAAATTTCGATATATGTGAGTGAATGGATGTATGAAAAGGACCTTCCTGTAAAACGGATGTGTCATGTATGTCGAGCAAAGTCCGACTTCCTCCCAATGGGGCTCAATAACATGGAAGGCGTACCCTCCTCGCTTCTTGCCGTCTTCGACGGGCCTGGCACTCCTCTGGTCTGCCAGTGTAGGCATAAGAAACAACAACAACAGTATGTAAAGGTAAAGCACAATTCATAAAATAAAGGTACTGGGTTCGTATATGGACCCAACCTGAGAATACTAATACTTCGTAGAGGTTTGAAAGTCATTTTAAATAGTACATCTTACAACAAAAAAGTATCACAGAATTGGCAAACCAAACCAATTCGTAAACTGTACAAAGTTAAAATGTTAAGTCAATCATAACCCAAAAAATGAGCACGCTGATTATTCACGCATCTAAACCAATCTATTCTCACGTGCATTTGGTGCGTCGGTGGTATGTATAAGCATATTGCAACTCCATCAGTACCTATATCTAGCATATAAGAACACCTACTTGCATACTTTTGCAAAAAGAAATACGCTTAACCGTATTTCTTTTTTCTATCCTTTACCACTTTAAGAAACGGATACTCCAATCCCTATGGATTTATCTATATTATCTTTGACATCAAGTATCGAAAGTTGTGTAGTTGAAATTAAAAGAGAAAGATATATAAATCATTGCAATTGTGTTAGTTAATAGTTCAATTGATTTCTGTCAATATAAATCATTTATTAACTCTCCAAGTGGTTTCGACGAGATATCTTGTCCAAACAATTGTGCTAAAGACGAGATATCTCGTCATCAATATAATGGCTAGTTTTGATGATGACCTAGTTAGTTTTTTCTAATGACGAGATACCTCGTCTAGACAACCGCTACGAGGGAATGTATTTAATTTATCATTAGTTAATATGTTAAATGGTCTTTATACTCATATCTTTTCAGAGCTTAAAGAGGCCTAAGCTAATCTGATTTCCACTAAAATCGTAAGAACGTATTTACTGAACACTTTAGAAATAACTCGATTAATATAACTACGTACAAAGGCAGAAGAGAGCTTCTAGAATCGTAGCTAGATATTCCATGCAGGAGGAATTGATGCCTACACTTCATAGGTTAATAGAACCCGTCTAAATGAAGTAACCCATATCACATGAAAATGTGAAGTCGTCTAGTTTTTTTTTCCAGTGGCGGGCACTGGACTTTTTCCTTGGCCACTTCAAGGCGGGAAGCGATGGTCACTTGTGAAGGGCGCCCAGTGGGTGAACCATCATTGCCCCTAACAAGGACAGCACAATTTACATCCGTGCCCTGACCCCGTATTCGAACCAGGAACCTTCCGATCCAGAGGCCAACACCTTGACCACTAGACCGGTTGGTCGGCCAAAGACCACTAGACCGGTCGTCTGTTGCATACGTCAATAAGATAATATGCACTTTTTTAACAAAACAAATTCAAAGATAAACGTAAAACTAAGCTAAAAATGAGGTTTTGTGTATTGGCTAATAAAAATCATTCCTACAAAAAATACAAAAAAAATTACTTATTCTACGATTGATAAACATATACTTTTACAAATTTCATAGTAAAATATCAGGATATTGTAAGGGTTACGACCCCACAAAACCGCCACTCCACTGCGACCCTCAAAAATCAGAAACAGGAAGACATTTTTAATATCGTTCCGAGACCCATTTTCAACATGATCCGCTCTAGCATTTTCAATTATAAACTCTAACCGAAACATCCGTCAAGGTATCATTTATCAAGGCAATCTTCGAAACTAGAAAGGAAGCCTCAGAACCTTGAGCGATGCACATCCCAAGAATTCCATTGACTCCTTCAATTCGGCACCAGCGTGCAATCAGACGATATCCAGAACCAGATGCGACCCCCCTGAAAAGATCCTCCTCCCTCACAGAAGGCCCCTGCTTGGTGCGCGGGTTTAAAACATTTTCAAAATGAGACCGTCGAGTTTTACGAAAGCCAATATTTTAAGGGACTGTCTTGCTCTCTTTAAATGAGAACCACCGGACGGGGGGAGCTGAATGGAGGGTGGGGCACAGAAATCGACGTCACGTGATGCGAATGAATTTCCTTGATGATGCGGAAGGAAGATTGACGATTTTTCGGACTAAAAGGCGAATTTACAAAAAAAAATGTCATTTGTTTCCTCCTGAACTCGAAGATATTATCTCATAAATTTGAAAACAAACAAAAATTGGTCGGCACTATCTTTTATTCCTCCGCTCTCTGGGGAATGGGAGTAAAAATAATATCTCTCGATCCTATCAAGCCGACTACCAAGTGGTTTTGCGGAGCATTATATTTAACTTGTCGATGACAGTTCTTATTTGTGATGGTCCTCTTGAGTTATGAAGAAAGGAAGAGAAATGAGTGTAGGAAATTTCTTCCAAAATTAACATGAAGTTAGCGTGTGTCGTTTTTTATGCTAAAAATCAAACCAACAGTATAGGTTTTTTTATTGCATTGAGTCAAGAATAAGTTGTTCTGAACCCATTTACTCATTACCCTACGAAAGTATTTCATAAAAATTCGATTATCCCATCAATATAAAACGAATGAGCCGCGGTAGCTCAGTCAGTAGAGCGTCGGGCTCGCATCAGAAGGATTGTGGGTTCTGTCCTCCGCGAAGCCTCCAATTCTGATGATTGCGAGATCGGCGCTTCGACCTGGCTAAAGACCGTCGTGTTCACTAATGGTGACTGGGGCACGTTAAATAGGTCGTGGTCACAATGTCCCCCATGTTCCCATACCAAATCAATACCTCTGGGGGTACCTGATCAGGGGGTTATCGGCCTCTGATTGGGATCTAAATTACGATATGTGTGATTGAATGGATGTATGAAAGAGACCTTCCTGTAAAACGGATGTGTCATGTATGTCGAGCAAAGTCGGACTTCCTCCCAATGGGGCTCAATAACATGGAAGGCGCACCCTCCTCGCCTCTTGCCGTCTTCGACGGGCCTGACACTCCTCTGGTCTGCCAGTGTAGGCATAAGAAACAACAAATATAAAACGAATCTGCATAGAAAGTGCGCAAAAATCCATACCACTAAGGCACACATCCGGTTTTTCAACGTGCGGCGCCGCTGCTGCACCGAAGCTCAACTATTCACACATAATCGTGAAATGACGCAAGTACTCATTTCGCGCCATTTGCGATAAATATTCTATCGAAGAAAACGTGTTTATTTCGCTTGGTGTAAAAAAACAGTATATTTTGAAACAAAATAGACGTTACTGGATATAACCATTTATTAATTATTATTTGTATTCCATTTATATATGAAAACAAAATACTTCAGACCGTAGAAGAGTGTGCGGCGCCGTGGGGAACTGCGGTACAAATTGCCCGCAAGTTAGACGTGCGTCACCGCAGCGGCGCCGGATGCATGTGTGCACTACTCCATTGGATCTAATGTATCTCAGACCGAACTTGCGTTGTAACAGCGACGCCGCATGTTGAAAAACTGGATGTGTGCACCGGGCCTTAACTAGAAGCTAATAAATTGTAATTAATAATACCATATAAAATGTTAGAAAAAAATCCATCAAATTAGTCTTTTTATGCCTAGTGGTCTTGCGACTAAAATATCGCGCAATTTTATTTTATCAAGTTAATGAGGTAATTAAGTTTAGTTTCAGTAATTTTTTGGTACACTAGAAGTAAGGTGCTTAAGCTTGTTTTCGGTTTGGAGTATAAAATGGTTTGGATTTCAGTGAACAGTTAAATTAGCTTCCGTTTTAAGTTTCTTTGTGATAGAAGAATCCAGTTGGTTTCTTTTTTATGCTTTGAGATCTCGCACTAAAAACACATTACGTCAATTATGAGAAGATCAGAATTGTAACTCCAAATTATTTACTAAACCAGTTAAATGTGAGTATTTAATCTGCCTCATCGCAAAGTCACGCAATGATTCCTTTTACTTTTAATACAATTTTCAAACTCACCATTGTCCATTTCACACAGTTTTAACACACTAAAACACATACCAGGTCTCCTGACCTAAAAGAAAGATTTACAGCACCAACAGGGAAGGCAGAAGATCGTTCTTGATACATCTTAACAGCTTCAAATAAGCAATGGAGTTAGTTTTTCTATGGCCAACAGCATAGAAATAACTATGTATTTAAATTAGTGAAACACGCCGCCTTACTGACTAGGAAAAATTACGTTTCGAATCTTTTAATTTTACCTAAACCCACAAGCATGGAAAAGTAGACGATTATTAGATTAAGTAAAATGCATTTCATGTCAGTGGTTTAGTTTTGAATTTCGGATAAAAGTGTTTGCCAAGTAGTTTCAAGTATGTAGTACCAGAAAAATGCTTTGTTTTTAGAAAAACTTTTTATAAAACTTTTGTAACCATTGTATTAGTAATAAATCAGTTTGTTGTATAGAAATAAAAGTATTAAAAAACAATAAATTTGATATAAATAATTTTGAGTATTATTTTTTCATTTTAAAACATCACAAATTTTCCAAAATTATTTTAAAAGCCACTTTGTAGTAAAAAGGGTAAATAATTATTATTATATTAATATAAATCAATCGAAAATATACCAATTTCTTTTGTCAGATCTCAAAAAAAAAAAAAATTGGAGTGTGTTGCAGAATTTTAGTAACTAGTTTGTGTGCAATGAGATGGATAAAGGTTGAAAATCGTCTACATTTAAATATTTAACTATCAGTATCATTTTTCTTTTTTCCTTTATTCTATCTTCTCTTACTTAACTGTACTTCGTGTGTAATCTCGTTACTTCAAAATTTACTTGTTCATTTCTAAGACCTTCGTGTTACAAGAAAAGAAGATTGATAATATTTTGTCCTTTGTGTGGATTTATTTAATTTAATTTTGCCAATTTTTACAGTCATTTTGCCTTTTAAATCAATGTTTTAATATTTAATTTGGTACATGTAATTATATCAAATAAATAAAAAAATATCTGGTACAAATATTTCTTTGTTTTTAAGATCAAAACCATTTCATCAGATATATCTGAATAACTATACCGATTCACTTTCGTTATTGTACCTAGTTGGATTCATTTAAGTATAATTTCTTTAAAATATATTTCATTTGAGTGAAGTAGAATAAAAAGGGTAATAAATGTTTTAGAGATATATCATCTGATTGTTAAGAAAATTAGCATCGCACTTGTTCAATTAACCTGTCCTGGAGACTAGTAATTGATGAGAGCAAATTTTAATTGAATCGAACTAATTAGTCTGCTATTAATTGAGAGACGCAAGGCATGTGGTTGAATTAAATAGTTTGTAAATTTTCAATTTCACTGTTCAAGTGTTCTAGATTAAAGTTCTCGAGGCGCTTTCATTGTCATATTGATTTCTCGAATTGAAATTATATGGATGGTTTCACAGTGAAAATATGCTGTGAATTTGTTGAGAAGCATTTGAATGAAACAACTTGCTTTTAGTTTCAGACAGTTTAGTCTTCCATTCATCACGTTGTGTTTGTACTTTCCCGAGTGCATTTCCTTGTGTAACAAAGGAACAGTTGCAATCAAAAGCAAAGGGATATCTTGAAAAGCAACATCATTGTAAGCTTTTTTTTATTGAAATTAATTTTGTAGCTATATTGTGGATGATTATTGACTCAATGACAATATGGTCAAATTTGCTTTTGATTCCCCATCAGTTATAGTTCTAGCTTTAAAAAGTCCTTCGCAAGTTTGATTATTTCAAGTTAGTGAGATCCTTAGGTTTTTTGAAGTTTTAATTACTTTCTTTCTCTCTCTTTCTCTTTCTCTCTCAATCAATTCATTAGCTTCAAACTAGCAATGACTAGCATTAAGTGACGAACTTAATGCAGGTTGAGTTTTATGACCCGTTGCACCAAACACAAGGCAGAGAAATAGAACGTAAAGTTAATGGGCATGTACACACAAGAACAGATTTTCTAACAAAGAAATACACACAGAAGATACTGAATCAAACCTACGCCGCTTGCAGCTAACAAACGGCTTAAAGAACTTAAGAAAGTGGCACGAAACTACCTTCTTAGACCAAAACACTTTTCTCCTGAAAAGTGTACTTTTGGAAAATTGTCAAATCACTCAATCCTAAGTCATGGAATGCCTTTTCCTTCTCTGCAGTTAAAAAAAATCATATCAACTTATTTTTTAATATTTACTGGGCCGCTGTAGCCTGTTTGGAAGTGCAACGGATTAGCAACCGGTTAGTTGCGGGTTCGAAACGATCCAACCAAACACTGTGGAGTACGTGGTGGCTGTCGCACGTTAAATCTGTCGTAGACTCAAATATCTTCACGTTGGAGTGATGAGCACGTTTGGAGAGTGGGGTGCCAACTCAGGTGTTGACCTCGTCATCTGACCATGACTCCAAATTCCGAGGTGTACCCTTTTCCTTCGGGATTGATCTCGGACCGTCTCCAATCGCCCATTGTGTTGCTCCAGTGTGATGTCAATGCAACTGTCTACATATTCCTACGTTGTAAGTATCACTGCTTCAGACAACTTTCAACAAAAGTAAGTTCCTTATTCCTTCAACTCCCAGGACTTAGTAAACAGATTATCCCGATCTTGCTCAGGGAAAAAATGACTCAGCTATCCCAAGAAAACAAAGCAGCAATTTTCCCCCGGACAAATATAACAAACATCGAAAACGAAAGGGGAAAAAACAGCGACTTGGCATTCGGAATGTTTACCCCTACTCTATCATCCAGTCTTCGCATCGCGTAATCAAATTGTGAACCTTTTACCGTAATTGTGCCATTTGGTCGCCTCCTTCTCCTTCCCCGCTCATTAACTGTAGGCAAAGACTGACTTTTCTCCGGCTGGTAGAGGGGTCGGACTTTTTTTCCTTATTTCTTTCCGAAGAACGTGTGAGCGTAGAGGGAAAGTCATCTCACGGTCATTTGCCCTCCGATTAAAAGAAAGGAACGCTGATTCGATGTTAAATACCCGAGCTCTCTGCTGCGGAAGCAAAGTTCTTCATTCAATAGAACGAAGAAAGTTGGATACGAAGTGCTCAAACTTTTCAAGACTGGGCCATTACTCCGGATAACAAGAAATCGACTCTTCTCTTGGTTCCCCTTAACGTAACATGTTATCGTATTTGGACAAATGTTTCTTCCTTCAACAACGCTTTAGCGTCACTGATTCAAATCGAATTGTTAACAAAGGAACACTAAACATTTTATAGTGATTTGAGCTGAGGATGCGATGCAGCTGGAATTGAGTTTGTTGGATTTCTGGAGGATACGGTGCAAGTGCCATATTTGGTCAAGCTGGGCTAAAAATAAGACAGGATGGAGCCACACACACACAAGGAATGTTTGTTAGAAGTTGGCGCCAATTTATGGCAAAGTGCTAATTTCTCGCCACCTTTCTTAACTTTTTATATCTCGGCAACTGTATACACTTTTAAGCATTTATTTATACGATCAAACCTACACTTCAACTTTCACTCATTCACATTTATTCTAATTCAAGATATATTTTTGTGATTGGCTGATTGAAAGTTGAAGATGTATGGTTATGTAAATTACTTATTTTATATATATATATTTATTTATTTATTTATTTATATATAAATATATATATATATATATATATATATATATATATATATATATATATATATATATATATATATATATATATATATATATATATAAATATATATATATATATATATATATATATATATATATATATATATATATATATATATTTGTAGACAAGTGGATCGGCTAATGTATAGATTGTGAGAGACAGATCTATTCGATGTTGTTGATACTGCTTGCACGTTATCCCAGTCTGTTAGGCGGATAAGATTATTTATTTTATTTAAATATGTTTTTAGTTTAAAGTTTAATAAAAACTTTATTTTATTCAAGTTTGTTTGGTCAACCTTCTTTCAGTTAGTTTTATAGACTAACTGGTTACGTGCTCGGACCCACTACTGCACCACATATTGCTTGTTGGGTTACGATCCACTATATCGTTCCCAATAATGTTTTACTGACACAGAAGGGCGAAATTCACAATGTGAAAAATAGAACCTACGCCGCCTATTACAAATATATTACAAGAGCAAATTAAATGAGACAAGGCTAAATTAGGCAATAGTGGTGGTGCTAATTAATTAACGTCGCACAGGAGCAACACAACTGAATATTGGCGACGGTCCGGGATCAAACTTGAAGGGAAAGCTCAGAGGACTCCACCACGTAATTTAGAACCATGGACAGATGACGGCCTGAGCTGGCAGCCCACTCTCCCAAATTCCGCACCATACCAACGTGAGGACATTTGAGGCCTTGATAGATTTAACATGCACTAGCCCCCGTGTACACGGCAGTCTTTGATTGGACCTAGTTTCGAACTCGCAACCTTCGATTGCAAGTCTGTTACTCTTCCAACCGGGATACTGTGGCCGTTAAAGTTAGGAACATTTTCAAAACAAAGTACATAAAACAGAGAAACGAAATGCAGTAAGTACTTTGCACCCACTACCACCTACTCAGTGACGACCAACCGGTATAGTGGTTAAGGTGTAAGCCTCTAAATCGAAAGGTTCCTGGTTCGAATCCGGGTCGGGGCATGGATGTTTGTAAGCGTATGGTGTAGATGCGGCTGGTGCACCTTAAATCTGTCGTGGCCGAAAGTCCTCACGTTGGGTTGGCGTGGAAGTTTGGAGAGTGGGGTGCCAGATCAGGTGTTGCTTCGTCATCTGACCGTGGTTCAAAATAACAAGGTGTTGTCCTCGGATCTTTCCATTAAGGGACTGATCATGGACAGTCGTCAATAGCCCGTTGTCTTGCTCTAGTACGACGTTACTTAAAATTACCATTACCATTACCTACTCAGTTTTAATATTGATTTTATGTAACATACATACAGTGCCTAACTGGTATAGTTTGTCTTCCACCCGTTAGATCCCAGCCTCAAATCTCTGTTTCTAAACGAATGAATGTTAGTGATTGCCCTCTCTCTCTTACTTATTAGAAAGCACTTACTCTGTCACAAATAGTTCTTCTGTGTCACTATAGCTTTACTGATGGGTATGTCCAATAAGTTGACGTTATTTGACACAGCTTGGTTAAGTAGGACCAGGACCAATCCCTCTTCTCGAAAAGGTACGAGGATTTGAATTTTGATAAAAATTGATTTTAACATTTCACACACATACAGCCAATGGTCAAACATAGCCAAGTTCCAACTTGATTATTCATTTTAGTTTAAACTAGCAGGTCCGCATGGCGTTGCCCGTGACAGTTCTTTTCGTGTTCCTACTGATATTGAAAACATTAAAAAGAAAAAACAATAATTATAAGAATGAGTCCCATACCTCCATCCTATGTGTGGGACACGGGAGTCGCAAATTCGCATAAAATTCGGACTACCTGAGATATTGATCTGGTGTAAAGTTTTCCGCAGGCATACGTTGAAATTTTCACTCTATCTTTAACGATCGCGAAGATAGAAACTTGGACTAAAGAATACAAAAGAAATAAACGCCAGTCAAATATTTTTATTTGTTTTGTTTCACTTCGCAGGTATCGTTTGTTCTCCGGAAATGAATGGAAAAAACTATTATAATTTGATCTCATCACACTGTTGCCATTCTATAGAAAACAAGTAATAAATAAATGCCAATAAATTTATTAAAAAAGGTTCTAGATTAAATTTTAAAATTTGGGCTTCCATAAAATTAGGACTACCTGTGTGCTAGATTTCATTATTGTAAATCCTATAGCTTCGTCTGGTCGCCACAATTTGGCACACTTCTTTTTATAATCGAGATTAATTTTAAAGTAAAAATAAATAAAATATCTTGTATTTGCTCCATTAAAAAGAAATTATAATAACTAAGCTTTTTCTATCATCAAATGAATGTGTACGCAAGATATTTCTTGATAAATTTAGTTTCAGTTATATTTGCTAGTAATCTTTTAAATAGTGAAGCTTTGCCAAAAAAATAATAGTTCGATGCCTTCGTAATCATACTAAACCGTATGCATAAGCGTAACTTGAAATATCTTATGGGAGGGGCTGTTTCCAAAATACCCACTATTTTCGTACTCTCCTCGATTTTTCTCTCAGGTACCGGCAACCCCAGGGACGCTAAAAGGATAGCTCGTTTGGTTTGGTATTTTTAGCGCTGAAATCTCGAATTACCAGATGTTACAATACTTTTGACGGAAATATCTAATAGAAAAAAAAGGACAACAATTTTTCGGTTGGTTTTCGACAGGAAATAGCATGGTGTGCTTGTTGCGAGGATGACCCTGTCTATGACTTGTTCATTCACAAATAAACTTATCATTAAGCGTATTCTTTAGTTCCACATCGTCATTAGTTTATTAATAAAAATTTAAGTCTTTTATCCCAAGTGTGCACCCAAAAAACCAATCTACCATTATTTATTGCAAACTTACTCATTTTCTGATCACACGAAAATTGACTAGAGTTTTCATCTCCATATGAATTAGAACTGACTCGGATTGATATTACATAGTACCATTCAAGGTCGGGAAATATCAATGGTAAATATCGTAAGAAAATTTTCAACATTTAAACTAAAGATGATATAAATCTACAAAGAGCACACAGAACCCCAACTCTCTTTTACACTCCTCCAATTATTCCATATTCCAAAATTGTTATTTTTTTTAATCATTTTCCATATCAATATTACAATTTGCACTTGCTTAGTAAACGATACATTCACTTATATCATAGTTTGAGAGTGCATAATAAGTATAATATCAAGACACAACAACTTTTACAATTACGTGCGCAGTAAAATTTAAATTCATGGAACGTTTAACGCGCTCACAACCATTTTAGCAAAATATTTAACGAAAACAGGTTATTTGGTAATTTTTATTTAACGTCAAACTGGAGTAACACAATGGGTTATTGACGACGGTCCGGGATCAGTAATATAAGGGAAAGATTAGAGGACAACACCACGTAATTTTGAACCACGGTCAAATGACGAGGCAACACCTGAGCTGGAGGAACAACGTGAGGACTTTCGGCCACGACAGATTTAAGGTGTACCACTTAATTTAAGGTGTACGATACACTTACAAATATCCATACACTGACTGGATTCAAACCAAGAACAGTCATATCTAGAGACTAACACCTTAACCACCAGACCGATAGGTCGGCTTAACGAAAACAGGAAAAAAAACTAAAAACAAATTCATCATATTGAATTCTGTTCCTAGGTTTAACGGGCTTTGTGTTTGAATCCGAATTCGAGCACGGATGTTCGCAATGGTTCGCAATGCACTTTAAGTCGAAGGTTCATGTCCAATTGACCCTCACGTAGCAAAAATTGATCGCAGAGCGACAAACCATTGAGAAACTAAAAACTCATTTATTATATAGTTTTAAAAGGATTGAAGTTATAATATAATATTATGTTCTGATAATATAATATATTATTATATGAAGTTATGTTATTAACATTATATTATAAGAACAAATGTTTTCACATATATCTTTACATGAATAGCTCTTGGATGGGAAAGGTCATAACCTCTGTCCTCTCCCATTTGGCTGCGTCTCTAGCACGAAGTTTATTTTCATTTTAAAAGTTGAACATTACGTAGCCAGTCGCTGGCATCTTTCGTCCACATTCTAACACCGATTCCCCCGTGAAAGGGACACCGAAGAATGAATGGCGGTGCAGCACTGAGGCTAACAGGTGCGAATGATGGATGAAAGGATAATACTGTTACGCGATTCCCGCATTAGAATGTGTCAATCTAAACTAAAAAGATGTTTAGCTGAGTTTGATGGGGGAAGAGAATCCTCCACTTGTGGGGCATCCATTTTCCAGCAGCCTCATACGTTATTAATGGACGTAAAAGGTGGGGTGAGCCGATTCTGGGTAGAAAAAAGAAGTAAAAATATGAACGATGGTAGAAGCACAGAGAAGAGGTAATGCTGACAGGTGGAAGGCCCAATTTGTGATGTGAGATAACGTTCGAGAGCGTTTGCTCACAGCCCTATTTCACACTTGGAGACACCAGCTCTGAAAAATTCACGCGGTCTCGTGCTGCCATGTTTTGGCGCCTTATCGCCGAGGCTTTGGTTTGTCTCTTCAGAGAATGCCATTGTTTCCTACTACCTCTGTCGTAAAATACATGGACAACGGAAAATAATTATAATTAACAGAAGACACTTATGGGCAAAGTAGAACTATTCTGCTATGTATGAACAGAGTGTTAAGAGGTGACGTTTTAATGTTCTAGCCAGGAGTGCACCTTCAGAGGAGGTCTATAGAGGATTAAGACCCTCAAAGCCCTTGAGAATGCAAATGTAGTCGTATTTAATTAATTCAACTCTTTAAAAGCAGTGATGAAATGTCTTCAACATTTATTTCTTCCTTCAACAATATTTTTCATTTTTTTATTCCAGTTGCAAATATATCCTTATTTAACCCATGGGCACTTACTGGGGAGCTATGGGGGTTTCAGCTACGCAAATTCCAGATGAGCAATATCTATATATATAATTCTCTTACGTGGCACGCAAAAAAGACGTTATTTTTTTCCGCGTTTTGGCAACACTGTAGGATTGTTTCTTTACCACGAAGCCTCGCGCTTCAATTGAATTTATAACGTTATCGGATGAAATTTTATTGAAAAATATATATATATTAGTCAAGCTATTGTAGCTTACAAACAACATGCTGGGTATTCGATTTCCAAAGCAGCGCTTACATTTCGAGTCAAAATTTGTTCAAAGTTTTCATTTGAATTCCAAATTGTTCGAGTTCTGATTACACAGGTACTGTATAACTTTTCTGTAGAACAACAAATTTATATTTGAAAAATATTTTTTAAAAACATATTTTGAAAACAATCTCTTCCGCTAGGACACGTGTCTTCATTGATACGAGCGAAGCAAGGCTCGCGCAGCGAACTAATGAGGATTGCAAGCAATCCTCCGGGGGTTGACGAGCGTCAGCGAGTAGGGGGCGGGCCCCCTAGTCCCTTTTAATTCTCGGGTACAACCCCGGACTTGAAAAAACTAACTAATCTATCATTATTTGATTTATTGAACCGTTCTTAAGAGTATGACTTAAATCACTTATGATTCACCGGATGGTTGAATTTGGGATAGTTACTTTTTGTAGCTATTCATTATGATTTATTCATTATATTGTAAGTTACTGTAGTAAGTTGTGTATATGTGGTGTCTAACCGTCGGGGGATATTTTGGAACGGAATCAGCATTTTGGACAACGGAAAAGAAAATCACATCTGAAAGGTGAACTTCCACAAAGGCAATTCTTTATGAATTCTTACTTTTTCTTTTTAATTCTATGAGGAGCCACAGTAGTCCATATGGAAGAGCAACGGATTACCAACCGGGTGATTGAGAGTTCGAAACTAGGTCCAACCAAAGACCGTCGTGTACAAAGGGGCTGGTGCACCTTAAATCTGTCGTGGCCTCAAATGTCCTCACGTAGACTTGGTATGGAAGTTTGACCAGTGAGGTGCCAGCTCAGGTGTAGTTCTCGTCATCTGACCGTGGTTCAAAATTACGAGGCGTTGTCCTTGGATCTTTCGCTCTTTGGAATTGATTCCCCAATGGCCCGTTGTGTTTTTCCTGAGTGATGTTAATTAACTACCTAACCTAACCTTTATATTATGTTTATTTACCAGGGTTTCCTTTCCAGGTATGGTAGTGATATAGGAGAATATGAAAAGGGATTCAAAGTGCGAGTAAAATTAGTAAGAATTATATATTTATTTATATTATTTATAATATATGTATAATATAAATAATATATATATATATATATATATATATACATATATATATACATATATATTTATTTATATTATTTATAATATATGTATAATATAAATAATATATATATATATATATGTATATAATTTCAAGAACACAAGAATTTCTAAAAAAATGTAACAAAAGTCTTAAAAAATAATAAAAAATGAAGAAATGTTGGTGGATCAGGGCGTCATCAGGGAGGAGCCTGACCCAAACAACATAAAATGGTGTTTTCTACATATGAGCAGCATTAGGCTGAAAAAATTGCTCAAACACTCCCCCAAACACCACCAAAAATCAAGTAAAACAAAAATAGAACAAAATACCAAAACAGAGCAGGAACAGAACGAAATGAAACCCGAAGCCGCAGCTGGGATATCATCAACAACAAGCCTAAAAATTGCCACCAAATGCCATCAATTACACAGTCTAACTTATATGCTAACATCATACCTCCGATGCAACAAGTCCAAAAAAAAATAATAATATGAAAATCCCCAGCCCCTTATCAAAAATATATTCATAAAAAGTAAAAAAATAAAAATAAAATTGAAAAGCAATTCCTATGGCTCTGTGTAAATTACGAAAAATAATTATTCATGTGTTGTGTAGGTGTTGATATTAATAAATCTTTCAAAAATATTTTTAAAGAATGAAAACGGGTATTTGTTATTGAGAAGTGTGTTTTTTAGATATTTACATTGTAATAAAAAGTTAGCATCAGAATTACAAATTTTTTTGAAACGTACCAATTGACCAGCTATCGTGTTGTAATATATTCTTTTAGAGATATTGGAGTCCCAAAATATTAATTTAATGACTGTAAATTTAAAATCGCTGCGTTTATCATATACATTAATGTCAACTTTGCCGGATGAAACAGAATGGTGAGCATATTTACACTCAAGTTAAGGGTATTCCCCAAGGTTCAAATTTTTCTTCCATTCTTGCTAATTTATTTCTTCATTATTTTGAAAAAAACTTTTGCCTTCAGATAAATACTGCTTTTAGATTTATTGATGATTTAATTGTTTTTAATAATAGCAACTTTGCTAATATTTGGAAATCCATCTATCCAGACGAACTTTCTTTAATTAAAACCAATCTGGATAACAATAATACTGATTTTCTAGACATACAAATTTCTGTTTCATCCGGCAAAGTTGACATTAATGTATATGATAAACGCAGCGATTTTAAATTTACAGTCATTAAATTAATATTTTGGGACTCCAATATCTCTAAAAGAATATATTACAACACGATAGCTGGTCAATTGGTACGTTTCAAAAAAATTTGTAATTCTGATGCTAACTTTTTATTACAATGTAAATATCTAAAAAACACACTTCTCAATAACAAATACCCGTTTTCATTCTTTAAAAATATTTTTGAAAGATTTATTAATATCAACACCTACACAACACATGAATAATTATTTTTCGTAATTTACACAGAGCCATGGGAATTGCTTTTCAATTTTATTTTTATTTTTTTACTTTTTATGAATATATTTTTGATAAGGGGCTGGGGATTTTCATATTATTATTTTTTTTGGACTTGTTGCATCGGAGGTATGATGTTAGCATATAAGTTAGACTGTGTAATTGATGGCATTTGGTGGCAATTTTTAGGCTTGTTGTTGATGATATCCCAGCTGCGGCTTCGGGTTTCATTTCGTTCTGTTCCTGCTCTGTTTTGGTATTTTGTTCTATTTTTGTTTTACTTGATTTTTGGTGGTGTTTGGGGGAGTGTATGAGCAATTTTTTCAGCCTAATGCTGCTCATATGTAGAAAACACCATTTTATGTTGTTTGGGTCAGGCTCCTCCCTGATGACGCCCTGATCCACCAACATTTCTTCATTTTTGATTATTTTTTAAGACTTTTGTTACATTTTTTTAGAAATTCTTGTGTTCTTGAAATTATATTGCTTACCATGCTATGTCTGCAGCTTCAGCGCGCTTGCATGGGTAGTTTCGAGTTTCGATTTCTGGTTAATGCACCCCGGCTGTTTGGTTATTTTTTGTTATTTTGTGTGTGTTATGTTATTTTGTATATTTTATGTTGTTATTATATATACATATATATATACATATACATATATACATATATATATATATATATATATATATATATATATATATATATATATATATATATATATATATATATATATATATATATATATATATAATATATATATATATATATATATATATATATATATATATATATATATATATATATATATATAAAACCTTTCTCATTAGGTCATATTTCTTTCTTCTTTCAAGCCAATATATTTCACAGAATAGTAGTGTAAAGTTGCAAGTCCTTAGTGAAAATGAAAAAAAAAATACAAATTGAAAAGAGAATACGATCTAACAAGTATAGTAATAGCCCCTTACTACGTTTGTAACTAAATCTAAACCATTCTTTCTGATTTAAGGATTCTCAAATATTTAACGACTGCAACTCTGTTCCGGTATAGTATATCTGTTTTATTTCATACCATATAAACCTCTCTACACACTTTTCGGATAAGAATTTATATTTTTATAGAGGAAGGTGAATGGTCTGTGGTGTTGTAAGCTAGGGTATTTCTGTTCAATTTAGCAACACAGCGATGTTAGAAATAATTAATTGTTACGAAGTGAATCAAAAAAAAAATCTCAATACAGCAAATTCTTTAAAAGTCGCTATTAGAAAAATTGTGAAAATTATAAAATTTGAATATAATTATGCGCAAAATGATAACTTCAGTGTTCTTTTTTGTAAGCATAAATTATACTGTCAACGTACACAACCGTTCAATTAAGTTTAAAACGCCCTCCACATTCTGAAAAAAACTAGATGTCCGACATTTGAAACATATTTTTTGCATTTCATACATAATGCCTGGGGAATAAAGAGCGGGATTATTCTAATAATTAATCATATTGTCCAACACGCAAACAGTTGAATGTTGATAACATTTTATAACATTGCTCCAAAAGAGACTTAAAATTGAGAGTACGGAAATTTTGGGCAAATCAAATGCAAATGAACCGTTACTTCTAAAACTTAAGTTTTGATGCAGTTTAACTTTTTGGTGGCGTTTTTTTTAATAACATGTTTCTGAAATGTTTGTGTTGTTGTAATTTGCTGAATATGGTTCAAAAAGCCCATCAATTGCTCTAAAAATTCTATTCCCGATAAATACACTGTAATCGTATCTCTTCGAAAGACAGGTAAGTCACCTTGAAAAATAGCCACTTTTGAAAAGGCTTCGGTGAGTACTGTGTATACGGAACACTAATACGTTTTGATGAAATCGGGCAGGATAAAAATAGTTTTCGATGGCGGTATACCTCGAAAAACTTCAAAAGCTGAAGAGAAACATTCGATAATCATATGAAAATGTAACCAACTCCTAACTACCTGAATTACGTACACCAGTAACATTTACCACAGCAAAGAGAAGATTGCAAATAATCGATCTGCAAAAAAAAAACACTTCTAAAAGCTAGAAACAAAAAAGGAAGAAACTGTTAATCAAAAAAACATTAAAATTAGACTTTTGAAGACTGAAAAAAGTTATATTTAAAGACGAATCCAAATTTGAGCTTTTTGGCAGAAAGAGAATGGTCATTCGTTGGCACCCGCTGAATGGGTGTAACATTAGTGTACATCTCACAACGTCAAGCATGGAAGTGGTTCTGTGATGGTAAGGCTCTGGCTTTGGAGGCAATACAGCTGGCAATTCGTTCAAAATAAGTGGAATTTTGAACCAGCATGGCTACCATAACATTCTCCAACGGAAAGCAATACCATATGGGAAGCACCTGATTGGTCGTGTAATTGTTTTCCCCAGGATGACAATGACCAAAAACATTATCTCTCTTCTAAGTATGGTTTGAAATTATATTGCAAAGAAAACGACTCTCTCGGAGAGTCGCGATCTCAATACGATAGTTTCTGTGGGATGGATTTGACCGGAAAAATCCATTAATTAAAATTTAATTGGCTGTGGGAAGCTCTATTTGAAGAGGATGGAAATAAGTTACATCGGTCAAAAAAGAAAAAGTGCTTGATAGAATGCTTCGAGTATGCATAGCTGGGATACAAGCGTGAGGTGTATATTTTGAAAAATCAAAGATTTTGACTATGGAGAGTTCTTGTTTTCCATGTAATAAAGTGAAATTACCTTTGATTTGAGTTGAATATTTTATTTTATAGTATAATCATGCCTGTTGATATTTTATAGGTTTTTGCTTAAACGTCGAGGTGTTTTCAAACTTATGAATGGTAGTGTAAATTTATAAGAATATTTAATTGCACTAATTGGCAATTTTTTTGGTCTTTTTCTTGCTCCTGATATATGATGGTTGGACTTAATTACCAAGTACATTCATTAATTTCTTTGTGAGAAAATAAATTTGTTTTATCAAACGAAATTTTTATCAGTAGTTTGAAATTATGTTAAATATGAGCGTTTATATGAATAATAAATAATTCATTGGGTGTTATAGCACATCAGCTATATTAGGCAATGCTGTGCCAGACACAGGAAACACAAGTAATAAACAGACACACACACAATGAATGTTTTACTGACACATACGAGGGAAATACACCAGGGAGGAATGCACAATATATCAATTCGGAATATTCATTCTTTGAAATTTTTATTGGAAAAGTGCTGAAATCGCATTCGAAAAACAAGTCACGTGATATCACGCTACCTCCTCTAACATTTAGCAGGACAGAAAATTCCTCATTAGAAGGGCCTTATTAGCCCTGCACCTTCTCGAGAAAAGTGACACAACACTCAAAAAATAAATCATACGGGATAGCCAAAAGAAACCTGAAATTTAAGCGTATTTCTACTTCCCAGTTTCAAAATTTTAGAATTCGCTTATTTCAATTAAAATTTCCAGATAACTCCCAT
The DNA here is from genome assembly GCA_947359465.1 of Metellina segmentata. Taxonomy (NCBI): domain Eukaryota; kingdom Metazoa; phylum Arthropoda; class Arachnida; order Araneae; family Tetragnathidae; genus Metellina; species Metellina segmentata. Next base: position 59,600,079 of record OX375875.1, read on the forward strand.
GGTTGGCTCGAGTTTAATAAATGATTCGTTCACTGAAACAAAATATAATCTCCATTTTGACTTGAGACATTGTTCTCGTGATGAAATAACCAACACTATAGAATGAGACAGGAATAAAAAAAAAATCTTGAAATACTGCAACGGGGTGACCTTGATAATCGGAAATATGATCAAGTGAAATGCTTGTTTCCATTGTTGTTTTGACAACTGATTTTGAATAAATTAATAACCTATCCAATAAATTTTGAAATTTATTAATTTCATTTTGCTTCTGAAGGTACAAAATGTTGTGTAATTAGAATCACCCAAAACTGCCTTTTATGATGTTTTAAGGGTCGCGGTAGCCCGGTTAAAAGATTAACAAATAAGGAGGGTTACGAGTTCGAATCCAACCAAAGACCGCAGTGCACAAATCGGACTGGTGCACGTTACATCTGCCGTGGCCTCAAATGTTCTCACGTTGGCGTAGTTTGGAGAGTAGGGTGAAAGCTCAGGTGAGACCATGTCATCCAACAGTGTTTCAAAATTAAGTGGGATTGTCCTCGAATCTTTCTTTTCGGGTTTGATTCCGAACTATCATCAATAGCCATGTGTTTAGCACCGGTACGACGCTGATTAAAAATACCTTGCTATATTATTCTGTTCTCGAAATCATGCGAAACTAATGCGGCGCACAGTAGTGCAGAATTTGCACAGGCGCCTCAATCCCATGATAGTACTTTACGCAAGTCCAACTTGATTGGCTAATCGGATCACATGACCTAGATACGTATGTCATGAGAATTTTCTTTTGGCAATTTATCTCCCTTTCTGCTTTCTTCTTTTCTTTTCAGATCCATGGCTATGGGTGGGTAGAGGTGGGAGACGAAAATTGTATCCTTTTACTATATAAGTTAATAATTATATAAGTTAGTGTTTTATGTATGCTTTTTGTTACATCAGAATGGTCCTAAGCCAGGGGGTGGATACGACACCATCATCCTAAAGCAAAGGGGACGGCAGAGGGGCGGAAAAATATCAGCTGATAGTGAGTTCAGGAGTGGTTCTTAGATTATTTATGTAAAATCAACGGAAGCTTGGAAAAATATAAAAAGGGTATTAAAAATTAGAAAAAGTAAATTAGAATGAAAAGGAATTAAATTGGAATTTTTTTTTAATAATTTGGAGGATCTAAAAATTTTCCCCCCCAGATGGGTTCGAACTCAGGAGGTCATTCTCCGCTGCCGAAGCTGATCTGAAGGTAGGTAACTTTAGCCATTAGGCCATCGTTGCTTCACAAAGAGATGCTCTTTAAAGTATAAGTACCCTTAATATAAGTTGGCAAGAAATACTACTAACAACAACCATACAACATATATATGAGGAGCAAATCAGAGTCAACTTGTCGGACACTTACGCTGTACGCTGAGGCGATAGTGTAAGTAATGTATTTCTACGAAACAACGCGCATATTCAAAATCAAATGGTTACTGCAACAATCAGATTGGCGAGATATCCAAGTGAAGCCAAGCCCGTGAAACTAGCCAATCAAGTTGGACTTGCGTAAAGTACTATCATGGGATTGAGCCGCTTCTGAATTTGCGGAAAAAATTGAAATATTTTACTCGTAGGTTTTTTGCCTAGTTGCGCCACTTTATCTATCAGTCGTGTAAAAGAGAAGAAAAACAGATTCCGTCCAACCTAAGAATAAGTCTGGTGAGAACCCTACCTGCCAAGAAGAGACGCGGCAACCCCTATAATCGGAATTCTGATCAAGTGACCATCGAAGCAGTAGTCGGCAATAATTGGAAGAGGATGCCGCCGATTTTAAGAAGATTGAGGCCGAGAAGGATTTAATTTTCCGCGTTTATACCTTCCGACGAACTGCGGATTAAACAAAGAGCGGGAGCTACCGCCTTTTAAAATATTCAGACGCATTTCCTTAATCAGTCGATCATTTATTTAAATCTCGCCCTTTCCATCTTCCAGGAGTGGGAGAGGGGGTCTCCACCCCCGCTTCGGAATTTAATCACTCGATTATACGGCTTTAATTCGCACATTCGTACTTTAACTGCTTCTTGGATACCTCGCGGTAGTTTCGGGAACAGAACGGCAGTGTAATTGGATACGTTGCAGTTCGTTGGGATTAAGCGTTCCTGAAATGAATTGCGAAAAATAGGAAGTTGGATTTCTGTCAAACTTTAAAAGGTCGGAAAGGAGGAAAGTATATTATTTATAGATTAATACGCGCTTTATTTTGTACTTTAACAGCCTCTTCGATACGTAGCACAATAGTGCCAGCGGGTAAAAACCCCAAACCTGAAATAATTTCTTTTGGTGCCAATTGCCTGGGGTCCGAAGTAGGATTAGCAACCGGAGGGTTACGTATGTGTGTATGAATTTTAATTACCGTCGCAATGGAACAACACAACGGGCTATTGGCGACTGTCCGGGATCAAACCCGATGGGAAAGATCCAAGGACAACGCCACGTAATTTTTAACCACGGTCAGATGACGAGGTCACACCTGAGCAGGCACCCAACTTTCCAAATGTTCACACCAAGCCAACATGAAGATACAACAGGTTTAAAGCGCAGTCTTTGTGCACGACGGTCTTTGTTGAATTCGAAATCTCAACACTCCGGTTGCTCTTCCAACCGGGCTACGCAGCCCTAGGGGTTGCGAGTTCGAAACTAGATCCAACTAAAGTCCGTCTTGTACTTCTCTACCCATGGCGAGGTGGGCCACTTAATCGTCACGTACACCTCGTCATGGGTTAACCACGTCCGCCTATCCCGAGCGAATGAGGGAATTTTCGGACGGCGAGTCCTATGGCCCTCCTTCTCAAGTTTCCTTTCTCTATGGCGAATGCCAACGCAATGCAGTCCAGGCTGCACGGACTTATGCTGTTCGGTTTCCAAATGGTCCACATCCAACTTCGGAAATCTTTGGAAACGTTGTTCGACGTTTCAGAGACACAGGCAGCACTCGAAGTTGACCTCGTTCGGGCAGACCACATATGTCTAGTAGAATACCAGCAGAAGACATACTGGCGTACGCTTTAGCCCATCCCTACAGCAGTACTAGACAGTTGGATTTGCGTATATTGATGGCGGTGGAAAGCGATCAAGCAATTCCTCTTCAATGTAGACCACAAAGATTCAATAATATTGGGGTCTGGTGACTGGGGTGGTCAGGACTCGTGCTCAGAAAACCAGTCCTGGACGATGTGAGCTGTGTGAACAGGGGCCTTGTCGTTTTGAAAGACACCATCACCATTGGAGAACAAAGTTTGCACCATGGGATGGACTTGATCGGCCAAAATATTTACAAAATCATTGGCCTTAATGTGCCCTTGCAGAGTAATCAGGGGGCCAACAGAAAACCACGATATGGCTGCCCAAACCATCTCAGAATCCCCGCCATGTTTCACTCTTGGCAACAAGCAGTCTGTATTATAGGCTTGGTATGGCGTTCGCCAGACGTAAACTCGGCCAGAAGTGGAAACAATGAAAAACAAGACTCATCCGACCAAATTACTGTCTTCCATTGCTCCATAGTCGAGGGCTTAAACACGACTTTTTTCTGTTACAGGCATTAGCATCACTGATGAATGGTTTTTGAATTGCAGCTCGGCCAGAAATCCCTTGCTTACGGAGCTCCCTTCTTATTGTTTTGATACTCACAGGGTTTGTGAGCACGACCTTCATTTCAGCAGTAACTTTTGCAGCTGTGGTCTTCTTATTTTTAGTCACAATCCTCCTTAATGACCGTCTGCTACGATCACTCAACACACACTTTCGTCCGCGCTGCGAATTAGCGTATGTTTTTCCACTTTTCAAATATGCGGAATAAATCTAAGATACAGTACCTGAAACACTAAACACTTCGGCTGCCTTGCTAACGGAAGCACCCACCAGACGAGCTCCACAAATTTGCCCACGTTCGAAGTCTGTTAGCTCTGACATTTTGCAATTACAACTTCACAGAACAATGCCCCGACATCGACTGACCTGCGCAGCGGATTTACGATATTGTATAGGTGGCGTCAGTAGGCGAAAATAACAGCGCCACCTACATATTTCACTAGAATAAACATTCCTTTTCAAGCATAGCAGAACAACCGGCATAGTGGTTAAAGTGTTAGCCTCTAGATAAGAAGGTTCCTGCTTCGAATCTGGGTGCAAGCATGGATGTTTGTAAGCGTATAGTGTAGAGGCTGCTGGAGCACCTTAAATCTGTCATGGCCGAAAGTCCTCACGTTGGGTTGGTGTGGAAGTTTGGAGAGTGGGGTGCCTGCTCAGGTGTTGCTTCGTCATCTGACCGTGGTTCAAAATTACGAGGTGTTGTCCTCGGAACTTTCCCTTAGGGGATTGATCCCGGACCGTCGTCAATAGCCCGTTGTATTGCTCTAGTACGACGTTAACTAAAATTACCATTACCATTTTCAAGCATGGATTTCACGAGGTGTTTCCATATTTTTGTCTAACCCCTGCGCTTTAGTAAGTTAGGAATTCATGAAATGCTAGTTTTTTCAAATTTAAAATTTCTGTCATTAAAAATAAGTGTGACGTTAATTACCACCTCAATAAAATCAGACCGGATGAGTAACGGATTAGCAATCGGAGGGTTGCGAGTTCGAAACTCGGTCAAGCTCAAGACCGTTGTGTATAGGGGGTACGTGGTGTTGTCCTCGGATCTTTCCCTTTGGGATCGAACCCGGACCATCACCAATAGCCCGCTGCATTGCTTCTGCGTGACGTTAATTAATTTTCAATACCATTACCACATCAATGTCAATTTTAGTTAACGTCGTACTAGAGCAACACAACGGGCTATTGACGACGGTCCGGGATCAGTCCCTTGAGGGAAAGATACGAGGACAACACCTCGTAATTTTGAACCACGGTCAGATGACGAAGCAACACCTAAGCTGGCACCCCACTCTCCAAACTTCCGCGCCAACCCAACTTTCGGCCACGACAGATTTAAGGTGCACCAGCCGCCTCTACACCATACGCTTACAAACATCCATGCCCGTACCCGGATTCGAACCAGGAACCTTCCGATCTAGAGGCTAACACCTTAACCACTATACCGGTTGGTCGGCAGCTGAAAATGGCATGATTTTGGTAATTATTAGTTAATGTACTAGAGCAACACAATGGACTATTGACGACGGTCCGGGATCAATCCGAGGACAACACCACGTAATTTTTAACCACGGTCAAATGACGAGGTAACACCTGAACTGACACCCCACTCTCCCGGTTGAAATGGTAATTATTAGTTAGCGTCGTACTAGAGCATTAACAGGCTATTGACGACGGTCCGGGATCACAATCCCTTTAGGGAAAGATCCAACCCGGCTGAAATGAAATCTGAATAGTGCTTTTCTGTCAAGCTAAAGGTGACACGTTTGGAAGAGTAACGGATTAGCAACCGGAGGGTAGCGATTTCGTATCCAACAGTCGCGTACAAATGGGGCTGGTGCACGTTAAATCAGTCGTGTCCTCAAATACCCTCACGTTGTCGTGGTGTGTAAATTTGAAGAGTGGGGAGCCATCTCAGGTGTTGCCCCGTCATCTGACCGTGGTTCAAAACTATATGGTGTTGTCCTCGTATCTTTCCCTTGGGGGATTGATCCCGGACCGTCGTTAATAGCCCGGTTGTGTTGCTCCAGTACAAAGTTAATTAAAATACCTACCTACCTGCCAAGCTAAATGTAGGCAGCGGTAGTGTTTTTATGGCTTAACGTACTTCAGCATGTATTCCGGACGTGATGATACTTGGGTAATTTTAAGAATAGGATTTCAATATGGGGCCAACGTAAAGTTCCAGGAATGAATTCCAAACTGATGATAGTGCAGACTCCAAATGTGAATTTAATCATTTTATTCAGTAAAATAAATAAAGAACACATTTTAAATGAAATATAACGCGATCTGATGTCAATTTTCTGAAAAATTAATTACAAATGAGGTTATATCATTTTAAAATTGTTTTTCTTCAAGAAATTGTTCCACATTACACATATTTCAGAGCTAAATGACTTCTGGTTTTGTTCAAAATGCAACATATACTATAATTCTCTGGTTGTTTTACTTATTCTTCCCCTTTCTCATTACTTCTCAAAACCAGTTTTAGCCACCTTTAACCAATCAAATTTCCCGAGTCTTTCAATAAATATATTTAAACATAATTATTTAGTCATGTATAGGAAAGTAAAAACCTTTCAGAAATCATGTAACATTCAGAGGGTTTTATTATTTCACATATTGGACACATGTTGGAAATTTAAGTGTCTACATATGAAGAATCCACTTTATTGGAAAAAATGGGTTAACCGTTGCGACATAATAATTACTACTAAATATGCATTTAAGTTGCTGGCAAATACAAGCCACTAGCAAAAAAAAAAGGTGTTTTATGGATACTATTAACCAAATATTGCTTAATTTATTTAAAACCCGATGACAAATTTGTGTGCTGCAAACTTGGTTGGATCCTGAGTAAAGGTCAGTTAGGTCGCGTGATTTGCAATGTCTATTAATTTAAAAAATAAATGGCGAAGTAGAGTAATTCCTTCAACAATTGGAGTCTTGAGCACAGATTCTGGTTCTAAGTTTATCATATGGTGCCAAAAGCGATAGCATCGATAATAAGTTGGCAGGGGAGAAAACATTCATGGCGATAGCTTTTCATACTTTTGTATATGGCTACCTTTTCCTAATGCACTTTAACACCTATTCAGAAATCACCTGGATATGGTTGAATGGCTTCTCACAGGAGCTGCACTGTAACACGAGTTTTGTTATTTAATATTTATGTTAGATTGGGTCTAGAATGTGAATCTGCAATAAGGAATTTTTATTACGACTGCCATATCATGGATATTGAAAGAATGTAGAATATATTTTTCAGAAATTTTATTTTAAGGATCATGCGTATATTCATGTACTCAGGTGTATATTTTTTTTCGAATTAATCAATCATTAGTTTCAGAAATTTGAAGTTCCGTAGAAGCACATTGTTTCAGCAAATTTAATTTCAACTTCCTATCTAAAAAAAATTGATTTACCCTTTTTAGTTTCTTGTATTGACTTTAACATCCACAGGTATATCACCAGAAGCTAAATTGTTTTTTTTTAAACCTTAAAAAAGAATGAGTAACAATTTTGCTACAAATAGATTGTTTAAACTGTATAATTCTTTCTTGGAGTTTGATATACTTTTTAATGATTTCAATTTTATAAGTAATCTGCTTCAATGAAGTGTTTTGTTTTATCTCTTCTTACTGTATTTATGTCTTTTTTCTTACATTTTTTTGTTCTTTGAAATTAAATATTTAAAGAGAAACAACAATGAAATGAATAAGTATTCTGGACACACCTTCATTAATCATTAAAATGTTATAGACAACTAAGCATGTGTAATTTAAAATTTATTTTGCTGCCATTGTTGATATAATAAAATTATGCCGACTTAGAAGATCTTCTGCATTAGAGTAGCTTCTTCCAAATAATGCCAAAAAAAGGTTTGTTTCCTGTAACATGAGCAAAAATATTAGGGTAGGTAGGAAAAAGGTTTTTTTGCTAAATATTTTTAGCAAATACGCAAAATAAATATTATCCGAGTATTAATGTTAGATTTAAAATTGCTCAGAGGTGTAATCAGTGATGTAAAACACCTGGGTATATTTATTTATGTGGGTCAATATCCTGGGTATATACTCAGGTATTTACCCAAATTGGGTATTTATAATAATGTTTTTTCAGGTTTAACTGCTTATTCCTTTCTAAAGAGTTTATTTATGACATGTCTGAACTGAATATTACATTGGAAGCTCCAAATCTCCTCGACCAATCCATTCTCGTACCCATTTTCTCTTCTTTTTATTTACAATATCTTCTTCAAAGGTTAAGTCCTATAGCAACATTTATTGATCAATTCAGCTTTGCTTGCTGTATCATTTTTAGCAGTCGACACTCGAATACCAACTAAACCGTGTCAGAACAAACACTCCCCCACTTGCTGTTTTCTCGTCGAGTAGAGCTACCAAATCACTCCCTACTCGACTAAATTACTAACGTAGTGTCGTCGAGCCTTAAGGAAACCAGTTTGACAAGCTCGTAACTAATTGATTAAGATCCCTGTGACATTGTAATCAATTAATCATTTTAACAAACGTGTTTTGTAATTAAATTTTTTTTTAAGTCTAAAAAAAACTTTATTGTCAAAAATTTGGATTGTAATTTTAGGGTTGGTCAGGTCACAGGAAACAATCCATTTTTTGACCATAGCAATTTAGAAGCTTTTCATATATTTCTAGCTCTTTAGATCATTTAATGATATAATTTTGATCTTTACAACAATTTAGAATAAATAAAAGTTGAAGTTGGTACATTTGACTATTTCAAAATGCTTGATTTCTATTGGATTGATTTCTTAAACAAATTGCAGAGTAGATAGATTTATTTTTTGTGCTTGTGAAACTTTTTTTTTTAATTTAATGAAAACTTGTTTTGAACTGTATAAAGATCCATATTTATTCAATTCTAAATAAATTGTTCTTCCAAACAAGGCACAATTTTGGCTCAGTGAAAAGATCAAATATAGTTTTACAAAAACCATCCTGGCATCTAGCAAAGTGACCCCAAATTAAAGGGGCAATCAAGTGTAACTGAACACTAAGTATTTGACAAAAAGACATAAATGAGTTCGCTCTCAAGAAAAACTTCAGTTTCTAGAGTTACAATTATCGTATTTAAACTCGTCAATCATAATTTATGCCAAAACGAGGATCATTAAAAACTTTTCAAGTATAAAAAATACAACACGTATGACGTGTCTAGTCCTTCCATAGATATTTATAGAACAGTTTCTCTTAGATTGTGGTAAATACTTCTTTGAATGTGTCAGAATATGTATTGACAGTATACCAATGCAGACTATACATTTTCATCAGTTTTTGGAGCCTTGCAAATTAAAATATACTATTATTCAACTCAAAAATACAATTCTTTATTTCAAATTCACAACATTCTTCATATTAACAATAGTCAGGTATTTCAATTTCCAAGATGAGATAGAATCTAAAATATTAACATTCTGTTTTGAGTTATGTATTTCCTGTTTGACAAATTTATATCCAAAAATACAGACTTCCAAATCTTATTTTTACAAATGCATCATATTCAACTAAAAGCTATCTTTTAAAAATAGTGTAATCAGTAATTAAATTGGAAATTCTTCAAAAAAAAGAAAATTGTCAGTCGTCAATAATACACAACTGATTAATTTTCATGTGGTTTTCCAAAACCTCTAATACAAACTATTTTTGTAACTAGCGATCTAATATCTTAATATGGTTAGTTAATAACACAAAAACTATTAAAAAGGAATAAAATATATATTTGCCAAGTTTATTTCAAAGTTGTGGCAAAATATTTCCTCTAAAAAAAAAGGAAAAGTTACAAAATTATAAAAAATAAATATTGTCCATCTTCAGACACTTTCTAGTCACTCAAAGCTTCCAACAGTTTTCCTTTCTATAAAAGACTTCAAAAAGATATATATTATTTCTTTCCATAAAGTTACCTCAGGTACCTTGCGAAGCCATAAAGTATGATGCCATAAGCACAGCAAGTGTAACACCAACACCAGCAATAGGAACTAAAAATAAAGAGATTATAATAGAATTTTTCATTGATACTTGTATAAAAGTTAACTATATATCCATTACATGAATGAATCAACAAATTATAATTACATGAATGACAACAAATTGAATATAGAAAGGCTGTATTAAACCCACAGACTGGGAAATTCTCAAGAGGGTCGTGCTTAAAGGAGGCCAGTAGGACTTTCAATAGAAAGGTAATGTGGAATTAGACAACATTTTACTTCATATAGTTAATAAAATATTTTATACTTAGAAAGACAGTAAACTGTTAGATAAACCATGAAATCCACTATTCGTATCATGATACTGTTATAGTTGAAACCAAAGCTGATTGCAGTTGAATTAAGCAGTCAAGCTACTTGCTAGAAGTCTAGAGGCCTCAGTCCAGAAATATATGGTAGTGATGGGAGGCATCCCTACCATATTGATAAATAAGAACAGAAGTAGATATATGTTGCACCTTTAGTTAAAAAGCATTGATCATGGCCATTTTAAATAGCACTAGGCAGTTTTCAATGGAAACGGTTTTTCACAAATCTAGACCTAAAATCTTTTTTGGATTGGTCCAACAAAGATTTTAGGACTACAGATTTTTTTAGACTTTGTAATACCTTTGTTAATAGTGAATCAATATACACTTTACGACAAAATAAGTTGGACCTAGAAGTTGTTAGAATGCAATGAAATTTACAAGGTTGGTAAAATGCTTACAAATGAGTTAACTATGAAAATTTTAGACTGAAATATGGAAACTTTATTGAGAAAAATTAAAAAAAGTGGTAGCATTTAGTACGGCGTATGACCACCATTATTCCAAATGCAGAATGTCAAGCGCCTTGGTGGTGAGTCATACAGTCTCTTTATGAAGTCCTGTGACAGTCCATCCCATACAGCTTGAACCCTGTCACGTAGTTCCAGCAGAATACGGGTGGAGGGGAGGGGTGACATCTTGTCCAATGGCATCCCACACATTCTCGATCGAATCCAGGTCTGGTGATCATGTCAGCCATGGTACAATATCGTTGTGTCATAGACAAGCTCTAGAGATGGCAGCAATATGGGTCAAGCAGTCTTGTGAAAAAAAAGGGTGACCTGGCAGCTCAGGAATAGGAGCATAACTGGCTGTAAAATTTCTTGTTAGTAATGCTAGCCTGTCAAAGAGCTTGTGGCGAATACCAGGTGATTTGGCATTATATGCAATTGCACCCCACACTATGACACCAGGTCTTCTGGACGTGTGATGCTGCACAACAAACTGTGAATCTTGGCTCTGACCACGTAGCCTCCACTCACAGATTCGATTGTCATCTCCACCCAGACAGAAGCTTGATTTGTCAGTGAAGACCACTCGATGCCATTCGACACCCCATGTCCATCTGGCACGACACCATTTCAGTCTTTGACAGCGATGCAATGCTGTGAAAGGCAGTCGTCATAACAGTCAACTTGAGTTTAGTCCTATGTCATGAAGCCGTAGACAAATGGTGGGATCACTTTTTGTATAATTGAGAGAGGTTCCCACTGACTGTTGGATGTCTGCAACAGTGGCTGTTGGATCTGTATGCGCATGTCTTACAACACATCGATCCTCTCAGTCAGTTTCTCTAGGCCTTCCTTAGCCTGGTAGACACAGGCATGTGCCTTGTTGTACCCACTACTGCCAACAGCGTACAACAGTGTCCACCTTCTCAGAGGCCAATTACTCGACTCCTGTCAAACTCTCCCAGTTACTTATATTGCTTGCGAACTTTTTTCCGAGGCTTAACTCAATGAGAAACGATGTAACCAACACAACAGCACGAGTCAAAATGAATTTGCTGTGCTACTGGATGTCCTTTTATGCCCCGATATGCAGTGTTTTTAAGAGCTACCCTTCACATGGCACATGATCGAACAATTCTGAAAATTTGATCATTTGCATCTCCAACGCAGATGTACCACTCCTCCAAATTTCATTTATACTGGTCTACTCCTTCCAGGTGCAACTTTTTATTTCGTCTTAGAGTGTATGTATATGACTGAAATGTGCAAATTATGTGCCATTTTTTTTAAATTAGAAGGAGTAAAATCACCTAATTTAAAAGGTACTGAATTGATTACATTGCATACTTTACTTTTAACAATTAATCTCAATCTGGGGCAGATAGATAGCTGCATTTTCCTGGATTGATCATTCAATTAGTCCATCACCAATGAAGCCGCAACACAGATATAAAAACTATATACATTGAACTTCACAGCAAATATATTGAGTACATGAATTAACATTAAAGAACTAAACTCAATTTCCATGATCCACGGTTCTTCACCAAATGCTAATAGTAGCCTCTACACAGAACTAACAGGGATAGATATCTTGATAAAAGTATGCATGGAGGAATTTTGCATTATTGGGAAATACAAGGGTACAATTTATTATGACAATCAAAGCAAATGCCATCATTTTAAGATGAGGCGTTCAGAACTAATGGATCATGTCCACTTTCGGGCCAAACTCAGATAATCACACATTCGAACTCCTTCAAGTTGAATCTTTTTAGTCCATCTTTAAATCAAGTCCCTAGTTGCTTTGGTTCCCGAGAGATAACAGAAGAAAAGACCGGCGAATAAGAAAAGTACACACGAGAATAAACTTTATCTTGATGTATCTCAAAATGTTACAAAATGGACTTGATCCACTCTAGTTCTGAATGCCTCATTTGTTGACATCAATTCAGAAACATATGTGACAAGATTTGTCATTACATTGATAGAGAATAAAACTAATGTTTTTTTTTTGTTCTGTTATCTAGAGGCAGGAAAAAAAGAAAAGAAAGGTAAGCTTTCTTTTTAACATTTGCTAAAGTACTATTGTTAATTTCAGTAAAAATTCTGTGATATATTTTCGAAAGTTTTTATTTTAATCGATTGCAGGGACAAAAAGTTATGCAGTTGGGAACATTTTAATGATAAGAATTCTATTTCAAGGGTGTCAGCATTCTGAGCCCTTGGGGTTGAATAAAAATCAAAACTGTAGCTTGAAATTTGTATTTTATTATAAGCCAGGGCTTGGAACTAAAATTGAGTTAGTGCCTTTACGACAGAAATTCCTGTCACTCTCTAAATCATTACAGACAATTATGTTAAGTCTTAAAAGCTAAACTGAGCCATGAAAATATTAAATTATTATTACATTCTTCAGATAAAATATAATAATCACTCTCAGCATTTTAGAAAATACAAAGATCTTTTTGTCATTAATTATATATTTTCTATAACTTTTCAAAATCTTATCCATTGGAAAACAAGTTCCATGTTCTTTGTGTCTAAAATTTTCTGTTTATATTTTCAAATGAAAATAATGGAAAATGAGATTAAATTACTAAAAAGTGTTCGTCCCAGAAGTTGCAAATGGTGCATATGGATGCTGGTCTCAACTTTAGCTACTGTGTGAATGACCCCATTTTAATTTTACAGGTAGATTTTGATATTTCCGAAGTGTTTTGTGTAAAGCTAAATATGAGTGGAAGTGTTTCTGCACTGGATATGCATTTCCTATACAAATTCTGAAAGTTATGACAAATTACTTGCTTTTCGAATAGGTTCATTTCAGAATTTCAACAATAAAATTTCAACACAATGAATTCTGAATTGATGTTGTTTTATTCATCACCACCTGTAGAGAACTAAGACGGATAAACGAACTGTATCCAATATAATCCTTAACTTTATTATTTACACTTGAACACGAAAAAGGGCAATTCACTACGGACAGAAATCATGCAAATACTACATATAACACAAATAAATTATACAATAAGGATTTGGATCAACCATGAGAATTAATGTCTAAATAATAAGCGTATTCTGACTCACCGACTTCTGCTCAGCAATCATAAAGACTTGATTTGATTTGTGGCTTAAAAAACAAGACTGGCTAGTTTATAAGCGAGATTTCTTTTCTAAATATAAGACTTGACATTACGCATCGTCAGTTTCTGCGTCCTTCTCTCGATTTTTACTTACTATTCTGACTTCAACTAAATTCTCATTGGTTGATCGTTTACATTGATATTTAGTGCCATCTAGTGGCTAGACAGAGACTGAACATCCTCCGGGCCGGGCAGTAGCAAAGACACCTTTGAGACAGGTCTCCTCACCTCTCCCGAAGAAGTCTTGAGATTGACCACGCAGACGTAGCCATCTGCTCCCGGAAAGATCTTGGACACACGCCCCAAATGCCATTTTAAAGGTGGCAAAGAGTTCTCGTGAATTGTCACAAGATCACCAACCTTTAGCCCACGACAAGGAGTACTCCAGGATTTTGGTCTCTGCTGGAGTTGATTTAGATAGTCACGAGACCAGCGATCCCAAAATTGGGACCTCATTTTTTGGATGAGTTTCCAGCGTTGACTCAGCGTAAAAATAATATGACTGGCGGACTCTGGAATGTCTAGCAGTTGAGATCCTATCAAAAAATGTCCCGGAGTTAGTGCTGTTAAGTCAGATGGATCCGAGGACATAGGGACTAGAGGTCTAGAGTTCAATATAGCCTCTATTTGATAGAGAAACGTTGTCAATTCCTCAAAGTTCAAAACTGCAGACTTACAGGCTCTTACTAATAGCGTTTTTGTAGATTTTACAGCAGATTCCCATATACCTCCAAAGTTTGGAGAATATGGAGGAATGAAACGCCACTTAATGGATTGCGATGAAGCAAAATGTTGAACCTTTTCAGTTTTCAGTAGACTGAACAGATTTTTGAGTTCGTTAGCTAGACCAACAAAATTTTTCCCGTTATCCGAGAACACATCAGACAGAAGCCCCCTTCGGCTTACGAATCTTCTGAGGCATGCTAAAAGAGCTTGAGTCGATAAATCAGAAACAGAGTCCAAGTGAACGGCCTTTGTGCACATACAGACAATTACACAAATATAGGATTTGATTTTAACTCTGCTTCTAGGTAGGTTAGGTTTTGTAAGAATAGGCCCACAAAAGTCAATCCCGATTTTTTGGAAAGGACGGGCTGGATTTATCCGCTCTGTAGGTAAATCTGTCATTATTTGCTGGCATGTTGCAGCTTTTAGTTTTTTGCATAACAAGCATCTGTTGAGAACTTGTCTCACCTTTGATCGTCCACTTGTAAACCAAAATTTTTGACGAATTAGTGAAAGTTAATTGTGGTCCTGCATGAAAATGCTTTTTGTGAAAATGCTCAATTATTAGATCTGTAATCGCATGATCTTTGGGGAGCAAAATCGGGTGTTTTTGATCTTGAGTGAGGTCCTGATGTCTCAGGAGCCTACCTCCTACTCGAATGATATTTGAATTGTCCAGGAACACATTAAGAGTTAGAAGTTTACTGGAAGAAGGTAAGGGGGATTTGTTATGAATTAGTTTGATTTCACTAGAAAACTCACTAGCCTGAAGAATTTTAACGATTTGTTGCACTGTTGAATCAATTTCGGTAGCTGTCACAGGACCAGAAACTCTTTCCTTAGATTTTCTGCAATTGTGTATAAATCTAAGGCACAGTGAAATGACTCTAGATAACCTAGAAAATGATGAAAATTTGATGAGAAACTCTGGCACTCTCTCTTTCGATATTTCTGCAGCATGAGCAAGTTCAAAAGTCTCTCCTTGATTTACAGACGGAACAAACACAGGAAATGATAATGATTCCTCAGATAACCAGGGTGGGCCACTCCACCAGAGATTATGGTTTAGTAATTTTTCTGGGAGAATTCCTCTTGACGCGCAATCAGCAGGGTTTAATTTCCCGTTGACATGATGCCACTTTGCATTTTGAACAAGAGCCTTTATCTTGTGTACCCGGTTAGTAACGAATGGATTGCCTTTAGAAGGTGGGGAATGGAGCCAACTCAATACAATTTGCGAATCAGTCCACAAATGAATTTCCTTGATTTCCAGAGGCAGTGACTCTATTACTGTCATAGTCAGCTGAGACAGTAATAAAGCAGCTGAGAGTTCGAGTCTGGGAAGTGTCACGGGTGACAATGGGGCAACCTTGGTTTTTGCAGCAAGAAGATGGACTTTGTTGCCAGCAGAATTGAGCTTCAAGATATATACAACACAAGCATAAGCCTTCTGAGAAGCATCAGAAAACCCATGGATTTGAAATTGACTTTCAGGATCATCATCAGTGTCCACATATCGAGGGAGTTTGATTTCTTTTAAGAGTTCCATTTGAGATTCGAATTCTCTCCACGAGGTCAGAATGTGATCGGGTATAATATCATGCCATGATAGTCCATCCTTCCATAGCTCTTGGAACATCATCTTCAGAATAATTGTAGTTGGAGACAATAGTCCTAAAGGATCGAACGTCTTCGCTATGACAGATAGCAGATCGCGTTTAGTTGCGACCTCAGATGGCTTGCTGATTTTCAGTTGAAGGGTGTCATCAGTTGAGTTCCAAACCAAACCCAACAGCTTTATTGTCTGGTCTTCTTGGATTATGATGTCTGTTTTATTGTGTTTTTTATCTTCTGGTAATGCTGCAATGGCATCTGGGATATTGGAAGACCACTTTCTCAAGGAAAAGCCTCCACCTTCCATGACTTCATTCAATTCTGCTATCAGCTCTTTAGCATCTTCTATGGACTGGGAACCGCAGAGAAGATCATCCATGTAGAAATTTTCAACTATCACTTGGAATACTTGAGGATGCTCGATTTTATTGTCTTCAGCCAATCTCTGTAAAGTTCTTATTGCCAAATAAGGAGCGCAGGATGTTCCGTATGTGACAGTAAGCAACCTGTATGTTGAGATTGGTTGCGTTTCCTTGAATCTCCAAAGAATTCTCTGATAATCTGTGTGTTTAGGATTAACAAGTATCTGTCTGAACATCTTTTCAATGTCAGCGGAGAATGCTACAGGATATGTTCGGAATTTCACCAGGATTTTGAAAAGTTCTGGAAGCAGCTTAGGTCTGGTTTCAAGGAAGTCGTTTAATGAATGCCCGTTCGAATCTTTAGCCGAAGCGTCGAAGACAACCCGTAACTTTGTCGTAGTACTATCTTCCCTTAATACTCCATGATGAGGTAAGTAGAAGCTAGAAGTATCTTCATCTGAGGCGGGAACCAACTCCATATGATTTAGTGAGATGTATTCTTGCATAAACTGGCTATACTGGGACTTGAATTGCGAATTTTTCCTGAATCTTGATTCTAAATACTGAAACCGCTTCAAAGCTTGAGGTTTTGAATCACCTAGTGTGGGTTTCGATTTGAATGGCATGTCTATGACGTATCTACCAGTTGAATCTCGATGAACTGTTTTCAAGAAAACATCTTCACATGGATCTTTAAATGATGATTCTGGAACTGCTTCTACCTGCCAGAATCTTTGCAGGGTCGAGTTAAGTTCCGAGTCTATCGCAGCATGGCAATTGATCACAGATGAATTTTCTTCTCGAGAGTAGATTGGACCCGAAAGTAGCCATCCCAATTTGGAATTAATTGCAGAGGGCGTTCCCTTCGGACCGATGATTTTATCCCCTGATAACAGTTCTATGAATAGATCAGCACCAACCAATACATCTATAGATTTCGTTTCGTAGAAATGTGGATCAGCCAAATTGAGTCCTTCCAAATGTGGCCACATAATTTGATTTAGAGAAAAGTTAGGTAGATTCATTGTTATATTTTCTACGACTAAGGCATCCACAAAGAATTTTTCATTATTAAAATGAGGTTTGGCAGTTAATGTGACTTCATTCAAAGAAGTCTCAGCAATTGAATTATTGATGCCTCTAATTTTATGGATAGTTTTCCTTGTCACTAACTTTAATCTTTTACTAAGGGCCGCAGAAATTAGACTTCGTTGAGAGCCACTGTCTATTAAAGCGCGGCAATTGACCCAATCATTGTTTATTGATTTTACGCGAATGATTGCTGTACTGAGTAAAGTTTTAACGGAAAGAGATTGATTTGCTAAGCAAATCGGATCAATTGCATTCATTTGGAGTGCATTTGACTCCACGACTGGAGGCTCTGTTACATTTCGATGCAAAAGAGTATGATGTTTCTTATTGCATTGCTTACACTTAACACTGAGTAAACAGTTAAATGCCAAATGATTATTTCGAAAGCAATTAATACAAAGCTTATTATTTTTAACAAAATCCCATCGTTGATCCAATGAAAATTTTTGAAAATCCGGACACTTATGAATCGGATGTACTCTTTGACAAATTAAACAGGCATTGTCTGGTTTAACAATTGAGTTATTTACTAAAGTAGCATTTGACACATGCCTTCTAGGAGCAAAGTTGGATCTTGTATCTGTCTTGCTACTCGATTCCTTTACATTTTGAATGCTCCTTGCTTGTTTTTCCAAGAAGGAGGTCAGTTCAGAGAATTTAGGAAAATGTTGAGAGTCTAATGTTAATTCCCAAAGGGTACGCATATTGTCATCCAATTTACTTTGAATAATATAAACCAGAATTAAATCGACGAGCGAATTCATCTCAAAACCTAAAGTTTCGAGATTTCTCAATGATTCATTACAAGTGTCAAGGATTTCCAAAATGGACTTACATGTGTATACCTTTAAAGATTTAAGGTTAAACAACTTATTTAACTGATTGTATGCTAACATCTTTTTATTATCATATCTATTTTCTAAAGTATCCCACGCCTGTTTATAATACTCTCCTGACACGGGGAAACCTTTAATCAATTTGGATGCTTCTGATTTTACCGATGCTGCTAAGTATTGGAACTTCTGCAAATTTGAGAGGGTTTTGTTGTCATCAATGGCCGAAAGAAAGATTTCTTTAAAAGTTAACCAGTCATCCAAATTACCACTAAAATGTGGAAGATCAAATTTAGGTAAATTTAGATAATTTCTGGAAGCTACATTTGTTGATTCCGATTCCGCCATTTTGATGCATGAATCATGATTTGCAATAAATACTTCAATCTTTGCAGAAGCATCAATTACCTTATCTACAGAACTTGTATAATCATCATAGAATGATTCACTATTTTCAATCAATTCAAAAAAACAAGTTTCCAAAGAATTACACAGATTAGACAACCTTGATTTAATTTCTTTTAAAACTGAATATTTCTTTTCTGAAATCAATTGATCTACTTTTTCAACATTTCTATCTATTTCTTTTACACTAAAAAGAAACTTAGATTCATTGAAGGCTAGCTTCGCATTAGGTTTAGGCATCTTGACAACAGCAAGTACCGAATGGAGAAACACTTAACGAGAGGGGAACGAGCCCAACCGAGAAAAGAAAAAATAAACAAAGGGGAGCGCGAGGGGACGCAAGGGGAACCATACACGCATAAATCTTAGGAAAGGCGAAAGCGACGTAGCGTCACTACGCCTGCGGCTCGACGGACCAATTTTATGTAGAGAACTAAGACGGATAAACGAACTGTATCCAATATAATCATTAACTTTATTATTTACACTTGAACACGAAAAAGGGCAATTCACTACGGACAGAAATCATGCAAATACTACATATAACACAAATAAATTATACAATAAGGATTTGGATCAACCATGAGAATTTATGTCTAAATAATAAGCGTATTCTGACTCACCGACTTCTGCTCAGCAATCATAAAGACTTGATTTGATTTGTGGCTTAAAAAACAAGACTGGCTAGTTTATAAGCGCGATTTCTTTTCTAAATATAAGACTTGACATTACGCATCGTCAGTTTCTGCGTCCTTCTCTCGATTTTTACTTACTATTCTGACTTCAACTAAATTCTCATTGGTTGATCGTTTACATTGATATTTAGTGCCATCTAGTGGCTAGACAGAGACTGAACACCACCCTTTAGATTAAACATCAAAGACAAAATGGCGATAAACTACACGCTGAGATAACCTTGATCTGTATTACGCAAGAGCATTTGCAGAAGTGAAATCGTTAGACCATTTAGTTTGTTTGTTGACATTGAAAATTCCTCTCGTGAAGCTGTTATTTTAGTGCTAACAAACTGGTTGATTTTCATAGTACAATATTTTAGTTAGTCAATACTTCTTTTTTGAAACAATGCTATCTTTATTCTTACTTAGGGCCTTTAGTTCCATTTAAAATTGATTTCATTTTGTATTTTACTTTGAGTATAATATATTAATTAGTCTGGACAATTTCACTTAGCAATAACCTTGAAAAAAAATGGGAAATATTGCCAAGACTCTTAATGAGAACTAGCCAAACCATTGATTTTCTTAAATTTTATAGTTATTTAAGGATACCCCAGGTGAAAGCTTCTTGGCATTTGTAACTACCAAAATTACAATGCTGTGTAATTTTTTCCTTTGTTACTAAGTGCAATTTTTATGCTTTGTTGTCCATCATAACTAGCAGCCACCTCCATCAGCATTACAGAGTGGGTACTTCCCACAAATTGTTGTTACTTTATCCCTGTGCATAATTTTACTTTAGTCTTTCACTGCGAGGAAAATATAAAAGTCATACTTCCACAGCTGATACAGTTAAAAAAAGAAACTATTGCAGTTGAAGAAACAAATTTTTACTAATAATAGGTTTCATACATAAATTTTTGTATTTATTAATATATATATATATATATATATTTTTTTTTAAAGTTTTTTTAGTTTTATTTTTTGGTTAAGACTGTTACCATTTTATTATAAAAATTCGATTTCAATTCTTTAATTTTTTATCCAAATGTAGAAGGCAAAGATATGTTGGTATAACTAATGAATAAGGTTATGATAACATGAAACACAAATCAAATTATATTCACACAGTTAATCATAATATTTTACAAAACAATAAACCTTTTCAAAAGATCTATAATTAAAAAATATAGATTCACTTACCATACATGTTCATAGATGATTGTGTGGGAGCATCACCAAATTCAGAAAGTCTATCTTCCACAGCTTCAGGTAATATTAAAGTGCTTGTTGCTACAATATAAAGGCATATCAATAAACCATACAAATACATGCAATATTGCTTCACATGAATAAAACATTGCAGACTATGTTCCAGATTTGATATGAAGATAATACAATAGTGTTAAATGAATAACTGTTCACATAAAATATACAATCATTATAAAACTATGACAGACAATAGATACATACTGGGAGATTTTTCACAAGATGTGTCAATATCCTCTTCAGTGAGATCTAGGTTAAGTAATTCCTTGAAGGCCTCAAGGGAATCAGCAGCTGTATCACTATGAAACTGGTAATCACAGACACAAAGATCAGAATGGGGCAAGGGAGCAAATACCCTCCGAGGCAGCTCATGCACAACAAGAGGATCTAAGAGATCAAAGATAAAAATGACAAAAGATTAAAATCAATTTTCATTTTTAATAAAGTGACACAACAAGAAATTGCATCTGATACAAAATCTCACTGGTGTTAAAAATCCTCCACTCCTGACAAGATTGAAATAAAATTATTCAATTCATTAACTTAAATTTATTATTTCAGAAATTTTTTTTTGTAAGAATATGAATAACTTGTCCCATTTGATAATTCCAAATTTAAACATCTCTACTATTAAAAAAGGAAGTGTCCGACCTCCATTACGCAGTGTCCTGATGAATGTATAGCACTTACAATAATGAAATTTAGCACACAAGTTGTACGAATTTTTTGCAATTTTTGTGTCCAGACTGAATTTTAAAATTTAATTTAGAATATTTTTTTTAATGAATTTAATTATTATTGTTTTCTTTGGAATGGCAACAGCATAAAGAGATGGCAGAATAGAAATGTACTTTGTCCGTTTCTGTTTTCATTTTTCAGAGGAACAATTTGTCAGCAGACTAAAAAAAAAAATAAAGTTTTAACTTTAGTTATGTAGTTTTTTTTCTTCTAACCCCTAGATCATTAAAGATAGAGTAAAAATTTTAATGAATTTTAAATCCTGCGGCAAATTTCACATTAGACCGAAACTTTTATATTTTTCCCAATATGAACACCACTATGAAGAATGACCTTCGTTTGATTCAAGAAATCACAGATTTCATTTCCTGCGCTCAAACCATTCCACGGTGAAGAAAAACGAAACAACTACAAAACATTTTGACTGCCGTTGCTTAGTTCTTTTTTGCAAAATTGGGAAAGTTAAAAATAGATAGAAAATTTCAACGGATTTGAAACCAGCGGAAAATTTGACACCAGATAGATATCTAATACATTTGATGTTCTTAAAAAAAATAATTTCGCAATTAAATATTTATATTTTTGTAAGAGATTGTGACGTACCGCTGATTGGATCTCTTTGCAATTCTAATTTGGCCGAATATGACAGTGACGAGTTGCTTGTGGTGTTGGTTTGAGAAGCAAACCATAGTTCATACTGTTCATAATTTCGTTTGCAAAGCAAACCAAATTGGAATTTGCAGCGAATTTATTCCAATAGGTTACGAATTTCCATTTGGTTTACGAAGCAAACCAACACCACAGGCAACACCATGATAACTGTTATCCAATAGGCTAAAAATTCCCATTTGGTTTGCGAGGAATATGCAGCAATCGCGGGGAGTACGCGAGCAGTGGTCACACCTGATCCCACGCAGTGGCTAGTAATAAATATTTCAATAATGTTGATATGTAAAACTAGGGTTACTTTTAAAAATAACTAATTAAATTTTTTATTAAAATAAACAACATATTTCTACAAGATGGCATGCAATAATAGTTGATGTAAAAAAGATCAAGGGATAAAAATGGGCAAAATGCGAAAAGAAAATATACAAGGCTATTTTAACAACAGTGCAGCTGAGTCATAAAGTTTTGTACAAATCTATTAGTTAAATTAGGGGACTGGTAAATAAATTACTTCCACATTTGGCATCTTTAGCAGTTGTTGGTTCTAAGTTTATCTTTTGGCACTAAAAGCAATCAGTGATAATATGTTGGTGGGTTTTTACAGTGCAAGGATAATGTGTGGTACTAGCATAATAACCTATGCTGAAGTCCCAAGATAGTGATATAGATGGTGAGCATATTACCAAATCAATGCAGTGGAAGGTTTGAGTAGGTTGATGGAAGAAGGTATTAACACTATCATTTAGAAGACGAAGACCATCTGGTTTATCTGCTGACCTTTAGGATTAACATCCTACACCCAATAAAGTGTTATGACCATTTATGTCACCAAGTATAATATAAGGAGCAGGTAGTTGATTGATTAAATTGTTCAGTTGTCTTTGGTCAAGAATTTCACCTGGTGGTATATATATATACACACACACACAGCACTAGGGGGCTACGCCCCCTACTCGCCAACCCCCGAGGATTGATCTCATTTGGTTTGCTTCACAAACCAACACTCCTTTCACAGATCCCATTTGGTTCGCTTCAGAAACCAACACTTCTTTCGCAGAGTGAATTTCCTGGGACAACGAAACCTCCGTCCACTGCTCGCCTACGCATGCAATCCCATTTAGTTTGCTTTGCAAACGAACACTTCTTTTGCAGATAAATTTGGTTTGCTTTGCAAATCAAAACTACTTTTGCAGAGTCAATTTCCTGCGAAACAGGAGATAGACAGATTTTTTCAGCAGGAGAATTGAAGAGTCAAATCCATGACGTCACAGCGAGGGCTTCACCCCCTGTGACACTAATGCTCGCAAACCCCCTGTGATTGTGGGAGATAGAGCAGTAGATGAAAAGGAAAAAGATCGCTTGGGTACCCAAGGGGTGCGATTCCCGTGTTTACCACTGACAGTATAAACCCTGTGGGAGAAGAACAGTTCACTCAGGTTCATGTATTAATGGGGGGAAATCAACCAGTGTGAACATCATCATGCTTTTGCATAAGGCAACTTTCTCTAAACAAGCTTGTAAACACTTTACACACCTTTTCAAAAATCAACTGATCCAAGGTTGACTGCTTTTTTATCAGAGCTGCACTGTACATTTTAATTGCAAACTGGTTGAATATACACACACACACACACAGTGGGGGGGGGGCTTTTTTTTTTTATGCTTCTCTTTATCATCTATGTGTCAAATTGGATTGGTCTAATAAAGACATTCCACTTATGATAAAATGTTTCATTTATTCATTGCAATTTTCTATGACATTTCATTTATACACAACATTTCTGGTTATCTTGAGATCAAAATATCTTTTCAACATGCTCAGTTATAGAATAACATGGCAGCATTTGAGTCATTTATCTTCTAACATATTTGGAATGTCAATGTGCATTTTTGTACGAGTCTTTTTGTTAAGTTAGGAGAAGGTTAAACATAAATAATGTTCTATGATTGGTGTCTTTGATAATGATTTGTCTCTCATTTTATCAGTTGGTGTTAAAGTAATAGCAGAGATAACCAGTTGTTGAGGCAAACAATTACCCATAACAATTGTCACACATGTTTTGGTGTATAGCCAACTTTTTAACTGTTTCACTTGCTTGATCATACAACTATGGAATTCACACTGTTCAATAGAATGTCAGAAGGAGATCTTCCTCCTCAAAGCTATTTTCTCTCAATCGGTGCTCACCGTGTGGAATTTTAATTTGGAAGAAACACAAGGAAAAAGAAATTCTCTCTGAAGGAGCAACTGAAAATTTCGAATAAACTGGATGAAAATATCAGTCTAAAATGAACTTGGAAAAAAGTTGAATATTCCTGTTTCCATATTGAAGAGGTAAATCTACAAAGAAAGGATTGAAAACAAGGCAACCATGTGTGTTTCAAATTCATTGAAAATAAAGCATATTCAAACAGTAAAGCTTAGAAACTTTGACGAGGTTATATTGCAGTTTCTTAAATGATATTTTCAGTTAAAATAAGGTTGTTTTCATTCCTCTTAATCATATGGAGTCGTGTGCAACCTTTAGATTTGTAAATCTAAAAAACTTAAAATACTTTTATTGCGAAATGTCGAGCATTAGACAATTTAGCACCTGACCCCGAAATTGAAAATCAAACACTTAATGTTCTGCAGGCAATGACTTTAATATCATAAGCATGGAATCTAAGTCAAGCAGGAGATCATCTAGAACTGATACGTTAATGTTGTCTTCCCTTTCCCAGAGGTAATTTCTTTAAAATTTTTAATTAACGTTGTACTAGAGCAACCCAACGGGCTATTGACAACAATCTGGGATCAATCCCCTAAAGGAAAGATCCGAGGACAACAACACATAATTTTGAACCACCATGTGATAATGGTGCAACACCTGAGCTGGCACCCCACTCTCCAAACTTCCACACCAACCCAACGCCCTTTCCCAGAGGAAGTGTCTTTTATCTCTCTATATTAAAAAAATGTTACCGCCGCCGCCGGATTGAAAATTGTGTTGTTTAGCTCGATTCTTAGACGGTTTCCCGAGAAAGTACTGATCGGAAAAAAATGAAATTAACATGCTTTGTTCTTCATCGTATTCCCTGGATAATTATTAAGATTTTTTTCCGATGCGGCTATTAGTTTAGGTTTTATTAAGTGTTAAAGTTGAAGAAGTGAAATTTCTTCCGCGAGTGAGCAAAACACATTCAAATTTTCAGTCTTCAGTCGTGAGTTTTTTTTAAAGAGTACCTCTCAACGTAAATTTTTGCAGCTTGTCGAGTTTTTTTTTAAATTTAAATTTGGTTCTTGATAATATTTTTTTGAAATTCAGGAAAAATCGGGACATTTTTGTTACTTTTTTTTAAAACTGCCGTATTTATATCTAATTACTATTAGTTTTTAATTTTTAAAATATAGCAGTATACCTCAGAATATACTCTTTCTTACGGTACTATTATTTTTGAAATCGGTTAATAATTAAATTGGATGCGATCAAAAGTTCGTCATACAAAATTCGGAATCTTTGGATATTTTCGCTACTTATTGTTAAAACCGTTTTGTCTACGGCAAAAGCCA
Source organism: Metellina segmentata (assembly GCA_947359465.1). Classification (NCBI taxonomy): domain Eukaryota; kingdom Metazoa; phylum Arthropoda; class Arachnida; order Araneae; family Tetragnathidae; genus Metellina; species Metellina segmentata. The sequence continues at coordinate 59,625,593 of OX375875.1, forward strand.
TTATTTTTTTTAATTTGAAAACATCACTGAATACATTACATTACACTCTTTCTTATGGTACAATTATTTTTCAAATTGGTTAATAAATAAAATCGATGCAATTAAAAGTTGGTCATACAATTTTCGGAACTTTCAGATCGTAACTTCCGATACAAAACTAAAATGGTCATATCTGTATAGTATTGCTGTTAGTTTTTAATTTTAAAAATATTGCAGTATACCTCAGAATATACTCTTTCTTACGGTATAATTATTTTTTAAATTGGTTCATAAATAAATTCGATGCAATCAAAAGTTGGTGACACAAATTTCGTATTTTTCAGTTCGCATAGCTGCTTCCGAAAGCAGTAGTGGGTTGCACTTTGGACTATCGGGTTTGCCAGTTATCAAATTTATCGTAGCAACAATTGCCATAAAAACGATTTCTTTTTATTTGGCGAGGGGGGTTGGCAAGCGTAAGCGAGCAGGGGGCGGAGACCCCTAGTCCTTGAAAAAAGTGATCCAGTAGATGTTAGCAACTGGAGCAGTATGAATTGCGATTTTTCTTTTGAAAAAAATGCAATACTCAGTGCTGGCTTCCCTTGCAAAATGTTGGTCCAGAGAGCATTTGACAATTTTCCATCTGATCCCGAAATTGAAATTAGATCGAACAAAAAGGAAGGAAATTTTAATACTCAGCTAATCATATCTGATGTTCTAACTATCTGAGTCAATTTCTTCTAAAGTTGCACTATAGGACCATACAAGTAAGGATGACACCAAAATTCTGATCCCTCTACTTCCAGCTAACCTGTTTTGAGTGTGGTAATGGTAACTTTTAGTTAACGTCATACTAGAGCAACACAACGGGTTATTGACGACGGTCCAGGATCAATCCCTTCAGGGAAAGATTAGAGGACAACACCTCGTAATTTTGAACCATGTTCAGATGACGAGGCAACACCTGAGCTGGCACCCCACTCTCCAAACTTCCACACCAACCCAACGCGAGGACTTTCGGCCTATGACAGATTTAAGGTGCACCAGTTGTCTCTACACCATACGTTTACAAATATCCATGCCTGAACCCAGATTCGAACCAGGAACCTTCCGATCTAGAGGCTAACACCTTAACCACTATGCCAGTTGGTCGGCGTTTTGAGTGTGGAAACATTATATAATTATTTTTGGGTCAAGGGACGGAATAAAGAACGATCAAATTATTCAAGTTACAATTTTTAGCATGCAGCCATTTGTTGCATTTCATTTATATGTTTCTTTTAAAAGATTTTTCGCCTTTGTGTCTTAATTTTCCATTTTGGTGATTAATTTAACTTGTTACAGAGTTTAAAGAATTGGTGCTTTATCACACATTCCATAAGTCTTAATAATGAGAATTTCGATAATCAGAAAAATATGAAAGGGGATGGAATTTAGAATGTGTCAAAAAAAAATTACTATATTCTAGAAAACAGCAAAACACAATATTCTACTGAAAAATACACAATTATTAAAACTTATTTTTCAAGAGTAAACACAGTTACCTTTCTGTTCTTCTTCAATTAGCAATAAATCTTCACAATGTATTTCACACCGAGATATAACACTCCTTAGTATATCTTGTTTCAAAGCCTTTAAAATAAAAATTTAAAAATATTATTTTAATATTAAATTATTATTAAACTAAACAATGTTTTAAACAAATCAGTAAAAACATCCCAAAATATTTGCCAAGCTTAGTAAAGGCCCATTACAATTGTCAGGAATATTTAGAAAGACAGCATGAATTATTTTGAGAAAATAAAATGTATGACTTTACATTGACTGCCTCTCCAACTGTAGCTTTCCCATGCACATAAGCTCTGCATTGAACAGCTCCTTTAAATGTCATCATACATATGCTATCAAAAACTTCTAGATTTGAAACTTTCTTGTTTTCCTATCAAATAAAACAATAAAAATTAATTTCCATGAATAAACAATCATACATTTCTTTGAGACACTATAAAACACCAACTTTTTTTATTAAGTTCTTTAAAAAAGTTTTAGGAGTAAGAAAAAGAATGAATACATAAATAAATACATGCAAATTTTTTCTGAAATTGACTATTGAAAATAAATATAAGTTTTTCTATACATTTATTATGTTAATTATGAGTTGAGCCCATTTCCTTTTTAATCAAACTGTTTTTTAATATTTCCCTATTAATAATTTTTCTGTTTCTATCAACATTTTTTTTACACTGCAAAATTTGTTTTCTCATTCTCCACCAAACAACAGTAACAAAAAAAAGTTGAATTGCAAATTTGATTTAAAAAAATAATTAAAAATAATAGTATTGTTTGTGTTACTAAGCCAATATTATCCAAGGATAATCAAAGTTCTGCTGTAGTTAGGACATGTCTGCTGCACTGTTAGCTAATTGCCAGTATTATAAACTATACACAGGCAATTAGAGATAAAGCTGAGTACAGTACTCTACAGCTGGTACAGAAGAAAGTAAGAGTTCTGCTGCCATATTTATATCTGCACCCAATCTGTTGTATTGTATGGAAGTAGGAAAATAATGGAAATTGGAAGTAAATTATAGTTAATTAGAATGGCAGAATGGAGAGAGTTCTGCTTTCATGCTTATATCTGCAACGATTTTGGTGTTAATCTTGTGTAGAAGTTGGAAATTGCAAGTATATAATTGAAAGATACTGTAAAATACATTTATGTTAAAAAAAAAAACGATTAATGTCCTTACCAAAGGAATAAATAATTCAACATCATGCCACTCTGAAGTGGCATCCTCCTTGAAACTTGATTGTTTCTTTTTAGACTTCTTTCCTTCCAATGACAAGTCTAAAAGTTCATCAACTTCTCTTTGTTTTCCACCAACAAGAGCATGTGCTTCTTGCACACTATCAAGAAAAGAGTCGAGACCCATTTCTATTTGCTTCTGTAAGCTCAAGCCAGAGTCTTCACTTTTTATGGGAAACCTAATGTCAACTGCAATCTGACATCTCACAGGCTGCCACCTTAAGTTGCCAGATTGTGATTTCCATTCAGCAGGATTAGCAGAACTCTAATTAAAATTAACATAAATGAAAACATAATCAGAAGTTTAAAAAGAATTGACTTATTAGAAAACCAATCTAACTATTTCACAGGTATTAAATATATAGTTGGATATCAAAACAAACTTTAAAATAACAAATATTTCTTTTTATATACCTTTGTTACAAAAAATTGATCCTGGAAAAAGATATTTATTTAATATGAAAACTAAATATTTTTTTGCAAATTAAATATTTTTATTACTAGTCAATTTCAGATAATTTTATATCAAAGAGATATTAATAAATAAATTGAAATGTCAGTAACTTTTATATATTTATTAGCAGGATAAACACAAAATCAATAAGTTTTAAAAGCACTGCTCTTGTGAAGTTTTAAATGAAGCAAAATATATAAGACATGAAATGTAAAATATTTCAACGAGGCAATTATTAATTTTATTTAAGCTTTTCTAATCCTATTTTTTAAAGTTTTTTTTTTTAATTTCTAATGTATTATAAAATTTTCTTCATATCTCAATGTATTTAAATCCAAAATCAGTTTTAAAATATTTGTAATTCATAACTTCATTCAAAATTACTAACACTATTACAAATTGAATAAAATATTTAAAATTAAAATAAATGAATAGAATACCTTAAAGTCTGCTATGTTATATGTTCGGCACACTATCCTTGTTTCATTAAGGAAATACATTTTAAGATACTAAGTTTCACATCAGCAATGGAATTTTTTAGTACAGATAACTTTAAAATATCACTATTTAAAATTTAGCAACTATAGAAATAGAAATCTAAGTATTGACAAAACACAATCAAAATAATTCATTCTTCACACATAAAAAAAGTACTTTGATATTTTTTATAATAAATTATTTTTGCACGATAAAAGTGTATTAAAATTTGAATTTTTTTAATGAAATATGCTCTGGAATATTCTTTTTAATAGCTACCAGATATCTTTCAAAGAGACATAATTAATAACGAATTCTACTAAAATAATCAAGAAATTATTTCCATTAAATTCATTAAGAGAAAGAAAATAAACCGGGTCATTAACATTGTTGAAATTAATTAATTCTCTCAAATATGAGAAGTATTAAATTTGGTAAAACTTATTATTTATCCAATACTAGAATATTTTGGTCTATAAACATATCAATATAAACTTAGATTCTGCATGATTGGAGACTTTATTTTTCATAATTTGAAAATATATATACGTAATTAAAACTGGATTTCAAGAAACATATTCTTTAAATATAAAACTTTGAATTCTAATCTACTTGCAAATTACACAAAAAAAAAAAAAAAAAAAAAACATTAACATATGATGTAACTACCCTAACTGCTAGATATATTACAACTTGAAATATGGCATAGTTACCACTTAATACCAGGAACAAAAAAAAATCTGATTTATTTCATTTAAATAATTTTATAATTTTGATTAATACTTTGCCTGTACAAGTTAAAACTTGAACATGAGACAGAAATTAGTGCAGTTTCTAGATAGTTTTGATTTATGTTAAACATTCATATTTAATTTATAATTAATAACATTAATGTATTAGGAAATTTCACAGGTTAAATTTTTGAAAGATTTAAACTTGACATAGGAATCAGCAAAGTTACCATATGATAGTGTAAATAGAACACCGCATCAAATGCCATGCAAAAGTTTTATTTTCTCATCTGGCTCGTGAGCAGTTTAGTTTGATTTTAACCATAACCATCAGTATAAAAATTTTTGGACTAGGATAAATAAGGTTGCAGGATACTATTATATATTTTTGTACAGAATTAAAAATCAGACAAATTTCAGAATTTCTTTCATATTATAATATTTATCACATATGAACCTTCTTATATCTTATTATATAACCTGTGCAAAAGAAATACATCAAAATAAAATTAATAAATGTTCAAGTTGTATTCGCTATCAAGTGAAAATGATAATAATACAAAGCATAAAGTTCGCAACAATAAGTTTTATGTGTAGTTTTTGTATTGTAAATGGAACTACACTTGAAATAAACTTAAGGCACAGTATAATACATTTATAAACTATAAAGTGATTCAAAATTCCTTGGCCAAACTTCAAAAGGCAATACAGTGCATCGAAGATCAATATGTGAAAAACTTGTTATTTACTTCATTTTATAGTAGTTCAAAGAAGCAACTGCAAACAGTAATACATGCCTGATAGCATCAATACAATGACTGCTATACTGACTCTGTGAACAGTTGTAATAACAGAAACTCATGTGATAAGGTCCTCATTGAAGTCAATGAAAATCTCATACTAAAAACTCTTAGTGTATCCCCATAGAAAGAAATCCTCAATTCAGGCAACTGTAGTAGCCAAGCTCTGTAGATCTACACCAGTCAATCTATCAGTCTCCATAAGTGGTGTACAGATAATAACTTACACCACACATGAAGTGTACTACAGCCCCATAGTGTTGAAATCACATTCAAGGGCAAATAGACGCATGAATATTGGTTATTAATTCTGGAAACTATCCAGAAATATGCATTAAATCCCCTTGATGAGCTAAGGTGGCAGCAGATATTGCCCAAACAAAAAATAGGGTGATGATACCTGTCCATACAATGACAATTGTTCCTTGTAAGTAAATGGCCATGTAGCATGTGAATTGGTGTGCCCCAAAACATGAAACAATTGTGTACATTAAACACTCCAGCTGCAAAGTCTGGTTATAGTGCAATCTAGAGTAAAATCTAATTCCACATGTAGAGGATAATCCTCAGTTTAATGTCTGGAATCTGAAAATGGAATGGAATTGCTGCTTGTACAAAATCCGCTATGCAATGAATTAGCCTACCTCAAACATCATGCCTGCTGACATGAAACATTCCTGTTTCAGAGCCAACAGTGAAAATGCTCAGATGTTAGATAATTCTTCACTTATTCATTGGAGAAGCATTCACAGTACAATCTTTGAACAGCTCTTCAGTTTGAATTGGCATCCTCTCCATTAAATACATGTCAGCCATGCAAAAACCAAATTGTGAGTACTGAAAGATTTAAAAAAAAAAAAAGAAAAAAAAAAAAGGATTTGCAAGCAGTGCCCCTTAGGACATGCATGTATTAGTTGCAGACATAAAAAAAATATATATATTTATTCTGATGCACTTGACTACCCCTTAAAATTTGGCCAGATAATTTTGAATCATCCTGTATACACATTTTTAAGGATACTTAGTTGAAACTGGACAGATATTCAGTAATATTCTATCCTTTGAACACAAATTCAGTTTTCTACTCTTGCTCAGAATTTTGAAAATGGCAAAGAGAATCTAAAAAAAAAATTCATGGTTTTGAATAACACATACGAATATGTAACATTACGTACAGATAAATCATACACATTGCATTCTGATCACCAATGAAAGCTGACACCACACTGACACAGTGAGCCAAAAATTTGAAATTTGAGGAATACATGACAAGTAGTGTATGTAACATTATCCTTGAATAGGGGTTTGATCAGGCAAACATTTTGGATTCTTTAACCGAAAAAAAAGGATTTTTGGGTTATTCTCACTCTGTTTGTTGGTCCAAATTTAAAATTATTGCTTTAGTCTGAGATTTCAAAATGCTTCTTTTCCTCAGATAATGCAATAGAACATCACTTATGTTGAAGTACAAATCATTATACAATCAGAAAAAATGGGAATTTGTATTTATGATTTTTTTTTTAATAAAAGATATATTTGTAAATAAAAAGTCTGTTTTTTATGCAACAAAAGAATTGTAAGTGATGACTGTCATGCCCATTATTTTAAGCTAAACTTCATGCATCAAACCAAAATTTAATACTTAACACACGTGGCACACATTGTCCAAGGATTCTTCGTCAATCGCCAGATTGAATTGCTTCCCTGGCCAGCCCGCTCTCCGGATCTTTCGCCAATAGAAAACATGTGGTCCATGGTTGCTCAAAGATTGACCCAGATTACATCCCCAGCTGCCACACCAGATCAACTTTGGCAACGTGTGGAAGCTGCTTGGTCTGCTGTACCCCAAGAACACATCCAAAGTCTCTTTGAATCAATGCCGAGGTGTGTGGCAGCGGTGATCTCCAACAATGGTGGCTACTCTGGCTACTGATTTTGGCAGAAACCACACTTCACAGAAGTCTATAAATTTAATCATTTGATACTTGGTCAACATGTTATCTACAAAATAAATTTTGTTGTGATATCTCTTGTCTTTCTTGGTGTTGCAATTTGGGTGGCCAGCAGTGTATATATATACATATATATATACAGCATTAGAAAATAAAAATAAAAGTGACTGGTCCCAAGGACCAGTTTATACGAAAATATACTGGTCCGCTGCCATCATGGTTGGTCCGCTCCTTAAATAATAAATTAATTTAGTTAATACGTGTTAATTCAGGGAACAAAATTTTCACTCTCGATTTGCAAACGAAACTTTTACTTTGCCAAATAAAAATTCTGCCAAACTGTGGATATATTTTTTATTAGCTTCAAGTCTCTAAGGAATTCTAATTACCCCACTGTCAAAAATCGTAGTAGTTTCGGAATACCTGACCACCAATGATTTCGAATGCTGTATATATACACACACCTGTATATCTATCAATTTCATATTTGCAATGGTGACTTTCTGTCCTATCCTAAATGAGGTGCTATTAGCAAAAATGTTTGCTAAGTAAACCTACCCCAAGATAACAAAAATTAGATTAATTCAGTTCATATTGTTTTTTATTCCTTTAGTTACATCTGTGCACTAATTTGCTATAGCTGTTGACAATACATTTTTTTTTTCAGTTTAAAAACTCAGTTTGAATATGTATTTGATCTGAATGGTAATACAATGTGTTATTAATTAACAAAAAATATACCTTAAAAATAAATATCTAGATAATTGAAAACAGTGGTTAGTTTTGGGATATTTTTGATATTCTTTAAATAACCTATGTGTAAATTTGAAGTGTCAGACTTTGAAGCATTCCATGATTACATAAAATGTTCAGAAACCTTTTAAAATATAGTGAAACTTAACTTTTACAACATATGGAATTATGCTTAAATTAGGCTATAAGCAATACAAGCATACATGAATCTTTAAAAGGGAAAAGATGTTATATACCTGTCTCAGCTGTGCTTGATACTTTGTGTTGTAATCAGAAGGAGAAACTATATACAATCCTAAAATATCCAATCCACCAGGAAGAGCTCTGAGCAACTGTAAAAAAAAAATGTATTGTTGAATATAATTTCTCAAATATTTTATAGAAGTTAAATGTATTGCTTATGGTAGGAATTAATACCAAAGTGCCTAGGGAATAAATACAAAGATAATGTGTGAAGGTATAAATAATTATAACAATCTGTAAAATACGGTTTTGAAAGAGGGAAAATTTGTTTTATTTATTAATATATAATTAATAAGAAATTATTAGTTATAAGAAAATTATTATAAAATAAGAAAGTATCATAAGTTAATAAGAAAATTATAATAAAATACCCAGGTACCACAACAACATTGGCCAATATTTTGAATGTCTATGAATGTTGAATATCGGAATTACAATATCTATCAATATTGGTAGATATAGTAAAGTTTTATAAATTTAGGAAGACTGTAAATAACGTTTTTTATATTATAATAATGTATTGAATGACACTGTGTTGTCTTACCCATTTTTTTTTTAATTAAAACATTTTGGCCATTTTTTCTGATATTGTAATAATATTTGGCGACATTGTGAAAACAATATTCATAAAATGATATTGGTCGATATTTATTTTTGAGCTGAAGCTATGTTTGGTCATGTGTTTGCTGTTTGGGTTGCTGGCTGCCATTATATTACGAAAAAGTAACATACAAACACACACGCTACTCTGCATATGGTAAGTTTTTCTATTTGTTCCTTTGGAAAAGAAAAATGACACATAAGAAAAAATGGGTGAGATGCAGTCGCTGAAACCACGGCGATTTTTCGCCAAATCTAGCAGTGAATCAGAGCAGCCATCCCTAAAAAATGCCAAGTCCTATAAGGTAACTATCATGGATATTTATGTACATTATTTAGCAATGTTAATAATATTTAATAATATATATATATGTGTGTGTGTGTGTGTGAAGCTTTAAAATTGGTTACAATAGGTAAAACTGCTTGTCCTTTTCAAGTTTTGTGTGATTTTATTCATTTCACTTTTAAAAGTAAAAAAACTAACTCTAAAAGGTTAAGTATTGTGAATATTATTCATGCTAAAAAATTAGTTTGCACCTAATTTTTCTTCTAAAAGTTAAAAAAAAATCATAAATTTGAGTGTACCAAAAAAAACTTTTTGTAATAATTAAAGATTTATAACTTTATAAAAAATTGGCAGCTTATTTTCAGTGATAGAACAAAACTATATGTAATCGAACTAGCTATTTCTTTCTTTTTAAAGAGACTTAGTTATGACAATGATCATCTTTGTTCAAACCTAGTAGTTTTTTTCTCGTCAAATCTTGCCACAATTTTTAATATTAAAAAATAATATTTTAAAATCTTTTTATTATATAGTCTGGGGAAATGTTTTTAGATGAAATAATATGTAATCATGTTTACAAGGTTATCTTAAATTTATCACAATGCAACAAAGTATGCTAACATTTTAAAAAGTTTCAGTAACTGATATTTCATTATTTATTGCAGTTCAGATGAGGATCATCACGAGGCTATAGACATTGGAGAGACTGTGGGAAAGAATACCAGGCCGAGAAGAAATTCCAGATTATCTGCCAGATTGAAGGATTACTATGGGTATGAGGAAGCTGTAAACACGTTTGAGTCTGTAACATTTGAAGACGTCAAAAAATTACCTCCTGAACAGCAAGCTCCATGGAGGAAAGCCATGAATGATGAGATGGAATCCTTATGAAAGAACAAAATATGGGAACTTGTTGAACTGTCAGGTCCAGCAAATGAGTCCTGCACATCAAAAATAATGATGTGATTAAAGCAGGATTGGTGGCTCGTAGTTTCGAGCAGAAACCTGGCATTGACTACCTTGATACATACGCTGCAGTCATCCGTATGGCATCACTGAGACTTGTTTTTGTCATTGTTCTCCATAGGGAAATGAAAATCTATGCACTAGATGTTAAGACTGCGTTTTTGAATGGTGAACTCAATGAAACCTTATTTATGGAACAACCCATGGGCTACGATGACAACAATGATCGTGTTTGCAAACTTTCAAAAAGTCTTTATGGACTGAAACAGGCACAGTGACAGTGGTACACTGGAGTTGGCGAGAGTAAGCGAGCAGAGGGCATAGCCCCCTAGTAGTGCTATATGTTGGTGACCTACTGATTGCTGGTTCCAATGAATCAGTGGTCATGGTGGTGATACAACTTCTAAGAGATGAGTTCAAAATGTCCAAGGCTGAAGTTGTGAAAGATTCTCTGGGCATATATATTAAGTTTTCTCACCAACAACTTTGCTTAGAGGAAAAGGCCCATGTTGACATTTTTTAAAATAAATTCAAAATTATGTCAGTGTAAACCAACTGACACTCTTCTAGTGCCTTAAGCAACACCATCGTGTTTCGTGCAAGGTAAAACTTTCCATGGGCCCAATCGGGAACTTGTAGGTGCATTATTGTACCTGTCCATGACAACACGTCCAGATATTTTATATTCTGTGAACTGTCTGAGCCAAATTCAAGAGCAGCCAACAGAAGCTGCCTGGACTGGTCTGAAAAGAGTTTTAAGATACCTGAAAGGGACTTTAGAACTTAATCTGGTGTTTCCTATTTCTAGCAGTGATTTTATTATTGATGCAGATTGGGAGGCTGATGCACCAAGACAGAAAATCTGTCAGAGTACATAATTTTCTTAAATGATTGTCCTGTGACTTTTTGTGTGAAAAAGCAGACATCCATTGCATTATCTTCTACTGAGGCAGAAATTTTGTCTAAAGCTATGCAGGATGTATTTGTGCTATGCATCATAACAAAAGACATATTAGGTTGGGAAAGTATTAAGATTACTGTCTATGAGGATAATCAGTCAGCCATTAAGGCCGTATTAAATGAAAATAATTGTGCCAGATTAAAACACTTAGATATTAAATTTGAAGTATGTTCATGATATTGTTAAACATTTATATTGTATATATGTTGCAACTGAATATCAAATTGCTGATTTATTTACAAAATCTTTATGTAAACCTAGACTGAATCAAGAAAAAAAATCTATGTTAATGTGATTAAGGGAGGGTGTTGAGAATAATTACTAACTGACTCATCTTTGCTTAGCAATCTGGCAGCACTTATTATAATTGTTTACTTCTGTTGCATCACAAGTTGCTGTTTGTATTCTTATTCCTGACTTGTTGTCATGACTTTATCGGTCAGAGTTGTTTGGGAAAGCGTTGGCTGGCGCGGCAGATTGGGATGGCCAAAAAATTTGCCCATCGGACTATCTGACTTGTTGAAGGGGTGACTCCGAAGAGTGCCAGTACTGTGACTAATAGTCTATTGTACTGAGACCCCTGATGATCCATTAAAGACCGATTGCCGAAATGAATTTCATCAAGTACCTGATTGGAATGTTTGACAGTTCCCATGGTTTAATGTGTCTTTAGAATAAAAGAAATTATTTTAATTGTGATTTGTGAATTTTTTTAAACTTATGGAAAATTTTATTTAAATGAAATTATTTTATCAATAACCCGTCCCTCTTAACTTTGTAAGAACTGTTAATTTTTTCGTAAATATGCAATGTGCCTTTTTTTTTTCCCTTCATATTTAACATTTCTAACAATACGGATTTTGCAGTGGTAAAGTCAGTCAAAATGTAAAAAAGAGGAAAATATATGCCACATGTTTTGAACTACAAAAATAGCTGAATAAGAACAGTATACTTGTGTACTAATGTGTGTACAGAACAGTGGAGCAGCCAGAAATTTTTTCTGAGGAGGTAGGCAAATTTAGTCTGATAAAACACTATAAAGTCAACTAAAAACAATAAAATTTGTCTTTGGAAGTAGGGAGATTAACCCATAACCTCATATGTCTGCGCCACTAATACTGATTATGTGTTTATAAGCATGTATTTTTACCTATTATTTAGCTTTATAAGCTCTATAAAGTCCACTTTAAACAATGAAATTTGTCTTTGGAAAAGGGGGGGGGGATTTAACTGGATAACTTTAAAGGGATACCACTGGAACAGAATATGTATTTATGACAAGCATGTATTTTTATAATTCAAAAGCACTTTTTTTTTGCATCTTTTCAAACATACTCATTATAGTTACAGGTGTAAGAGTGGGAAAAGAACAAAAAGTCTGAAATACACGTAAACTTAAATTTAAAAAAAAAAGAAAATGGCCGTGTGAAACTGTATTTTGAACAAAAAGAAAAAATATCTTGGCAACTCTGTAAATAGTACAAATAAGGGAACAGCTGCAGTCTATGTTTAAAACAGTGGCAATGGTCTTGCCGCTTTTTTTGGAACACTTCTAGAAACGAGTTGGTACAGGTTAAGGTAACCCATCTGTATTTCTGTTATTGCGGATTTTAATACAACCTCAGCAAGCAGAAAGTTTAAACTATTCATTTTTAATATTCCAGAAAGTTCTTTCAAAATCTGTTAAACTAGTTTGATTTCATTGGTTCATTTGAAATAATAGTCTATGTTTAAAATCGGTGGCCACCGTCTAAAGTCGCCAAAGAAAGAAGTTTTAACGGATTTTGAAAGTACTTTCTAGAATATTCCAAATAAAAATTTAAACTTTCTGCTTGCCGAGGTTGCTATAAAAGATGAAATAACCTATCGCTTAAATAACCGAGCATCTTATTTTCAAGTTGAAAGAAAAACCACATTAAAAGCTGATCAACTTAAAATATGTCATTTATACCTTTTCTGCCGCATCATACGTATCACGGCCACTAGATAACAAGCGCTTTCTTAGGAAACCGTAGCTTTACTTACGAAATTTACAGCAACAACCTATGCTAACTAGTTCAAAATCCAAGTTTTCCAGGTTTGCCATAATACAAATAAGTCCTCACAGAGGATTTCTGTCAAAGAGGAATTTGCAAGGCTTATCAGCTTGGCAAAATTTAGGAATGCAATGTTGGCGATATCTGGCTCATTTGGCGCATTTTACGTTTTTAGAAGACAAAAAAGGGTCAAAGTCAGAATTTTGTCTTACAAAATGATAAATATCGTTCATTTTCTGAAAAATTTCAGAAAAGTCGGAAATACCTACAAAAAGTCTGGAAGAACCTCATCCCTGAACATTAGGATATTCACACTTTCCTGACTATTTTTTTTTACATTTATTCTTTGGCTGTAATTCCATGATATTATTTAATTCTAAAGAAAAAATTGTAGAAAAAGCAGAATTCTCAGAAGAATAAGTAAGCGAAAATCCACATAAACACGGAAGATTTTCAACCCTGATTTTGAGATGAAATCAAATATAAAAAAATTTGAATCAGTTCTTAGAATTGCATACCAAGCAACTGTTTACCAAGTTGTACTGTATTGTAATACAAGCATCAGCTTGATGTTTGTATTGATTTTACTGGTTTGAGGTATAGATTATACTATTGTCAATAATAAGTTTTAATAGCACTAGATTTCTACAAGAGAAATGAAACAAGAACTTAAAATATGCACTTAATAAAATAAATTAAGATATTAGCTGCTATATAAGCAGCTTAGCTAACATTTTAACTGGAATATTTTTCTAAAACAAACAATTTTCTGAATTGCAATCAATCACTATAAAACATAAAAAATAGTACCTGTACGCGTATTTTATGTTTACAATTTTTTTAATTTTTATGCCACCAAGGAGTACATTTAAAGGGGAAATAGATTTTAGAATGTTTGGTTTGATTTGATAATGGACGCCAGTTTAGGTTTTAAAAAGCTAAGTACGCCACAATTTTCTTTTGAGTACTTTTCAATTCAATAGTTACAAAAATTGTAATAAACATATTTTTAACAATTTAAAATATTAAAATTATATGTTCCCTTCAATGTTATAAACTATTGTATTTTTTAATGATTAATGTTTTTAAAATTCTACAAAATTTAAGATGGTTGTTATCTTGTGTGCCCTCTAAATAAACAATCACATAAGCCATAAGAAGTATATTGAATGAAAATATCCCAATATTGTGAAGCAGATATTCAGCAATGCTGAAAAAGGACATCGAGCAGTATCGTAAAACTAATATTGAGCAATAATAAAAAACAAACATGGAATGTCAGTAAACAATATCTATCAATGTTGTAAAACGATATTGAGCAATGTTGACAGTAATATTGGCCAATATCGGAAAACAATATTTATCAATGTCGTAAAATGATACTGAGCGATATCCCGGGTGGGGGGATTTTTATGTTGTCCAATATTTTTTTCGATATTCGCCGACATACATGTGCTATCAGGATAAGTAATGATCATACATTAATGAGAAATTATTTGTTCAATTGGTAAATCAATGTCAACTAAGAATCAATAAATCAAATTAGAATTAAAAGGTAATGCTTCCACAATTTCAAATCTGTTAATTAAATAAAACCAAATTGTATTTGAAATTTCTAAAAATGGGCTTGTATGTATAAAAGGTTATTCAGAATTTTCAAAATGGGTTTATATGTATAAAATGGTATTATTTAGATAGAATCAACAAAAACAATTCCATGGTTTCACAATTGAAATAACCAAGCTATATTTTTATTACATTTAAATGTAAAAAGTAATGACATAATTTGTCTATCCTAAATGAACATATTTGTAACTTTTTGAAAATTTAAATGTTTTAGCAAAAAGATTCTCTAAGCAACAAAAATTTATTTATGATTTAATTGATAGTCAAATAAATTAGTTTCTTTTTTAAAATATATATTGTGTGTGCTGGCAAATGCCTCTATCATTAAATTATGAAAATACTTGAGCAATAAAATAACACATTTATCAATAATAAAAAATAAGATTAATAAAATACTTGTTTTGCATGCTGACAAATCCATTGCTCATCAAATTCAAATGTATCTTTGTTAGCTTTGTCTTTGGACTTTTTTGTATCACCATCACCTTCAAGATCTGGATCGTCATCTTTTTTGGGAGTTGGACATAAATGAATAGCTATATCCTTCTGTTCAGTACACTAAAATATACAAAATAAAATCACTGTAAAAAAATGATTCACTTAAGTATTATATACAGCTTCTAAAATTTCAGCAACCACAAATATTTTTGGATGGTTATTTAGTGATGAACTTGTTTTAAGTCAACATGCCATTTAAGAACCACTTATGAGTACTCTCTCCTCTGTGCTAGTCATACCTTATAAAAATCTTTTACAAACTGAATCACAATTTTTTTTTCTCAAATAAAAACATTCATTGAGAAAAAAATCATTGTTTATGAAAATGAAACAAAACCTTAAAAAGAAAGTAACAATATATCCTTAAAATAAACACTTTAAACTTCATCGTTGGCAAGGTAAATTTCAAATGTGAAGACTGTTAAGAATGAGAGAACTGAATAATTATTGAAAAAAAGGAAATTACAGGAACAGGATATCCTAATTAGTGCAATACCTACAGCCTACAAATTATACAATGTACACAAAATTATAAAAACAAAATAAAGTGACCAAGACTAGATTAGTGCATCTTTACAGGACAATGCATTTTATCAGAAGCTCCTTTTTAAAGATAAAGCCATTCAAAAAAATCAATAATTAAACACAAAAATGTAAACATTAAAGTCTAAATGGTTTAAAGGTCCTTTTAACATTTGTGGTCCTAAGGTTTTTAGCAGTTCAATGCACACACTAACTCAACCAAGATACCAATGAAACCATTTTGAAGATATTAACATTTCTAAATCCTGGAGCTCTGGAAAGTTTCACATGCTAGAATTCTTGTTTTTGAACTGTGAGCATTTGTGACGAGATATTTCATACCATAACTTGTACTTTTTCTTTGTGTGACTAGTTGTAAGGTTCTTTAACAATCAAATTTTTTTTTCAAGTCATGCCATGCACCAACAGTTATATAGGCATAAAATATGGTGTAGGAACAATATCATGCATGGATCGTTAGTCAAAGCTAAGTATCACCTGCAGCAAAAGATACAAGAGCCTCTTTCCATTTACATGGAGTAAATTGTTGGTTGGTTTTGGAGTCTCAAGAGCTATATATGGCCAAGCTGTTTAACACAAGACAAACATCAAGTATGGACATACACCCAAAAGTAAAATTTTACAGACACAGAAGAGAGAAATGTGCTCATGGAGAAATTGAACCTGACAAAAATCAAACCAGTGATGCCTATAACTCAATCAGCTCACTGTTGCTAGTGCACCAGATAAACCCACTGAGCCACAGCAACCTCCAATGAAAAAGGATAGAACCAAAAGAACTCTACTTGAAAAATATAAACACCCAGACAGTAGAGTCAAATAAAAAATAAAGTTGAATTTGTTTTCCTATTGTTTGGGATTACCTTTCATTGATTACAGAGCACTCCCGAAACACTGTTAGCTTTACTCCCATCACTTATGCCAAATAAATTATAAGATATTTCTACATGATGGAATAAGAAAAGGAATTATATTCGTTATGTATTTCGTATGTACAAAATTAAAGGATTCATAAATGCATATAGGAAGATTTTCCACAAGGGAAACATTGCTTCAATTTCAAAATTTTGTCGAACTGTATGACTGTTTCATTTTATTTATTAGATACCAAATTTATTACTTTATTCACACTCTCAGATCATCATAATTCACCTTAAAACAGACCATATATTACAAATTTCAGTTTTTAATCAACCATTTCCAACTTAAATCCAGGGCTGGTGGATCCAAGGACAAATTTTGTCAAGGAGCAAGAATTTTCTATTAACAGTTCGCGATTTATATTTTTTAAGTGAAAAACCCAAGAATTTCCCATGATTTCATGCAAATCTATGAAGAAACAAAACTGGATAAATAACTTTTTTAGTTCAATTCTAAAAAATAAATTGATAAGATGCAGAATTATGAATTTAATTTATTATGCAGCCGAAACTTAAACTTCTGGTCGTTCCCCATAAAAGCAGGGTTTTTTGTCATTGTCAACTTTCACTTTCGAAAAAAAATGTTTTCATCATTGGCCATTCATTTTATATAGTTTTATATTTTAATTCAATTCATAACAGCGAGTACTTAATACTGAAATATATTCATTTGAAACCATTACCTGTCCGATGATCAGACCAGATTTTGTTTTTTTATCTTTAAAAATATCATTCAATTTTTCCTGCACAATACTGTCGTAAATTATGAGTCTTCCCATCTTGTAAAAAGTCTTTATTAGAGCAGTGGTTTAAGAAATTTTCTACAAATAAATTAAACTATTGCTTTAAGATTTCATACAAATCACTCGGTTGCTGTCTTAAATTTACAACTGCTGCAGGATTACTAAATGGCCAGCTGGCAAGATAAATTTTCAAAGTACCAAATAGTTCAACATACTATATTACGTATACAAGATTTTTGAACAAAACTATAAGACATGCAGAAACGCAGACCCGATAACAAAACAAGTTTCAGATTCTCTGATTAATCGTATAGTATTAAATAAAATTATCGATAACTACAAAATTTCAAAATCCATTTCCGGTCACGTGGGAACAACTCTTTCCTCAAATCCAATAAGTTCGAAAAGCAGCACCTTGTTAAAAAAAAATTTAATAAATACACAAGACAAGGACAATTTTTCAAAAGTTGAAACTGTTTCTTGTTCTACATGAAGATTTTTTTATTACACATTTTTAGAATTGTGTTCACTGCGTTACACTAGACGTTACACCACTGTAATTGAGAAGAAGAATGAGGGAAATGTATCTGGCAAGGGTCGTGCTCGCTTTCATTGAACAAGGCTAAAACTGTAGAAAAACGGCGAGGCGAGAACTGAATTGAAATCAGGCGTGATTATTTTCTATCTAAATTGAACTGAAGAAAAGAAACTTTGCAGTGTTTATTTTTCCTGTTTATTTGAATCCTTGTGGTGTCTGAAATTTCTTTTCGTTCGATTAATTTAAATTCTTTGGCCATTGCGGAGTCGTCATGCATAGGCGTTAGGTTTAGTGCTATATCTCGTTGGTTTAAAGTCCATAAATCTGAAAATCCTGAAGCTTAAGGACAAATCATGTCTGGAAACCGTGGTTCTGGGAAAAGAAGTAAAATTATACCTATTACCCAGGTGATATGTTTGGAAGAAGGTGAACAAATAATTGCAACTAATGAAATCTGCATCAAAGAGGAACCTATGCCTGAAAGTTCCAGCTGCTCCAAAGAAAATAAGGAACGAAGTAGCCGGGAAAAACCAATTTCGTGCGAAGTGTGTGAAAAAAGTTTTGCATCGGAAGAAAAATTTCAGGAACACTACTTAATACATTCTGGAGTGAAGCCTTTCGTTTGTGATGTGTGCTTAAAAGGTTTTGCTAATAAGAGTAATCTCCAGAGGCACAAGTTAACTCATAGTGCCGAAAAACCTTTTACTTGTGACGTTTGCAACAAGGCATTTGCTGACAAATATACTTTTCAAATGCATAAAATGATTCATACTGGCGAAAAACATGTTTGTGACATATGCTACAGAGAATTTACCCAGAAGTCAAATCTAAAGAGACATTACACTAATCACTCTGAGTACAGGCCACATGGCTGTGGCCTGTGTGGAAAGCGATTCACTGATAAATACACTTTGGAGACTCATTTGGCTATACATACTGGGGAGAAGTATATCTGTGATGTCTGCTTTCAAGGTTTCACACAGAAGTCCAATTTGAAAAGGCACTACATGCTGCATTTTGCTGTAAAACCCTTTTCTTGTGATGTTTGTGGAAAAAGTTATGCAGACAATTATACCTTTCAAATTCACAGATTAATACATTCTGGTGAAAAACACATTTGTGATGTCTGCTCTCGTGGTTTCACTCAAAAAAGTAACTTAAAACGGCATTATGCTACGCATATGAAAGAGAAGAAATACCACTGCTGTTTGAAATGTCCAAAGAAATTTTTAAGAGAAGACAAATTAGAAAAGCATGAGTTGACACATCTAAAGAATTATTTTTCCTAATTGTCTATCAAGCTTCTTAGTGATATCTTGTCTATTAAGTTGTCAATGGTAACTCTCCAAAGCATGATTATATTTTTGATTTGATCTACTCTGTTGAGTTCTTTCTACAGGGAGATGAAATTATTGGAAATAAATTTAACCAATTTGAAATAGATTTTTTTCTGTTCAAGATGAATTATATTTAATCATTAATTGTGCTTTTCATGATTTTAAACTTTTATTTCAGCTTATGTACAACAGTCTTAACAAATTTCTTGATTTTACTCTGCCAAAGTTTTACATGACATCTGGGTAAAAATTTAAGCTTTGCAAAAATTTAATTGTTGTACTTCATATTCCAACATATGCAATCAATTTCCATCTTCTACTCATGTATCAATAATGTCACACATAAGTTTTTTATAATAGCATAGTTATGCTGTTTTATAACACAAAAATTGGTATATGATTCACTATTTAGTGGGTAGTTTTGCTTCTTTGTTTTAGGTTGTTAGTTTAAAATAGGCATTTTTCTTAACATTTAATTCATATTTCGTGAAGATCCTGCCAAGTCAATCAAATTTTTTGCAAAGATGCTTTTAGAAAAATAACTTTATCAACTTTTATAATACTAAAATATAGGGAATTTTTGGAATATGTTGAAATATATTGTGGAGAGTTCTATCTGAATGAACAAGTTGCTTTTGTGCCCAACGTTTGATTAATTATTACTCTAATAATTAAAAATAAAGTAAAATCATTTTTGGCTGCCTAAAAATAAAACAATTGGTGTAATTTTTTGTCTAAGAAATTATTTATAAGTGTATTTCGGAGCCATGCATTAGCGTGAACTGAAAAGATGAAAAACATTAATCATTTGGTACTTAAATATTTCAATCCCTCTTCCAGTCTTAAATATTCTTGTCATTTTCATTTCAAATACAAAAAGTTTGGTACTGTTTCTGTCAAAACTAATTTTTTCAATTTATAGTAACTGATAGTTTAAAACCCTACATTAATGGAAATTGGTCTCACTAATAGCAGATCAAAGTAATTTTCCATAAGATTTATTCAAAGTTTAAAATACTTACTATGTTGGAAAAGTTAAGGTCTTGTGTATTTAGAATTATTAGTGGAGAATATTCTAATAAAACCTCATTTTCAGGAAATTGCACTTTATTGATAATGGAAATGTGTGAACCTGATGGTTATTTTATGAATTTCAGAAAGTATTTACAATTGTTAGTTTCCTTGAAAACAATGAAAAATTGTTCATAATGCTGCAGCCACAGTGAAGTCTAGAGAAATTATTTTAAGCATCACATACCTAAATATTTCAGCATATAGTTATGCAACACATATTAAACTTATTGGTTGAGATGTATTAAAAACAAACTGTGAAACTTGAAAATAACTCTACAACTATTGACAAAATAAATAAACCACACTTAGAACAAAATTATTGAAAAGTACAAAAATAATTTTAATGGGTTATTTATATCTAATTTGAAGTTAGTCTTAGTAGAAGTTCTGTCTTTTTAATTAATAATTTTTTTCATTTATGTATTCATTCATTAAAATATATATTACATACGTGCTATTTTTTATGCCTTGAGAAAAAACTTCTCTTGGAGAATATTCTCCATTAAAAATTTGTATTGAGAAATTTATATTTACTTCCATTAGTTACACTGAGATTAGGAGCCACAGTAAGGTTTGATCATCATGAGAACTGTTTTCTTATAATTCATTTGGTGTATTGAAAGAAGCGAGTTGCAAAATTTTTGCATATTTTAAACAACTTAGTTCTACACATGGATTCAGTTAATATTTGGGAAATGTGAAGTTCAATGATCAAGTGTAAATAAAAAAATTTGTGACTAATTTCTATTGCACAATTTTCTGTAAAAATGAAATCAAAATGTAATGTCTCATAAAGGATGACTTTAGAATCTCAAAATGGTGTCAATTTCATCTAATGCAGAGAAAGAATACAAATTAGCTATTTCTACTCTTAAAAATTTAAATCCTTAGTTTAGAATGTAGTTAGAATACTCTACATCATCTAACAAAATACTTTTCTTTCTACTTTCAATATTTACTTAAAGAAAAGAAATCTACTTTTAAAATTTTGTTGACACACCCTCTAAATCAATTATTGACCTTTTCCAGTGATTATGACTGCATGCTAAACTGAAATAATTTCAATCTTTTTAACTTTAAGACAATAGTTTGAATATAGACTGTTAGACTAGCTTGACCAATTATAAAGAAATTTTTCTGACCTTTAATTGTAACAAGGTTTACATACTTATAAATTTACATATGTTGACCACAAATTAGTGTACAAATATTTATGACCTGAATTAATGAAGTTTTAAATTTTGCTATGCAGTGAAATGTATGTCTAAATGTTTAACCTTCTTACTGTGGATGGTACAGCAGTTGTATCTTAGAATTAAGACTAATTATTAATAGGGTGAAGGAAAAGGAGAAAGAAACCACTGAACCCAAAGTCTACTTTTTAATTTTAAAAAGGTCCTATAAAAGAAGGAATTAAATATGTAATTTCTATTTTCAAACAGCTACTGGTGTTAAATTAAAAATGTGAATTTTTACTAGCAAAAGCATTTAATTTAATGTTAGCTAGTTTTCAGTTTATCTTAAGAAGCTGAGTCCAGAATAACAAATCAATAAAAATGTTGATTTTCAAACATTGTAGTTTGAACAATATTATGTACTCCAAAGTAGATGGTAATTATGATAAATTGTAGTTATCACATAAGCATTTTGGTCTAAGAGATTGAAAACAACATCAATCATTATAGTAATGTGATTTATGCTATAGTCGTGTTTTGTACATGAGGCAAATTAAATGTCACAAGTATTCTATCCAAATAGTTAAAGTTAGTGTTTACAATGATTCAGGTTCTTCATATCTTGATAATTTCATTTTGGTCATTCCCGATAGTAACATTCTTCAACCTATACATTCCACATACAGCTGCTATACACACAAAAAATGTCCTTCAACTTTCTGTTCCAATAGTTTTGCCATTGAACTGATTTGTTTATTTAACTGCGTTTCTGGATCGTATTAAATCATCGTTTCCTGCTGGTGTCAAAACATGGGACACCAGAATGAAAATAGTTTTTTTGTTCCTGTTGCTTACAAATCTCGTTTTGAAGGCCCCTTCATGGTTGGACATAAGCGTGACATAGGTCATGTTCGGGCCGCCGTATCCTATAGGAACGCCAGACATCATAAATAGCTACTATGACATAAAAACTATTATTTTGAGTCGGTTATAAACCTCATTCCCTACATGAAGATTGTTGATATCGGTTTTCAAGGCCCCGAAAGATTTTGTACTGCTGTGTACTGTTTACAAGGTAAAAAAGTTATAAGTGTTGTATTCTATCCAGAGCCGTGGTCGACCGGTTAGTAGAGTTACGGACTTGCAACCGGAGGATTGCGAATTCGAATCCAACAAAAGACCGTCGCGTACAAAGAGGGTTGGTGCACGTTAAATCTGTCGGGGCCTTAACTCTCGTACTAATGCAATTGCTCGATCGCCGGCATCTAGAGTGGTTGCCTTCAAAGGGAGAATCAAATGCTGTCTTGTCTCAGCAAAGATAAACTTTGATGGGACTTTGCATACCTGGAAATCAATCTTTACCTAATGATGAAATTAGCAGCGTAACCCGGGATCAGGAAGCCCGCCCTGCACTACACCCTCAATAATAAAATATACACAACAGAATGAAATATTTTTTTCTCAGTGTAAACAAATAAACCATAAGATATTAGAATGTTTCACTTCTGCAGTCCAAAACAACGTGTTGTCCCCAATTCCTTCCCATTGGGTTTAATCCCGGACCGTCGCCGCCGACTAACCGGTCTGGTGTTTAAGGTATTAGCCTCTAGATCGGAAGGTTCCTGGTTCGAATCCTGGTCAGTACAGGGATGTTTGTAAGCGTATGGTGTAGAGACGGCTTGTGCACTGTAACACTAATTCCAAGGGTTTCATTTCTGTATTTCAAACGCGCGTGCATAGGCGAAAAGACATCAAAATATAACCTCACTCGTTAAATTCACCCTTTAACAAACTCTATCTTCTAGAGAGCATCTCCGGCTCCATCGGGGGAGTTTCTATTGCCGATGCTAGAATTCTAACGGCCAAAGAATCCAGCGCATCTGTTTTTTCGGGGAAAAGTCTCTACCAGGAAAGAGCGTCACCCATCTAAGCTAATTTAAACTGTAAGATAAATCATAACTCAGCCATTTTTTTTCGTAGAGGCTTTTGACCACTATCGAAATACTCGTCAAGACCAGACAATAATTTTGATCGGGATTTCAGGTGTGTACGACCTACTAAAATTTAAATATTCTGATTCATTCCGGTTTCATTCAATTTATCATTTTTAGTCCGAAGAGGAACGCAAATAAGGGGGGTTGTTTATTGGTGAATTCCTGGTGGCCCGTCAACCGAGAGGGACCAATATTTCTGAGGAGCGCGGACCCTCATGGCAATGCAATTGACGAAATTTTTTTAATTTTGTCACAGGCAACGGACCTTATTGCAAAGGAGAATATTGCAATTCTCGTTGGAAACTTTGAAACGCATCGCTGACGATCGTTCTTCGGTTTTTCTCCCAGGACGGGGGTGTTTATCCCCGGACCCCCCGTCTGGAGGCGTCAATAAGTTTTTTTCGATGAGGACATTCACTCAGCATCCCGACCTGCCTAGAAACCTTTCTCGCTTCTCCTTTTGGAAAGGATGAGGGATGACATATCGTTTGATCGTGTGAATTCTTTCGGGGAGATGCATTCTTCCGTAACTGAATGATCTCGACTCTCATCTTGTAAAGATACACGCGCATCTAATAAATCTAGTTAGTTAGCATTTTATTATTTGCAGTTGTCAAGATGGCAACATTGTTGTAGTTTCAACAAAATGAAATGGTTTTATTAAAAAGAATTCTTGGAATATATAAAACTTTCTTGTTGTTATTAGGAGAAAGGAGAACGTGTAGTTCTTGCGAATCTCAATACATCTATACTCCTGTTTCTGCTGATTGTGATTTTTTAGAGCGATATTTCAGTATTAAAGTGAAAGCCACCATGTCGTGTTTTGACTAGCCATTGAAATTCTTTATTTTTGAGCCCAATTATCGACAACGATTCCTTTTATTTTTAGCAACGGATTATCCTAGAAAAACATCATAGAACTGATGTAATGAGAATGTGACGTCAAAGAATTCTATCGACGTCGTACCAAATACATGAGAGTATAAACTTAATTATGCCATAGACTTCGCACGAGATGTTGAGATGAGCACGTGAGCGTCTACCAACTTTCCGAGAAGTAAAATAAAATCATTTAATTGGAAAACCTGTGTGAAGTTTTTCATTTTTCCTAACAACATGATGGATCCATCCAACACTCCAATCGAATTAGAAATCGTTTACATATGTATCCTGAGTGATATACTCCCTCCTAGACATTTCGAAAAGAGACATATTTTCGTTGGCCTCGAATCGACCTCAGACTGTCACCAATAACCCGTGTGTTTTACAGTGTATTGTTATATAAATACCTACCTATTACTTGCAGAGGACCCTTCAGTTTTGAACAAAGTAAAAAAAATTATTATTTTTTGTCTGAAAATTCAAAGTTTTCTACGGTTTTTATTAATATGATATTTTTGATTTCGTCCTTTCCTTTTTTTAATTTGTTTAACATTTCATTTATTTTCGTAATGTATTTTTTTTTTATCAAAACGTGTGGGTTTTGAAGTGAAGATTTGACTGAAGAGGAATTCCATTCATTGTGAACATAAACACAACGCATGCAAATCGCAAATTTTAAGACCGCGAAATATAGAACCTTATGATTATACTATATGATTTTTGTGAAATTACCATGGACCTTGTACAGTATTTTTAAGAACAATTGTTTGAACAAAAAATTATAAAAATGAGCAGAAAGGAAAGCAATCAAAGCTATTATCAGTCGACTTATGATATTTACATTGGAAATGTTCCCAAGAATATAAATGAGGTACTGTACCACGTGGTTCCGAAATTTAACCAATTTTTTTATTCTATGTTATAAATATGAACAAAATGTAAAAAATTAAAAAACTTTCATTTTGTTTCTCATCGTGTTCCGTTATCAAAGTATCTTGAAAATAGATACCGGTTACCCAATTAATAGATTTTCGATTTGTTTTAATTGAAAAAATAAATGGATATTGTTTGTGAATAGCACACGTGTTTTTGTTGAATATAGATCGCGAAGAGCATACTTAATACTGTTTTCTTATCTTGTAAGAGAAGTGTAAAAAAGATACTCCATCCAGATTCCTTCAAAATGACGGGAACAGCCTATTCTCGCTTTTCCCAAACACCTGTTCTCCACTATAAACAGAAACATTGCATTTTTCTCCTTCGATTTTGATATTTTGGGTTCAAAGTAAAATTTTGCAAATTAAGTAATTTTTCTTTTCCCCAAATTTCCTTTCCTATAACTTGTACATGTGTCATTTGTTAAATTATGCTCGTCCAAAACAAGCTGATCAGCCTACAGTTCTTGACTCAATCTATTTCCTATTCTTGATTTATGTACCCATTATCTGTTATTAAAATACTCCTTGCTTGGAGACACACAGCTACTCTAACCACAGGGCTAAATGGGCTATAGCCTTGGGGCAGCAATTTTGCTTGCACTAAATTCTGTTTGACGGCTGGGAGACCAGTGTATGATTGACTTTTTCTAGTTCTGAAACTTTTTAACTTCACCGGTCACCCCCTCCCATTTTCTTATGAAGAATGGCGCATTATTGTTAGTACGACTGTGGAGACTACTTTGTGTTCTCAAACTTTTCCAACACCGTTCTCAAAAACAGTGTTATTTAGTGAGATTCTTGATACATCATCACTGTTAGAAAAGAAACGGATGGATGATACAGTTGCATTATGTTATTTTTTTATTGTCTGTACCAGCAGAACCTGCATGGCGTTACCCGTGACAAAGTTATGCTTTTAAGAATCCTCAGATTTCAACAATACCAAATTCAATCAGTAATAAACAAAAAATTGCATAAATGATAAAAATAAATATCACTATACTTTCAAAAAGTCTTAAAGCTAAAGAAAAAGGTCAGGAAACAATGAAATTGCAGATATGATACAAATTCAAAAGTAAGTCATGCTTTTAAAAAGTCCACCTTACTGATTCTGACAAACAATATAAATCAAAAACAAATTAAACATTACTAAACAAAATTGCAGCAGACAGTGGAAACTTGGTGCATGTCCAAATGAAGAACCACTCAAGGGGAATAAAGCTAATAAATTAATTTTTAACTATTCTATTTTAAAATTCAGGTTTCAAAATGCTTTCAGTCACCTTTAGGATTACTTGTGTGCCAAATTTTATGACTTAGTGCCAGGGTGTTAAGATTTAAATCACTTGAAAAATCATGATTAAAAAAAAAAATCATTTATTTAAATCTCAACCAATCTTACATTTTTATAACTAAGTAAATACACCCTAAGAAAATCGCAGAACTCGTTAAATGCTTTAAACTTTCTGTTCTAGTGGTGTTTTCAGCACGGCTACAATCAGTACTGATCAGTTTTTGAAAAAATGTTTGGCACTGGACACTTGCAAATAATCTGAGGTGTCTATGAACTAAGTAATCTGTTGAGTTTTATTTTGCCAAACAGTGAAGTAAAAAACAAGTTGACATGTATTTGAAAGTTTGATAATGTTCATGCATAATTGTATAATATGTTACGAACAATAAAGCATTCATTCAATTGTGGGAAGCATGGGACAATGTTGTATATATTAATGTTATACTTAAAAGTCTAGCTATTTATACTGTCCATGACCAGTAGGCCTACTTCTAAATGTTTTTTTTTTTTATATCCAATGGTGGCCATTGTTGATTTGTAATCATTTTGCCACTACAAAGCCAGAAGTGATGGCCACTTGTGAAGGAGCACCCAATGGGCGACCATCATTACCCCTAACAAAGAACAGTACAATTTACATCCATGCCCTGACCCCTAATGCGAACCAGGAACCATCCGATCCAGAGGCCAACACCTTAACCACTATACCAGTTTGACTTCTAAATGTACCTAAAGACAGCCAAAGGAAAACCCCACTAGTAGGCCTGAATTACTTGTTATCCCTTTAATTAACTGTGGCCTATGGCTTAGCTATAGTGATTTTCAACTACTTTTTTAAAATTGAGATATAAAAATAAAAACTAAATAACACAATTATTTTGATAATTTATTAAATAAAAAATACAACTGAGCTTTTTTTCTATTTGAAAGGATGAAAGTTTAAACACTATGGACATCTTTCATTTTGCAAAATGCACCCTGAAACAGTCACCTGTCACTTTAAGAGTAGTGACCCACAACAAATATTTATCTAATCAGACTACAATTTAGGTCTGTCACTTACACTTACTGTGATAAATTTGTTAACATGATGATAGAATTTACTCAAGAAAAACTATGTAGAATGTCGACTTGTGTTTTAAAGTTAAGCAAATGTTTTACCTTTTGCTTTTATTTTGAAAAAACATTTTTTTAATGTATTACCATGTGATAAAGTGAATTTTGGTAAAATAAATATTGATTTACACAAATTCTGATTGTTTACTTAAAATAAATATTGGTTTCCATGTCATGTCAAAAACTCAAATTTTATTTAACAAAAACAGTGTATAGGACCTAAAGAAATTTAAATTTGAAAAAAATCTGATTTAAATAAAAAAAAATCAGATTTAAATAAAAAAATATGATTACTTGATTTAAAAAAAAAAATATTATTTTTTTACACCTTGCTTAGTGTTATAGATTTGTCGGGACACTCACAAACACTTCCTTTTATAATAAAGTTGTCTTGTTACATCATTATTATTCGAGAAACAAAATCTAGTTTTTATCAAATGTACAAATGGCGTTCCATAAAACAGAGTAAAATCATAAAAAATCAAGAAATATTTTTTCAGAAAAAAATACATCATTCTTTTTCAAAATACATTCCCTCAAATGATATGCTACAGTCCCATCGTTCAACCCACTTTTCAAAACAAGTAGAGAATCCTTTTTCTGGAAACTGCTTCAAAGAACCCTGCACTGCTGAAATAACTTCAGAATCTGTATTAAATTTTCTACCACGGAGCTTCTCCTTCAATGTCGGGAACGGCCAGAAATCAAATGGTGCGAGATCTGGACTGTAAGGGGGATGTGGCATGATTTTAATATTGCATTTACTAAGATATTGGTGAACAGAAGTAGCGACATGCGGGTGAGCATTATCGTGATGTAATGTCCGATTCCCTACCAGTTATTGTCGCTTTCTCAATATTTGTTGTCGCAAAATTTTCAAAACTGAAATATACCATTCACAGTAGTTTTTGGAGCCACAGCATGCTGATAGATTACACCTTTATGATCAAAGAAAATAATCATTGTGTGTTTCCATACACTTGTTGCCGACTTGGTAACAGGATCAAAATGATGCATCCAAGTTTCATCACCTGTTATTACAGTCTTTAGGAAATTCAGATAATTTTGAAGCATCTGTTTCCATTCACAAAATTGGTGAATTCTTCTTTGCATTTGTTCTTTAGTAAGGTGATGAGGGATCCATCTGGAACAAACATGGCAAAGCTCTAAATTGTTGCATAGAATGCGAAATATCAGCGTTTTCAAAATGTTAGTTGATTCCACTATCTCCTTGCATGTCATTTGCCAATTGCCCACATTATCTTAACATTTCGATCATTAACACTTTCTGTGCGGCCAGGCTTAGAAGCCAGTTCTGCAGACAAACATACTTTTTTAAAATCGCCATGTCATCTAAAAATCGTAGACTCGCCAAAACATTTGTCTTTGTAAGCTTCTTTCATTAACTTATTTGTTTCTGGATCTATTTTGCCCAAACGATAGCAAAATTTTATGGCAGAATGCATTTCGTCTTTTAACTTTGAATCACTCACATCCATTTCTGTAGGGCAAATAAAAACAGTTTTTTAAAACAAACACGAAATTAGGAAAATAAAATCATCTGAATATGTATTTGCGCATTATTTGTTTCATCTCTCAAAACACAATTATATATGATTTTTTTTTCCCATATAGAAATTATTTCTGGGTCAGGCAAAGATGAGATTTTATTTGTTTCAGCTATAACTCTTGTTTATTAAATCTAGGTTGATCTTCGGAATTTATTCATAAGATATGGAGAAATAAAACAAGTTCTATGCCGTTGGAAAGAAGATTATTTTGGTTATAGGTGTGTATTTCTCACAAAACTTGAAAATTTCAAATTGGAACTATCTTGTATTACTATCATTATTAACTAGTATATGAACTGAAAAAATTAGATTATTTGGTACATTACTTCAAAGTATTTAAAAACATAAATTTTAGTAAATAAAAAATTGTTTTCTTCAATGGTACTGTTTATACTTTTCCAAAGACACCATTTGATAAAAATAAATTAAAAAATACATTGGACTATAATTTGATGTTTTTGCATTTAATGTGGAGCCTGCTTTGAATTATTGCTTCCTAAAAACTGAAATTTGACCATATTTTTTTAATCTATTGTCATTTTTGCACTGTAAGATGACCATTGTTAACAAAAACGTATGTTATATTAGAATAGCTTTTAATAAAAAATGAATAATTGCCCTCTGAATTTTTGTCAGATTCAAGGACATATAAGAGTTAATACTTCATAAAGTTTCAGAAAAAAAAAAATGAGTGGTCATTTTTTCTAGTTAATTTATTAAAAGTTATTTTTTCACCTACATGTTTAAAAATCCATTAAAATGTAAAATCACCATTGGTTTTGTCACTTATATATACTTGTTTCTCAAGTTAGGATCAATTATAAACAGTGTGTCAAATCCAAGATGTCCACCATTTTGTAAAATTGACCAATTTTTAAATTCCCATATCTCAGCAAATACCAGACAAAATAGTTAAATAATTGAGATCTATGGGTTTTACTGCCATGTCTATCTGGTAAAAATTTGAAAAGAAGCTTTGACTAGTGCAGCATATGCCAGGTGTCCTTGTATGGAATGACCGGGAATGAAAATTTTAACTTTTCTTTTTTGCCCTAATCTTTATATAGCAGGGTTGTCTTTGCTGCCACAACTCGCTGGAAAAAATTTGCCAAAAGTGTTGCCATGAAAAAGTCTATATTAAAGCTGTACCTTCATTCTTATATTTTATTGATAAATTGGCTGTTAGGTTTTTCATATGCTTTGAAATATTAACAGAAAATTCAGAAATTTGCTAAGTAATCTTAACATAAATAAAATATTGCAGCATTTATGGAAAAATAATCGTTGAATGATCAATTTTTCATTAATGAGAGAAATAAGTGTTTTTCTATAGAAAGATAAAACACGAGAGAATTAAGAGCAAATTATCTTCTTATCAAATTTATTTATTGTTCCATTGTAAATCTAAATGTGTTTATTTTCTTTCACTTACAATTTAAAATTTAATTAATTGTTTCATGGTTTTTAGTATTGTTAAATTTGCACATAAAAATGATGCTGAAAGAGTTCTTCGAGAATCCAATGAAGTTACTTTGAATGGTCACACCATGCCTGTCAAAGCAGCACGAAGATCTGACCATGGGTAAGAAGTTTGATTTTATATACAGTCACGTTTCACTTAATTGAGAATTAATATGCAGACATGCATGCTTAATTTTCTTCACATAATTACTAATGTAATTGAACTTAATTTAAGCATAAAAACTATAAGTCTTTAAAAGAATTTTAACAACTACTTTTCATTTTTTGTGATTTAATGATTTAAAATTTTCTCCTACTCTTCTCTGATATTATAAAAGGAAGTGTTTGTCTGTTTATTTGTTTTTTTTCGCGGCCACAAAATCCTGACGATTCTATGGCACTTTCAGCAATGAGATTTAAAACTCAGGTAGTCTGAATTTTTTGCAATTTTTAGGTCGTGGTGAATTTTAAAATTCAATCTAGAAGATTTTAAATGAATTTAATAGTTTTATTCTCCATCGGTTTTTCTATGCGTTTCTTCTGGAGAAAAGAAGGAACACCCGAATCTGGAACTTTTCTACCCACGTGACCTTGCTGTCAGTCTTTGGAAGCATGCCAAGTTTTTTCATTGTGTGGAACTTGGAAAAAATGATTTTCCTGCAAGACGATAAATCTTTTAACTGGACTCACTTAGTTATTTTTCTACTCCTAGACCGTTAAAGATAGAGTAAAAATTTAAACAGATTTGAAATCTGCGGAAAATTTCACTTTAGATTGATACCTAAAAATATGATTTTCTTTGAATAAATAATTTTTAAATTGAATATATCTTTTATATTTTCACAAGCGATTGTGACGTCACGTGAAACAGATTGCATCTTCTGCCCTTTGCGTTAAAAAAAAAAAGAAATATTACATTTCCTATTCGATTCCATTTCAGGAAATGAGAGCAAAAAATAAAAAACATTTTGACTGATTGTTAATTCTTTTTTGTAAAATCGGAATTGCTAAAGATAGATTAAAAATTTCAACGAATTTGCAAACTGCAGAAAATTTTACACGAGATTAATAACACACCATGGGCAATGCCGGGCTAGCCATGCAGTGGCTAGTTTTACATTAACTCCCAACCTTTAAAAAAATTAAATAAAGAGTATAAAATTATAGAAAAGTTTATTCCATTCCCAATCATCTTGCATAAATTAACTAAGATGTATTTGCATTTCTTGTAACTTCTAAATTTAAGACCTTTTTCAGTAATTCCTGCTACATTGTTTCTTTAAACTTTCTTGCTTTGTTTCCAAAGCAGCACTTTACAGTAACTTGTGAAATTATTGTTTCTAAACAGCCACTGTTTCAGAACATTTATGTTATTCCTGATCAATGAGTATCAATTCTCCTCCTATGCTTATACAAATAGAAATAAATGTAAAAGTGTTTAGCTTTCATTTGCATATTTCAGATTGTGTATGTTTTAAAATATATTAGATAATATGGTAAAGTTCTTACAGCATATCACTATTGTATTTCTATTTTCTTTAACTTTTTGTGGCTGCAAAAAATAACATGCAAATGCATGCCGGTCTTTGATGTCAATGTGTTGTATCTATTGCTAAAAAATGAATGAATTTGGTGCTTGTTCTGGGGCAATCTTTATACCATGTTAAAGCTTCAAATAATTTCAGTTATACGTTTAAATTTGTTCCTTCCTTTAGAACAAAATACATTTTAACAAAATACATTTTAATTGTGTTTTTCGCAAAATATGTTGCAAAGAGTTCCATATTTTACCAATTGTCTGCTATTTCCAGTAATTGTACTTTTTTTTGTAATTTCATATTTTACAGTCACAATGGCAACATTCCAATTGAAAATAAACTTAATTCCTATCCAGAAATGAACAAGAATCAAATGTATAATGGACTACATTTTTCTAATACAGGTATTAGCAATTATTACTTATAATTTAAGTCTTGAACATTATTTTTTTTTCAGGGTTAATATGGCTGTATGTAGAGTTCAAAATTGGTGGTGGTTGTTTGCATCGCAAAATTTAATTTGGCACCCTAGTTGTTTTATTTATGGATTTTCTTGAGCTAAATTATTTGCAATTGAAGATGATTTTTTTATTTGCTTTGAAATGATTCGTCCTGAATTATAAAATTTGTGCTGCCAAACCATGAAATGAATATTTATTTCAATAATACAAAATGTATTGATTTGACTTGAAGAAATGGGTATTTCAAAATTTGCAACCAAATCCAGTAATTTGGCAACTGAGGAAATGGGTGTTTTTTGATATTTGTGTAGATTACAATAAAAGTAAGCCTTTTTTTGTGAAATGGATTCATAATCAGAAATATCTGCATTTTAAAATCTAAAATCATAACATGTCATAAAAATAACTTTTGTTCTTTTTCAACTATTTTCTATTCATTTGTCATTTTAACCCCATTTCCAGTCATTTGAGTCATATATTGACTGAAATGGAGAACGATTGGGGTAAATGATTAAACTCTGTTTTTAACTTACTGCTATAATTAGCTTCTAGTGAAAGAAAGAGTTAACATAAAAATAGTTTGTCTTGTCTTTGAATATCTTATGTGACTTGTTAAGATACATTAATTGTGTTACAATTACCTGACTAATATTAAGATTGTATAAATTAGATATGAACTTTAGTAAAATATTTATGGTACTCAATATAAAGACGATAATAACGTGTTTTAACAGTTAGAGTGGGGATTTTGCTAATAAAAAAATTATAATTTCAAAGTTTGAAAAAAATGGCAAAATGCCTTGGGAAGGAGAAAAATTTAATGTAATATGCAGATGTTCTTTTGTATAGGAAGAAATAAGCTTACTCCATGAGAAATTTAAAAGTTTCACCCATATTTCATTAAGTCATTACATTAGAAATGAACTGATGTTGAAAAAAAATTAAACCTGCATACTGAAAAATAACTAATTTCCTTGGGACTAAATAATTTTCAATTCGTATTAATCAATATTCCTGTCTGTGTTTTTTTTTTTTTTGCAAAATAAAGTTACTTAATTTTTGAATTAGGTAAAAAAATTCATAGTTACTTTTTCCAATTGACGTTACTTTTGAAAAAAATTACCTTAATTTATTTTTAGAACTAGAAACATAATAAATATTTATCCTTTGCTACTGGCATAAATTTGTAAAGAACTGTTTTTGCAAAGCTGGATCTTCAGTGGTTTTTCCCGCCTTCAGCTAATTTTCCGAAAAAAGAACTGATTTTAATATAGCCCACTTACTTGCCTTTGGGTATTTGTCAAAAATCTATATCTGTTTTGTTTTCCGAACTGTACCACACATGAGATAGAAATTTGTGGCAAATAAAATAGAAAACCTGTTTTGAGATGGTTTAAAATATAAAAATTGGATATAAAGTTACTTAAATCATTGATATTCTTTTAAATAAATAAGTTAGAGTGTAATGGCAAGAATTCTTTCTTAATTGGAAGTGCACTACTCTCCGTGAAATTGACCTTACTTTACACTGAATTTTACCTACTTCAGTTATTTTGATGAAAATCATGTCAGTGTGTGCTTTTCTTCTTTCCAAAGGTAAATGAAGGGGACAAAATTGTTATCAGGTTCTGATGAAGTGTTTCAATAGTGCATCCTACAGATATTCAATTGTGTGCTGTGACAATGCTGCATTTTCATAGATTACATCTATTTCTAGATTATGTTCCATTGTGTTTTGAAAGTCTATAGTGCTTAACTGCCGTTTTTCACTGCTTTCCATATTGTCGGCTAATATGCGAGACCTCATAAGTGCAAAGTAACCAATTTTGCGGGAGGAGCAAAAAACTGTATAAAATGGAATACTAGTATCATTAAAGTACATTTTCCCATCTTAATGATTTGTTGAATACGAGAACTCACTTCAATGAAAATGTCAGGTCTACTTTTGGTCAAACTAAACAGGGCCTGCCTCAGGGATCGGTCTTGAGCCCTTGCCTTTTCAATGTCATCATCAATGATATTATCGATGAACTCTCTATTGCTCGGGGTGTTCAGTGTCTTCTCTATGCAGACGACCTAGTTATTTGGATAACTGGCTCTGATGTTAAAAAACTCGAATACCTTCTCAATACAGCTTTAACTAAATTAGCCGATTGGGCCGATTGTAATGAAATGGTGGTGAACCCAGACAAGACAACCTTCCAGCTCTTCACTCTGAGTACTAAAAATCATTCTCCTGCTCTCTACTACAATCTTTACCGCTTACGTCAAATCCCACTTATTTAGGGGTAGTTTTGGATCCTAAACTCAGCTGGAAACATATTTTAAAAACAAGAGACAGAGTGCATAAGCGGATGAATTTAATGAAGAGAATTGCAGGAATTCGTTGGGGTTCAACTCAAGAGGTCCTTGCTAACATCTATAAATCTTATGTCAAGCCCATCATTGACTATGGTTCCGAAATTTTTGTTACAGCTTGTGCCAACGCTCTTGCTAAGCTTGTTGTACAAAATTGTGCTCTGCATTTAATCACTGGTGGAGCAAAATCTACTCCAATTCAATCTTTGGAACTTCAGAGTGGCATAGAATAACTGTCTGATCGTCGACACAGTGCTGCCCTTGTTCTCAGCGAGAAATTGCTTAGAAATGGTAACAGCTACTGGTGGGGGTATAATCCCGCAATAAGCAGACTAAAAACGCAAATAACTTTTTTAAACTGCGTAAAAGAAATCAGCAACAGAATTGACATGCCTGACATCTGTAGACAGCCTTGTTTGGTTGCCCTTGAGGTGGACTGCACAAACATTGCCATGGCAGACTTCCAGTTGGTTCTTCCTTGCAACAAGACAAACTATACTGATGCTGAGTTGAGATCGTTCGCGATGGCTACCATCTACGAGAGATATCCTCTCCCTAACTGGCTCCATGTCTATACTGATGGCTCTGCCGACCCTGAATCTAATAGGGCGGGTTCTGGGGTCTTTTGCCAATACTTCCAGCTGAGTAAGGCGGTTGGAAATTACTGTGACAACTTTGATGGTGAGATTTACGCTGTTCTTATGGCTGTTGAGGCCCTTGCCACTAGAAGGGATAAGAAAATTGTTTTATTTATCAACTCAACCGCAGCAATTCAGGCTCTTACTGATAGAAACCACGCGTATTCAATGGCAGAGGCACATTGCAAAGAAACTATCAGTTGCCTCATTGAGGGTGGTGGTGAGATTGTTCTCCAGTGGATTCCTAGTCACTGGGATAAAGGGTAATGAGGAAGCTGACAGATTGGCTAAATCGACCCTCTCCCTGCCCCAACTTTCTCCACCTCTCCCTTTGTGGAACTGCAGGACTTACATAACATCTCAGTTCAAGAAACAAAGAAAACTGCAGTATCAGAGGGATGTACAGGGAAGGAGTTGGGATTGCCTATTGAGTAACAAGGGAAGAATCCCTACTGATCTACCAAGAGGGATGGGAGTGGCCTGTTTCCGCTTATTAAACGGACATGACTATCTCCAACAGCATCTACATAAGATTGGGGTGGCTATCTCCCCGATCTGTCCGCTTTGTTGCGATGGTTTTATGAACAGACAACACCTTGCGGAGTGCTCTAATTTACAGGACATTGACACCAGGGATATTTCTCCCCAAGGACTTTATTCGTTATATTGGACGGCAAGACAGCGTATGGCCGAAAGGCTTTGAGCTGGGAGTAAGATGAAAAAAACTCACTTCACCGATGCGCTTATTTTTTGAGAAACTCATGGTTCATGAAAAATAGACTCATTTGAGCAATTGGCGCTTACGAGGTATCATATATTTGCCGATGATATGATGCTTTAATGTAACATAATTCAGTATTCCAACATCAAAATACAACCAATACTATATTAGAACATAATTTTTTTCAATTGGGTTTCAATATTGTATTCCATGTGTTTTAATATTGCTGGTACAGAATCAAAGCTACTTGTTTATAATACCAAATGTTTTTGTTTATTCTTTCCAAGTTAAAATCCAAAAACTAATCTTTCCCCCCAGAATGTATTTAAAAATATAGCTTAGAATCTACAATATCATTGTGTGTGTGTGTGGTATGAACAGGTATGTTTTCCATGTAATACCAATGAATGTTAAAAAGCAGTTTATTCTTTATGCTTTCTAAATATTAATGTGTAATGAATTTCCTAAAATGCTTGTTGTAAAACGGATTTGAATTTTCTGCACGTTTTTTTTACCATTTATAATTACAGATTGTGTAGTACATTTTTGGCATGTTTTTTGTGCTACATTTTAAGGATCTTCAACTGACATTCTTTGTTTATTTTTATAATGTATTTTTTAGATTATGGATACTTTCAGCAACCCAAATATGCAGAGGAGCCACCAGTAAGCATTTACTTAACCTTATAATATTTAAAACATGCTAGTTTTACTTGAAATACTTTACTTTGCATTTTTAATTTCAGATTTACATTTAGATTTATTTATTTTAATTACATTTGGATTCACTTACATTAGATTTCAGATTTATTTTGCATTTTTCTCTTCAGCACTTAAATGTCAAAGTAGAAATGCTAACTAATGTTTGCAATGATAACTTTTTAATAGGAATGCATTTGATCAATGTGTTTAATTTTGCTAAAAAATATATTTAAAATATAAAAATGCATTATTAAATCCAGCTTATCAGCTAATAATCAAAAACCAATTGTAAATTTTAGTAGTGATTAATAGTTTCCTGTTTAAATATTTGTTAAGCTTTTCATACATATACTTAAGAAGTTCTTGTCTAATTTTAAGATTGCAAAAGCAGCAAAGTGTTAACTGTCTTAAACCATAACTAAACTAGTAACTAGTTGGGTTGCCCAACTTATGTTGACAAGTAAGATACCAATATAGGAAACAATAGATAAAAGTATTATTTCAAAAGTAGTAATGTGTATATGCAGACTTAATTCCCAAATTTAGATTTACAAACTTGATTTTCTTTTACATAGTTTAAAGATTTTAAACTGATCTGCCTTTCTTTTACATACCGCTTTTCGAAAATTGCAACTTTTTCTTCCTTAAATTTGTAAAGGTAGTTTCATAGTAAATTTATACACCTGTTTATAAAAATTGCATGTATCAAAAAGATCTGGTGTATAGTTGAATAATTATGTTTTATGATTTAATTTGTGATACGAAAATTTGTATTAATTTTAAAATGTCTTTAACAGAAAATTATCTAAACTGTTTCCTTCATTTGTATATTCAAAGGTACAATCACAGCCAATGTTACTGGAAGTTCTGTGCACTGCTGTTGAAAATGCTGTTACATTTTATGGCTGCCCTGTTAGTAGATCCGAAGAATTATCTTTTGTTACTAATGCTGTTAATTCTTTGAATATGAATTTCAATCGATATGATAGGAGACCCATAGCAAAAAGAGTGAGTATTGTGATTTTAGTTTTGTATTCATTTTGTAATTTATAATTAAATTAATTATATTAATGAATTCAACCAATATCTTGCAAAAGAGGGTTTGGGTTAATCTTATGCAAAAGAATAGATTGCAAAAAAACATAACACAAGAAATTGAATTTTAGTACATACGTTATTCAGTCAAAAGCTCTAAATTTTATTTTGTTCATAGATGATTTTCCATGCAGTTTTGTATTTCAAATTCATTCTTAACATGTGTTCAGCTTCTGTTATTTTTAAAAATGTGATTGTGTATTACATATTCAAATTTTAAACTTGGAACTTTTTTAGGTGTATGCAGCTTTATATTCTGCAGATAATTCTTGGTATCGGTGTCAAGTTATCAGCAACACCCTTCCAAAGAAGCCTGGAATGGTAAAATAATGGAATATGTATTAAAATAGTTTATTTTTTTTGGGGGGGGGGAATTGGGCATGACATCAATTAATACTATTGTATATATATATAACTTCTCCTCTTGCATGTTTTAAGGTTTGTATGGGCTTCACAAACCCGAGGTATGCTAGAGGTCTATTCTTTTCCTATGGGCTTTACTGCATCAGGTAAACATGGGGATCAAATAATATCCAAGTGGTCTTTCTACTTTCTCCTCTCTGTCCTTTCTTTTCACAATTACTTGACATTGTCTGTCTTGTGTTTGGTGCAACTTCGCTAAATATGACCTTATGCCATAAAACCAACAAACCTATGCATATTTCACTTTTTACATGATTAGAAATAATTACAGTCGAGCCCACTTGTTGCGAGCTTGGATACAGAAAAATATCGGTTATTACAACCTTTTTCTGTCCCCTTGGAGCTGCAATTTTAAATAGTGTTAAAAAGATTGCATATAGCGAAGTATTGGAGCATGAATATTGGATACTGCGAAGTTTTGGGTTCTGGCAAGCAACCAAACCACCCCCTTTTTTTTCCAATTGTGGAACGACAAAAACGAGAGGTGAGACAGGCAATGGAGAAAAATTTCTTGAGAAATGTGGGAGAAGAGGTTGTGCTTGTTGGTTGTTTATTGGTTACTAGGGTCATGTGTAGGTACCTTGAGTTGTAAACCGAATATATGACAGTTGTAATTTTGTCTTCTTATGTTACAAGGCAGAGTACATAGGAAGCAGATAGGTTCTTAGAGAAGGTTTAGTAAGTGTTTTTATCAAAATGTGTTTTATCGAAACTGCAGACTTTAGATATGGGGATAATAAAGTGTGTGAAAGTGTATTACATATCTCAGATTATTTGACGTGTTCTTTTGGGTCTAGAAACTAATCTGCATTTTGTTGTGGAGATTAAAATTGCTTGTCAATTTTCTGATGATGCCTGGCATTTGGCTCAATCGAAAACCATCCAAAACTGCTGGGAAAATGTAGAACTTTTAGGGGGACTTGGGGACTCGGATTTCATTTCTGAGCCTGATCCTGAAGAAAGTTCCCTGTGGAAAAATTTACAGGAAAAAAGAATTTTGAATTTGGTGCTGTTACTTTTGTTAATTATGTTGCTTGCGATTGCAACATAGGAATTGAAGCACAACAAACAGACGATGACATCATTGTAGCAGTATTACAAAATACTTCTGATGAATCTGAAGAGGAAGACATTAAAATTGAAGTAAATAGACATTTAGTGACATCAAAATCTGTAGTGGACAGTCTACAAAATTTGCATGCGTTCTTTGAATCGCATAAAATTGACGCCGTGATAATTTAAGTGCACTGGACAAATAATTATGCAACTGCATTATAAATTTAATTGTTAAAAAGAAAGTTTTAGACTTTTTCCCACTTATATGAAATAAAGTTTTAGTCTTTGTGTGAAAATTCTTTTGCTTTAGAACATGCGTGTAAGTCCATTTTTTATTATATAGGATAAAACGAATATCAGATGTAACGTATAATCTTCAGTGTTTCATGCGACTTTGCTATATTCGGGCTCGACTGTATATCTATAATTTAAATTTGTAAGAATGGATATTGCGACATATATATATTCTTGAAAAATGTTTTCTGTATTTTCATGAATTCTACTTATAAATGTTCTCACATGTAAGTTCAATTTGTTTAGTGTTTTGTCCGATATATTGACTTTGGAAATGAAGAAGAAATAAATTACCGAAATATTATTGAGTTGCCTGAAGCTTTACAGAAAGTACCACCTTTTGCTTCCAGATTTGTTTTGTCCAATTTAGTTTGTGAAACTAAACCATCTGTTAAGGTATGAACTATTATCTATTGTATTTTCTCTAATTAAAAGAAATATGTCAGTATCTTTCAAGTCCATTCATTCTTCAATTCTTCCTATACACTTTTTTTTATAGTATTTCTCTCTTCTGTATCAGCAAAACTTTCTTTTGGTGTATATATATTCACTTGATGTTATTGGATGAAGCTTGGCCAAATATGACCCTTCCCCATTAAACCTAACCAACCTATATACAGTCAACTCCTGATTATCCTTGGTCACTTTGTGACAAAATGTTAACAAAAATTTCAATCTCAAATAAAAAAAAATAGGTGTTTTAACAAAGACAATTAACTGATTATTTTTTTTTTGTGAATAAGTAAATAAACTTAACTACAGAAATATACTGTAAATAAAAATTGTTAAAAACATTTTCATGTTGATTTGTGTCCTTTTAATCCATTTTGTGGATTATCCGCGAAATTCGCTTATCCACGGTTGTCGCACCACTCAATTCCGTGGATAATCGAGTTTACTGTACATAAAAATATTCATTTAACTGGTATTTCTCAAACTAGATCAGATGTTTTGTGGCTAAAATTTAGGAAATAAAACTTTTTTGACAAAATCTTTGTTGATGTGTGATGTTGTGGTCTAGTTTACTATCCTTGCAAATTTTTGAAATTATCTGCAAATTTATTAGCTGTATGACTTATTGGACTCTCCCATTACTATAAATAATTGGGATTTAATTGTTCATGTCTGTTTATTAGTATTACAATCATAATCGTATGTAAGTTCAGCCACAAATCTTGGTATTGTAATTAGATGCATATTTTATTTAGATAAGTCAATTATTGGAAATTAGGTATAAAACAGAAATTTAGAATATTGCAGGCCATACACATGTTTTATTCCTCTCTGGCTCTGCAAACTAGTTTACCCTCCATGTTGCTGTGGATCCTAGCTACAGTGATCTTCTCATGTTTTAGCATTCTTGTTTGATAGAATTCTTTTAACCAACAGATGTGGCTATGTAGTCATTAAATTTGTTGAGTAAAAACAATAGTAGTATGGAAATGTATTTTCTTTGAATATAATGTCTGTACTTTTACTTAACAAAAGTGTGATAACAATTCTAATTACAAGTAGCTGCCAATTTTGCAGATTAGTGTTTTCTTCATCCATCCATTTTTCAGATTATGAATTGTACTTATAAGGTTTCATGAATTTTTTCATTATATTTTAGTATTCTTTACAAAATGTTTAGTCTAAGAATAGTTATTAGAAGATAACTTGGTTCTAATTCTTTAATTCTAAATTTTTCTAGAAAACTTATTTACATCAACTTGTAAATAAACGGATGTCTTTATGTGCCTTTTTATCTTCCAACTATGAATACCAAGTGATCAAATGTTCCTGCAATGGAAAGGATGTTATTTTAGAAACAATTAATAAAGGTTTTGCAAAACTGCAAAGGTGAAAATTTTAAATATATCCTGTATTTTTTGTGTTATTTTTTTATATAACAGGATTGTATATATATTAAGGTTGTCTTCATTTTGTAAAGTTAATTTTTTATGTTGGTTGTTTTAAATGTTCAAAAAAAAAAAAAACCTGATCTTTTCCCAATCATTTCATATTTCCATTCCACTATGGAATGAAAAGACTATTTCAAACAAAAGGGTATTGGAAATTAAATACAAGCTACAAAGGTAAGTGTCTTTTTCGGATAATATTGAAAATTTGGCACAAGATCTGAGGCATATCCAAAAGTTATCCAGATTCCAATAAAACTAATTTTGGCATAAAAACATATGAAACTGTAGGTCTTAAGTTGCCTTTAAATATTAAAATTTTGTTCGCATTTCATAAACTTTGGTTTTCTTTATTCCTAAAACGAACCATTTAGGAGGGTAAGAGTAATAAAAATGCCAACAAAAGTATTAAGCCTGATATTTGTAACTGTCATAATTCAGTCTTTTTTAATATTCTGTGTACCTCTTTGTATTCAATGAATAATTGAGTTTACCAAAAATTGTTGAATAAGATCAGCTGAAGTAAAGAAGAAAGTCGGTGACTAAAAATGACCATAGAGCAAGAATCCAATTCTAAATTACACCTTAAAGAATTTTACCTTAAGAATATTTTCATTTCTCAGTCCATTATCTGAATTTTTAAAATTTTCTCATTATGGTGCCTTTAAGGTGAGATTTACTATCAGGGAATAAAAACTGATTATGCATTTGTATTGTGTGATCAATGTATTTACAATGACCAAGTAGACCATTGAATATGCATTAAGTTTCTTTTCAAACTTAAAATTCATCTTGCAGTATTTGAAAAATTGAGACTTAAAGAGGCATCACAATATGTGTGGAGCCCAGATATTCAAGAAGCCACAATAACCTGTTAACCACCAATGAAAAAATCTGGGAGCTATTTTCAACATAAAAACTAACTTCCACATTGGGCTAAGAAGCCATTCTAAACAAAAAATATAACTCTACTCCACCATTGTTACATGTTTGGTGATGGTTCCAGCTGGACAAAACCGATTTGGCTATATTTTATTCAAAATGCCAACTACAGACAAATTTAAGCAATTTCACTTTTCCATGAGTTTTTTAGTTTTTCGTGAGTATATGTGAAGGCTTGTCTTAGAAAATTACTGCCAGAAAAATTTTTTATGAAAATCTAGCAGCCACTGATTTGGATGTTTTCTATCCTAGTTGCCATGGCTAAGATTCAAAATTTGACGTCACTTGAAAAATTTTAAATATAGAAAAAAAAAAACGGATACTATTTCTGTGGAAAGCTAACAGCCCTATTCACAAGTCAGAGTTTAAACTGCGGCTCAATGATAATCCCCAGGTTATCGAAAACATCGTATCGCATAGCCTGATCCTAGGTATAAACCGCCATTTCAGTATTACGTTTTGATCCTCAGGAATCTGCGAAATAACTTTGGGTTGAGTATTACGCAAACGCAGTACTATCTTTTTGCGAAAGAAGTGAGATATACTGTAAACAAAACAAAATGGGCGAATCACTTCATTTTGTGCTAAATTACAGTATACTTGCAACGACGCGCATTCAACTGATCTTATATGAGTCGGAACAAGAACGTGATTGCTAGAGCTTGGATCGATATACAAAAATGTAACCTGAAATATGCATTACAAAATCCCAAAATATGCAAGATTACAAAAAATAAATAAATTAATAAAATAAAAATTAATTTTGCAAAAAGGGTAGTGAGGAATCCTCCTTTTTGTAAGAATGAAAGTGAAAGGAACCACACTTTCATTCTATTAATTCACAATTTTTTTATAGCACGAGTAGAGATAAATAAAAAATGTATATACACAAAGCAACAAATATACAAAATAACAAATATAGAAATATTACATAATTGAAAAATATAGATTTAAATGAAAGCGCTTCAAACGTTCTCAGGGACGTACCTAGGAGGGGGGCAAACATGAAACTGTTACAAATTAATCTATTTGTCTTTGAAATTAAGTCTTTACCATCTAAAAAAAAAGTTTAATTGAAAATTTTCAGAATTGTGGAATTAATGTGTGGTGGCGATAACACATGTTGCCGGGGAGGGTTTTGGTTTGCTAGGTAACGGTCAGCCCAACCAAACCTAATGCATTTAACTTCTGAAAATCTTCCTTCCAAATGCACTGAGTAATGTTTGAAAAAAAAAATTTGAATATTTATTGTTAAAATGTTTTAAAATGGAGAAGCATCATCCAAATATGCACAAAACTTTTAAAAAAAAAAACCTTAATATGCAAAAACGCAAAATAAATTTGGGGTTTTTTTGGTTGCAAATTGCTAAAAGACACTCAATACAGGTTTCTATTAATATTAGGGTCTTAAAAAAAGATATGCAAGATCCGAGCTTTAGTGATTACATTTTCTATAAAATAATAGATATGCCTATATGTGTTCTGGTTCGAACTATATTCTGGCTCGCCAGAGTAGAACCTAAAGAGAGAGCAAACGGTAGAATATGACCATGGCAGATGGAAATTCCTCCTAAATAAAATTTATTTTGTTGATTTATTACGAAAATGAAAGAAAATTGACAATGCAAGTTATTTCACTTTACATCAACACACACCCATACTGACAAGTACAAAGATAATCGGATTACGTTCATTTGTCAAGACATTGTGTATAATTTTTTCTTGCAAAATTAAGGTTTCCATAAAAATCCAAATTCAAATTAAATACCTTTGCATTTCTTTTTCCAAACCCAAATTAAAATGTTATATGTGTTCTATTAAAATCACAATTTTGAATCAATTATGCCACAAAGTACGCGCTTGATCAGTATGAATGCAGATTCGGGCGTTGTAACAAATGTAAACAAAATCACGTAATCGTGAGGAGACGACAGTAGCCATTCAAAGTGAGTGTATCATTTTAATCTGTGGATCACTAAACCCACCGTTTGAGAATATGTTTCTTGATGATCTGCGATTGAACTCTGACCCGCGGATTAACTGATCCTC
Organism: Metellina segmentata; assembly: GCA_947359465.1. NCBI lineage: Eukaryota > Metazoa > Arthropoda > Arachnida > Araneae > Tetragnathidae > Metellina > Metellina segmentata. Next base: position 59,670,525 of record OX375875.1, read on the forward strand.
GAGTTTACTCGAGACTTGTGAATATGACTAGGTGTTTTTCCTGAAAGATTTGCAAGATGCAATATCCTTCCTCCAATGATTGGCAAGTTTTGATACCAAATGAGTTAGCAGTTAATAAAATATAGTACCAATAGAAAGAAATGCTTATAAATTTTTGTCATATGTAGGAATCTTTTTAAATTTTCGATTGCAGTAGTATTTAATTTATATAATATATGATTAATATAAAAACTTTCTTTCAGAAACTCAAATCCCAAGATTGATGTGCAACATTCTGAATTACCTCATAAACCAAAAGCTTATGCTCATGGATCTGAAATTTTGTTACTTAAAAATAATGGTGCTGGTGTTAATCACAATTCCATTCCTAAAGCGCAAGAAAATCAGTCTTGTAACAATGTTACCTACAGCATAAAATCTAGGCCTAAAACTGAGGACTCCTGTCTGAAGAAAGAAATATCTAGCAATGGTGTTTCTGATGATACTAAAGCAGTAAAGGAATCAGATTTTCACCCAAAAATGATAATCAAAAGAGGTAGTGAGCTTAGTGAAATAGTGGGCCCTGTTAATTCTTCCAATAAAGCTAAGGAGGAACCAAAGTTGCTGCAATCTTATCCTACTGTGGTTAGTATTTCTTTTATGTGCTTTTAGTGAAAATATTTCAAAGCACTAATTTGAACGTTAGAACATTTCTCCTGTTATCTTTGGAAAGCAGTAGTTATGCTGCAAATAGCAGCTCTTATCTTTTTATTGAAAAAGTTTTTAGATGTGTTCAAGTAACTGATTTAATAAATTTAAATTGTTTTACTAATTAAATTTTCTGGTATCTCATTTTCAGGTTAAAAATAGGTATAACAAAAATTGCTCATGAAGTTAAAAATTTTCTTAAATATTTTTAAAGGCCAAAAATATTGTTTTCAGTTGGTCTCTCTGTAACTAAGCCTTGTTCAAAAAAAAATCTCACTAGAGCAACAAATCCAAGCCAACCTGCAGTAAACAGAATTAGTTTTGAGAATAATATCTCTATATTAAAAAAAGTTACGACCACAGGATTGAAAACTGGGTTTTTTGGCTCGATTCTTAGATGGTTTCCCAAGTAAGTAAGCAGCAGAAAATTACGAAATTAACATGGTTTGTTCTTCATCGTTGTTCTTTTCCCATGAGGCTATTAGTTCAGGGTTTATTAAGTGTCAAAATTGAAAATGTGAAATTTCTAACGCGATTGAGCAAAAGACGTAGAAGTCTTCAGTCAGGATTTGTTAAAGATTACCTCTAAACATAAATTTTTGCAGCTCGTCGAGTTTTTTTTAGAAATTTTAATTTTGTTCCTGATAAAAAATATTTTTTGAAATTCGGGAAGTATTGGAACATTTTTGTTAAAACTGTCATATCTATGTCCTATACTATTAGTTTTTTAATTTGAAAACATTGCAGTATACCTTAGAATGTACTCTTTTCTTATGGTACAATTATTTTTGAAATTTGAATAAATTCGATGCAATCAAAAAAGTTGGTCATATAAATTTTGTACTTTTAGATCGTGGAGCCGATAGCGTTAGTTTTCGTCACGGAAATTAAGGCTACATTTTCTGACTAATGGGTTTGCCAGATGCCTTTGAAACTTGCTGTGACGTCATGCTCGTTTTTTTTGCTCGATTCTCAGACAGTTTGCGGATTAAGTACAGACCAGAATATTACGAGATTAACATGGGTTTTTCAAAATTAAATTGAACAAGATGGAGATGGATTTTTTGCTGATGCTGCTATCAGTTTAGGTTTACATTAAGTGTTAAAGTAAAAAATGGCGTAATCACTTGCGACAGGAGAGTGTTGGTCTGCAAAGCAATCACAGGGGGTTGGCGATAGTTAGCGAGCAGGGGGTGGAGCCCTCGCTGTGATGTCATTGGCTAGAAAGTCATATCAGGATTATACTAATTATAAAGATAGTTTCGTCGTCGCAGGAGATTGACTTTGCAAAAGAAGTGTTGGTTTGCATAGCAAATCAAATAGTTATATCAAATTCGAAACCGATCAATGACGTACAAGGCCTCTTTTTGGTAAAATAAAAGATTACACATTTTTAAATTATGATTTGTTGAATGGATGATATAAAACAATATCAATATAGCAACTTAAAGGGAATAGTGTTTTTTGATTTATAAAATAGTTTTTGTATTTTTAGATAATTAAAAAAGTTATCAAAATCAGTAAAAAAATTATGCCTTAGCTGTAAAGAGACATTTTGAAATGGATAGTAACATTTTAAAACAGCTTATATATGTATTTAGAAATCAGCCCTGGTTCTTGATATTTATTCCTATTATAAAGGTTCTCCATGTATGGTATTATAAATAATATTTTTAATCATTTAAAGCTATGTTCTTTTTCACATCTGGGTATTGAAATCCAAGATTTCAAATCTCTTGATTTTTACAGATGGACAATGTTATATCAAATTTGAAACTGATCAATGACATTCGAGGCTTAGTTTCAAAATCTTCTGATGACAGCATCATAAGTTCTGCAGTAAATCTTTTTAAAGAAGAACTCAGTACTATGGACGGTGTAGAAAACTCTTTGAAATCTGTTGGAGATGCACTTGATGAATACTATGGTTACCTAGAAAAAATTAAAATTTGCACTGATAAAGTGAGTACATTAAAAAATTGTACAGAAATGCTAAAAATAACTTCATGTTTTTTTCTATAAAGTATTCATGGAAACTAAACAGGAAAAATAAGTTTAAATACATTTAATATTAGAAATATTTCAATGTACCTAAAAATAGATCGATTGAGCTGCTTCCTAGTCTTTGTCTTCCTAGATGATTTGTCGGACATAAAATTTAACATGTGTTTCAGAAGAAAAAAAAATATGCAATGTAATAAATCGTAACTTTACGAAGTAATTATAAAAATAAGTATAAACTGTTTAACCCCTTATTTTTTTTATTTCTTGTTTAGTTTTCACTTTTATTTTATAATTTGCTTGGAAACATAACAACAGGTGCTGTTTGTTTGGAGCTTTTCTAGATTTATTTGTGTTTTTTTGTTACAATGTCAATACTTCTGACAGATATAAGGAATAAGATGTTTAGAAGCTAAAATATGACATCCATTCCGAAAATTGAAATTAGGGAGTGAAAAATACTTTCATGAAACACATTGATTTTTCAACTTGAAAAGAAAATATTGTGAGCTGACATATCTACTGCAATTTCATTTAAATAGTAATAAACTGGAAAATTTGAAAAATTGTTGAATTTATTTTTCAGATAGCTGTAAAACCCTGTTATAAGGTAAAATATAAAAAAAATTTTAATTTGATTTTCTTTAAAAGTATAGAGTTTGGTTCCTTGAGTTACTTCAAAATGCATTTCATGGCATTTTGAACACTGATAGTGCTTCAGATTCTTAAAACAAAATACAACTTTGAAGATTTTACTATTATTTTTAATTTTTTGTATTTGTGATTGAGATTTATTAGTTCCCTATTTGTTTACTGTAGTAAAAGGTCTGTCCCAAAAGTAATGAGAAAAATTTTTCTGCGCAATTCTGGCACATCGCCAAGGAAATCCTGGGGACTCAGGAATTTGGATTGGAATGTCAGTGACTTATTCCAACGGTGGCACAGCTGCTGCTAATTCACAGTGCATGCCCAGTGGCCTAACAGTGAGTCATTGTGAGCTTGGCTCGTTACGCTTGAGATGCAGCGATCTATTGAATAATGATATGCAAAAAAGTTTTGCATTGAACTTGGCAAAAGTGGTAATGAAACCTTGCAAATGTTAAAGGAGGCTGACAAGGGGTGAAGTTTTGTCACAATCGCAAGTCTTTAAGTGGCATACTGCGTTTAGGAACGGCCGACAGAACGTTGAAGACGATCCAGATGAAGGACGACCATCAACTATGAAAACATTGAACGATTGAGGAATGTTCTGAACACTGACTGCTGATTAAGTTTAAGTTCAATTGCGGAAATGACAGTGTTGGCAAAAACAGGTGTCCACCGCATCGTTACTGACGAATTGCAAAGCGTAAAATTTGAATTTTTGTTCCCCGAAAACAAAGAAATTCATGTGACAATTTCGCCCGAAAAGGTTGGATTGTGTATCCAGTGACCTAAACTTCCTAACAAGAGTGATAATCGGTGACAAAAGTTGGGTGTTCGAATATGATACAGTGACTAAGCGGCAAAGATCAGAGTGGCCAACACCAATCTCACCTCGGCCAAAGAAGGCTCGGATGAGCAAATCACGTGTCAAAACACTACTGATCGTGTTATTCGACTCTAAATGAGTGTTCCATAGAGAATTCATACCACCTGGGCAGACAGTGAAATCACACTTTTACTTTCTTGAAGAAACGGGTAAACCGCATCTGCCCAAAGATCGCTGGCATCCGGATCGTCCACTGCGACAACGTTCGGCCCCACACAGCGTTGGTTGTGACTGAATACCTAACCCAAGAACACATCCCTGTGCTTCCCCTTCCACCATACTGTCCTGACTTGGCCCCCTGTGACTTTTTGTTTTGTTCTCACGGCTTAAGATGGACATGAAAGGACGTCATTTTGACACTCCGAGATGTCCAAAGAGCCGTAACCACAAGGGTTTGCGGCATCTGACAAAATGAGTTAGAACAATGCGAAAACCACTGGTAGAAAGTCTGGACTCATTGTATTGCTGCCCAAGGCATATACTTCGAAGATTATTAAGTGTTTTTCTTTGTCAGAACGATTATTTACTTTATGTAATTTTTTCTCATTGCTTTTGGGACAGACCTTGTAGTTTCTTTGTATTATCTGATAAACTTGATAAGAATTTCTTTTTATTAAATGTTCTGGTTTTGTATTTGTTTAATTGTAATAAAAATTGTAAGTTTTAAAATTTGTTTTTTCTGTTTATTACTTTATCACTGACCCAGATGTTTTATGCCCCTAAAATTCCTATTTTGCGAGTACCTGTTCCAACCCCAAACCACTTTCAAAAGTAGACATAAATTTTTCCCTCAACTGGACTGCACAGAAATGCCCAAAATAAACTAGTAATTAATTTTTTTGGTCATCAATCCTGGTTTTGAGTGTTGCAACCTGAAAACATAATACTAATGACAATTAAGTTTTGATTAAAAAAAATTTTCAGATCTCGTAGAACAATGATCCAAAGTGTGCTGTTCCAGAAATATCAATGTTTCCACACCTTAAAAATGCCTATAAAGGGAACAAAAGGACCCAAAATATCAATGAATTGCAAATGTCGTCAATGTCTGGGCCCTGTTTATAATTATTTTAATTTTATTTACTTTTATTTCTAGCCCGCATTGCCTGATTTAAAATCCAAACGAGATACCGCAAGGATGAATCTATGTGATAAGCTGAAGGAATATCTAGCAAGCAGTGATAATTCAATTTTTGATAGAAAAGATAAAATTCAAGTAAATGTTATTTATCTACACACACAAGACTTATTTATGTTTTTAAATAATTTGATCTTATTTACAATAGAAATAATTTGATCTCAGAGTACTATCTTATTTTGGATAAGTGTTTCTTGTCTTTATTATGACATGCTTTTTTTAGAGCTTTGAGCCTAGAATCTGTATTTAGCCTAGAATCTGTGTTTAGCCTAGAATCTGTATTTTCCTATCTCTAAATCTTCTCACAACTTTTTGCTTTTTTCTTAATATCCATCATGTGTACACCTTATTTAATATTATGGAATTTTTTTTATATATTTTGAAGGTACATTATTTTATATCCTTCAACTACAATATCTCAATTTCTACAAATTTTTACGTCCGATAAGTGTAATTTAAAACTTGGATATAATTCTTGAAGGTAATTCTTCTGCATGTAGCTCAATATTAATAACAGAGTGGTAACAGAACCTGGAAAACCGGGAAATCAGGGAATTCTCAGGGAACTTTTTATTTCTGGAAAAATCGGGGAAATCTCGGGGAAAATTTCCAAATTTTACAAAACATCAGGGAAGTTTTGACAATTTAAACGACTACCATTATTGTTTGTCCTATTTAGAGATGCGCGATTACAAGTACTTTTGAGAATCTAATAAATCGTATTCGCCTAAATTGTAATTCGAATAAAGAACCATAGCGTCGTAATTTTGTAACACCGCAAAAACCGCCGCCGCCATTTGTTTCGCGGCTGCAGCATCTTGGTCGCCGTGAGGCTAGCGGTACAACTTGTGGGATACAATTTGAAATTTGTGTAACAAATTATGTTTTTTGTGTATTAAATTAATTATTTTTGTTTGCATTTACATTTTTGTAGAATTTTTTATGTATATTTGCATTTGTTTTCGATGAATAGTGTGACAGTGTAGGGTTAGGTGTAAAAAGTTCACAATCATAGTATTTTGCATTTTTTCTCCAGTTTTTTCAATTGTAATTTTAGAGTTACATTAAGGTTTCCAACCCTTACAATAACAATTAAAATATCAGTAGAGAAATAATACCAAATATTGGTTGAGAATGATCCTTTTACACACTGACCCTAAATACTTAAAATAGTGTTGTGTGGATACTGTATATCGATACCAATCACAGATCACAACATTTTTTAAGGGAATTGGAAAATCAGGGAAATTTTTGTGAGACTATCAGGGAAATCATGGAAATTTTTGTGAGACTATCAGGGAAATCATGGAAATATCAGGGAACTTTTTTTCAAGGATTTTGTTGTCACCCTGAATAAGAAAATCTAAAATTACCCATTTGATTATTTGTTGGTTTCTCTCTTTTTTTTGTTGCCAGGATCATTAATGGTACTAAATCCACATTCAACCAAATATGATGAAAGTGATATTAAAAACGTTTTCCTGTTAGACTGGGATAAAGAACTTGAATCTGATAGCTGCAATCAAAAATAATATATGTTCTTAAATTTAAATTTTACTATTGATTTTTTTAATCAATCTTGTATTTTAATTCACATTTCTGTTTCTTCAACCACTTATGCAAAACCCAATCTAGAATCATCATGGAGAAAATACTTGCGTCATTCAGAAATCCTTATGTAATTTTTCGAAATAATGATAGACTTGTAAATGTTATCATGCTCTCTTTTCCTCTGGGTCACATTGGTATGGTGTTGAAGTTTGGAGAGTGGGGTGCTAATGTGTTGCCTCATCATCTCCAATAACCTGCTGTGTTGCTCCAGTGCAATATTAATTAAATACCTACCTATCTGCTTTTTTCTTTCGGAAGGAGCAATGGGAAATGTGTAGTGCCTCTTACTACCCCTTTGCTTTCCAGTGTTCGTACAGTTTCAGTGCCCTGGAGGCTAGAAAACCAATTAGTTCCAATCAGCAATTTCCATAGGCACTAGCATTCTGGAAATTGCTGCTCAAATTATGATTTTTTAGTTACGCATATATCATTCAAAGATGTTAATTTCTTTTACAGAGAACAATCACAGATTTAGGAAGTAATTCTAATGCATGGATGAACGTACACCTTGAAAAACCATCAAGCTGTATTGAAGAACTTATGTTAGAATATAATAAAGTAAAGGTTAGTTAAAAAGTGATTTATTTATGTTCATTAATTACAATTTTAAACTTGTAGTATTATAAAATTGCTAGAAATTTTAGCAATAATGAATAAATTGTATTATGTATATATTTTTATTTGTTGTAAACAGGTTTTAAAGAATGAGACTTAAAATAAGTTAGATAACAGGAAATGTGTCTGTCAATTGGAAAAAACTTCATTTTTTTTAGTATCAGAAAGCCTTTTTTAATTGCTTGGCTCAATCTAATGCATGTCTTGACCTTCCCCATTAGAAGGCTGTTTTTTATTTTATTAGGCTGCAAGACATTTAATGTTTGAAAGAGCAACTGGGCACATGACATTGAATATATATATATATATATATTTCACAAATTATTTTTCACAAAAAGCATGCAACACTGCCTCAAATGATATTGGAATTCGATGCTGGGCCTTCAGCAAACACCAGCTTGAGGACTGCAATGTTCCCTCAAATATATGGGCTTTAGAAGCCCACAGCCAACTTGGATTTCCCTTGACGAATACTTGATACAGCTGTGCACCTTGCTTGAGCTCAGGAACACTGCAGCTAGAACACTTGATAACTGGAAATGAGTAGCCTGGACTGACGAGAGTAGCATTTCCAACCGTTTCAGGTAGATCCGTGTGTGGAAAATATTACATGGAGCAATGGATCCTGCATGTCAACTAGTACATAATTGGTAAATTCTACTTAAACAAGAACAGTTTTTAGTGTGCAAAAAAAAAATTCATTTTCTCCTCTAAAAAAGTTAAATGTCAACGGAATTTGAAAAAAAATTGCCAGCAATTTCTGATGGTATTTTTGTTTGCCCCAATGATGATAACCTGAAGCAAGGCTCCACGGTCTTCGAAAAGTTCTTGAATTCCTCCCCCCCCCCCAAACTCTGGGCCCTTGAAGTCCTTGCAAATTACGGACTTGGTGAAAAGTACTTGAAAGTCCTTGATCTTTTTTTAAACTTCCCCAGTGCTAAAATTATTGGTTGCCTAGTACATATTGTGTAATTTTCGAACTTGTCCAGACTCGTTTCCTCAACGGCAGGTATGCCATTTGAGGGTCATTCAGAACGGGGGCGATTCCCCTCCCCTTCTGAATAACGGCTGTGTTTCCGCCAAAATAAAACCATTTTGAATGTTTATTTTGAAGCCTTCATAATGTGATGCTGCTATAATATTGGTTTCAGCTCGCGAAATGAATTGGAGGGTCAAGTATCCCCAAATAAGATAATCTTGTCAACAACTGGTGTGAGATATTGATCAGATCGCAAGGTCTGAGTGAGTTATCCCTTCCACAATCTTAACTGCTCATTATTGGCTCTGATGGGCCCAATGTCAACAAGTCAGTTTTTAAAATATTAATGTCATTACTTTCTACCCCAAAAAAAGAACTAATTAATATTGGGACATGTAATATTCACACAATACATAATGCTTTTCTTAAAACTTGGAGACTATGTGACTGAACTAGTTTTTTTTATTCTCAGATTTTTTAATCAGTGGCCTAAATATTGGTCAACATATACAAACAAATTCAAGGAGACTTGAAACTTCCCACTCACTATTTCATCAAGCATTGCTCAAGCAGGTGGCTAAGTCTCAAGCCAGCTACTGGAAGGTTGCTTGAACAGTGAATTGCAGTGCAAAAGTATTTCCTTGATTACATGTCAATAAAGAAGCCAAACACGATACAATGACCAGGCTACAAAAATTGTTCATTTACTTAGAAGAGAAACTGTAAAAGCTGAGGTGATGTTTATTGTATCAAGTGAAAGTATATTTAATGGTGTGACCAAATTTCTTCAGAAAAAAGAACCCTACTACATAACCTTCATTCTCAACTTGAATTGTTGATAAGAACAATTTTTTGTAGGATCTACAAAGAAAAATTCATTTGAGATTTGAAGATGGACAAAATGGAAGATATATGTCCTCAGAAAATGTTGCCTCTGACTGATATTGTGATTGGAGATCAAATTTCTAAAGCGCTACAGAATGTGAAAGAGAAGGACATAAATTTAAATTTTCTAAGGGCTCAGAAGCATTACATTGCTAGTGTTAAATTTCTTTTGAAGAAGTCATCCTTCAGTTCATCTCTTCTTAGTTTATCCTGTCTTGGTCTTCTTAAGAGACTTAGTGGTGAGAGAGTGCGACAAGTATTAGTTGTTGCAAGAGCAATGTCAAGGGAGGTCCCAACAGACATGCTACTGGATGTGTGGAAATTACTCCAAAGAGAATTTGAGGAAGAATGATGTGGAATAAAGCCTCTGGATGTTTACTGGAAAAAGTTCTTCAGACTGTAAGACATTAGTGGTGGGGATCCTAAGTACCCAGTTGTGTCAAAGGTAGTGAAGGCTGCTCTGTCACTTTCTCATGGTAGTGCTGACATTGAACGTGGCTTTTCAGCCTCAGGAAGAGGTTTGACAGGAGATAGAGCATCAATGTCAGAACGCACACATGCATTGATGACGGTCAAAAGTAGCTTAGCAAATTTTGACAATCAAACTTATTTGATGCTGATCTTAGCAAAGCTAATGGATATGGGAAGGGTTGCATACTAAGCCTACAATGCCTATTTAGAAGATATAAAACGAAAGGCACAAGAAAAATTAGAGAAGGACACGAAAGAAAAAGAAAGACTGAAAGCAGAGAAAATATAATTTTAAGCAGCTGGCAAAGAAAAGAAAGGCAATAGAAGAACGAAAACTTAAAATTATATGCAAGGAAGGAGATGAGGCATTGTTTCAAAATTGTTAAAGAAAGCTAATGATAGGCTCAAAAAGGCAATAAAAAATAAAGATTTTTAGTAAGCAACACTTGTGCCCAGGCAATGATTGAAGGGGCGGCAAAAGTCTCAGATGATGCTGATCAGCAAAGACAGACTTTAATAAATGCACATTCCTCTCTTGTGAAGAAAAAGACAAAATTATTTTCAGACTTTTTCAACAACAGCAAAAAATCAGACATATTCTTTCAAAGAAAAGGAAGAAATTCTCCAAGCTATGTCAAAAAAGAACAACACATTTAAAAATCATGGTTAAAAATTATTTTATTTTATTGTTAATATTGTCTCAAAAAAATTTGCTTTTTAAATGAAGAAAATAAATATCCTTCCAAACATAAAAAAGAAAAAGATAGGGGTGGCTGTGGGGATTATTTTTTTTTATCTTTATGCTTGAATATATTTCGCATTATTGCTATTTGTCACTCTTTTTGCTCAATTAGTCATTTATTGTCACTTTTTTTTGTTCAATTAGTCACTTTTGTCACTTTTACACCTTAAAACCTGTTACATCCCCTGATGGTATGGGGTCTGTTTATCTTGCATTCAATAGGACCCTTGGTATGTTTACAAACATTCTTAACTACCATAAGGATGTAAGATGACCATAGAGCTGCCACACAAGTTTTAGACATGCCAAATTATGGTTTGTAGAATAGTCTTGAGTTTGAGGTTTTGCCATTCCTGTCTATGTCACCAGATCTCTGTTACCAAACACATATGGTATGCTATGCAATGGGTGGTGTAACAGAAATCCTACACCTCGGAATACAACAGAAGTGTGGACCCCTTTGCAGGAATTTTGGTGTTCAATACCTATGAAATACTTCCTGCAAACTTGGGGAGTCCATGCCCCATCATTTTTCTTCAGTTCTATGTTCCCGTGGAAGACCTACCAAGTATAGACTGGTGTGCTAGTTTTTCTGACACTTTAGAATATATATATACAGTAGAGTTCCGACTATCTGAGTTAATGTGGACCAAGACTAACTCTGATAACCGCAAAACTCTTTTAAAGGGGAAATTATAAATAAAATAAATTGTGTAGGTTTAAATGTATATTTTAACACATACAAAAGTTATACAGTTACAACACATGAAATTTATATTGTTACGATAATTAAAGAGTTCTTACTTAAAATAGTCCTTTAATTGCTTTTTGTTTTATGTTACTTTGCCGTTTTTCTGCAGCAAAAAAATATTGTTTCGACGTTTTTTAAGGTTAACATGATTGCTGGTGTCGTTTCTTCTTGTTTTATATATTTAATAGCACTTTCGATAGCTTTTAGTGTGTGATACAATGAAAACTAAAGGGGGTAGTGTTGTTGGATTTCGTTTTCCTGAGTGTTCATAATTTTTTCAGATCAAGTTCAGAATTTTTTTCGGTAGTTTTAAAAATGGAAAATGTAGAACCAAAAAAATATATCCTAGAAATATTTGATAGCTCAGTTAAAGCAGAAACTCGGATAATAGGGGTTTTATTGTATATATAAATTTAACCCAACATATTTAATCATTAAATTTATTTTGTGCATTACTTCCTTTTTTCTATGCTGTAATAGGCTCTTCATACTATGCTGTAATAATCACAATTCTATCAAAGAATTCCATAAGAAAATTATTATATTCTCTTTTTTTGTTTTTGTTTAGAAGATAATTGCTAATTGTCTTTTGTATGTAAATCTTTGATTTCATTTGTTTCATTTTTTAGTTAGCTTAAGGAGTTAAATTTAAAAATTTAATTATAATGAACACTACTTTAAAGTGATTGTTTAAAACTGATGTGTTTTCTAGGATAAGCGATGGAACTTGGTTTGTAAAACCAGAGAGAATACCAACCAGAAGCATAAAAAGTTCATGGAGATTTTTAGTGCATTACAAAAGGTAATTTTTTGCTTTCTGTAAATATTGAACTTTCTTTTCTTGTAATATTAATAATTTTAATTAATAATACTTTTTAAGTTAAAGGTTGGCATTATGTCTCATTAGTCATTGATATTTCATTTTTAAAGAAGCACGAAAACAATATAATTGTTTTAAAAAACTTAAAAATATAAATAACAGAAAAAAATTGCCATGTCTATTGTATTAAATATTTAGAATCCAAACTTATATGCTTCATGTGGAATGAGGAGGGGTTGAATATATGTTACACCTAATTCTGTTTTTGCATGAACCTTTTATACACAGATATGATTTAATACAAATTAAAAATAAATAGTTAATTCTCTTTTTACGCAAGTTACTTTGATTTCACACGAGCAGGTCAAGCCAATTCTATGAATTTTTTTTGCCTAAATTCTAAGAACATTTTTTTGTGCGGCATAGTATTATTTCTGTATTAAATGTGCGTGCTCTGAAACGCATGCTTACTTTTGCCAATGTGTACGTCTAGGTATCTTATGTATGTATCATCATCGTTTGAAAGGCAAAGCTTTTTTCTTTCGGACCTTGTTCTCTAAAATACCAAATTTAATGTAGAATGATATTGTTTCATTAATCCTGAAAAAGCATTGTCACCTAAAAATTTTGTTCTTTCGACATTCATTTTCTAGGAACTTTATCTCAATGTTTTGGAGGAAAATGGCGCCTCTGATACTGAGTCCTCTACATCTTGTGTAGGAAAAACAACATCATACTCTGAAAAATGGGATGAAGCTTTGAAAGAGCTAGCAAAAGCTTTAGAGGAGGAAATACATATGTTAACTGTGGTGAGTAAATTTTCAATACTTATTAACTTCTATGTATAAACAACTCAAGTGTCCAACTTTCTAGTGTCTGAGGTGGTTTATCTGATCTTTTTTGTTTTTTTTTGTTTTAGAACAAAAATTCAAGCGGTGTTTCAATCATTCAGTGCCTTTTAGATTTTCTTGATGTTCATAAAGAAAAAATTGACTGTCTTTGTGAGTTATATGAAAATCGTTTTGCTATGTGTAATGAACTTATTAAAGTGCCTGATATAGAAGCTATTTCTTCAGAACTGAAAACAATTCATACAGATATTGAACATCTTACATCTAATATTGGTCAACTAGAAGATTCAGTAAAGGTAAAAATATCCTTAGGGCTTATGTACCTTGTTTAATGATTATGTTATACTTATAATAATTGATAACATTAATTACTAGATTTTGCACTTAATCCAATGTAAGGTATGTTGCTCCAACAACAATTATATTGCTGCAATTCTTTTCATTTTAGGACAACAAAGAGGATGCTTTAAAAACTATTCCTTCTAGTATAAAGAAGCTACATGGGTTAATTTTACGTGAAGATTACTTAAAGGTTAATATATTCACATTGATTATTTATCTTGTGCTATTTTTCTTATCTCTTCAAAATTACAATATTTTCCTATTGTTTCTTAAAGCATAAAACTGTCATGTTTCAGGTGTATTAAATAGCGTGCCTGCTATTGTAAATAATAGTTTTATACAATTTTATTTTATTTGTTCTAAATATTGTATGTGTTTTGAAAACTTCTAGTGGATCATCTAAAATTGTTCAGCGTTTCAATATATGATTTTCTATTTGTTATAAATATCTGTTCTTCTGTCAACTAAATTTCTGTTTTCTAACTTAAGTCAATGCAATCCAGATATAGTGAGAGTTCATTTGACTCACTTGGGTCTGAACTAACCTATTAGGTGACATTAAACTTAAACAATGCACTTCCACAGTTCTTAGTGTGAATTTATAGTTTCACTATCAAGCACACTGATAAGTCACTACAAGAATTTCACTAGCAGTCATTGCAAGTTGAAAACATTCATCGATAGTGATTACATGGCCTTGTCTATGAAAACCCCTTTTCCCCTGGCATTTTCTACAAGTGGACTTGCCAAAATTCATTTGCCTTCTTATCAATATATAGTATTTAGGTACTACAGAAGAGTGACTTAATAATTATGTTGCTTAGTTACTGTGCTGTGAAGCCATGTTTATAACCCTTGCCTTTTGCTGTATTTTGACCAAGCTGTAAGTTTTTGTTTTATATCCCTTAATTGTGAGGTGTTATCATGGTATTGTGGATTTGTCCACTGTGCTAGCAACCTGTGAGTTGTAGGCGGCCCAGGTTCGTTTTTCTCCGATTTCTCTCTTTTATGTCAATAAAACTTTTTTTGTATGTGCTTGTCCATTACTTGATGTTGTCTGTCTTGTGTTTCACACAGCTTGGCCAAGTATGGTCCTTTTGCTATAAAACACAACTAACTATTTGGTATTTGGTTCAATAAATAAACTGCAACTGGGAGAGGGGCCTTAATTTGGAATAAAAACTTATTTTCTAAGAGTTGAAAACACCCAGAAATATCCAAGATTATTTCAATGTGAAGAGTTATTCATTGGGCTACATGAAATTTCGTAAAGAATCCTTTCTATTCATTTAATAATCACATTAATCTGCAGCATATTGGGATTGACATGATATTTAATAAAACTACTATTGTTTTTAATATGTTATTTTATTCAGGAATTGTTATAAAATGTCAACAAATTAATTTGAAAGAATATTGATTCTCATTAAACAGTTATCTGTGTTATAAATAAAGACTTGAAATGATTCTATATCTTAGTAAAAGACATGCTTGGAAGATAAAACTCAATTTTAATGAATTTTTCGTAAAAATAATATAGAGCAATTTAATGTATCAAGATGAATTTGAAATGTTCAGCTAATGTCACATATTTTGATCCTAAGGTTTAATTTTGTTGAGCTAAGTTGAGTATAGCAGAAAATGTTATTTTAGAAATAACATTTTTTGCTAAGCTTATTTAATTTGGTGTTATTAATCTGTTGTGGAAAAGTTCAAATTGTGAGCCTGGAATTACTTTGAATTCTATCTGTTGTGGAAAAGTTCAAATTGTGTGAGACTGGAATTACTTTGATTTCTATCTGTTGTGGAAAAGTTCAAATTGTGTGAGACTGGAATTACTTTGAATTCTATCTGTTGTGGAAAAGTTCAAATTGTGTGAGACTGGAATTACTTTGAATTCTATCTATTGTGGAAAAGTTCAAATTGTGTGAGACTGGAATTACTTTTAATTCTATCTGTTGTGGAAAAGTTCAAATTGTGTGAGACTGGAATTACTTTGAATTCTATCTGTTGTGGAAAAGTTCAAATTGTGTGAGACTGGAATTACTTTGAATTCTTTTATAACTTTAAAAAATTTTCAGGAAGCTTTGTACAATGCAGCAGTCACGTTTTTTCCAGAGTTATTCTTTGAACATCCAGAACTGAAACTATCAAATTATTCTGTAAGTGTTACTTTAAGTATTTAGTGATTATTAATTTTCATATTTTAACAAAGTATTAGGATTCAGAATCTTGTTTATTTTATGAAACTAAGCAATTCTATTGACTTTACCAGGAGCTCGTTGTTGACATTCAAATATTGACTTATGACTTGTAAAGGGGTGACTCCGAAGAGTGCCAGCACTGCGACTAATAGTCTATTGTACTGAGTACATTGAAATATTAGTCTTTAATGATCAAACAATCTATCTTTAAATATAGTATTTAATAATAATCACATGCACTGAAACCTTGATTTTGCAAACCCAATTTGATGAATTCAAATTAACAATTTTTATCAAAGTCTTATCAAATTCTATCTTAAAACTTGTTTGCCAATGAAAAATTTGATATTACAAGTGATTTGCTTGCAGTTCTTAGTTTGTTTTCTAATTTTCTGGCAGTGGTGGTAATAATTCAAACTTTGCATATTCTAAAATATGATTCGTGACCATGAACTTTGATATAAAATTGCTTTATTAATATGAATTGAGTGGTAATGAATTTTCGTGGTTGAATATTTGTCAATTGTTTTGTAAAGAAAGATGAGTAATGGTTTGTACAAGGTGGTAACAGAAACTGTAAATTGGGGAATTCTCAGAAAACTTTTTAAATTTTGGAAAAATCAGTGAAATCTTAGAGAAAATTTCCAAATTTCTCAAAAAATCAGTGACATTTTGATAACTTAAACGGCAACTATTATTTTACTTGTCCTATTTAGAGATGCGCGAATACTAGTGCTTTTGAGGATCGAATAAAATCGTATTCATCGAAATTGTAATTAGAATAAAGAACACTGGTATCGTAATTCTTGAACACCGTAGAAACCGCCACCGGTTATTTTCCTGGCCTCATCGTCTTGTCACCGTGAGGCTGGCGATACAACTTGTGGTATACAATTTGATATTTGTGTAACTAATGATGTTTTTTTTTTTTTGTACATTAAATTAGTATTTTTTGCTTGCAATTACATTTTTGTATAATTTTTTATGTATATTTGCATTTGATTTTGATGTGTATTAAGACAATGTACAGTCAGATGTAATAAGTTCATAATCAAACTATTTTGTATTTTTCTCTCCATTTTTTTCAATTGCTGTTTTAAGAGTTCCAACCTTTACAATAGCAAATAAACTATCTGAAGAGAAAAAATAAAAGTATTTGTGGAGAACCATCCTTTCAACTCATCTGACCCTAAATATTTAAAAATAATGTGTGGATACTGTATATCAATACCAATCGCAGATCATTCTTAAGGGAATTGTAAAATCAGGGAAATTTTTGTGACACTATTAGGTAAATATCAGGGAACTTATTTTTGTGGCTTTTGTTGCCACCCTGTTGTAGTGTCATACTTCAAGGTATTTAAATCACTTTTCTGTACATTCTTCAGTCTTACCATTTCTCAAAGCAACAAATAGGAGTGGCAGTCCCTTCCAATGAGATAGTGAAAATCAGTATCTGTATGATTGTATGTGATGTTTAACAACCTTTCCTCGTGATACAGTGGGTGTTCAAATTATTAGAGCCACACTGCTAAAAGGGGATTTTTCTTGAGTTATGACTAAAAATGGATGGTTGTTATGTCATGTGAAATCAAGTGTTGCTAACTGTATTTAAAAATTTTGTTAACATAAGTATGCCATAAAAAAAAAAGAATGAATGTACTGTACAGTGTAATTTGTTCGTTTACAAGGCTTGCTCTAATAATATGATCACACACTGTATTTTTATACTTAAAGGTTTTTCTCTTGAGAAAAAGTCATTCACAGTATGTGTATTCAGAATTTCATATTCTAAAACTGTTAACCCTTTACAAAAACCAATTTAAACTCTCCTAATGGTTGTCTCCATGAGGTACCTTGTCATAAAAAAATCAGCAATATCTTGATGAAAAGGTATCTTGTCATTGATAAAGTTACTTAGATCTCGATGGATGATATTCTCGTCGAAGCCACTCGATGGGTGCTAATAAGTGGGTTAATTACGATGTACTAATAATTGGGTTACATATTTCATTAATCATATTGTTTTCTTGGCCATCGATTTAATAATTATATTACATAGCCTGCAATGAGACATTCTATCCTTGATGTTAAAACTGTCTTAATTTTATTTTTAGAATAATAAATTGCTCCTGAAGAATTGGAAACGTGAATACTTCTTGGCTTCAGGTGCAGGCACTAGAGGAGAGACTTCATATGCTTCCAAATTACTTGAAGATGCTATTGATATTAAGGTCTGAGTTCTCATTGTGCTCATTACTATCTCACTTTTTATATTTGATCGCCTCATTCAATGTGGCATAACACAGATAAAAGTCCCCAGATCCCTAAATTTCCCTGTTTTTGTTTTGCCCAATAATTCTAATTTTCTTGGAAATTTCCTGAGTATATTCAATAAAAAAAATTAAAAAACAATTATTAATGCCATTTAGGTGGAGCATGACATCCAATATCACCAGATCACAAGAGGGAACTGAGTTTAAATATGTTATGGGGATAGGGTTGCTTCATTCATTAATGTGTTTTAAAACATAAAAATATATTAGATATCTCTGATCAATTCAAGAATAGATCTCAGAGCTGGGACTACTCTAAACACTTGTTTGAAATCAAACTGGTGGAAAATTCCTAACAATGTTTGGTAATGCCAGATTTGTTGAGAAACTAAATCTGTTTTAGTTTAACAAAATAATGTATAGTTTTTATCACCACTTGTCTATATTCTGTAAAAATGCTTACAAGTTAAAAAAAAATCATTTGTGAAATTTAAACAAAATTTTAAAAAGAAGCTTTAAAGTGTGTTTTTATTTATAGATTACAGGGCATGTGTCAGTAACTAAAGATTGCCAATAAAATTAAATGTTCAGTGTTGTGTTTCATATTCTGTTAATTTTTGTGTAGGAGTATAAGTTTGAAAGCATGGAAGAGGTAAATGCATTTGTTCAAAAGGTTGTAACTTGGAATACAGCCAAAAGTGAATCTTTGGTGAAAATTAAAGCTTTATTTGTGAAGGTTTGTTTTATTTTTGTTTCATTCTTTTTAGTTTGCACTTTTTCTTAAATCCTATATTAAATAAATCATTAATTGTAAATGTTAATAGTTAATCTATATACATCTAAAAATATAATATTTTATTGTTAATTGATTAAAATGTCCTGATATAGGAAGAAGAAAAAACAGTATGTGTTCTATTACCACCAGTTGTGAACACACTTCTAGATAATTCATCATCCCCCTCAGCTTCAGAAGGAGAAAAAGCTTGTCGTATTCTTAGACAAGTTTTAGTTGGATTGAGAGATGTTCATTCTCAAGGCATCATTCATTGCTCTGTTCATCCATCAACAATCTTGATAGAGAGTGACAAGGCATTACTTGATTTTTGTTTCGATCCTGTGAGTATATTTTCGATCTATGCAAAGAATTCTGCACATTGCAAAAAATAACCTTCAGATATTACTTTATTTAATGCAACTCTTATAGTTTCAATTGTGTTTTTTGTCTATTATTTTGACCACTTATTACATTGCAATGTAAAACATTCTAAAACCTCTTGAAATACTTTTTTAATGCTAATTTTGCTCTTTTCCAAAGGTTGTGTACAGTATTTAGTTTCCATTTTCTTAATATTTAGTTTTTTAATTTTAAATATTCTGTAATGTCTTCTACTTTTTAAAAATACTAGGGGGCTCCGCCCCCTGCTCGCTTACGCTCGCCAACCCCCGGGCAACGCAAACCAACACTCCTTTTACATATGCCATTTGGTTTGCTTCGCAAACCAACATTCCTTTCGCACAGTGAAACTATCTGAATAATTTGTATTATCCTAATTTCACTTTCCGGTCCATGACGTCACAGCTAGGGCTTCGCAACATGCTCGACGACCCACGGGGATTGCTACGCAATCCCGTTTGGTTTGCTTCGCAAGCCAATACCTCTTTCGCAAGTGATTTCACTTATTTTTACTTTAACACTTAATGCACCCTAAACTAATAGCCGCATCAGTAAAAAAATCTTCTGCATCTTGTTCCCTGTACAATTTTAAGTAAACCGTGTTAATCTAAAAACATTTGATCCGTACTTTGTACTTTCTCGGTAAACCGTCTGAAAAGAAAGGGAAAAAAGTGAGCCTTTTTCCTCGCCAAATAAAAAGAAATCGTTTTCATGGCAATTGGTGCTACGATAAATTTGATATCTGACAAACCCGATAGTAAAAAATACAACCCTCCGCAAATGCAATGCTCCGCGAAATAAAAATTACGAAATTTGTGTCACCAACTTTTGATTGCATCCAATTTATTTATGAACCAATTTTAAAAATAATTGTACTGTAAGAAAGAGAACATTCTGAGGTATACTGCGATATTTATAAAATTAAAAACTAATAGTAATACGATATAGATATGACAGTTTTAGTTTTGTATCGGAAATTACGATCTGAAAGTTCCGAAAATTGTATGACCCACTTTTAATTGCATCGATTTTATTTATTAACCAATTTAAAAAATAATTGTACCATAAGAAAGAGTGTAATGTAATGTATTCAGTGATGTTCTCAAATTTAAAAAATAATGGTTTTTTCTGTAGATATAACTGTTGTGACAAAAAGTAGCGAAAATATCCAAAGATTCCGAATTTTGTATCACCAACTTTTGATCGCATCCAATTTAATTATCAACTGATTTCAAAAATAATAGTACCGTAAGAAAGAGTACATTCTGAGGTATACTGCGATATTTTAAAAATTAAAAACTAATAGTAATAAGATACAGATACAGCAGTTTTAAAAAAAAGTAACAAAAATGTCCCGATTTTTCCCGAATTTCAAAAAAATATTATCAAGAACCAAATTGAAATTAAAAAAAAAAAAAACTTGACGAGCTGCAAAAATTTACGTTGAGAGGTACTCTTAAAAAAAAAACTGAAGACTGAAAATTTGAATGTGTTTTGCTCACTTGCGGAAGAAATTTCACTTCTTCAACTTTAACACTTAATAAAACCTAAAATAATAGCCACATCGGAAAAAAATCTTAATAATTATCCAGGGAATACAATGAAGAACAAAGCATGTTAATTTAATTTTTTTCCTATCAGTACTTTCTCGGGAAACCGTCTAAGAATCGAGCTTAACAACACATTTTTCAATCCTGCGGCGGCAGTAACTTTTTTTTAATATAGAGAGATTAATACATAGCATTTGTCATTACAAAACTATTTTTAACATGTACTATGCTTAAAATAATGATCTATTTTACTTTTTCGATAGTATTCCATTATTTTTTAGAGTGGAATCTCATCATAAATATTTTATTTTGAATAGGCAAAATAAAGTGTACCTTTTGTATTTTAGATGTGATGGCTGCTAGCATTAATATGTAAAAGTTTTTGAATAAACAAATTATTTTATGACAAGAAATGACACAGTTCTGATATATCTGGAAAAAAAATATTTTCTGCCTGATCAATTAATATCAAACAATTGATTAAAATATCTTTTTTCTCTTAATATACTTAAATTAAATACAAAAATTAAAGTGCTTACAAGAAAACCAAAAATTGTAAATGATCAGAAGTTATTTTCCATCATCATGTTAATAAAATTTCCAATTAAAGGCTCTTATAATATTAAGTACATTAGTTAATGCTAGATTTTTCTCAGCATTGATGCCTAGACAATTTTGTAGTGTATGTCAAGTGTTGCATGGAATTTTAACAAATGATAAATATTGTTATTTTGGTGAAAATTGTTGGAAATAATCTTGTCTATCTGGTCAGATAAGTGTTGTTTTTTAAAAGATTATACATTTCCCACATGTATTCTTTTTGAATGCTTAGTTAATCAGAAGTGACTTGTTAAAATCTCTTCAACCTTGTAATCTTTTATATCTTCTTTGGTTTCCACCTTTTTTTTAAATAATTTATTTAAATACTAGAAGGCCAGTGCTATTTATCTTGGTCTTTTCAGATTGATGTGATTTTTACGAAATGGCATCATTAAGTTTTCAGCAGATATGACAAAAATAAGTGTTTTAAACCTTACAAGGAATGTGAAATTTCAGTAATAAATTAATGTTTTAATGTATCTGGAATTAAAATATAATTTTGTAATGATAGAATAATTTATGATGCCGTTCAGAAAAATATTTTTCCTTGATTTAGCCTTTTTAAACCCTTGGATCCAGCTTTTTAAAAGTGCATGAACCTCATGTTTAAATACATTAAAAAATGTAACTACTGTTTCTTAATGTAATTTTACAGCATTAGAATAAATTTTCAATTTCTAGAATTATCTGAATGGAAGAACAAACCTGAAAGGTTTAAGTTTTCAGCCACCAGAAACTAAAGCAATGCATGAATCGGCAGATATGTATGGATATGGATGTGTGTTGTTATGGGTAAGTAAGATCAAGTGATAGATAATTTATTTGGATTTGAATTTAAGTAAAAAAAAAATCCTTTACATACTCTCCCCTGTTACTATTTGAGATGATCAATTTAACTTTCTCAGTTCTATTAAATGGAATTATATAGTATGTCATCAATGATATATATATAATATATGTCATTGATATCAAATGGAATGGATATCAAATATGCAAATTAACGAGAGAGCAAAATAAAAAGCAGGGTATTCAACCAGAAAATGAAAGTAAAAAAACAACCATGCAAGTGTGCTGAGATCTGCAGACATCGCATGGTAAGCAACATAATCTCTAAAACAAGAGGAAATTCGAAATAAAAACCAAAAGATATTGAAAATGAAAGTGTAAGCAGATCAGGGAGGAGCTTGACCCATACAACACAATATGGTGTTTTCTACGTATATGAGTAGCAAAACGCTAAGAAATTGCTCATATACTCTCCAAACAACACCATTAAATTGTTGTATCTAACTTTCTTAATTTTTTTATTATTATTTTGTGTCTATATAAAATCTACCTAAGTGATCTGGTACGTTGAAATTAATTTGCAAGGTTACTTCAGTCTATGATTGTTAAATGAAATTTTAATTTACTTTAAAAAATTTTATTTGCAAAAACAATGTATATATTTATGCTGTCATTATAAGTCAATAGATAAAAGAAAATGGAATAAAAATATTCCTATGATTGAATCACGTCAGAGTATAGTTTTTATAGCTTATTAAAACCGATGAAATTTGTTTATTCATCACAATTTCTCTTCATTTGAATCTTATCCATACAATATTAATAGGTTAAAATAAAGAGTTTTTTTTTTAATTTGTGGAAAGCACATATAAAGTGGATATTTTTATAGCCTATATTTTGCCCCTTCCACATTTAGCTTTTAATTTTTTTATTATAACACAAATTTATTTCTCAGCCAGCAAATTATCTTGCCATGTATTCCTCAATCTTGTATATTTAATCATGCCATCTTAATACATTTTAACTATCAGGTTCTTTTCCCAAACCTGTCTTTCACTTCAAATGAAAATGGTGTGCCTAACTTAGCTGCATTCCGAAGTATCGTAAGTATTTATTTTGTATTTATACATTTCATATATTGTTCTAAAATACAAGGTGGCCAACCTGGTCTTTGGAATGGATATCCAAGCTGGTTCTGTATTCAATTTAAGCTGTGTGTTTCAGTCTAATTAGTTCTAGTGGTGCAAAGAATGTCACTAAGCAAAAAAACAAACAAACTACATATGATGAATTAAAAGGAGTGAACATAACTTCTTGCCCAAACCAAGCTTTTTATAAATATCTATGTTTCATATTATTTGCAATTGATTTGAATATTTAGTGCCAAATGATGTGGCAATCTATGAAAGAAAGGTATTGCATACTTGATAACTTTATTGAAAGTCTTGAAAAACACTTGATTTATGTATGAAAATAGAATTTGAAGTTTATTTAGGGAGAAAATTTTCAAGTTAGTGCTAATTTCGAAGCCATTTCAGTTGTGAAAGAAAAACATTGGAATTGGTGGTTGTAAGATTGCCAGAAAACCTTATTTGGCACTAATTTTCTAGAAAACAGTTAAAAATATATCTCTTACCTACTCAAGAAAAGATGTTAATTGCTTATTTTTTGCATATATATGATGCTATTTTGTGCAAAATGTCATTATATTGCTTTGCTGAGTTCAAACAGTATTTAAAAGAAAAAAAGCAAGGGGTTACTTTTCTATTTTGATATGCTTTTTTTAAGCCCGATTTAGTGCAGTTTAATTATTTATTAAGGTATATGCATGTGTTTATCGATTTTCAGTCAAACTGATTTTTTTATTTTGATGCAGAAATATAGTTAGCACTTTTAGCTTTTTAAATCTGTTTGGATTTTGTCTCTTGGTCAATTAAAACCCCAGTTAGGAAGTTTTTAAAAATGCATGTCTGCTATCTTTTAAACCGGAAGTTGTCTTCTGTATACCGAAAGTTCTTTCTCAATTTCGAAACTTGTCAAAAAAAACGATGATACATTTTTTTTAATGCTTTAAAATATGCCAAAACATTTATTTTAGTATTTTGAGATGTGAATTAAAGCATATGGCAATGATTTTATTTGTGTTTTAAGTAAGCCAAAATTAGCTTCATGTTTGGTAGTTACATTTGAATTTTGTTTTGCGCATATGCTTTTCGTTCTTGAAATCTTACATTTTAAACAGATTCATATTTTATTGTATCTACTTTTTAATCACCTTTGGTAGTTTGTCACCTTATTAACAAACTATGGGAAAAATTCCAGCTCGTAAATGCAAAAGAAAATTTCATGAAAATCACTTTTTGAAAGCGAATTGATCGCTCACGGCAAGTTAAAAGAAACTTGAATTGCTTCCAAATGAATGTGTAAAAGCTTGTGTGCAGAGCTATCAGGAAACAGAATATGTGATGCTGAGATATTGGTGGACGTTTTTTCTACAGTTTGCTGCCTTTGTTGGAATGCTTGAAAGTTGAAGTGAGATAGCCGATTTGGTTTGTGCTCCATTTTCCCCTTCAATGCCAAAATTGTGCTTTTATAAAAGGCTTTTCTTCTTTAAAAAAACAGGACACTTGCCAGAAACAAATACTCATTTGGTTTACGCGTTGCAACAACTTAGAAAAGGTGTGAATGGGGCTGAAAAACTCTGTTCAATGTTAAATCTGCCACCTCCACCAAGTAGAAACTCTTACACTGCTCATGAAAAGAAGCTTTTAAAGGTTTTCTAGAAGTCTCCCAAGCCTCGATGATAAATGCCACAGAAGCAGTTAAGCTGTTAGAAGAGAATGCTTCTAATCAAACCCAGGAATGCGATATATCTGTCGATGGCACTTGGCACGGCAGATGCTATTCTTCACTGAATGGTTGCTTCTCAGCAAGAATCATTGACACCGGGAAAGTTTTAGATGTTGTGGTGCTGTCTGCTTATTGCCCAACTTGCACAAAACTTGGGAAACTTCCTAAGAAGAAAGAATATGAACACAAAAAGGCAGATCATGTGTGCCAATGTAATTATGAAAGATCCGCACATCACGTGGAAACTGTCAGTGCATCGCGAATATTCAAAAGGTCGGAAATTTCACGAGGCCTTAAATATATTCACTATTATGGTGATGGTGATTCAAAAGGTTTCACACTGAAGTCAAAGACACTTATGGCAAGGACAGTGTCACCAAACTTGAATGTATCAGTTATATACAAAAAAGAGTGCACACATCTTCGACAGCTGAAAAAGAAAACAAAAGGACTTCAGGGAAAGGTAAAACTGACAAATACTTTTACAGACCGACTTCAAAATTACTACGGCATAGCTATTCGTAATAATGTGGGATATATAGACAAGATGCAACAAAATCTTATTGCTGTACTCTTTCACTGCATCAACTACAGCAAATCTTATGCATGGACAGTGTCCAACTGGGGAAAAAGCTGGTGTTTTCATCAAAGAGCTATTGCACAAGGCAAACCTCCAGAGCAAAAATGTGCAGGCCTCCCCAAATATGTATTATGTAACGTACACTTCCGGAATATCTTTTAAATGTATTTCTATAGTATTTCTTTTTCCTTATTCCCCAAGATATTGTGATACTTCCTGTGTTTATTTTTACTTCTTAATACTCTTGGAAAGGATATCTTTTCTTTTGACATATTTATGTGAGCTTAAATGGTTTTCCCGGAAGTTCATTTTTTCTTTTAAGTATAACGTTGGTGAAAAGATATTTTTTTGTAACGACTTTTTTAGTCGATTGGATGCTTCGTTGAAGTGTGGACTCAGTGCGGTGTTCGAATGGCATGTTTCAGCCGTTATGTGTAAAACGTATGATGAGAGGTAGTTGTAACGGTGATGTCGCTACCAAATTGTAAATAAATTTTTCTTTAATTCTTTAAAAAAAAAAGACTTTTTCTTTCATCACGACGTTACAATTAGCTGTTGTGAAACCAGTATACATGAAGCTTTGTTCTTGTTAATTACTGAGCAAATGTCTGCATGGAAAGACACAAAACACCAATGAATGTTTTAATGCTTCCATTTGGCATAGAGTTTCTAAAAATGTGTTTACGGCGTTGAAAATTGTAGGTATGGGTGCAAATGACGCAGTGATTCAATTTAATGATGGGTATCGTGGTTGCCTCAAAGTGCTAGAAAAACTTGATTTTGAAAATTTGGGAAGATACACTGAGGAACATTACCATTACTTTGACAAACTCCACATAAACGAATCAGTACGACATTCTACCCCTGCGGCAAAGAAAAATTCTGAAAGCCATCCAGAAAGAAAAAATCTACCCAATCTGAAAAGACAGAAGGTGTCTTACTAATCAGGTAGATTTTAACTGGGTATTTATCATTTTTTTAAATGATTTCTGTGATTATATTATATTTTTATCTTTTTCTCAAAACCACTATACTGGGGCGGTATTGGATATCACTCTCGCACTCCTCTAGTACGCATTGCCGGTACTTTAAACAGCCAGCGCTACATCTCCGAGGTGTTAGAGCCAGTTGTCCTTCCTTACCTTCAGGGCTTGCTCACAACCATATTTCAACAGGATAATGCGCGACCACACGGGGCACACATTGTCCAAGGATTCTTCGTCAATCGCCAGATTGAATTGCTTCCCTGGCCAGCTCGCTCTCCGGATCTTTCGCCGATAGAAAACATGTGGTCCATGGTTGCACATCGATTGACCCAGATTACATCCCCAGCTGCCACACCAGATCAACTTTGGCAACGTGTGGAAGCTGCTTGGTCTGCTGTACCCCAAGAACACATCCAAAGTCTCTTTGTATCAATGCAGAGGCGTGTGGTAGCGGTGATCTCCAACAATGGCGGCTACTCTGGCTACTGATTTTGGCAGAAACCACACTTCACATCTATATAAATAAGAATGGAGTGTTTGTTTGTACATTCAATATTTTCGACGCATTTCAAGTTTTCTATCCGTTTTGGACCCTTCTGATGCCGAATCCGCCTTTTTCTCGTTTGGTGTCTGTCTGTCTGTCTGTCTGTCTGTCTGTATGTTGTGCCCTATACACGTCCACGCGGTTTAAGATATTTTCATGGAAATTTGCATACAGAGAGTACTTATCTTGATTTAGTGAGTGGAATTGGTTGCGAAAGTCTGTCTGTCCGTCTTTCTGTTCTATGCTCGATTTTGTGTTTGTGTGTTTGTGTAGGCATCACATGAATTGTATTCCAGATATTTGATTGCATTGTATTTTATTTTATACATTATCTAATAATTTAGTGAATGCAATATTAAACATTTCTTTATTGTTATATTTAGACGAGTTTCATGCTAAAACACTTGAGTAAGTATACTTAAATCAACCATAATTTGGTAGTTTTGGAAAAATTGGAATGTCTATTGAATATTACGATTAATTCGATTGCTTTACCAGTACTGCTGAAAAAGTAATTATTCTTCAAAAAATTATTTTTTTTCATGGAATTTCATTTCTGATACGTCATTTATTTCGAGTCTTATTTTTATTCTTTGCGCAATGAAAACGATTTCCGAAAATTTGGGACAGACGATATTTTTCAATGAAACGAGAATGAACACAATCGCGCGAGCAGTGATATTTTTTCTGGTTCTTTCGCTCTGAATTAATTTCACATTTCTAAATTTTGTACACTTTTAGTTGTAAGTTGTGGCAACTGTGCGAGATCAAGAGATAAAATTGAATCACAAATTAATATCTTTGGAACAATTTTTTACGACATCTTTTATTTTGTTTTACTTTGCTGTTTCCTGTTTTAAATATTTATTATTTTAATAAATGTGTTTTCCTTCTCATCACACGCAACAGCACCACAAAGTATTAGACTTGAAAATGTTAGGTAAGTCAGTATAAATTTTCAGTAAATTTTAAGTGTAGTTATGCAGTTATTTAAAGAATAATGCCGTTATTTAAAGAATAATGCCGTTATTTAAAGAATAATGCCGTTATTTAAAGAATAATGCCGTTATTTAAAGAATAATGCCGTTAGTTAAAGAATAATGTCGCTATTGAAATAAAAATAATGTTTAAAAATCCAAACTAGAACTTTTTCCAACATTAAAAAATTCGTTGTAGTAATGACAGGAGAAGATTGCAAAATTTCACAATGTCGCATACCGGAGGCAAGAGTGCCACAGGTAAAAAAATATTGTTTTGTTGACTATGAGTGCGAGAGCACTCGCCGTAAATCGTAATTTTAATTAATTGAGTTGCACATGAAAACAACTTAAGAAAGGGAATTCCAAATCTTCCTATAAATCGTCTTTTATAGTAGTAACCTTAGTATCACCTTTCGTCTTTTTGAGCTTTGTCATACAGCAATTGTGCGATGTATGTGAAATGTATTACATGAATGGATATGCATGTGTAGGATTTGTGTCCAAAGTAAGTTGTAGAAAATATAAAGATGGCGAAAGGTGTTAAAATAAATTTTTACTCTACAAAAAACGTAAGTCATTATATATTTTGATTATCTCTTCAATCTAGAGTAAACGAATTCAAACCGAGTAAGGTCGGGTATTTTGCTAGTAAGTCTATAAATTTAATCATTTGATACTTGTTCAACATGTTATCTACAAAATAAATTTTGTTGTGATATCTCTTGTCTTTCTTGGTGTTGCAATTTGGGTGGCCAGCAGTGTAATTATTTTGAAAATTGGTCTCTGAACGTATACTATGTTTAGGTAATCATAATTTGTAGGCATTTTTCACATAATTTATCAATAATTTTTATCTTTTACAGGTAGAAGAGATGATCTTGCCTAAAGATTATGCTCTACTCTCTGCTTTGCTGGATGCAATGCCTGAAAAACGTCCAACAGCAGCCACACTTCTGAATAGAGGATTTTTAACAAAATACGAAAGTTATTGCCGATCAAAAGGTGATAATCAAAAGAAAATGTGTTGAACTAGATTTTCAGGAATTACATCAAATAGTGCCATTTTTGAATTAAGCATTGGTTATGCAGCATAAAGCAGACCTTATATGAGGAATATGTTTGGTATTTAATATATTTTTTATTTAGGTTATTGGATATTATCCAGTGCCAAAAGATTAATTTGTTGCACAGGTAGCAACTAGATTTGTCATGTAATTGTATAGTACCTTTATTAAAATATTCATTTCCATTTAATCATATCATAAACTAATTTCAGGTATTATTATATTGTACCAAAGATAATTTTTTCAATGTAAGAAACTTAAGTGGCAAAGTAAAGGCATATTATTCTGTGAATAATAAAAAATTGCCAGACTGTGATTCCTTTGATGCTGTGATTTTTATCGTTGTTGGATTACACGTATTTGATATATACTTTTTCTGTAAAGCACTATTTTTGAATAAATTTCTTAAGTTTTCTGTAAATATTATCTTGTTATTTCACTTTTACACTCAATTATACCAATTATCAAAATGAGACAAGTGACCAGTAATTTTAAACTTATTGCATTTTGTGTCGAGTACCCTTGGTTATTTTTTGAAAACAATCTCGGTAAAACCTAAAAATTTTTAAAGCAATATTTTTATTTCAGCTTTAAAGCAACCACCTACTGTTTAAAAAATTTATCTGGGCATTTTAATAGTTTTCAATAGTCTGTATAATATGCTTAACATAAATTGTGTTTTTAAGCACTTTGGACAGCACATCTTAATACAAGGAAAGCACTTTGATTTCATTGTTTACCATGTAAATAATTCATCCAATTCAATTTGCTTGAAAGGTAACTCCCATTTTACATTCAGATTTAGTCCACAATTACAGAAAAATGCAGTACTTTGTATCAAAACATAACTCAGCTTTGCATATTTTTTTTATCTCCTTTCACCTTCTGACATTTAAACCAACCAACTAACTTCCCCATTTATCGTTATTTCAAGCAGTATACTGTTAAAATATATCTTATGAATATCAAATATTAACTTAGATGTGTTGAAAATTCGCTTTCATGGCCTGTTAGACAGGGTGGTAACAAAATCGGGGGATTCTCAGGAAATTTTTTATTCTGAAATAATTAGAAAATTTTCCAAATTTTCCAAAAAAATCAGTGAATTTTTGAAAATTTAAATGGCAACTATTATTGTTTGTAATATTTAAAGATGAGCGATTCCGAGTACTTTTGAGATTCGAAGAAATTGTAATTTGAAGCTGTAACGGCAGCTGTTTTTTTTCGCTGCTGTTGCATCACGTCGCCGTGAGGCCGGCGATACAACTTGTGGTATACAATTTGAAATTTGTGCAACTACTGATGGGTTTTTTTGTGCATTAAATTAATATTTTTTGCCTGCAACTGCATTTTTGTGGAATTTTTAATGTACATTTGGATTTTGATGTATAGTATGATAATGTAGGGTCAGATGTAATAAGTTCATAATCAAGAGATTTTGAATTTTTTTCTTCAGTTTTTTTCGATTGCTATTGTAAGAGTTCCATTAAGTGTTCCAACCCTTACAATAACAATTAAAATATCTGAAGAGAAAAAATACAAAATAGTTTTGGAGTATTGTCCTTTTACCCTCATCTGACCCTAAATATTTAAAAATGTGTGGATACTGTATATCAATACCAATCACGGATCACAACATTTAAAAAGGGAATTGTAAAATCAGGGACATTTTTGGGACACTATCAGGGAATTTTTACGAGGATTTTGTTGTCAACCTGTTTGACACAAAAAGGTAATCTTGCAAGTGTTAAAATTTGGAAGTTTCTTATGAATTTCTATCCAGAAACTTTTAAAATGAAACCTCTTTCGGTGGAGGAAGTTAGCTTATTCAAGTTACTCCCATAGTTCGTGCATTGCAACAATCAACTAATGGATTTTGAGAAGAGACTGATAGCTTCTAAAGTTGGATGATCAACGTATGCAAATGGACCCAAGTCATTTCAATGGTCATACAACTAACATATAGGACATGAATAATGACAATTCATTGACTGCACTTCAACAGTTAAGCAGTTTAAGAAAATGTAGGAGTAAAAATATTGATGAATGGTTGTATTATCTAGAAATTATTCAAAGGAAAGCAATATTTTAAAGTACTTTTCCATCCTGGCTGTTCCTGCGAGAAGCTATTGGTAAAACCTTATCAATCTATTATTTTGCATGCTAATAAAAATGCAGTTTTGAACAGTTTTCTTGCCCATTATTAAGGTCAAATAATACCCTGAACCCTATTACAATCTGATAAAACAAGATTTTTTGTATTAAAAGAGATTCTGACTCCCAGTAATAGTTTACAAGTTTATGGTACTTCATTGAGCACTGAAGTCGCCTATTGAACATTAGATATTAGCTTGTGCTGCCGTAGGTAAAATTAAAATAAAATCGTTTACCTTGAAACAAAAACCATTAAAAATTCAGCAAATGTTTACCGATGCATTTCTAAAATTCATTTAAGTACCTGAAAAATCTTGTTGAATCGTATTTCCAGGTTTCTTTCAAAGTATAAATGTGATGGTGTAAGAAATTCGATAACACTAAAGAACTAATATAAGTGAAGCAATTCAAAGGACCAACTTAGCTTTCATTACTGACAGCATTTGTGCTGTTGTAGTTTGGGTGAAGATGCAGAACCTGATACTTGGGGCTATTTTTAGCTTGAATTCTGTTAACCTGTCTATCAAATTAAGTAAATACAATTTACTGCAACTTTTAACTGTCAACTACACCTAATTCTTCATGATAGAAACGTTCATAAAGAATGCGTGTAATAAAATTTTGCTTAAAAAAGACTAGAAGAAAAGAAAATTGGTTCCAGATCTAAAAAATCAGTAAAAATAATTTAAAAAAAACCCCATGAAAACATTTGTTTTAAACTTATTTATTTCAACAAATACACATGTAATATGTAATAAAAATTAAAGTAAATTTGCATTTTAAATCAAAATTTATTCATGAACCAAAAAAAAAAAAATATTTCAAGCATAACAATATTTTATTCATTTTCACTTTCTGACAGTAAACAGCGTAAAACTGGAATATCACTTATCACTAAAAATGTGGACATTGTCTTTCTCTATAAATGAATTTCTTTCTGTGATCTCTTGAGCTAACTCAGCACAAGTCTCCTCTAATATTTTATTGGTTTTACGAACAAATTCAGTATTAATCGCGTTCATTTGAAATCAGCATTTTTTGTAATAAAAATATAAAAACAGCCATCTAGAATTAGCATTGCCTTGTTTTTATAGACAAGATCCTGCAAGCCTCGTTTCTTATAATATCTGACATTTTTCATTGGGGTCTAAAATAAAATTTAATGGATGGAAACGATGACACCATATGTGACACAGTGTACACCAAATTCAATGAAACGATGATACAGATACCTAGTTATACACATTGTTAAACCAAAGCACGCCTTTTAAAACACACACTAGCTGTATGCAATCTATTTGTGTGTGTAATATAAAAATGACAATACTATGCTACAAACATCTTAACAAGTAAAAAAATTCTCTTTAAATTTAGGCAAAAAAATTCTTAGAAATTGGCTTGGCCTGCAAAATTGGCAAAGCCTATTAAATCAAAATGACTCGCTTAAAAAGAGAATGAAATATTTGTTTGAATTCGTGTTTTCGTGTAAAAAAGTTTCGTGCAAAACAGATTAGGTGTATATTTTTTTCACTTGAAATTCTGCATCTTAACCCTTCTTTGCATGATTTTTTCTTTATTGGTGAAATAAATCAAGATGATATAATTCATGTTCAAAATTAAAGGAAAAATGGTTTAAAAAATCTTAATATGTATTTATAGTATAAATTTAGCAAAAAACAATAGGATGGTATCATGTGGTATTTTTTAAATTAAACGCAAACTTTTTCAGAAATTGCTTTAAAAATAACAGAAACACGTTACAAACCTTTCTTCCACTCATTTTCACTTTTTTAGCAATAGTAACTCAAATATAATAAAACAAAATTAAAAACGAAATCATACGTTTATTGCAACTACAACAAACAGCGGAATGACAACTTCAAACTCGTTATACTGATAGTGACACTTGCTTATTTTTGACAGCTATGTTTTTTTTATGCAATGGACATTAAAAAGGTATCCAGACACGATCAACTTAAAGTGAACTTGTTCTTTTATATAATTTTTGGGCATTCAATGTTATGATGGAAATTTCCACCATTATGCAAAGAAGGGTTAACTTGATTTGACAAGTGACATACATTTCTGTTGTAGTGAAGGCGATTGGCATGATTTATATCAAGTACCGATGTGATTACACATTTTTGTGGTTTGTTAACTTTTCTTTTTATCTGTTGAGAGTAGTACTTAACTTTATAAGATATTATATATATTTTTTTATTTGCTGACTTTAAACATTTTGATTGGCTACGGCTATAGATATAACTGGAACGATTCTTTATTGGCGCGATTCTTGTAACCTTTCAAGAAACAACTGATCTACTGACTGTAGTCTAGACTCGTAGGCACGAGCAAGGTAC
Organism: Metellina segmentata; assembly: GCA_947359465.1. NCBI lineage: Eukaryota > Metazoa > Arthropoda > Arachnida > Araneae > Tetragnathidae > Metellina > Metellina segmentata. The sequence continues at coordinate 59,704,057 of OX375875.1, forward strand.
AACTGCACCGGCCGTAGTCTAAAGGTTAAAAGCGTTACTAATACTACTGTGCTTTTGAAACTTAGATGGCGAAAAAAACAAAACAGAACTAATGCTTGTCATTACACGTTTTAGTATGAACTGATGTGCAAGAATTTCTTTTTAAATGTGAAAAATTCAATTATGAAAGAACATTTGTTTCCTTTTCTGAAAATAAAGTTATGTGTATAATTATATGCACTGAAGGTGTAATTGAATTAGTGATTACTGGTATTATGCAAATTTGGAGCTGCAAATAACGTAAGCAGCTATTTGACAAGATAAATAGTCATAAGAGGATCTAAGTGCATTTGGGCAAATAGTCGCCTCTAGATCGGAAGGTTCCTGGTTTGAATCCGGGTCCGGGCATGGATGTTTGTAAACGTATGGTGTAGAGGCGGCTGGTGCACATTAAATCTGTCGTGGTCGAAAGTCCTCACGTTGGGTTGGCGTGGAAGTTTGGAGAGTGGGGTGCCAGCTCAGGTGTTGCTTCGTCATCTGACCGTGGTTCAAAATTACGAGGTGTTGTCCTCGGTTCTTTCCCTTAAGGGACTGATCCCGGACCGTCGTCAATAGCCCGTTGTGTTGCTCTAGTACGACGTTAACTAAAAATTACCAATTGGGCAAATAGTCGAGTATCGACGAATGGTTCACTCCATCTCGGAAGTAGTGCAGATACTCGGATTCTCACGCACCCCATTCCTACCGGGGTCAACAAAAATGTTGATGAGTCAAGATTCACTTTGGTACATGCCGATGGTAGCGTACGTGTACGACGTAAACCACATGAAGCGATGGATCTTTCCTGCCAGCAGGGGACTCTTCAGGCTGGTGGAGGTGGCATTCTCGTCTGAGGACTGTTCACATGGACAGAAATGGGACTCCCGTTACGTGGTACATCTTCTCTCACAGCACAGGTGAACGTTACCTGGATATCCTTGACGACCATCTGCTCCGTAAGTTCGTTTTCGACAGCCCACTACAGAGATTGTCTTTCAGCAAGACCATGCTACACACAACACCGTGCAATCACACCCCGAATCGTATCCGAATGGTTGGATGAATATTCCACAGATCTGCACGTGTTTTCCTGGCCATCAAGGTCACCTGACCTCAATCCAATCGAGCTCATCTGGGAAGCAATTGAGATAGATACCCGAGCCTCAGACCATCTTTCATCTAATCTTCGTGAATTGCAGGAGATTGATCTGGAGTCGTGGATGGGTATAGTTTCCCATCGCTTCCAGTGTCTTGTCGAGTTCATGCCAAGACGAATCGCCGCCGTCATCAAGGTGAAAGGTGGTGCTACGCGCTACTAAACAGGTATATCTAATTCAATTGCTCTTCAGTGTATATCCTTCATTTTTAAAAACTCACAACTACAATATTTTTATTGAATATAATTTTCTTCTGTAGTGTATTCATACTTTCACTAAAAAAAAACTAGCTCTTCACCTTTGTAATTAATAGGTAGGAACGTAGTTGAATTTACTTTGCATTGGAGCAATGCAACTGGCTATTGACGGTCCAGAATCAATCTCGAAGGGAAAGATTCGAAGACAATACTTTGTAATTTTGAGCCACTTAGACGACGAGGTCATCACCTGAGAACGTGAATATCAATTCAGAATTCATTATTTGAGATTTTTATTGGTGACGCCGACGTGATTAAGTCGCATTAGAGAACCATGCCAATTACGTCACCCCCATAATACTTCAGGAAGCACGTTCCATCACAAATCACGACCATCACCTCTTTCAGCTTGACAGAAATTGCCAGAAAGCAACTGTTACTGTTCAGTGTTGTATCTCTGAAGCCCCGTACACACTGGACGAACCGAACTGCGCATGGATGATTGATTACCCCCGGCGACAGGTTTGGTTAATCAATCTTTCTGGTCTGACAGGTCTTTTCGGTCACAAATTGTTCCATGAGCTCGCGATCAATCTGGTTGGTTGTGTGTTGAAATTAAACTGCAAGCTTATTGTTTAAAACAAATTGTTTAAATGTCCCGTTCTTTATGTTACATAATATTGAATGTTTCTTTCAATTCGGCTTATTTCGGCAAAACGTATTAACATTGCAGTGCGACAATTTTAAATTTTCTTCAATTGTGTGTGTCGGGGGGGGGGAGGTGTCAAAAAAGTCGAAATACACTTTAAATAGCCACCTCTTCTTTATCTTAAATTTAAAAGTGTAAAGTTCCCCAATATCACTATTAGTCTAAATACACATGAATGGACACATCAATTTTGACAGTAATATGGGCGTATTACATTATTCTACAACTAAGTTTTAATCGTCAACGATGTATAGCAAAACATTGCTTACAAATAGACTACTCAAATAATAGTATCACCTTAAGATCCGCGAAGAAAAATTTATGTTTCTATGTTCCGAGGGCCGACCCGTTTCCCGATTGTCCGGTGATTGATTGTACAGTAAGCGAGTGAACCAAAATACACCTTCCAAATTGAGCGAGCACAAACACTCACGTTCATTTGATGTACCGACAAGAAGCGGTACATTTTGCTCGTGCTCGAACTGCTCAGTTAACCGTCCACTCTGAACGAGCAATCAATCAAACCTGTCGTCGGGGTTAATCAATCATCTTCGTTTAGTTCGGTTCGTCTAGTGTGGATGGGGCTTAAATATGCTGCAGCCTAGGGTCGCAATTTCGTTTGCAGAAAGAAAAAAACTACTTAATTTACTAATTTTTGTGTTAAAAGTAAAGACCAAGTACATTTAGCATATGGACCCGACTTGTGACTAGATGGGAAATAAGAGCCTGTAAGTTTTTATAGCCTATGAGCGGCAAAATAACAAGCCAATGTAATCCTAGAGTTATGGAAGCACCTTTGGGTATTAAAAATTATTGTTATATTTATAAATTATTTTCAGCTTGGGGGATTACTCGCCAAGAGTTTCTCATAAGAATTTTTAAACCTTAAGATATCGCTGCGTCGTTGGAGAAGTCAAATATTAGTATTTTGGAGGAAGGCAATCGGCCTTGAGACTTGTAAATATTTATGAATAAACATTTTGATTTTCCAACTACTATAGGAAAGCAAGAAATTATATATTTTTATGAATTATAATATTGAAAGCAAGAAATTATATATTTTTATGAATAATGATATTTCAGTTCCAAGATTCCATAGGGAGAGAAAGCCATTATCACTTGTCAAAATCGCTCTTGTGAAACTAATAATTTTGAGATAATTTTTTATTGATAAAGGTACGTATATGACTGAATAGATTTGGAAATCTCTTAGGATTTCTTAAAAGATTGATGATACGAAAATTTAATATATTTGAATAAAAGTGCTTTATTGCTATACACAAGAAAATTTTACATGCTTCGTTTATACAATAATTCAAACTTACATATTCATTCGTCCATTCATCCACTTCTTAAACATTTGCTTCCAAGCTTTAGATTTGACATATTTGGGTGGTTTCCAGCTGGCCATTGAACTTGGTTTCTTCGTTGTCCATCTTCTCATGGTATTTGCGGGCCAAGCGAAATTCGGAGGAAGCATACCTTTCGGCCAGCTTTTACCTTTACTTCCAGGTTTGGCCATATTCTTTGGCTTCATTGGCCATCTATTCATATTCATAGGGATTTTGTCTTTTCTGTTCTTACTGCTTTTAGAGCCTCCTTTTTTAGGTGGAAACACCCAGGATTTCCCTTTTGTTTTGCGTTTAGTATCGTCTCTGGTTACAGGTTTATCGGTTGAGGGGGGTGCTCCGCTTTTCGGATTGCTTGGAAGTTTTGTGATGATTATTATTTGTGGAGGACTCATCTCATTGTCATCTTCAACTGTTGGTCCTGGAGTGGGTCGTGTCGTTCCTTCTGTATCTTTGCAGTCGGGTTTGCTTTGCGCTGTCCATACATCCGGTACAGGGGTAGCAATGGAAGGTTTCCAAGTTTGGTTTGGTGGTGTAGGAGGCTTCCAGCTCTTTGTTCGGGGTGGTTTCCAGCTTTTTGTTGGAGGGGACTTCCAGCTTTTATTCGGCCTAGGACCAGGTTTTCTCCATTTCATTGGTGGAGGTGGAGGCTTCCAACTCATGCTTGGTGGTGGAGGGGTAGTTTCAGTCCACATCATTGTCGAAGGGGGGTTCCAACTTTTATTCGGGGGAGGTTTCTTCCACATCATGTTTGAATTTGGAGTCGGTTTTGGCCATTTTATGCTGGGTGGAGAATTCTTCCAATCCATGGTAGTTGGTTGAGTTGGAGTTGGTGTATCGGGCATAGTAGGTGGTGGCGTGGGCTTTGAAGGAGGCCTCCAGCTCTTTGTTGGAGGTCTCCAACTTTTTGTAGGAGGTTTCCAACTCTTGGTAGGCGGATTCCAACTTTTACCATAAAATTGCTTTGGCCACCCTCTGGGAAGTGTGGTTTGTGGAGTTTCCGTTGGTGTCGTCGGTGCTGTGTCCTCAGAGGTGTCTGGAGGCATGCTTTGGTCAATACTGTCATCGCTGGTATCACTTTCTGTTGATCCGCATTTAATTGCCATTTTACATCCTCCGAAAATCCAGGCTGGGTAGCCAGGATCTTCTCCAGGCCATGGGTTTGGATTCCATACTAGAGGGGGATTGTCGCCTAGATTCTCGTCAGATTTCCATTTCACGCTTAGAAGATTACTACTTTTGGGTGGGCTTTTGTTTTTCCAAGGTATTATTAGTCTTGGATCTCCTTCCTGTGAGTTTACTTTCCAGTTCCCAATTTTCCACCCCTCGTTTGAATTGTTTTCCGATTTTTCAGGTGGACTTCCTAGAATATAAAAATAGAACGTTATAGTAACTTTGTGCAAATAAAGTGTGTCACTGCTTTTCAAATGAGCTGATCACAACGGCGTTCAAATTTAGCTTTCTGACATTATTTGTATCTACAACTGAACAGTTGCTTAAGTTTTAATTAAATTCATTGGTAGGTAATTGAATTTGCACGTACAAAACATTAAATGTTCAAGCGATAAAAGTAAACAATAGCTTTTATATTTCTCATCCTTAAATGGCAATGGATTAGAATAGTGCTTATAAAATTAACTTACACCACTCTAAATTCATACAAAGTTTATTTCTGCGATTTATAGTTTCGTATTATAAATTTTAAAACTATAAAGCTTTAATTTGTAGATATAACAATTATATACAATTATTTAACAGATATAACAATTAACTCCCAAGCTCTCTTTTAATATAAATTATTTTACCCCATTAGTTTATAACTAGGAAATTAACACAAGATTTCAACTTTATAAATATAATATAAATATCTACATTTTTTTAAGCTGTCGAATTAGTTTTATCTAATTGTCTTTCCTGTGTTAATTCAAAGCATTTAAAAAGTTATATCGTTAAAATATTATATATATTTTTATTTCTAGTTAATTTTTACCGAACTTATTAAATTATTTAAAAAATAATTATAGAGTGTGTTCCGATTTTCTTCAATGGTTGTATTCTTAATCAAAATGGAAAAATCTTAGAAATGTATCATTAAAAAAGTATGTGAATACCTATTGAAATATCTGTCGGTGGAATTTCGATATCCTGTCCTTTCCAGATAACTCCTCCCTCACTGGAATCATCTCCCCAACTCTCATCTTCTGTTCGTCTACTTGGAGGAGTTTTTGGTGCATAGTTCCCTCGAACGGTTGTCCTTGTCGGCCATTTTATACGAACATTGCTGATGCCTTTGCTTGGTGGGATTGTCGCTTTTGAGTTGGAATCAGGTTCGCTGTCATCACTTGGTATTGGCTGAGACCAAACTATGGGTTTTTTGCTGCCCTGGTCATCATATTCATTATTAATTTCATCAGGAAACTTCCACGTATTGCTGCTGTTGTCAGAAACCCATGGTAATACCGGGTCTACTCCTGTTTTCCAAACGACGTTGCTATCCCATTTGTTGCCCTGCCATGTCTTGCTTCCGTATCCTGTTCCCCAAGCTCGAATCGGAGTGTCGATTTTCTGTGGTCCAGCATTATCCGGTTCTGGATTCACGCTTTGTGGAACTTCCAGAATTTGTCCTTTTGGAAGAGTAAACGTTAAGAGGAATTAAAATATGCGAAGTGGTATGGTTCTTTTTTACAGTGTTGTATCAATATTTCTAAGGTATGAAACAGTTAAACTTTTAATTTATAGGCAGACAAGGAAATAAACCAATTTAAGCGAATTATAAATTATACCTATTTTCAGGAGAGACATTCATTAAAATTAGAAATTAATTAACAACGGACAACATTATTTAATTATCTTGTGCATGCAGAGATTTTTACGCTTTATAATACTACATTCTTAATGTAATTATATATTAAATAACCTCCATTCAAGCAATTTCTAGCAACAATGTAATAAAGTGCAGTTTTATTTTTGTATACGCTTCTCTATTTGGTCTAAAGATGCTTATACCGATCCCTACTTGATGAATCTATTCAAATACTCTTATTTTCTTAGCCTTAGTAACCGATTTTAGTATTTCAAAAGCTACATAATTAGATTTCAAAAATACTTTTGAGAGCAGTCGGATATGGATTTTGAACACGAGATGTCTTGATTAAAGTTTAAAATGAAAATCAAATTTTTGCTAGAATCATTCAAAATTTATCTTTTTGACCACAGAGTTCTCTTTACAATACTAACTAATGTAACTAATTTTAGGTGAATAATTACGCCTGTGTGATCAATTAAATTTTAATTTAATTACTATACAGCAAATTAATTTGAAACATTGTTGTACTAGAAACTAAATTAGTGATTAATTTGAAGGCTTATTTATGAACTAAACATATCTTACCACTAATGGATGATTTAGGCACCCATTGACTGGCGGGAAAATCTTTATTCGCTGTTACCCATGTTTCACCTCCGAAGCCTGAGTTCCACCCTGTGTTGTCACCTTCCCAAGTCTTACTGCCATAGCCCTGCACCCATTTCTGTCCTCCTGTAGCAATCGTTCCACCTTGGTACCACGATTTTCCACTAGGCACTGATTGATCTGCTTGTGGAGCTTCTGTTGTTTTGTTTGAGGAATGATCTGCAGTATCGTTTTTTTCATCATCCGTCCGTTCCTGTGCGCTTGAAGTATTTTTTTCTGGTACTTTGCGACGAGCTCCAAATTGGAATTTTGTCTCTTTTGCGGGAAGTGGTCTTGTTCCAGGAATGGTAGTCTTCGCTCCTACAAATATAGATAATCTTTATTTCCCCAAATCTTAATTTTAGTTACGCAACTTACTTTGTATGAAATTAAAACTCGATCGTTATTCTCCATCTCATTTCAATACAATGCACTATATATTTTTTATCGTAAAAAGACTAATTTTGAACTTTTACGCTCGCAAAAATTTCCTAATTTTTCTTAGTTCTGTCCATTAATAGCAATCGCCGTAATCCATGTAAATCTGAATTTTCTTTCGAGTAACGATATTCAAGTATAAGTCAATCTTACATCGACAAATAGTTGCAGACTGCACTTATCTGAATTATTGTAGAATTAGGAGACAAGAATATTTTTGTAACTTTTATTATAGATCATTAGCAAAAATGTACTGTTTTCCTTGGAGTTTTGTTATCATCTATAATACTTTGGTAATAAAGCATTACTTAGCTTCAATTACGGAGTTCTCATATAATTCAAATTAAAGTAAGAACAAGTCGCTAACAAAAGACATACTTTTTTATTCGAGTTGGAATTTTTTGAATTCTGCTTACATTTAATAGTAACAATTACAAACAATTTTCAGCAAAATCGTTACTTTTAAGGATATCTGAATGGAATTTAGTTTTTAAAGCATAAATACACTCTTTTCAAAAGTATTTATACGTTCAATAATGGAAGAAGAAAGACTCACTGGTTTTACTTTATTTTTCCATTTTAAAGTTAATTTACTTATTATTAAGTGATAGAAAATATTCCCTGGATAAACATGAACTAATACATTTGTGGAACCTTGAATATCGTACTGAGCTATGTATGCTTTAATTTTTGGTTCATTTTATTGCTTAACTTATTCCGCAATAATTTTCGCATTCTTTTCATTCAAATATCTATAAATTTATTTGGAAAATATTCGAGAAAGAGTGATTTAGTTATCTTACCTACAGTTGGTGTATCTTTCAATGTATTTGCCTTTGAAATTAAACTTGGATCATCCTGTTTCGGCCAACTATGGTTTCCGATGCCTCGTACATAAGCTACTGGATCGGCCCATGGGGCATATGCATAATCATCGGCTTGCCATGAGTTATATTCCTCGTCTTCCAAAGATCCATCCGCAGAGCCCCAAACGTATTCTGGATCCACCCATTCTGCATCCACAGGGACCTCCCCGGTACTTGTCACTCGCCATTCTCCGTCATCATACTCGATTTTCCATTCCACGTCGCCTTTGTCATCTAACACTTGCCAGCCATCTTCGCCACCTTCACCAACGACCTGAAAGTACGAGTTGCATGAATTTTTCCAATTAGGATTTTTAAAGAAAATTTCCCTTTTATTTCAAGGGCTGTGGTAGCCAAGTTGGATGAGTCGAGGATTGGTTAGGGAGTCTAGTTAGGTTTGAAACCACACGTGGAAGATGTATGCAGGATTAGTTTATTGAATTGTTTGATATTTTGATGGTCTGAATACTTTTACACAAACGTTTCAATGAATTTCAAAATGACACAAACGTTTCAATGAATACATAACGTTTACATAATTTTCTGTAAGTTCTCAAAATAAATTCTATCTCTCTAGTCCTACCATACTTATCTTAAATAGCGTAGTGAAATTTTGTGCTTTGATGTAAAATTAGACATTCTGAGCATCAAGATGTCATAATACGATCTCTTATTAGTGTATTGAATTTTGATGAAACAGTACAGAAAAATGACTGGAGATACATTTAATGTTCTATTTATATGTGTGCCTCTTTTGTAACATTGTATATTTTCATTATTGTTATTTACTTGCGTCATCAAAGTATTTCAAGTTTTTAAAAAATAAAGTTAATATATTGGATTTCTAATATTCGAATGCAAATGGATATATGAATATTTAGTCATTAAAATATTTGGAATTATGATGCTAATAGGGTCACTTACTTTCCAATGGCTTCCATCTTTAGGCATAATATCATTGGGTATTGCAGATTTCTTATCTGCATCTTTCAGGTCGTCCAAAGTCCACCGACCAGCTACTCCTCCATCATTAGAAGACCAAACAATGTAACCTGAAGAATGAATAAACAAAAGGATGCTTATATGTTCTTTGAATCAACAGTTTGGTTTCGATTCGAAACAGATTATTACGAATTTAAATTCCTATGGTATAGTTTCGATTGTAGTTTTACTACATTTGTTAGAAAATGAGCATTTAAGTGAAAAGGAATTTGTACTTTATCAATGATATTTTCGAAGTATTCATTCGATTGAAAATGTTATGCATTTGGATTGTCTACAGTCTCATCAAAATCGTGTATTAAGGTAAAAGGGCAGTTTTATAAAAAAATATTAGAATCTATAAATTTCGAATTTATTCAACATAACTTACTATTATCGTTACTAATCATTATCTAAACTAGTATTTGATCACATTTAAGTGGATTAAGCAGCTTAAGAAAATGTATTAAGTTCATAAATATTAGGAATGAAAAGTAAAATGTATTTTGACCTTTAAGTAATTTAAGTCACTTTTGTTCAAAAAATGGTTAAACACAAATTTAATTTCTTCATAAATATGGAATGTTTTAATCATCGTACAAATGATTGTGGATGAACAGCTGAGATAAATCCATTGCATCAGCTATTTCGTAACTAATTTTGTCATGTTGATTAATAAATATTTAAACATATAAATACAGCTTTTTAAAATTTATAAGCCCAAAACGTTCTAAATGAAATTATTTAGCAACCAAATAGAACAATAACTCACATTTGAATCGACTTTGTTAATTTGTCCAATTATTATCGTTTTAAAATACTGATTTTTAATATTCGTTTTTAATATGTTTATGCTTTCGAGTTTAATTGGAATATGCATAGTACGCTGAAATCACTGGAATTATCAGGGAAGAGGTAGACTTTTTATTAGTTACCTGAAGATGACTCACCTTTATTAGCACTGTCATTTCGTGCGGGAATGGAAATACTCGTTGTTTCCAATGGTGCTTTTGTTGAGGGTGCAGGGGTTTTCGCTGGTGGTTTTGTTTGGACTCTATTTTGTAATTTATCCTTTGGTGCAGCAGTTGCTTCAATTTCTTTGACTTTTGGCTTAACTCGCAACAAGTCCTGCACCTTCGCTTTGCTTTCTCTTCGATCAATAGGAATGCGATCCGATGTTTCGGTTTTGAAGGCATCCCATCCTTCTCCACTAGTATGGGCACTAGTGTTACCTCTTGTTTCATAATTGAAAAAGGTGTCCGTTCTGCTTCCTGAAAGAAAATTGACAAGGCATGAGAGGCATTTTCAGTAAAGCTAAATGTAGGTCTCGGTGATGTTTCCTGTACGTATTCCGAATGTGACGTCACTTAGCTCGTATTTCGAATAGATTTCAACACATCGCCAATAGAAATTATAAATAGCGAATACCAAATTAATACATGTAGTTGATTTATCTCTACGCCAATTACATTAAACCACAAACGTCACCAAAGCGACGATGAATTAAATATTAAGGTCAGCGTGATATGTATTATACGAGAGCATTTGGGTGGCGGAAGTAAATTCGTCGACTTTCGTCTCGTTTGTTTGTTTACAACAAACAAACGAGATGAAACTGAAAATTTTACACTGAAGATCCCTCTCCTGATTCAACTGCATTCAATGCATATTATTTTTTAATTAATTAAATTTTCAATGAAGGAAAATTCCATATGAAGTTGCACCACAATTATAATGATTGATTCAGCTTCCTTTCCATCACGGAAAAGTAAGTTATTTTGATGTCTAACGAAATCTATAAAATGAAAATTTCTTATTATTTAAGATGTAAAAAATCATAAATAAAGTCTCATCAAGGTTTTTCAAAGACATCAGCTTGAAAGTTGCTAGCGGTTTTATTATCTTACAATTAATATTTTGTAATTGTAATGATTAAATATTAGTTTAACTGTTCGAAATTTAAACATAAGTTCTTTGTATGTGTGTGCATTAATAATTCTAGTCTGTATCTACATTTTCCTACTTGGATTGATTTAAAAATAAATATTATACTCTTTAAACCAGTCATATGTAGTGACACCTAGATATATTTTTATCTGAAACTGTCAAATTATGAAAAGATATTTCAGCATCCTACAATATTAATACCTAAAAAAATTCTGCTTTTATGCTAGAAGTTTGAAAATGCTCTTGTGGACTTTCTTTAATTGGGTGAAACACAACTATTATGATAAAAATTTATAACTCAAATATTTCCTTTAACCAGTTCTCATTTACTACCATTTAATCATATTGATTTTAAATTTCATCAGAGATACAAGTACAGTCAAGTATGATAAAGTAATTAATTACCTGGGAAACGATTGTAGACTCGAACCCAAGGACTGGATTCAGCTGTATCAAACCGGTGAGCTCTTCTTTGAGATTCGACAAGTTCTTTGATGTTTTCCTGGGAAGATGTAGAATTATCCTCTACTTTGGATGCAGTGTTGTTGGTAAATTCGGCTATTTCCTCTTCAGTGTTGTTTGTAAATTCGGCTATTGTCTCTTCAGTTTTGTTTGTAAATTCGGCAATTTTCTCTTCAGTTTTATTTTGCGCATTTACCAATAGTATTGTGGTTAACCATATGGTAGCTAACAGCTCCATAGCCTGTGGAAGAAAAATGTTTTGTATCTATTGTAAAGATATACAGGATGTGCTAAAAAAAAATCAGTACAACTTCAAAAGTTTATTAAAAAAAAGAATAGGCCTACAGCAAAACTAGTTACCACAATAGATAGAATAACTCAAAAAGTTTTTTTCTACAGTATGTTTCTGATTATAGATAGCGCTGCACATGCAAACGATTGTTAAAGAATTTAGTTATTCAAAATGGCGGATCCCGTAAAGAAAGCTCAATGTGTTGAGTGAGTGGCCCCATTTCATGGCCGCCCCGGTCTCCTGACCTTACTCCACTCGACTTTTTCTTTTGGAGTTATGTAAAATATGCTGTGTACCGAACAAAAGTTAACAATATCGTGGAATTGAAACAAAAGATCTAAATAGATGTAGCTACTGTTGATGTTAACATGCTGAAACGTTCGTGGATTGAATAGGAATATCTTCTTGATTTTCTTCGTGCTACGAAAGGATCTCATGTGGAAATTTACTTAGGTAGTAGAAAAAAACTTTATGAGATATTCTATCTATTGTTGTGACTAGTTTTGCTGTAGGCCTATTCTTTTTTTAAATACATTTTTCAAGTTGTACTGATTTTTGGGATACCCTGTAGTAGTAAATTCTGATTACCCAAGACTCAAAATTCTTCTATATGGTACTTTTATTTTCAAAGTTCGATGCATTTTTCTGTTAGTTTTCGAATGATCTAATTATTTTTGTTCGTACGTGTAGCATATACACGTGAACATAGTTGATTCTGTCCTCAAGCGATTTCAATGTCCGAAAGGATTACCACTATTTGGAGAACGGTACGTTTCAAAATTTAATTGAAGGGCCGATAAAAATGATTTGATGTATTGTTATGCATCTGAAACTATTTAGTGGAGGGAAAAAATTTTAAATATGAAGAAATAGCATACAAAAGGAGAATAAAAAGTTAAATATCTGCACATCTAAAAGAATTCAAATGTGAAGTTGAGGTGTTATGTAAAATAGGAGGAATCTTATGAATTTATTGAGTATTTCAGAACTTATCTGTGTCTAAGTCCACAGGTACTGAATAGAAAAATACCCTATTAATAATTCGCACAATAGAATGAGGCCACCCCAAAAATCTACAAAAGGTGCTTATGGTAAAGAGTTTCACCCCTTGCGTGTTGAAAAGTGGAATAAAAGAGCTGCAATGGAAAAGTGTCTCAAAAAGTCATAAATCTGATGCGCACCGCCACATTCGACACAGTATTTCAACTTTCAAAAGTACTTGTGTGATCAGTGAACCAAAATATTTGAATTCGTCGCCATGAAATCCGGAATGCTTTGACTCATTTTTAAGTTCAAGAGCATAAAGGGACATTGATAGGATTTCATTTCTTTTATTGTGAACTTACCCAATAAGTTGATTATTAGTCTTTAATTAGTCCAATTAGTCTTTGCATTCTAAAGAATAAGGGGCCCTTTAAGATGTCAAAGAAACGTATATATCTATATTTGGGAATATAATATTCAATATTCCGTCACTTGAATGCAAGAACAAGGTAACTCAAAAATGGAGTATTTTGAATTGTACTTAAGTTAGCAAAGCAAATATCATACAGAATTTAATGATAAAAGTAGATTATCCTCTATATCAATTTTTAATATGTTCCCAATTCTATAAAGGAGCTTAACTCTACGTTTATTTCGACTCCCTGGGGTATATATAATGTGACGGAGAGCAATTGCCAGTATACTGGTAATACTGACATTTTACAAAGTATCCCTGACATTTGAGAAAACATCCATTATTTTTAACGAGTCTGTTAACAAGTTTTTTAACGAGTCTGTTTTTAACGAGAACCATTATCACATTAAAGTCTATAAGTGGATTTTAATCACGAATATCAATTATATTAAATCCCGGTATCCAGACATATACATTATTGATGATTTGACTTAAATTTTAGATTTCTTATTTAATTTTTGGATGACTTTTAAAACAGTTAAAATGTTTTAGTAAAGATGGCACAAAACAAATATTCTAAGCCATTAAAATCTATCTCTTTGGATACTGCTAATTCTGGAATATGTAGCAATGATTTTTCTCATTCAATTTCTAAAAAGATTTATCTTTGTACCACTTGAATTGCTATCTTACACTATATGAAAGTGTATACACTTTTGAAGAATAATAAATATCTGTCTCATTGTAATTTTTCAAAAATATCTAAGTTTAGGTTTGGAAAAAAATTATGTTTGCTTGTGTATTTTCATCCACACTTCAAAAATTAATGTATACGGAAAGATAAACATAATTTTTTGTGTGTAAACATAACCATGATTTTGCTTATTTAAATGAAAATTATTCAATGAATAATCGGTAAACTAATATTTAATAATTGTTTCTGAACATTTTTTAATACCTAAATATTTTGTACTTGTTTTTGATACCAAACTTTTATTGATTTTCGACACCTAAATTTTTCTTACTAATCATAATTAATCTTTTAAAATTTAATTTACATTTGTATAAATGAGAAATTATTCAAATATATATATTTTAATTACAAATGATTAATTATAACTAAAATGTATAACTCTTTTGATAACAACAACGTTTAAAACCAAATTTAAGATAGGTTTGATAAGACGATTTGTGTGTAGTAACAGTTTTATAAATCATCGCACACACAACTAAAAAACGTACGCAGCACCTATATATATATTAAAACACATACAATAGATTAAATTACTTTATTCTTAGGAACATTTTACTGAACTTTTATAAATAATTGTACAATTTTTTACAAAATATTTTGCTCATAAGAAATTGACCTTTATTCTTATTCTAGTGGACAGCATAATTTTCTTTAATTGATAATTGTGCTTTTTTACACATTAAATACACTCGTATTGCCTATTGAAGATTATAAACTTTAATTTATTAACATTGTACTATGTAATTACGCATTTTCAAATTACTCAGACAGGAATTGAAAAAACATAATCTTTGAATAATATAAGAAACAAAAGTGTATTTAAAAGATCTATAAGTACATAAAATTCAATGAAATATGACAAAATTACATTATCAAATGAATTTTGTCAAATACAGTAACACGCATTTAAATTCATTAATAGTAATAGCTAAAATTTTTAGGTGAATATTCAAGTTTATTAGAATTTAAGTTTAACTAGAATTTGTAAACAAATATGCTCATACAAGTAGTTAAACCTATGGTTAAGCCATAAGTTCATAAAATAATTTTTTTTTGCCTACAAGTCAATGATTCATTTTGTTTCAAAATGAATGAATGAAATATTCTGTTACTTATAATCCATTAATTTTTAACTTATTAAATTTTAGTAAACATTATTTATCAGTTTATATTTCATTAGTTTTTTTGGACTTTTTGTACGGTATTTATTTTATTTTCTACTTTATGAGATTTTAAACCTTTTTTGATTTTATACTAACTGCAATAAATTTTTTTTATATTAACTGAGAATCAATCAATAGTTTTTTCAAAATTGTGTATTCCCATTTATCTCGAAAACCAAATTCAGATTCTAGTACTGTTTACCGAAAGATGTAGACGAAACTAATTCCAGTCAGACATTTTCGAAGGAACTCTTCTCAACTCAACTCTTTAAACAATTTGAGCTAGCATGTGATTTTACAAAAAGTTAGAGCTGATACACAGAAAGCTTGTTACTTACCTCATGAGGTCTTAAAATCATATCCAAAGTAGAGTAATCCAAGAGAGGGACGTTTTGGTTCTCACCACAAGGGAAGGATTCGAAAGTGTGTTGCTCTACCATGGCATAAGGCATATTATATATCCGTCAACCACGTGACCAAGATATTCTCGAGTCCAACAGCCAACCAAAGAATGCAAGTTACCAGGTCGGCCACAAAAAGGCGAATAATTCTCAAAACTTCAACCATGACCGTCTGGAATCCGGCAGAAGCACGCATCCTATCCAGGAACAAAGGATGGTCTGCATGGGTGTGGTGAGGATCAAGAACAAGAAATTAAATACTCCGCAGCATTTTGCTCAGTGTTCGAATGTGCTTTATGGAACGATGAAACGGTTCCAAGGCCAGGATTGCGTGCCAGTAATGGATCCAAGTTCTTTATTACAGTCTGTTATTTTTAAGCGAAAATGTTTAACTTTTTCCAGAAAATTCTCGGCATTTCTATTGCTGCTTTCTGAAGTTCACTTTGCTCAATAGCGAGACTGTCTTGTCATCGATTGCAAAGAATTACGGCCAAAGCATTGATACTCTTGAGCAGGACTGTGAAAAGAGGGAATGCAACGTCGGTTTAACCTTCCAAGAGGTTTCGACGAAATATCTCGTCCATCAAGATCTGACCAATTTTGCTAATGACAAGATATCTCGTCATCGAGGTTTTGTCTATTTTTCTTATGATCACGAGATGAAGATCTGGTCAGTTCGTTTCTAATGACGAGATGAAGATCTGGTAAGTTCATTTCCAATGACGAGATGAAGATCCGGTCAGTTCATTTCTAATGACGAGATGAAGATCCGGTCAGTTCATTTCTAATGACGAGATATCTCGTCTATCAAGATCAAATATTGTTAATGTCGAGATACTTCGTCCAGACAATACCAAGAGGCTTGAGCATCTGCTTTAGTTTCGAGTAATAAATACCCTTTAGTAGCAAATATGTGATTCTAGAATTTGTGAAAGAACAATATTTAATAAATATTTAATATATGAAATTATTTGCATACGTGGTTTCGTTCTCTAGTCTAATTCACGCACAGTACTCACTATTTGTGAACTTCTCCGGATGTAGACAATGCGTTTCACCGGATCTAGACAATGTTCTACTTCTCGGTGACGGACAGGCCAACCAGGAAATTTTCTTGAGACGAGCTTTTAAGAAACCCTTAGCAATAAGAACAAGTCAAAAATAAGATGGTACTCAACTATGATAATTTATTCAATGCAATAATTCTAAGTTTAAAGAAAACGTCATAAATAAAGAAATCAAATCTGTTACATCCATCAATAGCATCGATTCTAGTCTGAACTTGCTATCGATATTGATTGTGGCTAAAGTGGTCAAGGCACGTAAGAAATATCAGTCCAGAAAAAGGAACACATCACGGAGATATACGAAACGAAAAATTATTGAAATGTAATTCCCTCTTTCTTGATACATCAGTCTACAAACAGAAACATTCAGTGAGGAAGGGAATCGAGTATAGATCACGATTGTTTCTTGAAATTAAATTTTATTGGAAACTAAAGATCTCACTTAAATCAATTTTGAATGCCTTTATTCTAATAGAACACCATTATTTGACGAATGAAAATCTTTTTCCATGATGAAAACCATAATGCATCTCGAATGTCGTAGATGATATCGGGAGTCTGTCACTGTAACCTTCCATTCACATTCAGTTCGAAAGAACAATCCAGGTTTTGATACTTTTAAATATTCTCAGTTACTGCTGGTCGTCAGTTTTCAAGCTTCTGAAGTTGCATGGAAACTATAATTTCACAAGTCTTTCGGAAAGGTGTCCTTAACTACCAACTTCATGTATTACTGTTGACTAGTCAAATCATGGTTTTGATAGTCAGGGGAAAGAAGCTCAGGTGTCTTTGAGTATCTTACAAGAGAAAAATGCATATTTATCGTTGCGTTTATTTTATACTAGCCACAGCGTGGCTAGACTGGTGTTGCCCGTGCCCGTGATGTAAGGTATTAATCTGGTGTAAAATTTTCCGCAGATTTAAAATCCGTTGAAGATATATTCAATTAAAAATTTATTTATTTAAAGAAAATCATATTTTTAGGAATCAGTCTAAAGTAAAATTTTCCGCAGATTTCAAATCCGTTGACATTTTCAATCTATCTTTAGCGATTCCGATTTTACGAAAAAAAACTTAACAATCCCAGTCAATATGTTTTTTATTTCTTGCTTTCATTGAAAATGAGAATGGAAGTGGAAATGAAATGGGACTAGAAATGTAATCTGTTTATTTATTTTTTAACGCGAAGGGCTTCTCCGCCGCGCAAAATCAACAGCGGAAACGAAAAAAATAATTTTCTGCGCGTTCTACGGGGTGATGAAAAAAATGTGGCATGGTTCTAAGGCTGATTGCAAGGTCACGTGGGTAAAAAAGTCAAGATTGGGGTAATTCTTCTTTCGTCCGGACGAAAAGCGTTTGAAGAACCAGGTAGAGAATAAAACTATTAAATTCATTTAAAAATCTTCTAGATTGAATTTTAAAATTCGAAGCGACCCTAAAATTGCAAAATATTCAGACTACCTGTGTGCCAAATCTCATTGCTGTAAGTGCCATAGAATCGTCAGGATTTTGCGGCAAGAAACAGACAAACACTTCCTTTAATGACAGTAGAGATTATAATAGCCTGGCGTTGCTCGTACCGGTGGTGTACCAACACCACCCGCAACGCCGTGGTATAAGTTATTAATCTGGTTTAAAATTTACCGCAGATTTCAAAACCGTTGAAATTTTTAATCTATCTGTAACGATTCCGATTTTACGAAAAAACTAAACAATGCCAGTCGCGAAAGGCAGGAAATGTAATCTGCATTTCCTGCCCTTCGCGTAAAAAAAAAGCAATCTGTTTATTTTTGGAAAGCGAAAGTTGACGTGACATCACAATCTCTCTTGGTAAAATATAAAATATATATTCAATTTAAAAATTATATTTTTAAAGAAAATCATATATTTCGATATTGATCTAATGTGATTTTTTCCGCAGATTTCAAATCCGTTGGAAATTTTACTCTGTGTTTAACGGTCTAGGAGATAGAAAAAAGAACTACATAACTAAAGTTGAAACTTTCTTTTTTATCGTCTGCTGTAAAATCATTCCTCCGCGCAAAATGAAACTATCTGTTCTCTCCCTTCTAGGAAGGAAATGTGGCATGGTTCCAAAGGCTGTCGTCAAGGTGACGTGTGGGCGAAAGGTCTTAATTTTGATCCTCCTTCTTTACGAAGGAGGAAAAAAAACTATTAAATTCATTTAAAAATGTTTTAGGTTGAATTTTTAAATTTGCCTCGACCCTAAAATTGCAAAAAATGTGCACTACCTGTGTGCCAAATTCCATTACTGTAAGTGCCATAGATTCGTCAGGACTTTTATCACAATAAACAAACAAACAAACACTTCCTTTTATAGTAGTAGAGATTTTAATAAATTATCTATATAATTTAATTTTAACTGTGAATCTGTCGGATGTTCTAATTGTGTGTGATTACTAGGTAGAACGAATCTTATTATTCGCAATGACTTCGCTGTTTGTAAGTATGCTCGCTGTTTCTCGTAGCCGAGTGTTTCCTACGTAGGAGTCCGGTTAGGACCTTTATTGGATTTTAATAGTTTCGCATATAAAATTTCTTAGAACGTGTAGGTACTCTTAAGAGTAGTATACTGTTGTGTTGAGATCAATAAACATGCCTTGTTTACATGCCGGAGATATTGTCAGAGCCGTCAATGAAGAAATGGAAACATAAAGCGATACCTTTGATTTCTTAAAGAATCGAATCGAATATAAGAGAACATATTCTGCAGTCCAAAAGACAGAATAAAAAACCCTTAAAATATAGACACTAAGGAGGAACCTGATGACACTAAGGGTAGCGGAAAATCCTTAGTGTCATCAGCCCTACCTCCCTAACTGCTAAATCACGGGAGCTTAAGTTTTAGCAACCCACCTTGTGTAATAAAAGCTTATACTGGAGCTAGTTGTTACGGAAGAGAAAATAGTGACTGCAAGGCTTGTTGTGCTTTAACCCGAAATAAAACTACGAAGAGAACTTTGCTTCAGCCTACTGAACTATGAACTAACCATTTCGAAAAAATAACAGGATGACAATATTCATTCTTTCATATACTTTCTTGGGACTCGAATTAAGAAGAGAGCAATGTCTCTACAAGCCATGAAAGGAAAGAAGCTGATTTATTTGGAAAAATGTGCAAAGTAAACGTTTTATTTTTATTAAGGGGGTCCGGGACACATCGAAATTTTTTTTTTTATTAATTAATTTAGAATTTTGAAATTTTTTGTACTGATTATACCCATCTAACTAATAAGCGAAATCACAACACAAAGTTTTTCCAAAATTTTTTAAAAATTTTTAAATTAAAACTTTTTGAAAAAAAGAGGGGTCATTTTAAAATGCTAAAACTCAAAATATTCTTGATCAATTTTTAAAATTCTTGCAGTAAATTATTCACAATTTTATAAACTTTAATTTTGATTCAGCAATTTAAAAAATATTAATTTAATAAAAAATCAAAAATATTTGAATGAAAATCTTTGAAACTTTTAAGGTACTTTTTTTAAAAAAAGTCATATTTTTAAAAGTAAATATTTGTTTCAAATTTGCTGAATCAAAATTACAGTATAATGTTTGAAAAAGATATATTCCAAATTTCAACCCTTAAACTTTATCGGTTTTCGACTTATAGCAATTTGAATACAGGAAATCTTGAAAAAATGTATCATGGAGAAAAACGCATTTAAAGTTTTAAAGACAGATCTTGTTGCCATGACAACAACTGTCAAGAGTGTTAGATTTTCCAAACAACGCACCACAAAAATTATTATATCTCTAGTTCTAATTAAGATAGAAACATGATTTAGACGTCATTTTAAGCAGAAAAACACAGAGAATTTTTTAAAATAATAAAAATAATTTCGAAAATTTGACGATTTTTGTGTCCCGGACCCCCTTAAAGGATCAAAGTTTGATCACAGTTCCATGATTCACTGCAAAAAATGTCCAAATAAAGTCTTGAATCATCAGGAATATCTTTCCACGATACCCGGAACAGTACGTAGTCAGCAACATGGTTAGTCCTGATATTGATTTTATCCTGATATTTGTGACAGTCAGGGTAAATTTTATTTCCTATTACTATTTCATAACTTCGGTGTGAACGTTCTAAATATTCAATGTTGTCTGTACTTTTCTACATTACTTTAAGTTGGCTATAATTTAGACGTGTTTTATATAATTGATATAACATTGACACCGATAAAAAAAATTGAGTTAAACTTCAGGTGTTACTCCGTAATTGTTAGATAACTTTCTTTAATAAACTCGACAAATTGACATAAGAGCAAATTTTCATATTTTTGTCGATCGTTTTTCTTTAGAAATGATACATGTGAAAAAAATTAAGGACATACGAATAAAATTTAAAGTTTCGAAAATTAATAAAAATAATTTCTTTAAAAAATATCTGAGTTAATTTTAAGTTTGTTCTTTTTCTAAACAAAATATCAAGTCAAAAAAACTTTTATTATATATGATAGTGGAAGGGAATTGTTATGTACTGACGAAATGTCGTAACCACAGAATATAAAACTTTCATGACACGTGCGTGCCAAATACGGTATTTTTTTTTTTTTAATATTTTGTATCAAATTGGATGTTTTTCTCACATTGCAATAACACTAATGCCATTAATAGTTATAATATTCAAATAATATATATATATATATATATATATATATATATATATATATATATATATATATATATATATATATATATATATTTTCTAAAGTTATCTCTATCTATCATATACAAGCATTCTTTGTTTGTGTTTTTAATCTTTTATTCTCTCCACACACAATTTTTATTGCCATAAAAAAATTGGGACATAAATTAAATACTCTTAAGAAAGACCTTTGCATTTTTTAAAAACTTTATTTGATCCAATGATAATTTTTATTTTGATATTTATTTAACTCAGTGTCAATGGAAGATACAGATAAATATGCAAGAGTATATCATAGATTAAATGCACTGTTGTTTTCAATTAGTTTATAAGACAAAGAGTGGTATACGAATAATGCATTAAACTAGTAAGTGTTTTATATAATATATAACATCCCTTTTATTAATGTTCAATAAATAAGAGCATCAAAATATTTACACTAACAAAGAATAAACACCTAGAAGCAAGATATATTTTACCCCTGTCAAGAAAATTAATATTTAATTCACTTTCGTCGAAAAAATTACTAATTCTTGATGAATTACTTTCTGCGTTATTAGAGAAGAATCAATTCAATATGATTAAAAGCTCAAAATAGTAGTTACTCTTATATTCACAAAAATACGAAAATTTTAATTAAAAAAAATTCTAATTGAAGTTTGTAAAATATTTCAACATAGCTAATTCTTGATGCATATATATCATTATTAATTCCTTTCATAGTTCCAAAATTTTATTTTATATCATTAACTTTAAAATAGATACATTTTTAAATTGTATTTGTGATTACATGTTTTGTTCCTTAATCTTTTCATGTGTTCTGAAACTATTTGATGTTTTTTTTTTATTTTGTGCTTTGACTTCTGTTTTTTGTGCTTTTTTAACCCTCTGTGGAATTTTTTCTGCATGACAGTATGAATAAATATGATACCTTTTTGTAGAAATCCACATGAATATTTCTGAACTGAATTAACATAAATTCTAAGATGCATAAGGTCTTATCGTAAAAGTTCTCTTTGAAAAACATTCAATCATTTTTTTTTTTAATGTTGAAAATCTACAGGGTGGTCCCGAATTCATGGTACAAACTTTAATGGTAGGTACAGGACATTGTAACAATGATTTATTGTATAGGAATGTATAGTCGCAAGTGACGCGGTGAGGCGAAAACAGGGGAAATAACGGCCGAAAGGAAAAACAAAGTTTTTATTGAAAGCGTTGTTGACAAGTGTCATGTTTACAGTAATTGTTCAAAATTGCGTCCACCAGTATCGATACATGCTTGACAGCGTCGGTGGAGCGATTGGCGTACACGTTCAAAGATGCCTGGTATTTCACGCACACCTGCAGCAGCTACAGATAAGCGAGCGACGAGATCCTCATCTGAGTCAACTGGAGTCTCATAAACAAGATGCTTTAGATGTCCCCATAAAAAGTAATCGAGGCTCGATAAATCGGGAGATCGGGGTGGCCAAGGGACTGGTCCACCACGCCCAATCCATCGAGTACCAAACGTGGCATTCAGGTAATTCCGTACATCAATGCTGAAGTGTGCTGGCGCCCCATCGTGCTGAAACCACATGCGGTTACGAATGGCGATCGGAACATCATGCAGCAGTTGTGGTAACACTTCTTTCAGAAAAATAAGATAGCTTCCGCCAGTGAGCCGCGTGGGTAGTAAGTATGGGCCACTCAAAAAGTCGTTCACAATACCAGCCCACACATTAATACTGAAACGTTGTTGAAACGCATGTCGACGCGTTGCATGTGGATTATCGGTTGCCCACACATGGGAATTGTGCGCATTAAAGACACCCTCGAGTGAAAATGTCGCTTCATCTGTAAATAGCACATAATCTACGAAATCCGGCTGCAACGCACATTGCCGCATCACCCACAGGCAGAAGTTCACGCGGCGAGGATAATCTGCCGGATTCAATGCTTGTACTTTCTGAAAATGGAAGGGGTGTAAGCGATTTTCGTTTAACACTCTGCATACAGTCTGATGACTCACACCTACGTCACGCACAACAGTTCTTGTGCTTGACTCGGGTCTATCAGCCACAATGTTCAAGATGCTTTCTTCCAGCCTTGGAGTGCGTACAGCTCTTACTCGACCAGCGCCATGTCTGTTGACGTCGAACGCACCTGTTTCACAAAGTTGACGATGTAACCGTTGAAAAATTCTATGATCCGGCATTCGTCGATCAGGATACTCCGCGCGATACATTCGTAACGCAACTCTGCCGTTACCATTTGCACGGCCGTACATGTAATGCATGTCTGCTTTTTCTGCATACGTAAAGTCACCCATCGTCTACGGCAGCACAATTGTGAATGGCGCTTTTCCCTACTGCGATGCATCATGTTCAACAGCGGCTAGACATCTACTGCCCTCTACCGGCAATAATACCAACCGATCACTCCATTTCTCTTTCCTTTTATTTCCCCTGTTTACGCCTCACCGCGTCACTTGCGACTATACATTCCTATACAATAAATCATTGTTACAATGTCCTGTACCTACCATTAAAGTTTGTACCATGAATTCGGGACCATCCTGTATTCTATTGACACATAAATTGAAAATAAAGGTAAGATTTAAATTAAATCTGCATCTCAGGTGCTTACATCAAGCGTTAATTTCTCAGGTTCAGGTAAAAACATCTAAATATTGAATATAAAATTAGTTGTGCATGTTAGGGAATAGAAAATGTTTCGATACACGACGATTGAGAAATTTGAGAAAAGTTGTTTCTTCATTTTTAAAAGGAAAACAAAGTTTTCCAAGAGTGTCTTGAAAACTGTGTTGGAAAAGGTAGCTACTATTGCTAATACTATAAACCCTAAAAAATTAATATTGATGGATACTATAAATCCAAACATTTCTAGTTCGAAACCTATTTAAGAAACATTAATGCATTTTATATGTAATGAATCAGTCCATTATAATGTTCGATGAGTTCACTTGTATTCAATTTTACTTTTTCAGTTCATAACAGAAATTATTCTTGCATTGAATTATTTAGAGAGAATAAGTTTGATATTAGTGAGCAGTCTTTTTCAGCAATTTCTAGTAAAAAGTTCACATTTTTTTAATGTTTATTTCTTAGATATAACAGCTTTTTACTCTTCGTGTTTCCAAGAGAATGGTAAAGTGGTCTGGTGTATACAAGAATTTTAAGAGAGTTGAAAAAGGAAGATGGAATACAAATGATTTTATTAATACAAAAAATGCAAAACTGTGTTAGTCGATGACATTCAATTCCCTTTGTATCCTGTTAAGAATTAAAGACAAGCAATAAGAATTGTTATCGTGTAAATAATTAAAAAATTACATAAAACTTACGTGGTTAAACTTGCTCGTGTTATTAAATTGACGGAAACAATTTTTTAAAGTACTAGGGGGCTCCGCCCCCTGCTCGCTTACGCTCGCCAACCCCCGGGGATTGCTGCGCAATCCCATTTGGTTTGCTTCGCAAACCAACACTCCTTTCACAGATGTCATTTGGTTTGCTTCGCAAACCAACATTCCTTTCATAGAGTGAAACTATCTGAATAATTCGTATTATGCTGATTTCACTTTCCGGTACATGACGTCACAGCGAGGGCTTCGCGCCCTGCTCGCTTACGCTCGCCGACCCCGGGGATTGCAACGCAATCCCGTTTGGTTTGCTTTCTCAAACCAATACTTCTTTCGCAATTGATTTCACTTTTTTTTGCTTTAACACTTAATGCACCCTAAACTAATAGCCGCATCAGTAAAAAATCTTCTGTATCTTGTTCCCTGTACAATTTTAAGTAAACAGTGTTAATATCAAAACTTTACGATTGTACTTTGTCGGTAAACTGTCTTGAGAACAGAGGGAAAAAAGCGAGCCTTTTTCCTCGCCAAATAAAAATAAATCGTTTTTATGGCAATTGTTGCTACGATAAATTTGATATCTGGCAAACCCGATAGTAGAAAATGCAACCCACTGCTGTTTGCGGAACCAGCTATGCGAACTGAAAAATACGAAATTTGTGTCACCAACTTTTGATTGCATCGAATTTATTTATGAACCAATTTTAAAAATAATTGTACCGTAAGAAAGAGCACATTGTGAGGTATACTGCAATATTTTTAAAATTAAAAACTAACAGTAATACTATATAGATATGACCATTTTAGTTTTGTATCGGAAGTTACGATCTGAAAGTTCCGAAAATTGTATGACCTACTTTTAATTGCATTGATTTTGTTTATTAACCAATTTGAAAAATAATTGTACCATAAGAAAGAGTGTAATGTAGTGTATTCAGTGATGTTCTCAAATTTAAAAAATAATGGTTTTTGCCGAAGACATAACGGTTTTAACAAAACGTAGCGAAAATATCCGAAGATTCCGAATTTTGTATCACGAACTTTTGATTGCATCCAATTTAATTATTAACCGATTTCAAAAATAATAGTACCGTAAGAAAGAGTATATTCTGAGGTATACTGCGATATTTTAAAAATTAAAAACTAATAGTAATTAGATATAGATACGGCAGTTTTAAAAAAAAGTAACAAAAATGTCCCGATTTTTCCCGAATTTCAAAAAAATATTATCAAGAACCACATTTAAATTTCAAAAAAAACTCGACGAGCTGCAAAAATTTACGTTGAGAGGTACTCTTAAAAAAAAACTCACGACTAAAGACTGAAATTTTGAATGTGTTTTGCTCACTCGCGGAAGAAATTTCACTTCTTCAACTGTAACACTTAATAAAACCTAAACTAATAGCCGCATCGGAAAAAAATCTTAATAATTATCCAGGGAATACGATGAAGAACAAAGCATGTTAATTTCATATTTTTCCGATCAGTACTTTCTCGGGAAACCGTCTAAGAATGGAGCTAAACAACAAAAATTTCAATTCTGCGGCGGCGGCGGCGGTAACTTTTTTTTAATATAGAGAGATTCCAATAAATTAAGTTGATAATAATAACATAGTTCAATTAATTGGCTGATGATCATCAATCATATAATCAATTAATACATATTTTCCAAGAGTTTCTCAGCATGAAACAAATGAAATATGAATCGATTTTTCGTATGACCTTTAGTTGATGGTGCTTAATTATTTGTGGAAATAATCTATTTTTAAGCGACTATTAAAAATCGAATCTGAAATGTGTTGATTTGTGAACTTTACTCCATGACACGAATATTGATGTCTCTTTTCAATGTGAATATACTTAAGTCAGAAATAAGATAAATAAATCGAAAATAATAATGCTTTTATTTTAAAAACATAAAATACAAACATGATGCTTTAAAATCTCTCTCTTATGACATTCTTTATTTTTTCTTACAGAAAGAAAAATATGAAGTGCTTTTTCTAATTTAAACGAAGCAAATCTAAAATTTTTCTACTTTTAAAATTTATAGTTTTGAAGGGGGGGGGGGGAATAATTGGCTAACAACAAATTATGTAAAAAAAAATTTTTTATTTACAAGTTATTCATTGTAAGATCATTTTGCCAATGAAATTGTATTGAATTCTTGTTTTCAATGTAATGAAATAGACCTTAATTCGTTTCAATTATGAAGTTTGTTTTATAAATGTTTCATGGGGTAGAAATTCGATGTATTTCTAGCACTTAATTATTAATTTAGTGTAAAAAAGTTGAAAAATATTGGTCATGTAGGATATGTTTGAAACAAAATAATTTGGACTCAATCATGTTGTTTCAATCATGTACAAAACAAGCGATGAAATAGCAGTCTATCATGCTTATACAGCATCTGAATTTTTTCCTGAAATTTCCTCAAACATTTCCGATCTTCTATTTTTCACATTTCTGATGATCAATTCCAGATCTTTTCTATCGATAGGGCTCTTTTTCTTCTGTTTACCCGCGTAGTCGATTACTATGATTTTCCTGCTTTTTTTCGATCCACCCTCATTGTCTTCTATCTCAGTTTCACTGCTCAAAACGATTGGGGGAGGATGATGAGGTCTGTGAGGCCTTTTGTTCTCTGGTCGTTTTTGCTTTACTGGGATCGATTTTAACTGTGATGAATAGCCTTCTTCATTAAAACGTCTTCTAGGCTCATGGCTATCTGGTGCTTGGTATCGGTCCCTTACATCAAGTACAAGCTCATCGGAGTAGTCTACATTTGTTTCAGGGGTACGCACTGTATTACTTGATTTATACTGCTGAGGTCTGTTACTTGGAACAGCTTTGTGCCTTCCGTCTTGGGGTCTCCTATGGCGATTTTCAGATGGTTTACGTCTTCTGGTATTTCTACTCTTGCTTGGGTTAGAATACCTCGTTGATGGTTCCTCTTTCTCTTGAATTTCTCTCGATTGTTCATCATTTCGTACAGAAAATGGATTGGGATCCATGCCACTGGGAACCGGTTGTCTTTGTTGACCTTTCTTGTTGTTTTGTTTTCTTCTTGGCTTGGATTTCGAATACCGTTGTCGGTTTCTTACTCTGTAGCCTTCATTTTGCTCCGTTTCATCGAACTTCCTGTTGCGATCATTGTCAGCTGCATTCTTTCGATCTAATATATTTTCGACTGGATTTTGATAGTGCGGTGAATCGGCTATCGATTGGTGTCCTTCGGGTCTACGAGTATCTTTGCTGTAGTCATTTTCTTGGATTCCCTTGTCAGATAATCTTGAATTAGCTGCACTTACCTCATCTGTTAAATCTTTTTGCTTGTTATATGTCCTGTAGGGGGAATGTTTTACGTGTCTGTAATCTTCGTGATATTCCTTTTCCTCTTTAAAAATTCTTTTATCTTCAATTTTCACTTCGGATTTTCTTCGGTTGGATGTATTTTCGTCTTGCGCTTCATAATGGTTGTAACGTGTATTAGAAGGGAAACTGTCGACAAATTTCACATTTTCTGAGAGCTTTGTTCCTCTAAAGTAAGTTTCCTTTTGTTCAATATCTGTATCTGGTGAAGCACGATACTCTGTGCTTTGATCACTGGAGGGATTCTGTTGTTTGTTGTGGGTTGGATGTCGGGGGTCACTTATAAATCTAGTATTTGAAATAGGATCTTTTCCTTCGGTAAAATATCGATTTCCATTTGACTTTTTATGATCTCTGGTACTACCTTCTGTTCTGTCACGCTGTTGGTCTTTATGAAATCCAGAAGAATATTCATCATCTGTTTTATCGTAATTTTGCAATGTTAAATCTGATTGTTTAGAATATTCATCATATTCTTTTGGCCCACCATCTCTTTGAAATTCGGTATCCCTTTGTTTAGAAAATTCATTATATTTTCTCAATTCATCATGTCTTTGCAAGTTAGAGTCAAGCTGCTTTGAAAATCCTTGATAACCATCTGGTTTAACATTATCTTGCAAGTGGGAATTGGTTTGTTCAGAATATACTGCATATTCTTCCGGCTTTGCAAGTCTTTGATGTTTGAAATCGACATGTTTAATAAGTCCTTGATACACTTCTGGTCCATATTTTTGTAATGTAGGGTCTATTTGCTTTGGAATTTGTGGACGTTCTTCGTACTTATCTTTGTTTCGAATAAAATGGTTATCATTGTTTTGTGTTTCATTACGCGATATTTGATCATTATTTTGTTTCGACGAGATGGAAGATGAATTTGTTTTAGCTTTAATAAGTTTGAGCAACTGAGATAAATCTACAACAGTTCTTCCTTTTGCTTCCTTTTGAATATTTTCTAACTTATTGATCAACGTATGAACTTTCTCATGGTCTTTCTTATCACTAGCTTTTACGTTCTGAACTGATCCAAACTCTTTCCTCTCACTTTGTCCAAATTCTTCAACACTTCCTGTGCTTGGATCATTAGATGGTTTATATCTTTTACGATTTTCGTGTTCATATGTTTTCCTATTTTGTCCTAATTCCACAACGTTCCCTGCATTTGATTCGTCAGAAGGTTGATACCTATCACGATTTTTGTGCTCATGTATTCTCTTGTTTTGTCCGAGTTCCAGAACATTCCTTGTACTTAACTCATCAGAAGGTTGATATCTTACTTTGTTTTCGTTTCCATATGTTCTTCTGTTTTGTCCAAATTCCACAACGTTCCTTGTATTTGGTTCATTGGAAGGTTGGTGCCTTTCACGATTTCCGTTCTTATATAAATTCGTTTCTTGAGTTCTTTCGAGATTTTCCAGAGGCGTTGTTCTTGCTCGTTCTAAATCCTTATATTCTTGTCTACTATTCGGTGTCGCAGATGGTTCTACGTTTCTGTTTAGGTTCGTTGAAGATTTTGTAGGAGGGTATTTATAACTAGGAGTTGACTGAGATGTTTTAGATGGTATCTTTTTGTTCTCAGAAGGATTCCAATTTAATTGCCCTGCGAGTAAGGATTTCCAAGCCGATATCGCATCTTCTTTTGTGTTGGCCGATTCGATATGTCCTCCATATGTTGAATATTTGTGGCCAGGTTTGTCCCCATTGTAATTTACTACCATTTGATTTTCTCCTGTTCCCCACAAAGGACGATCCTCATAATTTTCAGCAGCAGGGTAAGTGTTGTAACCTTCATCAGCATCATCGTATTCATCCTCGTCTTCGTAATAATCCTCTTCACTTTGGTCATATTCATATTCTCCATTCGAAATCCATTTACCCTTTGGTGTTTCCGCTTCGGTGACCCCTCCTTCAGCAGACAATGCTTTCCATTTTTCATAGTCATCTTCCAATCTCCAAACTTTTGAAGGAGTCAATTTTACTTCCTGAAAATAAATAGAAATATGGGATAAGAAGGGTTTTACATGACCAAAGCGATCAGCATAAAAGTTGTCCATGATAGATATGCTGTCATCACACATCCAGGTATCAAAATTCACCATAAATATTATATTCTTACAGGCATAACGTAATTTTATAAAGGCTGATTAAAACGGGTATGTGAAAGGAGATATACTTTCCATTTTTCAGTAACTCTTTGGAACTAAGTAAGGTACCAAATTATATCCATATAAGTTTTGATTATAAAACCTTCTATGTAAATATTTGATTAATCCTAATATTTTTTCCCTGAAGTTTAATAAAAATAAATGTTACTAAGCAAATAAATAAATTAAGTGTAATTGAGAGAGAGAGAGAGAGAGAGAGAGAGAGATGAAACAGATTAGATTTTAAAAGCATGGTTTTGTTCACAGAATATTCTTAACCATGTTTCTCTTTTGCATGTGCTAAATGGTATCAAATTTTCAAGATAAGTGCTTGCCAGATGCTTTATGGGTACTATGTGTTATTATTTCTCCAATTTTATATGTACATGTAGCCAATCAAGTAAATTTGAAAGCTGCTTCTCTACTGACTCATTCAATAAAGCCTATTCTGTTTTGGCGTGAGCACTGACAACTCATATGTGTTTCCTTAAAGATCAACCTGGAGCCTCGTTCACATATACGAATGACGGAGAATTTTAGACTGCCATCTCTAGACTTCTGAGTGGGTATAGGCGTTACCAATTTGCTTAAAATGTAACACTCTGAGTAAAAGCCCCGAGTCATATTCTAGCCTGTGTTTGTGTGGTAAGAAGGAACTTCATAAAAGTCTTTTTCTAATGTTGGATTTTTTTTTATTGCTTTCGGACTCCAACTTGATCCAGCTATTTAGCTAGGCCTTAAGGAATAAATAGCAACTTATAAACGTTTTACATGAGCATAAACTGTTTTAATATTAAAGTTTGGAAGGAAATATTATGAGTAAATTCAGTATAAAAATCACAAGTATGAATATGTATGACCCAAAAATATTAAAAAGTCACATGAAACATTTCCTCCTTTACAGCAAAACAGAAAGAACAACACCATAGAAATAATTTTTTTTTGAAAAAGCAATTGTCTTACCTCGCTTCTATCTTTCTCAATGATTTCTGTACCTTCTTCACCATTTGGGACAGTTTCATAATGAGCAGGAACTTGAATGGGCATTTTCATCACTTGATCGGCACTTGTCACACTCCACTTACCATCAATGTTGTTAATTTTCCATTCCAACTGGCCGTTTTCTCCAAGCAGGGACCATCCATCTTCACCACCATTACCAACAACAGTCCACCTCTTAGCATCAACGACGGCTTTTACAAGGGCTGGCGGTATACCGGATAGATCTCTAACACCTTGATGAGCTCCTTGAGAAGAATAGAAATTTGGTACTGGCGTCTCGCCTATGTGATCTGGATACCCTCTATCGAATGAAGGTACGTTACTTGGATTATATGGCGAAGAGCTTACTTTGGGAGAATAATCGCCGAAATAGCTTCCATAGTTAACTTCCATTTGGGGAACAGTAGTAGTGCTTGCAAAGATTTCTTGTGAAGTTTCAGGAGCTTCTGTAATGTATTCTTGAGTATTAGACACATTAGTGGACTGAAATATTTCAAAATTTGGTTCATCATTATGAGTGTCCCTAATTTCTGCTACGAATGGATCGTCGAAGTTGGTGTCAAACATCAGTGTTCCATTGTCCGACGACTGTGTAGGACCTGTTCCCAGTGAAAAAGTTTGGATTAATGATGGTTCTTTACTTACGCCAGCTTGATAGTTATTTGCAGCGACCTGGTAAGCAGGCGGAGTGAAATCTCTAATTCCAGGTGGAGGTGGAGATTGCTGAAATACAATTCGATCAAAAGGAGCCACATCAAAACTTTCTGGTTTGGACTTTGTTTTGAGAGCTGTTTCATTTCGGTAGATGTTAGGAGTATATATCACAGGGCCCAAATTCTTGTCTAAGTTGGTTTTGTAGTTACTGGTGAAATGAATCTAAGTAATAATAAAACAAGGATTGAAAAATAGAATTATTACATGAATTTTTCAATCACAACAGGAACATGAATAAAGCATAACGAAACAAAGAGGGATTTAAGGAGCTTTGCATGACTAGTGATTGCAAAAACATTGATTTGATTTAGGAAAATATGAATATTAACACAAATGAAATAAATGTTATCAATAAGTATCTACTGAGATAAATGTATGAAACAAAAAAGAGCCTTGAAGAAGTTCATGTTTTAATTAATAAAAACTGAAGAAAGGGTTCGATAAATGATTTGAATTGTGTCGAGAATATTTTGTGGAATACAAAGGACTCTATTGGGTATATTTCCTCCAGGTTATATCACGGAATGAAATTATATATTTTTGAGTATAAAATTTCACTCACCTTATTTATGTCTTGTGGCTTTGATAGAATGCGTTCGCTTTGTTTTCCAATCAGAAAGCTGGACGTATTCCTAGTGGGTGCCCATAGACCTTGGTCAGCTTGACTTTCTTTTTTTCCTTGTACAGACCATCGATCACCTTCAGCTTGGCTATTTTGAGCTGACCATTTCACTTGACCTCCCTGGTTTTCATAAGACCATCCACTTCCATTCTGACCCATACTCCAAACAACATAAGCATTAGTACCAGGGTCAATTGTATAGGACGTTCTGTGAGGTGTCATCGGTGTGCTGCTGATTGAAGAGTATCGGTGCGGAGGTCGCGTCGTTATTGGCTCTAAACAAAGTTAAAAGTAAGTCCACGCAACTTTATTCCATTAAAACACATAATAATCACCGAAATATTTTACTCTTGAAGAACCATATTAATAATCCCTTTTAGTAATAATGGGATCATGTCTACATTTTATACACTTTTCAATATAACATAATAAGACAATTCCAAGTAAAGGCTTGTTTTGAATTTTTATTTGGTTTTGTTCGTTAATTCAGGAGGCGTAAAGTGATTTATATAGATCCTGTACAGTTTTAAGCAAACTTTTAGAAGTTAAGGGATACACAGAAGATAGTTATTGTAAATAGTTGCATAAATATGTAAATTTACAGACAAAAAGAGAACATTCACAAAAACTATATCAATCAAGTGAAAAATTAAAACTCAGTAGGTCATAATTTCTAACCTTATATGGCAACCGGATTTGCTAAATTATTAAATGTACTCCACACGATTAAAATAATAAAAATACTGACACTTAAAAATAATAAATATGCCAGCACATAATACTTGAGAGACATATCTTTCATCAATAGGCAAACATTAAAAATACTCTTCATGTTTACTTCCAAAATAAAAAGAAAATTGTCAATACTGACCTTGATATTCAGTAGTCTCCTCAATTGTTGTTGTCGGGTCTGTTGTAGTAGTTGCATCTTCTGTAGTAGTCTTCAAACTATTGAATAATTGCGTATTTTCAGTTTCTATAACATCTTTCACAGTAGTAATCGGTTCATCGTATTGCGATTCTTCAGTCGGTTCAATGTATTGCAGTTCGTCAGTCGGTTCAATGTATTTCAATTCTTCAGTCGGTTTTACTTCATCAGAAATTTCATTGATACCTGATTCTGTGGTAGACAATTTCGGAGACTTCGTTGTTCGTGTACGTGTTCGACTTCTGGTGTGCTTCTCTTCGACTACAGCTGTAACAAGTTGTCCATAATCCCGAGTTATATAAAAGGGCTCCACTGTTGTTCGACTTTTAAAATCGTATGCTTTGGTAGAAGTTAATAACATATCATAATTTTCAGTCGGTTCAAGAGTCGTGGTAAAAATATCGTTATATTCGTCTTCATAAGCCTCAGTGATTGGAGTGGTTTTCACTCTTTTGAATTTGTGCACATTTCTGTTCCTCAGATAATCTGTCGGACCTTTTACTTTTTCGACTTTTTTCTTATCAGTTGATTTGGTTGGAGAAATTGTCGTAAGTTGGTTTCTCGTCCAGGATACTTTAGGCGCGGAAGTTGTTCTATTAGCTCTTACTCTGCTTCTCAATCTTGAAATGGAAGTAGGTTTACGAGAGATTCGTTCATATTCTTGAGTTGAGGTAGAAGGTGTAGATGTTGTGCGGGAATTTGAGGTTTGCAATGGTGTAGTGAATCTTGTCGTGTTGAAGCGCCCACTTGCTTTTCTCCATGACATACGAGTACCATTCTTTGGTCTTCTTCTTAAGCCCAAACCTGATTTTAAGCTATCGGACGATTTTTTCTTGGTTGGTTCAGCACTACTAATGTCTTCAACTGTGGTCAAGGATTCAAATTCGTCAATCTCTTTTTCAAGTGCTTCTGTGTATGAAACTTTCTTTTCTGGTTCTGGAGTTAGTTCCCCAATTTGAAGGGGTAGTTCTTCACTTTCAAGTTCTTCTGTAGTGGTTTCGATTTTAGGTGCTTTCGATGTCCTCAGTCTCTTTCTCAGTGTGATCGGAGATTTCGTCGAGCGGTTTCTCCCAAATAATCGTGACTTAGGAGTGGAGGGGTTTATTTCGGGAGTTTCTGTTGGAGGCGTGGTGGTGGTGAGAGGTGTAAAAGGAACAGGTGTTACGTTCTCGATCGTTCGCGTTGCAACTGTTGAAGATTTCGTAGGAAAAAGAGAATTTCTTCGTGCTCCTGGTCTTAATAGAGAAGATGGTTTTTTTCTTCTCGATGAATCGAACCAAAATCCAGGTCTGGAACCAGGTACAAGAGGCTTGAAAGATGAATCATTCTCTAGGTCTGAAAGTGAATGACAACATTACTTTGTAATAAAAATACAGTCTAAAGGCAACTTGTTATAGGCAAAACAAAGGGAAATAATTAATTCACATTTATTAAATATAACTTATATTAGTAGCAAATTGAAAAGAATAACAATCAAACAATCAATCAACATTATTATCAGACTATTTAACTCTATTTATATACTTGTTTGCATGTAGTTTATACCTTCTACATGTGAAGCTTCTTCTCTTGAATCTGCGGCCTCTATTTCGTCTTCTTCGAAAGGTGGTGGGGGAGGATCATCTTGCCGTGGTGTAGACCTACGACTTACAGTTGACCTCCTCCAGGTGATGGATGATTTGGTGGTCGATGGAACTTGTTCTGTGGTCAGATATTGAATGGGAGCAGATGTTGTTTTTGTGACACGTCGCCATGTAACGGATGCATTTGTTAATGCCACCAAACACAGTAGCAAACCTGCCAGGTGCGCTATAGGTATGTGCTGTTAAAAGAATAAATCAGCTTCTGAAGACTCGTTGTTAGAATACAGACTGAATAAAGCATTAAGCATCACTCATAAACTAATTCTTAAGATAAGGATTTACTCTTCATGTTAATTATATATATGATGTAAGAATAATATAAAGAAAAACCTCACACATTTTTATCTTAAGGCTTTTGAAAATGTCACTGACATTACAATAGGAAGTAATACGTTCTAATTCATAGATGTTTAAAATTTGCTTGAAAATAATGAATGCTGCAGACAGATAAGTATTTAACTCAGTGCAAATAATATAGGTTATAGTTTTGTAAGTAATTATTTCAAGTATATATAGTCCGCAATATTAGATATGCTGAATTGAAGTAAAAATTTGGCTTATTAATTCATCTGGAAGCATATTTTTAAGGAATGAAAAATCAATAACTGTTAGAGAACAATATTATATGCTTAGGTATTGTATGAAGTATTTAATAATTTTAAATAATATTATTTGTTACACTGCGGTGTAAATATCGGTGAAAATGCTACAAAATGAAATCCACAGTAAAACTTTATACAAACTAACATACTTATTTTCAATGACATTTTTGTTTTGTGGAATTTAGTTGAGACTTCCAGCAATACTAGTCATAACTTTCCATCCTTTTTTCTCGTTTTTATACGATTTTTTTTTTTGAAACAACGTTTTTAGAAATTCAATGCATACGAGTCCTGAAAACATTACTTCGAATTGATTTCATTGCGTGACGATAATAGAAAAAATTCCCGTCTATTTTATTTTCCTTTGATTCTTAACGCAACGATGCCTTTTCTGTTTAGTTTTCAGTCAAAAGAAAAGTCACGATGCGCATAATACCCTACTGACTTACGTCTGAATTCGCTTTCTTTGATATTCAAATTTCCTTTCTTAAGATACCCAGATCAATTCTTCGAGAATAGATGAAGATATATTCAAAATAACACAAATAAAACCACCTCTATCTGAATTAGGTTTGGATTTGATTTTTAAAAAAATCCCATTTTTCACGGTTTATGTGAAATTAGGTATAGGACTCGATTTTGAGAAGCAAAATATATCTGTTAGCCACGTACACCGCAAATAAATGCTTGTAATAAAACTTTTGACAAAAAAAATTTAACATTGGGCGAAAATTCAGCAGGAGGATTGAATATAGCCCAAACACCTACTTAAAAATTTAAACATGGTTAATTATAAAATTCTAAGAATTTTAATAACACACAATAAGGATCCGAAATTGGATTTCAAAGAAAGGTGAATGTTGTTAGTTGAAAAAAGCAAGATGGACTAGATGTTATTATAAGACTATCATGTAGAACTGCATCGGATAAGTCGTTAGATAAATCAAGATTCGATTGACTGGTATTACTGTTTTGATATAATGCCGTTTTTATAATAATTCAGTTGAGTGTGTGACGCAATGAATAGCATTGAAAATAAATTTTGCTCTTCCAAAATATTATCATTTGATCCACATTTGCGTTCAAATGAAACACAATTAAAATGAAAAGAAGATGCGTGTTTCACTATAAAAGTTACTGTAATTTATACTGGAAGCTTAGCAAGATGATAAGTTTCAGAAGCTATGAACTACGGAGATCTCTGATAGTTGTATAATCTTAAGGGTTGAAATAAAAGAGGTGAATCATGTCTTCAAAAGAAAGTTATTGTTTTGCTTTTACTTCTGTAAAACTTGAGAGTACATTACATATTCAGTCTCAGAATATAAAGTGAACTTAATTTAAGAATTATTTCTTTGCTGTTCTGCAATGCAATAAATAATTAGAAATATATATTATGCCATTGATTTCAATTCTTATTTTATTATGCATACTCTCCGAACTTCATAGCTAGCCACGAAATGTTTTAAGCATTAGTATTCATCTGCAATCCTGGAACACAATGAAACTAGACTTGAAGAATGATGTTTGAGGATCATTATTTCTTATTGATCCTTGATTCCATAAAAGCATAGAGATATCAATCAAAAAGTTTATATCTTGTTATGCGTATGAAATTTAGCGTTGTCATTAAGTAGAGAAATTATCAGAGAAGCTGTAAATAACGTTAAATGCGTCTCTTAAACCGGGCAAAATGTTTCATTTATAAAATAAAACCGAGTTTTGTTTTTTTGAGAAACTTGGTCTTTTGGTTTATTGAATAAGCTTCAATTTTTACATCTAAATATTTTCGTTTTAAAATCCGTACTTAACAGCAAAAAAAAGTAAAACATCAGGTTTTTTTAAAAATTTAGTATTAGATATATCTTTTTTTGCACTTTTCGTAATGTTAAAGATTTACATTATTAAAATAAATTTAGTAATTATAAAACATACATAAATACACTTCATAGGAATGAACAATAAAATACACAGTAAGAGTCATTCACAGAAACTTTTCACTAATAGATTAAAATAATGTTTAATAAGAAATCATATTAGTACATCTAGAATTCATTTTGTGTATGCATGTCTTCTACGAAAGGTATAAGAATTCGATACAATAGTTTTGAAGGTGATATGGGCATGAATTTCAATCGTCATCCTCTAAAGGAAAAGTGTATTGAAGTTGCATTATTTATCTCGGTTTTCTGACCCCAATTTAAAGACATATGTTAAAAGTACATTGCAGAAGAAATTGTATTTCAATCAAACAACACCGATCAGTGAATTTCCTGAACTAATTTACTTTTTCAGAATCTTTATCTTTTCAAATCACTGATTTAACGAAATTCTTAGAACAAAGGTATATCCTGCGAAAAGCTATTCTGAAGATTTTATCCCGCATTTAAAATCTTCAAGTTAGCGGTGTATGAAATGTTTTAAAATTATTATCTTTTAAACCTTTACAAAAGTAACTATATCCTGATATAGAAGAATTACTTCTCATAGCGATGTCCAATTTTAATACATGTATGATACATTTTCATTGATTTTAAGAATACTCTTATCTTTAATTTTCAGAACCGTGTTCTACAGATTATGAAGTTCTGAAGATTTTATTCCTCATTTAAAATCTTCAAGTTAGCGGTGTATGAAATGTTTTTAAGTTATTATCTTTTAAACCTTTACAAAAGTAACTATATCCTGATATAGAAGAATTCCTTCTCATAGCGATGTCCAATTTTAATACATGCATGATACATTTTCATCGATTTTAAGAATACTCTTATCTTTAATTTTCAGAACCGTGTTCTACAGATTATGAAGTTCTGAAGATTTTATCCCGCATTTAAAATCTTCAAGTTAGCGGTGTATGAAATGTTTTAAAATTATTATCTTTTAAACCTTTACAAAAGTAACTATATCCTGATATAGAAGAATTACTCCTCATAGCGATGTCCAATTTTAATACATGTATGATACATTTTCATTGATTTTAAGAATACTCTTATCTTTAATTTTCAGAACCGTGTTCTACAGATTATATATACAGAGCAGTAATCCACTCCAAGATTGCGAAAATTCACTACCTTTGACTCATTTATAAATCTGAACGACTTACTTGATACGATGTCGAATAATTCATTCTTTATATCTGAGCTAATTAATGTAGGTTGAACCCTTACCAATCTTAATGACTAACTGTCGATACGATGCCTAATAATCCATTCTTAGATCTGAGCAAATTCATATTTGTTGAATCCCCTCCATTGTGACCCATTAGAGCTCACTGTACAATAATCCATCAAATGATCACGATACAATAATCCATCACGTCAGTTTCACTTTCGTTGATTTCCTTCCCTCTCTGACCCACTCAAATGATGATTGATAATCCAACAAATTAGAGAGGAGT
Source organism: Metellina segmentata (assembly GCA_947359465.1). Taxonomy (NCBI): domain Eukaryota; kingdom Metazoa; phylum Arthropoda; class Arachnida; order Araneae; family Tetragnathidae; genus Metellina; species Metellina segmentata. The sequence goes on from OX375875.1 coordinate 59,743,165, forward strand.
CAAAGCGAAAGTGTGAAGAGACCGTTGCTATACTTACTCTCGTCATTATCCAACTCGAGGTATCACTATCCGAGACCACATGAATCTACTCTGCCAGGCCAGTTGTCTACTTTTATGTGTCCACTTGTGGAATCCAGACTCAGGTGTGGGCTCCAGCGATGGTGTCCCCACCCGTCACGCCTAACTCAGAATGCGGAGTCTGTCGTCGGGAATCTGAACAAGGCATTTTCTGCCATAACTCTTTACAAAGGGGATCCGACACGCTATTATGGCATCGAGATCAGAACTTTGAGATTTCCAGTGCAAAAAGGCGGAGTTCTTCAACAAAGAATTTTCCCTGGAATTCATATTCATGATGCATTTTCGGCAAGGTCCTGTATGGAGATCAGATTACACGATTTTGTTGCCATAAAATGAAGCATTGTGTTTTGCATCGAGCCGTTTCTTTAGGAGTTGCCCAAAAATAAACACGCAATGTCTATCATGATGTTTTGTTTCGGCGTTGAAATAATATTTTTGTAAAGTGAAATCTATTAGAGAGATTTTCAGTATAAACTAACACCAAACGGAACGCGAAGATTATACTTTCTCTACCCAAATTATTATTAGCATGATGCATATTGGTTTTCTTTAAAATATAATTTATCACGGTATTGGTGAAATTTGGAGTTTAATAAATCTGTCGTTGACCAATCAACTATCATTTCTCTATTTTGAATTCGTTCTTTGGAATTTTCAATGGCGAAGTGAAGAAATCCTATTCCAAAAACAAGACAAGTGACGCAACGTTTGGAATGCGTACATGAAACATAATCAGCCGTGGAAACACTACTACCACCAACATCTTGCTTGTCAAAATATCTCTCTTACAAGTTTTTGCTTAAGAGTTCTAATGGTTTTTAATAGAAAAGTTCATAATTTTTAATCACTGTTCTTCTAGAAGTGTTATATTTATCTCAATGCCAATTTAAAGAAATCAGTCATAGATGTGTCTGCAGATGGTACATTATAGAGCGAAAACATTTTGCTGCATTGGTAAGTTGGATTTGAACTGTCGTATTACACTCATTATTCATAAACATTTGTAATTAACAAAAATTTTATATACTTTTTAAAACTCTTTCACTTGAAGACTACTAGTTAGTACATATAAGCAGTGTTTAGCTCAGATTGACCAAATCTGGACCTTGTGCCATAGAAATCAATCAACCACAGTTAGACCGGGGCTAACGGTTTAAGACAATTGTAAGAAAACTATTTCTTTGTTACCTCGAACTACACCATTAACATGTCATTCATTATCTTTGGGATGAATCCTGGATCATCGTCAATAACTCGTGTTGCTACAGTACGACGCAAGCTACCTACCATAAACATTTCAAAAGATTTTATTTCCTTCCAGGCCATTTTCCTAACTGCTTAATACGTGTCGCAAACTTTGAAAACTACTACCTAATTTTTTACTTGATATCAAAATTTCTATCCGTAGCAAGCCTTATAAGTCATCTTTATGAATTGTATATACGGACCAGAGTAGTCCAAGTGGGCATTCATTCGATTTCTTACTGAAACGCCCTTATTGCATATGCCAGGTAAGTGCATATTAAATCTGTCGGCCAGTAAGTCTATGTCTCTAAACTGTCTTAATTTATGAATCAAGAAAGAAAAATAAACAATGTAAAAAAAACTAAACTCAAATGGAATTTGTTTCTTAAATACTATGTTCACATTGCGAATTTTACTTTGTACAACTTTTAAATTTCATAATGGTAAAGTTACCAGAAATATTTGCCTACGAACGGTGTATTGATATTTGGAATATTTTAATTGTGTACTCTCAATGGACTGATGAAGATATGAAAAACCTAATAATCAGTCTGGAGGTGGGTAACTTCATCCACCAATTATTTTGAATCCCATTGAATCTATACAAATAAGAATGGAGTGTTTGTTTGTAAATTGAATATTTTAGACCCATTTCAAGTTTTCTATCCATTTTGGACCCTTCTGATGCCAAATACGCCTCTTGCGCGTTTGGTGTCTGTCTGTCTGTATGTATGTATGTTCCCTATACACGTCCACACGGTTTAATATATTTTCATGGAAATTTCCACACTGTGAGTACTTATCTTCATTTAGTGAAATTGTTTGCGAAAGTCTGTCTGTCTCTCTGTTCTATGTTCGATTTTGTGTTTATGTGTTTGTGCAGGCATCACATAAATTTCATTCCAGATATTTGATTGCAATGTGTTTTATTTTATACATTTTCTATTAGTTTATTGAATGCAATATTAAACATTTCTTTATTGTTATATTTAGATGAGTTACATGCTAAAACACCTGAGTAAGTATACTTAAATCAACCATAATTTGGTAGTTTTGGAAAAATTGGACAATATATTGAATATTACGATTACTTCGATTGCTTTACCATTACTGCTAAAAAAGTAATTATTCTTCAATTTTTTTTATGGAATTTCAGCTCTGATATTTCATTTATTTCGAGTCTTATTTTTGTTTTTTGCGCGATGAAAACGATTTTGAATATTTGGGACAGACGATATTTTTCAACGAACGGGAATGAACAATATCGCACGAGCAGTGATATTTTCTGTTTCTTTCGCTCTGAATTAATTTCACTTTTCTAAATTTTGTGCTCTTTTAGTTATAAGTTGTGGCAACTGTGCGAGATCAAGAGATAAAAATGAATCGCAAATTAATAATATATTTAGAACAATTTTTTCCGACATCTTTTATTTTGTTTTATTTTGCTGTTTTCTGTTTTAAATATTTATTATTTTAATAAATGTGTTTTCCTTATCATCAGACGCAACACCACCACAAAGTATTTGACTTAAAAATAGCAGGTAAGTCAGAGTAAATTTTCAGTAAATTTTAAGTGTAGTTATGCCATTATTGAAAAAAATAATGCCGTTATTGAAAGAATAATGCCGTTATTGAAAGAATAATGCCGTTTTTGAAAGAATATTGCCGTTATTGAAAGAATAATGCCGTTATTGAAAGAATAATAATGTTTAAAAAATCCGAACTAGAACTTTTCAAACATTAAAAAATTCGTTAGCATAATGGCAGGAGAAGATTACAGAATTTCACTATGTCACATACCGAATGCAAGAGTGCCACAAGTAAAAAAAATATTGTTTTGTTGACTATGAGTGCGAGAACACTTGCCGTAAATCGTAATTTTTATTAATTGAGTTGAACATAAGAATAACTTAAGAAAGGGAATTCCAAATCTCCCTCAAAATCATCTTTTGTAGTACTAACCTTAGTGTCACCTTTCGTCATTTTGTAGCTTTCTCATACAGCAAGGGAGCGATGTATATGAAATGTATTACATGAATGGATATGCATGTGTAGGATTTGTGTCCAAAGTAAGTTGTAGAAATTATAAGGATGGCGAAAGGTGTTCAAATAAATTTTTATACCACCAAAAAACGTAAGTCATTATATATTTTATCTCTTTAATCTAGAGTAAACCAATTCAAACCGAGCAAGGTCGGGTATTTTGCTAGTAAAGAGATAAAAAAGAATCACAAATTAATATATTTTGAACAACTTTTTCCCGACATCCTTTTTTTTTTTTATTTCGCTGTTGTCTTTTGTTTTCTGTTTAAATATTTATTATTTTAATAAATTGCATTTCGTTTAAGTAACACGCAATACCACCTCGAAGTATTCAAAGTGGCAGGTAGGTCAGAATTTAGCAAATTTTAAGTGCAATTATGCCAATATTAAAAAAATAATGCCGTTATTAAAATCCGAGCTAGAGCGTTTCAAACATTAAAAAATTCTTCGTCATAATGACAGAAGATTGCGAAATTCTATAATGTCACATGCCGGATGCAAGAGTGCCACAAGTAAAAAAAATATTGTTTTGTTGACTATGAGAGCGAGAACACTCGCCGTAAATTGCCGCTTTTATTAATTTAGTTGAACATGAAAAGAACTCAAGAAAGGGAATTCCAAAGTTCCATCAAAATCGTCTTTTGTAGTAGTAATCTTAATGTCACCTTTCGTCATTTTGTAGCTTTGTCATACAGCAAGGGTGCGATGTATGTGAAATGTATTACATGAATGGATATGCATGTGTAGGATTTGTGTCCATAGTAGGTGGTAGAAATTATAAAGATAGCGAAAAGTGTTAAAATATTATTTTATTCCACGAAAAACGTAAGTCATTATATATTTTGATCATCTCTTCAATCTAGAGTAAACCAATTCAAACCGAGTAAGGTCGGGTATTTTGCTAGTCATAAATAAATCTGGATTGGTGATTTAAAACTAAATATAAACAAAATTAAATGTATTCCAAAAATGACATCCATCTTACTAAGCGCCTATCAGAATGAATTAAAAAATGGAACGTTTTCCCTCTTTCATTACAATCAATACATTAGAAAACTATTCCTATCTTTAACAAAATTAATTTTAATAAATTTTTACAAATACAAAAATTATTTGTAATGTTTCTCTTAAAATTGTTTTATTTGCCATGTCTAAACAACAAAAACGGAGATAAATATTTCGTTTCTGTTAAGCCCCCCGTCCACACCGGAGAAGCCGAGCAAAACATGGATGATTGATTAACCCCGGAGAAATGTTTGATTGACAGCTCGTTCAGTGTAGACGGTGAATTGAACAGTTTGAGCACGAGCAAAATGATCCGCTTCTTGTCGGTACATCAAAGGAAAGCAAGTGCTTGTGCTCGCTCTATTTGGACGGCGTTTTTTCGTTCCCTTGCTCGACGTTCAATTAATCACCGTGGTCATCGTTAAAAAACGGGTCGGGGATCTGGGATCTGAACATAGAAATACTTATTTTTCTTCAGATTTTAAAGTGATAGTTGATTTAGACCGTTCTTAAACAGTATGATGGGTGTACATGGATTTTCTAATGTAATTAATATAAATGATACAGGAAATCTCACATGCTATCTTGAACAGAGAAAGAACATTTTCAAGAGGAAATGTCCCTCATGCCCATCCAGTGATTAGGGGCACGCAATACCTGATGAACTTAATTATTTGATTCGGAAAGGTATCGTTTCGTTTTCCAGTTCAAAGATTTCAACTGTTTTAATGGCCGCATGACTACACTACCACACAGGTGCAAATACGTTATTCATTAATAAATAGATTGTAAAGGAGAATTCTATATAAAAGGTGTACAAATGATTATCACATTTGATCAAGTATAAACCATTATAGTCATTGAAGTTAATCAACTAATTCGGACTTCATCAGCTCCGAAAGCATAATAGGAACCTCAAATCATTTATCCTCACAAATATAGCGTAATTATACCGTTGATTATCCAAACCTGTCCCCCATTACTTTAAGTACGTTTGTCCGTAGTTTGTGAAGTGTTCTCATCTAGTTCAGTTTCACTGACAGTTGTCCCGCAATTGTACCGCTTTTTAACAGTTCGAGTTTGTTGTTTTTAAATTTAAAGCTACACAATACCCTAAAAAGGACAAAAATATCGATTTTTTTTTTGCATTTTTTGATGGCCTATACAGTTGGGAAGCTTGCCTCAAAATTCTAGATATGATATCCAATTAGTTTTAAAGATATTTGAAGTTTTCTGAGTGTTGTCAGTGTCAAAATTTGACAGCATAGAGGAGGTGGCGTAGTTAAATTCGTTTTTGTTTTGATGTAATTTTACATTCTTAGAATTAATTAAAAATATTTTTGAATAAAATCAATTTCTTAGGTGAAATGGCTATTAGTTTCAACTTTCACTACTAAAATCGTATCTGTTAGTTTATGTTCTACGTTCTCTTCCGAGTCTCATTACTAGCTAACCAATATTGATAAAGGGGTCTTTTTCCAAACCAATATTTGGTTAGGATTGTTATATATAATATATTATAATCAATGGTACATATTTGGTATAAAAATATTTAGCTACGATTAGGATAAATAATTTGTCGCTACCGTAACAAATGTTTTTCATCATATGAAAACATAATATTTTGAATTAAAAAATATATATTCAATAACATTGAGCTAAATTAGTGTTTTTGTGCATTTTATAAGTTGGTAAATAACATATTAAAAAATTAGAGGTCTACATGCATTATTAGTTTTTGTTTTACGACTTCAAAAACTTAAAAGGCATTTTTCTGACTTTTTTTTGTAGATGCAAGTGTTTTCAATTCTCTAAGGCTTTTTTTCTGTACAAGATACAGTCTAAAAATGTTTTGTAGATGCTTTCATATATATGTTCTATAAAAGTTAGTATGGATTAAAGTCTGAGAGTTCTAGTAATTTTTTAAAAAAAAGTCAAAGTTAATATTTTTAGAAATTTTATGTTTTTTTCAAGTTTAGCTACAAAAATAATTATTAAAACTCAACAATGAGACTGAAGGTAAATTCCAAACTAACTTTTGTTCCCACAATTATCCAAGAAATATAAATCACTTAAAATAACTAAAAAATATTAAAAATTGAATATTTTATAAAAGTTTAAAAATACTTTAAAAATATTCAATTTTTTTAAATTTTAAAATAACGGTTCTTGTTAAACTGACTTTTTTTTTATTGCATTCAGTTTAATAATATAAGCTGAAAAAAAGTCATTAATTATTTTTTAATATTACTGTCTGTAGAAAATTGTTTTGAAAAAGGGTACTGTGTAGCCTTAACAGTTCTACATTATTTTTGCAAGTTAAAAGGTAAGCTCTACTTAATATATTTCATACTATTATTTAAGTTGTACATTTGTAAACATTGTGTTTTGCCATATATCGTAGACGTTTAAAACTTAATTGTGAAAATGTAACATGCCCATATTAATGTCAAAATTGATGTGTATTTAGACGAAGAGTGGTATTGGGGAACTTTGCAATTTAAACTTCTTCTAAATTTCTTGAACTTCTAAATTTAAGATAAAGAAGAGGAGGCTAGTTAAAATGTATTTAAACTTTTTTGCAATTGAAGAAAATTTTAAGTTGTCGCACTGGCAATATGAATACGTTTTGTCGAAATAAGCCGAATTGAATGAAACATTCAATATTATGTAACATATTGTGAGTGAAATATTCAGTAAGAAATTTTTATCTTGTTAATTTGAAATAATCTGCTTTTATCTTGTTAATTGAAATAATCAATTTTGTGCCGACCAACCGGTATAGTGGTAAAGGTGTTAGCCTCTAGATCGGAAGGTTCCTGGTTCAGATCCGGGTCCGGGCAAGGATGTTTGTAAGCGTATGATATAGAGGCGGCTGGTGCACCTTAAATCTGTCGTGGCCAAGAGTCCTCACGTTGAGTTGTTGTGGACGTTTGGACAGTGGGGTGTTAGCTCAGTTGTTGCTTCGTCATCTGACAGTTGTTTAAAAATTACGACGTGTTGTCCTCGAATCTTTCCCTTAAGGGATTGATCTCGGATCGTCGTCAATAGCCCGTTGTGTTGCTCTAGTACGACGTTAATTAAAAATTACTTTTAATAATAATTTTGCAAGTACGTGTGTATAGAAACTTTGAAGAGGAACATCAAACTCGTGAAGGAATCTCCAGTTGCCAAGAAGCGTAAAGTTATTGCCAACCTTTCTCTTGCAGATATAGCACTTCTATAATTAGTGTCCTTCTTCCTTATTTCCGATTCAGTCAAAGCAAGTAGATATTCAAAGTCTTCCATTGACATTCGACAAAAATTCCTGAATTGTCCACCAGCAAATAAATCCTTCATAAGACGAATCACGCCACAAGCTTCTCGACTTTCCTTCACGGGTGTCACCCAATGTCGCCTTTTTTGTGAACTTTTCTTCCTATTTCTCTTTAATAAATCGTCTATGATAATATACGCTGCACTCGCAATTATACGCCGACTTCGTAAAGAACGGGACCTTTAAACAATTTGCTTTAAACAATAAATTTGCAGTTTAGCTTCAACACACAACCAACCAGATTGATCGCGAGCACATGGAACAATTTGTGCACGAGCTGTCGGACCAGGAAAACCAGAGAGATTGATTAACCAAACCTGTCTCCGTGGTGAATCAATCATCCATGTTTTGCTCGGCTTCTCCGGTGTGGACGGGACTTTACGTTAAACTTCTGAACAACGATTGGAAAATTTTTAAATCCATAGAAATAAAAATTTATTTTGTTAAAAATGTTGTTCTCTCTCATTTTTAAATTATCTAATAACTTTTAAAAATAATAACGTTTCATGATATTTTGGTTATTTAAGTCTCTCAAATGAGAAGTTTGAAACTTACAGCTCTGTGCTAAGTATGCCGATGAATTTGTAAAACGGATTCGTATGAAATTAAATTAATAATTCAATCTGTTAAACTTATTAATAAATATGGAAATTATTTGTCGTTCTTATCTTAAAATTTTTAACTGTTAGTAAGCGTAGTAAAACAGGTGTTAAATTCTTTTGAAAAGGAAACTAATAAATTGACAAGTAATCTGAAGTCACGTCCAGAAAACGAGAAAAGCACATTCCATCACAAAAACACTTTGGCCATCTTCATTTATCTTGACCGAAAAAGCCTATCATCATATACGGGATAGCCATTTATATGAAACTACAGAACATTTTCACTGAACATTTTTTATCATTTGGCAGTTGGATCAAAGCGTTTATTCACAGTTAATCCTAAATTAACTTTAGCAAGATTTGATTTTGTATTAGAAATCCAAAACTTGTGAATGGCTCGAAATTTTACATTAGAGCGTTGTGTTTGATGTTCTAGCGTGATTTCGAACACGAGAAGACTGGATTTGACATGGAATCAGTTTAGTTATGGAATAATTGCACAATTATAGCAGTTTACTTAATATATTAGTTTCTTCTTATTTTGAACTTTCCAATCACCACTATTTATGGTGTTTATTTTAATATTTTTATTTACGAGTATCTCGAGTATATAACATCTCGTCCTATAGTGGATATGAATTTGAAAGGTAAGTAGGTATGTAGGTAATTAACCAACGCCACGCTGGAGTAACACAACGCACTATTGGTGACGGTCCTGAATAAATTTCAAGGAAAGATCCCAGGACAACATCACGTAATGTTGAGCCCCGGTCAGATGACGATGGATTTGAAAGATTGGAATATTTAATATTGACTGTATATTTACCATACAATGTAAACAAAAAAGTTACATGGAGATTTGGTGACCCTTAGGGCATTTCTCAAATACCTAATTTCAAATTTTATGGTCCTCATTAAAGGGAAACTTAATTGTGCACTTATTTTATATAGTTTTGTAACATGAATGCTTGTACTTATGTGCTCAATCTCGGGAACATTATTTTAAGTTGTCAATTGTCAAGTTAATAAACATTGTACAGATAATATGCTTTATTGTTATAGAAAGTTATCAGGTAATATTTGAAAATTACGTTTGGAGTATTCTGATGGCATGATGAAAATCATGTAACGTCAAGGAGACTATCTAACATTCTTCTTCTTCAAGGTTTTGTACTGTAAAGTTTCAGAGTATTAATTTAAAGATATCCTGTTTTAAATTTCAATTCAATTATCTGTATTTACATTACAATGATAACTAAACAGTATTAAACAAAAGCCCATTTATTTACACATATTACAATACAAATAGATAAAATACGACAAATCGTAAAATAAAATATATTCTACCAAGTTGTTCATTTCTTGTTTGGACGAAGCTTATTTAGAAATAATACTTTTTAAAACGAAAAAAAAAAAAGGATTTCAAGCAATGTTTTGCGATAGCACCCTGCTATTCGTTAGTAATTGAATTTTTTACTGTGTGTTTGCATAAAAAAAGTGCCTAGTATATCTGTAAAAAGTCTTAAGCGTTAAAACCTGATTTCATGAGACGAATTCAACCCTCAGAAAATTGTAAAAAACAATTCTATTTTACAAATAGCTTCTTGATTCAATCATAACTATTGAAGCATGACACTAGTAGAGCAATACTAATGCAGAGGAACTTTAGGTCGTATGTTAAAAGTCCAAAATACCTGCTTTGAATCACATACAAATTAGTAAAAAAGAACCCATCGAAATATAAAACGAATACTGTACATTATTATATAAAATCACATTTTCCAACTATCGTTTCCATTGTTCTGAGTTCTGAAGTTGGGGAGCTTGTTTCCAGGCAGAAGCTCCTCTATTTCCAGTTGGTTTGCCTGTTTTAAGGGCTTGGATAACAGATTCAATGTCTTTTTTCATTCCATCATCACCCTTAGGAACTTTTTTCCCTGCTGTTGTATAATCAAGAATTATAACTTGTTTCCCTTTTTTACTTCCAGCTGCGTTGGGTTTTGCCCAGCCTCCCTGTGAGCTTCTTTTTGTACCAAAAACGAATACCATTTTACTTGCACTCTTTTTATTAGCTTTTGGATTACCTCCTACTCTTTGAGAAGGCTTTGTTGCTGTTTGTGATGCTCCATTTCCTTTTGTAGGCTTCCAAGCGCTGTACATCGTATCCTTATCACCTACCCATCCACCAAATCCACCACCAGATCCCATCCATCCATCCATCCACCTCCATCCCTCGCTACCTCCTTGCGGATTCCATTGCCATCCACTGCTACCAGCTCGGTTCATTTTCCATCCACTACTTCGTCGATTGTTTCGGGGCTTGTTGACAGTGACAACTTTAGTTTTCGTCGGATTAACACTGTTCCCACTGTTGTCATTATTTGCCCAACTGTTAGTAGCTCCGGCTGGTGTAGCTGTTCCATCTGGAGATTTAATTACAATGATGTATGGTACGGTTTGACCTGGTTTGGGACCACCTGACCATCCACCTGCTCTGCCGGCCTTAGCTTCTTGCCAGCTCGTACCTAATGCAGCATTGGGATTAGTGGGAGGAGCGACACTTGGAGATGGTCCACTATTCCAACTTGCTGGTGGTGTAGTACCTGCATTTCCCTGATTCCATCCACCACCTCTGTTTCTGTTATTATAAGACCCTCTCGCACCATTTTTCCTTGTATTTCCTGCTCTGTTTGGCTGCCAATCATTGTTATTCCTACCACGATTACCATTATTCACCCACCTTCCCTTTGTTCTTCCCTTCCTGCCCTTTTTACCGGAAGCCCAACCACCAGATTGCTGAGGTGCAGCTGGTCCATTTTGCCAACCAGCTTGAGTTCCTGCATTTGGATCTTTCCACCCACCATTTGCTACTTGTGGACTGGTATTTTGCCACCCTCCTGTATTTTGAGGAGGTTTGTTTGCAGCATTCCAAGACCCCGATGTCTGAGGTGCCTGATTTTGCCATCCCCCTCCTTGGGGGGAGGCAGGGGCTCCATTATTCCAGGAAATGATCTTAGGTGCTGCTGGTGCTTTTTGCTGCCAACCATTTCCTCCATTTTGTTGTGCCGTATTGGGTGTCTGCCAGCCTCTATTATTTCCAGGTGGGGGTGATGCATTTTGCCCTGATTGCCAGCCAGCGCCAGTAGATGGAGCTGAACCACCTGATTTCCACCTACCACCTGTTACTTGAGGAGCAACTGCACCACCTCCGGCTTGCCAACCATTATTTTGTGGAGGAATATTTTGTTGGGGTTGAGGTTGATTTTGCCAGGAGCTTTGATCTGGTTGCTGAGCTGTATTCTGCCATCCTCCTTCCTCCCACCCTCCTCCGTTTGCATTCCAACTTCCTCCACCTCCTGCCCCTTCAGATGAAGGATTACTTCCTTCATCCGCAGTCCACGTTTCTTGACCACTGTTAGCACCTGCCTTTGCATTAAGCGCTTTCCAATATTGGTTATTATCACCTACAGTCCAAACTTCTGGTTCAGCACCCCCACCACCGTACACTCTTGCTTCTCCTTTTCCGTCTTCAGAAAACTTCCACACGACATATCTCCCTTGTTTGTCATCATCCCAACCTCCATTGGAAGTCGGTGTTGTTGTTATTATTTCTTCAGAAGAAGTCCCGTTTCCAGCTTCAGCTGTAACATTTGCAGATTCGCTCAGAACAGCAGTCGAATTACCTGGTTTCGGTAGATCATCGGCACTTGTTACTTTCCACTCTCCATTAACATTTTCAATCTTCCACTCAACGTTCCCGCTTTCATCCACCAATTTCCACCCATCGGGACCACCATCTCCAACGACTTTCCACCCAGAATTATCATCAATGTTCTCCATCGTCTTTGTATCTTCATTGTATACTTTCCAAGATAACCCCGCATCCTGAATACCTCCAGGCGATCCAGTGTTCCACCCACCTCCTTGGTTGTTGTTCCAACCACCCCCACCATTAGCTGGAGCCGGTGCAGCGTTATTCCACGCTCCGTTTGGTGATGGAGGAGCTTGCCACCCACCAGCATTCGGATTTACACCAACTTGTCCGCCATTTGATTGCGGAGCTACTTTTTGTTGTTGAGGTGACCATCCATTCCCACCTTGTTGAGGATTTGTCCAACCCCCTGCACCGTTAGCATTACCTGGGACAGTATTCCATCCATTTCCTTGATTGTTTGCGGGAGGTGCCCATCCATTTTGTGGAGGCGCATTTTCTACTGGAGCCTGAGGTGGACCATTCGTCCAGCCTCCTGCATTACCAGCAGGAGGAGCCCATCCAGCAGGAGCTGCATTCCATCCTCCTCCAGTGTTCTCTACTGGTGATGGTTCATCGCCTGCCCATTCATCTTGACCCCCCTCTTCCTCATCAGAAGATTGGTCATCTGCCCATTCATCTGCATTCCAGCCTCCAGGATTTGCATTTTCTGTACCACTGGCACCTGCTGGAGACCATCCTCCGGGTACTACTTGCTGTTGCCCTGCAGCACCAGTTGGCCAACTCTCTGAGCCTCCATCTAATAAAACAATCACTAATTAAAAATACAAGAGTAATGCTATGTAAATGGAGAAAAGTAGCGACTAATTAAGGAGGGACCATGGGAAGAAAAATAGAGAAAAATACATTGAAATAACTTTAACTGTAAGTCATATACTTATATATGAAGACAGTCTGCAAACTTAAACAGTTGGTGATTTTCACTTCATTTGCTCTGCATATTACCAGGTAGGGCAGTGGAAAAGACAGGTTTTCCATAATGTATTTATTTGCTTTATCGAATTACATTTGTGACTTCTTTCTTTCAATCATACATTCTTTTCGTTTTAATATAAATAATTTTCTCCATGATATCATAAAATTACTAATCATATTTTTTGTTATAAAGACAGTTTTGGTTCATATATAATTGTTCCATTTCTTTGATTAATGTTTGTTAAACTGGGTTATTCGAAATTTTGTCAAAGATGGTAAAACAATTTGACTGATTTTTTAAATACACAGGAATATTGTTTAGTGCATCACATAAAAATAAAAAGATTATTGTATGTATTCTAATTTAGTTTTAACTATTTTTTGAATGATATTCACAAATATTTATGTTTCTGCTATCATTCACAATGCATACACTTTTATTTATTTATGTTATTATTTTTTTTAGCTTTTTCTTAAATTTATTTCCTTAATCAATGTTTACATCTTTGTTATCTTTAATAATGTATTTATTTTGAAATTCGTGTACCATCTTCATCGCTATTGTATTTTTCCTTTTCCAAATTTAAAGTAAATTTACGATCAGTTTATGATAAAATTGAAACATCTCTTGCAAAAACAATTATTTCAAATGTCTACAATTCAAAGATTTTAGACTTAAAGGTTAAAAAAGTATTGAATTTTAAAAAACTGTATGACATTTTAATAAATTACAAATCTTTTTCTTCCAACGCAATAAAATTATTTTCTTTAAATAATTTATGCGGCTTCATGTCGTGTTTAATAACTGATTTTTATAGGCAAACATTCAGTTATAAAGAACTTTTTTTTAAAGATGAAGCTTTGTTTTAGGCAACATTACTTTCGCCATTCTTACTAGAGCGTAATATAATAGTTTCAGAATTAACCATTCATTCATTAAACCCTTATTCAGTTAATAATTAGGAGGTTGATACTACCCAAAAGTGGATTGATTACATATAAAGAGAGAACAGGCGTCTTCCATTTTAATTGAGGATTATTTATATGAATTTAACACTGCGTTATAACGTTTTTGCCAAGAATGAACCTTAAAATAGGCTATCAAAAAATAATATCCCAGAGAATTGCTCATCTATATATATAATTCTCTTACGTGGCACACAAAAAAAGACGTTATTTGTTATCGTGTTTTGGAAACACTGTACGATTGTTTGTTTGCCACGAAACCATGCCCCTCAATTGAATTTATGGCGTTATCGGCCATTTTTAGTGCCAACAATTATAGTTCAACAAGACGCTTGTACTACAACTTTTGACAACAAACTCAATGTAAATGTATATGGGTGGCTCGAGTGATGGGGAAATGTACACACAAACATGCTGGGTATTCAATTTCTAAAGCAGCGGTCACATTTCAAGTCAAAATTTGCTAAGTTTTCACGTGAATTCAAAATTGTTCGAGTTCTGATTCCAGAGGTATTGTATAAATTTTCTGTAATGCAACAAATTTATGTTTGAAAAATATTTTTTTGGAATATCATATTTTGTAAACAATCTCTTCTGCTTGTACATTTAATAATTTAAAATACTGTTCTAATTGTAGAGTCTTGCTATGTTTCCAAAGCTTTTGGAACTATTCTTTCATATATGTTAGTCAAAATATTAATATTAATCATGTACCATGGATAGATTTATTGAACTTGTGGTATTAATTTTCCTTGAACAAATATTCTCTAACTTAAAGTGTTATTGAATTATTATGCTTGAATTGCTTAATGTTGTATTTAATTTAAAGTGTGTTTAACGAATTAGATTATTTCTTTAAGTATGAAGTGTTTAATATTTGAAAACTAGATAATATATATCCTGAAATTAACATGTTTATGTGTGAAATGTTAGTATTGTGTATTTACAAGGGAATTTTGACGAACCCCTATGGTTCATGTGGGGGCAAGGATGTTGAAAATGGGAATGTACCACGTGGGTGTTGTTGAGAGTGGAGCTTCTTGCTGTCACTCTCGGCGAGACCACGTGATCGTTCGAAAAGTAATGTCATTCAAACAATTTCTTAGACTTCCCGAATGGCACAGCTTCGGGTGTGAGTTTTCTGATGAGCTCGCTTCTTGGTCTAGAAACTCGAATTTACGTATTTCAACGCAATATTACTATTTATTGTGTTGTTGTACCGTTTGTACTATTTGTTTGATGTCCCAAAATAAATCACAAAAAGACATTATTGGACTCGATGATTGATTTCAGTACACATGTATTCATTGATGCGAGCGAAGCGATCAAGTTTCGTTCCGCGAACCAATGAAAATTGAGAAGTAATCCTCCAGGGGTACTCAAGCGTCAGCGAGCAGGGGGCGGGCCCCCCTAGTAAAGCTATAAAGCAATTGCAGTTTCATCCGTTCAGCGAGTACGTTCTGTTTAGACGTTTAGAATCCGAACCAAACCGGTAAAGGCAAACTCCAACATTGGGCACTGTGAATCTAAGACAATAACGCATTGGCATTCATGGACAATGCCACCAGTCTTAGTCTTAATATTCATGTATGGCTTTATTATTACTTACTTAGAGCCCAGCCATTCGGAGCATTGCCCTGTCCAACACTCCATACTATGTAAGCTTGTTGGTCGTTATTCTTCTTACTGTCCGCTTCAGCACCTTGTTCTACCTGAGGACTGGATGCAGGAGCTGCTGGAGTCTCTTTTTTCCAAAGTGGATATCCGCTGTTCGGTGTAGGACGGACAGACCACCCTTCTTGACTGTTACCACCTCGGCCAAATTTCCAGGCTATTTTCTTTTCTTCTGTTTTCTCCTTAGGCGGTTTACTTGGCTCCTGTAAATGAAGTCAATAAAAGTTTTTAAACAAAAAAGTCAAATAAATTTAAGACCGTTGGACTATTTTCTAGTATCCAGTTGGGTACATCTGTTTTATTTTGTGTTTATACATTTAATACCTTCTTTGTAAATATTTCTGTTTATTTGTATAAAAGAACTTCTACGAACTTCCACTTTCCTGTATTTCCGCCAATGCTTTATGTCTAGTGGTACGATATCTTACGTTTGACTTTGTCTATATCATATCAAGGGAGAAGACACTACATTTTTGCTTTTGTTTCATATCTTTTTGTAGGATGTTGTGTGTCATATATTGTGTTTTATATATAAAATCCCTCCCGGGTACCTCCCACCCCTTGTCTGGCCTTAACCCTTTGTAGATAAGCTGGGTGAATTGGGTCGTAAACAAAATTTAGACGATATTTTCAAGCCGACTTCTAAAATTGTACTTGATGATAACGTATTCGTTTATGTTCCGTTTTATCTAAATTTCTGCATGGTAGGTATATCATACTGTTATAAACCAGTAGGAAGTGTGATTATTAGTTTTTCATTGCGATTATTCTATTTTCATTGTTCAATGCACTTTCCGTTGACAGCCCTTTGAAAATCCCGAGATTTACAAGGAGTCTATAACTGATCTTAACTTCAAACATATTTGTGGACTAAATGAACATATTCATTTTGGTTGAGAAAGAAATATAGGAAACATTTCAATAATCGAAAAGCCCAAGACTGGTGATAACCTATATTTGGAATGCTGCAAACAAGACTACAGAGTATTTTGTAACAGAAGCTCGTTCTCATTATTACAAATACATTTTTACATTAATTCATTTAGTTCCATTTCCGCTCGCTCATTTTTTATGTCAATTTATATAATCTCAGATTCTGGATAAAGTGTCTTAGAAAAGAGAAAAATAGTTTTAATAAAAACATCTTAGAAACAGGTATGTTTATTTTGTAATTTACGTAGACATATTTCCCTACTCTTTTAACGTCGGATTTACCTGAGCAGGAGCAGCTTCCTGATTTTCAGATGGCCTGTTCCTCGTAGACTCAAATCTGAAGGGTCTTCGTGGACCACTTGATCTCACGGCATCGTTACTTGCTTGACCTTCTGTGGTTGCTTCGTAGTTTGCACTCTCTGTAGCAACTGTCGTGGTCGGAGCTGCCGAATCCGCAGCAGTTAAAGTTGTTCCACTTGGTTCTGTTGTGAGTAAAGGTAGCGGAGTTGTGGATTCTAGCGTAGTAGTCGTGCCTTCAGTTGTTAATGGGAAGTTGGTTGTAGTTGTAATAGGTGCGGTCGTTGTTGTTTGAGCAGAAGACTGGTAAAAAGTTATCACAAACAAAACCCATGGTAAGGATCGCCACTGCAAAAAAAAATGTTATGGTAATAGAGTAATAGAACACTTGTTCTATATTTTATGAATTTCTGACGACTGTATATATAAAAAAGGATATGTGTATATATTCTCTATACTAATCTACACCGTTTGACCAATCCACGCCAAATTTGGTACACTTATACGTTAGAACATTGCGGAAAATATAGACTATTTCTTTCCTGTGTTCAGACCAATCTGCAGCCATGAAAATTTGGCACACAGGTTGTCCTAAAAGTGCCTCTCGATGCCCCAATTTTAAAATCTGAAGTTAGTTTTCTTCCAATAAATGTACATGGACAAGAAAACACGTTCCACTGCATTTGTGTTTTTGAGTTAACACAGGGAAATATCGTAGACATATTATAGATGTCGCGGTAGGAATCAAGTTGTACAGGGTTTGTGTGTTTGAGTTAACACAGGGAAATGTCACGGTCATATTTGAAACCCGAGTAACGCCGGGTTGCTCAGCTAGTTTTTAATAAATAGTCCATATTGATGTATAGTTTTACAAGATTCAAATTAACTTAACAAGGGTTCAAGATTTGGTTGGTAAAAAGTGAATAATTTTTTGGCAGTAGAGTACTAGTTACTTAGGATATACTTTGCTTTTCGTCATGATATGAACTTGGAATTACCTGCGCTCTTATGTACAGAGAAAGGAAGATGTACAGAGAAAGGAAAGGAGAAAAATAAATATATCAACGACTTTAAAGTTAAGTACTGTTAAAAATGTGAAGATTTGAGTTTCTTAGCTTTATATACCAGAATGTGGCGATCTTTATACTGGTGTCCACTAAGTTACATTTCCTTTTTATGGATTAGATTTCTTTGAGAAACAAGCTCTGTGTGCAAATCGTAGGGAGTAGAAGACCCCTCGTTTTCTCAGAACTATGATTTTTGACTTGGTGTGCTTCACTTGTAAGCCAATGAATGTTCATGGTGGCAAACTCTTTAGTGACCATGAGCGCCCTAAAATAATTCTTCAATTCATTTTGGTCACCACATTTGTTTTAACAAGTTAGATATTAATAAATTTGTTCGAATTAAATACTTTGTAACAGCGGCAAGTTTCTGTTATGGATTTTAGGATTCTTTATGTATTTAATTTTACCTTCCTTTCATGAAATAAATATCTACAAACATATAAAACAGCACCTATATTTTTAAAATCGAATTCCGTAATAAAATTATTTAAATGTCCTTTTTCGATGTCTTGAATAAACACATGTTTCTGATCACATTTTACATACTATTATTTTGTAAAATCATCCCATTAATATGTATTGGAAATTAAATTTTCTTTTACTTTTCTATCCATTCATTATAATTTTTTTATCGGTGTTAACTCATTGTATGAATAATGTGAGATACATGCATGCATGTTGAGTATAAAATTTGTTCTTTAAGTGAGCGTTAAAAGTTTCAAGCAACTTTAGAGACATTTTTTTAAACAACTACTTATTTTAAGTCGTCATAAAAAAATTACCAATCGACTATTACTTCTCAATCATTAAGTACTCATACCATGCTTCATCAAGAAGATGATGAATATTTTTAATTCGATACTGTCTGAGTTATGATAAATGTATCTTTATTGTTCTTCATTCATTAAAGTTTTAATGTGACAGTTTATGTATCAATGTTTATAAAAAAAACAAATCTGCAGTCACACTTTTATGCGTGCGCCATATTAGTTAGAATTATGTGACTTAAAAGTCTAATTTGTTTTCAGTATAAAAAAACTTAAATAACATTTATGTATTCAACGTTTAAAATTTTTTTTCGCCTGTCTATTTTTGGAAACAAGTGACAAATTTGAGACTATTTTAATCAAAACAAATATTGTTTCCGTAACAAATATTTAAGGAAATGCTTGCATTTTTTATTTCATACAGTTCATACTCCAAACATAGAAACATCTGTGTGTGTTTTATTTTCCTTTCGCCAGTTTTTGTTCAGTTTACTACACTGTCAGTTTTATTTGATTTGTTAACCCTACCGTTTTCTCATCCGATACAGTATGATATCCACGCAAGCTTGAATTTCAAGATTAAGCGAATCCATTAAGTTACGTAGACACATCGCATCCAATATTTATAGTACATAATAATATGATGCAGATTTGCAAGGACAAATACCCGAGAGGAACAATTTTTTTATCATGTAGTGAAGGTTTTTATATTGAAAGATTTTACATATCTTTAGTAACACTATTTTAAAAATAATAAAATATTGCAAAACCGTTTGTGTGATGAAAACCCACCCTCCCTACTTATGTTGTTCATTTATAGCAGCATATACGTGGCCAGCACGGCGTTGCTCGTGACAGTTCTTTTCGTGGGTTCAAGTGTGACTACTGCTCGTTTACGCTCGCCAACCCCCGGTGATTACTACGCATTTCCATTTCGTTTGCTTCGCAAACGAACTCCACAGGCAACGCCGTGAGGATCTCGAAGCGACTATTATCAACAACGTAAATCAACACACGCTAGAATCGGAAAACTTGGCATGGTTCCAAAGGCATTAGAACGAACAACGCTTGTGACGTCAGCGGTCGAAAATCGCAAAATCCTCTCCTTCTCCAATGACGTCACATTCCGGAGAGAAGAACGAAAGGTGAAAAAAACTAATAAATTAAAAATGTTGTAGATTAAATCTTAAAATTTGGGCGCTACACAAAAATTTCAAAATATTAGGACTACTTGTGTACCAAATTTCATTATTTTAAATGCCATAGATTCGTCAGGACACAGCGTACAGGGACATACACAAACACTTCCTCTTATAATAGTAAATATTTAAGAGATGCAAAAAATGTAAAAATATTGAAACTTATTCCTGGAGTATTTGGGTGGATATTAGCAGTTTCACAAATACATGTCTAATTTAGGCTTGAAAAGTTCGTTTCGAGAGGTCTTCTCTCTCAAACTCTTGCATAACCTAACCTAAATGTATGTGGTGGATGGCTCCTGCGGCAAAACATATTTCCTGTAAGTATTCCGAAAATGACTTCACGGCTTGTTTCTCAAATACGATTTCAGTCCTTTGTTAATAGAAATTCCAGAGAATGAATTCCGAATTTATGTGTGATAAGTTGATTCGTCAATACAAATTAACTGTCAACGTAGCTAAAACAGCGATAAGCTACATTTTAAAGTATTTATGATTTGCATCAAGCGAGAGCATTTGGTAGCTGAAGTATAATTTCGCTTTCCGTCTGGTTTCTTTGTTTACTCTTAAAATTCTTCTCACACATTGATACCTCTCTAAACAAAATAAACTAATTCACGTTATTTAACAAAATATATATTTTTTAAACTTGTTCTAGATTTCAATCGAAAATTTTCAATTAATACTAGTTACCATACTACGGCCGCAGTTTAAAATGTAATTAAATTTTTTTCTAGGACATTTTTGTATAACAGTCAACAACGATTTTCTCTTTGTGTCAATTCGCTGAGTAACACATTCCACCAAGTATAATAGCTTCTTATTCGCAATTCCGAATTGGATTTTATATTCACGTGATCATTCAGAAAGTGACATTGGTTTTCCAAATTGATTTTGGGCAGAAGCTTTAGAAATAAAGAATTGTTCTTTCCCAGGTTCCATCACGTGTTTCATAACTTGTGTTTCCTCGTTTTCCAAATAGTACGCCTGCCATCTTATGCCTACTTCCTGATATGAGCTAGCCATGCATTTCCTAAACATTACGAGGGTGAATAAACGATGATAAAATTAATCTACAGATTTCATTTATTTGTTTCCTCAAAATAAAAATCATAATAGACGTAACGGATGTACATTTTGAGGTTGTGTGTTGGGAGTAAAAGAAATTTTGCTACAAGGAACTGCAAATGGGCGAAATTCAATTGAATAATATATATCTGTTTTTGGACTTAGTAAAACTAACTGAAAGGCAAAATCAGAATGAAATTTTTTCTTTGTAAAAAAATGTCCATCCAATCATCCTTCAACAGAAATTCTTTTACGAGTTTAGTGGGTGGGTTTTTATTATTGAATTTTAATAGAACATTTATCAAACACTTTTAAACGAATGGAAACGTTATTAAACCTTTTTTTTTCACTGACACTGCTTGAAAGTAGCTTGGAGCTTTTAGTTCCGTTGTATTTATTTTAATGCTCCCCAATTTGATTAAATTATAGTTAGTGAATTAACTATTGATGTTTAGATAGTTTATTTGTTATAAACTCCAAAATCAAAACAAAAAGTATATTAAAAGGATAAATATGTTACAATAAGCAAAGTTGGAACTGGAAGACAGTATTGATTGAATCAAAGAAATTTTACCAGGCGTTAAAACTGCTACAAAGATGTCTTGAATAGATGGTATGTGATTTATACATGTATTGGATGATAATGTTATAAAGTCCAGCTTTAAAAAATGGACGCCTAAAATTGTAATTTATCAAATCAATGTTTAGTTGTTTATAGGTCTTATTTACGTATTACTGTGAAGAAAATGTCATACGGAGAAACATCTATAATGAAATGTTCTGGGGAGATGGCTTCAAATCCTTACAAGGGATAATGAAGCATTACAATTTTACTAACAAGAAAGCTTCTTTGAATACAGGCATTTCTACAAAACCTTTATCAATACGAATTTTTCAAATTATATTCTAAACTTTAAAAGGTGGTATAATTATGTTACTTTACACAAGTCAAGGAAAACATTTTTTTTTCACACATCGTCAACTGGTAAACAAACTTTAATCGGAATTGAATAGTATCATTTGTGTTTGAATTAACCTTTGAACGGTAAGGGATATACGATAATGTTACCTTAGATGCATTCAATTATCATTTATAATTGACTAGCCACTGCGTGGTCAGCAATTTGGCTTTGCCCGTGACAGTTCTTTTCGTGGGTTCAGGTATGACCACTGCTCGCTAACCCCCGGGAATTAGTAGCCTATTAGATAACAGCCCTCACGGCGTTGTCCGTGGTGTTGGTTTGCTTTTCAAACCAAATGGGAATTCGTAGCCTATTGGAATGAATACCCTGCGAATTCCAATTTGGTTTGCTTCGCAAACTAAATTAAGAATATTATGAACTATGGTTTGCTTCGGAAATTGGATAACATCCATAATGGAGTTGCCCGTGATGTTAGTTTGCTGGGCAAACCAAATGGGAATTCGTCGTGACGTCACAATCTTGCGAAAATATAAATATTTAATTGAAAAATTATTTATTAACAGAAAATCAAACGTATAAGGTATCTATCTGATTTTCTGTAGATTTCAAATTCGTTGAAATTTTTATTCTATCTTTAACGGTATAGGAGCTATAGCTCCTATATATAATATATAATATATAGGATAAATAGCTCCAGTTAAGAGTTTATTTGTTTTTTAGCGTCTGCTGGAAAATCATTCCTCCGCGCAAAATGTAAACAAAAACGAAAATAATAAATTTAGAATCAATGATCTTCTATGCTGTTGCATTCAATAATAATTAAATTTCATTAAACTCATTTTAAAATGATTGAATTGATTAAATCTAGATTGAATTTTAAAATTCGCCGCGACCCAAAAATTGCAAAAAACTCCGACTACCTGTGTGCCAAATTTCATTTCTGTAAGTACCATAGATTCATCAGGACTTTGCGTGCAGGAAACAAACAAACAGACAGACAGACAAACACTTCCTTTTATAATATTAGAGATTAAGTGTCGATGTTTCGACTAAATTTGGGTAATGGTATAATGTTTGAATATCTTCACATTTAATAGATAGTGGTTTATAATAAATAGTAATTTAAAGGGAACTATAATACTTTAAAATTAAAAAGGAATTTCAGTTTGTTAGAGATACCTTTTATCAAACTTGTAAAATCCAATCTGCCGTTTATTAACTTAAATACGAAGAGGAAAAGTGGAAATCTGCTCATTAGAGAAATATTATTTATCTTAACCTAATTTTTATACCCCTGATTCTTTCTTATTGATAAAACTAATTGTATGTGCTTAAGATACGTAGATCTCTTAGATGCTTTGTATATTGCCAGACACAAGATATTTACTTGATTTTACTGAATTTTATTTTAGAGAGAAACATTTTTATGGTAGAATATTTTATTTTGTAAGTATTGCCAATAGGAAGAAAGATGGGGGGGTAGGGGAATAAATTTTATTGATTGATATCAAAAGTTTTAATTTCTGTCTTAAAATTAAGAATTACATTTTATGGGTGTAACATAAATTCTAAAAAAGTGCAACTATACATTTCTTCCCAAATTTTGAAATGTGTTTTTGAAGCCTTAACTAACAAAAATGCTATTTGAACTTTGTGATCGACAGTAAATTAATATGAATGAAAAATGACTAAGAATTTGCAAAAGTTAATCATTTCTTATAACTTTCATAACACGAAAACGTTGTTTTTATTTTGTGATTATTTGTTCGGTGCAGTGTGATTAACTATTGCTTACTATTGCTTTACTTCTTGGATTGCGAAAAATAGATTTAAATACCTCATAGCTTGGGACAAAATAAAAGTAAACCATTCCGTTTCTGATATTTTGTATAAATCATTTACTGAAAACAAAAGGAAAAACTGGTTTTTATGAATTTGACAAACTGAACCAGGAAGTTAAGTTCCAATAATATGTTAGAACGATAAAACACCGAACTTTGAACATTACCGAAATTCTCTATTCGAGAATAGGTGAGCTAATTAAAGATTGTATTGCAGCCATGTGAAAGGGGACACTGATCAATTTCAATTTTATTCTGTTTTGCTGTTGAAAAGCTTTCTTTTGATATTTCGACGATGAATCGGCAGCCTTGTTTAAAAATCTCCTGGAGAAAGGGAAAAACTAAAGTAGTACCAAAATTTCCTTCTGCCTAGTTTAACGTGCTACAGTTAGTTGTCTTTTATGCTTCATATCATAGGCTTAGACAGAAATTCATCAACAGAAAAAAAAACTACAAATTATTAAGCCTTTTAATAGTGTTATGTATTTTTTAAGCAGATTGCAATACGACAATGTATTTTTATACACAAGAAAAAATAAGCATTTAACATATCCGAGAAAATTTCATGTTCCAATCCAACGATATGAATATAATATGAAATATGATAATCTTTGATAATGTTTTATCCCTAGCGAATTTGATTCGACAGTCTACGGTCCTTGATTCGTCAGTCTACGGTAACTGGAGTGAAAGTAAACTGGAACCTACGATCGCAATTAGATAATGAACCACTAAGGACATACGTGCACAGGGATATGAACCCAGAGTCTATTAAATTAAAGGCCGGAGTGCTAACCAGTCTGTTACCAGGTCAGAGCTTTTTTCTTTTATCAGTTGTTCTACTTTAAATAAAAAGCTTACGAGAACAAAAAAATATTCGAGATAAAGTTTTCGTAATTTTTAGGAGAAAAATTTTATGTCTAAATATCATAAATATAAGTTTAATTCATATGCAAAGAACTATCTTAGAACTATAAAATATTTAAACTTACCCTCATTTTCGTAGACATTCCTGTAACGATCATAGATCCCTGTCTCATAGTGCACAAAAACTGTAATCAAGCACGTGGAAATATAAAGTCCATTCCAAGATAAAACGTTTGCGATGGAAGTGAAGCGAAGAGAAACAAAACCAGAAGAATCCGAAAGACTTATGTATCACAGGTCCCTTGCATCTTCTCTTCCCCGAGGGTAAGGAGTGTCTGATCGAGTGTCCGATACGATCGGCGATTTTTGTACCAGGTAAATGAGAGCAGGAGTTGTCAGGTGAAAGTAAATTTATGGCCAGCTCGTTGCGCGAGATTTTTAACGATTTTCCGCCACTTCTCCCCGTTGTCCACTGGACAGACATTTTCGCGGACCATTGTCAACGGAATCGTGACTCCTGCAAATGGTGCAGAAGACTTAGGTTCCACGGGTTCCCTTTTTTTTCACGGCTAAGGTTCTTACTGAGATCTTTTTATAGACCACATTTTTTTTGTAATTTAGTGGCCAAGTTGAGTGGGGAGTTTCGAATTTTCATGTCTTCTTTTAATTTTCTAAAGTGAGGTTTCATTGTGTTATCGGTAAAATCATCCTACTTAAGTGGCGCATTATACCTACATAAGCGTCCTTTGGGTCAATGTCACTTCGTGGATCCACTGGACATTCACTTTACGATGCACGTTCTAGTAATCTCGGAAAAATGTAGTTTGATTCGGGGACAGCTTTTTTTCTTGTAGTCAGTACGAATAACAGTCGGAAATAGCAATTTTGTAATTATTAAAATGATTTTTATCGGTTATTCGTTGCTTTATCCTCTCAAAGAAACATTCTACGATTTAATAGATGTCGCACCATCTCGAGGAAAATGACAAATAAAAATGAAGATTTGTTCTTCAATTATCCATAAACTATAGATACTGAAAAGTATAGCATTTTGCATACAGCAATAAATTATAAAATAATAATCTCTCTCTCTCTCTCTCTCTCTCTATATATATATATATATATATATATATATATATATATAAATTTTCAGGTGTACATACTTCTGAATAGTGAAATCATTTTGGTTTCGTTACTTTGAAGTAGTTCTTATTGACATCGCTTTAACAAAAATATTTTACAACCTCTTATATCACTTAACTGATTTGACCTTTTTAATTTCTTGTATTTTCTTTAACGTTCCCAGTTATATCATCAGAAACGATATTGTTTTTTGTTAAACCTCTAAAAAGAATGTATGTAACAATTTTACTACAATTAGTTTTTTTTAAGTTGTATGCTTTTTTTAGAAGGCTCCTATATTTGTAATGACTTTAACACATACAATAAAATACCATAGGTGTCATTGTTGTTTCTCATGCCTACACTGGCAGACCAGAGGAGTGCCAGGCCCGTCGAAGACGGCAAGGCGGATGGGGTGGGGGTGCGCCTTCCATGTTACTGAGCCCCATTGTTGGGAGGAAGTCCAACTTTGCTCGACATACATGACACATCCGTTTTACAAAAAGGTCCCTTTCACACATCCATTCACTCACACCTATCGTAATTTAGATCCCAATCAGAGACCGATTACCCCCTGATCAGGTACACCCAGAGGTATTGATTTGGTATGGGAACATGGGGGACTTTTTGACCACGACCTATTTAACGTGCCCCAGTCACCATTAGTGAACACGACGGTCTTTAACCAGGTCGAAGCGCCGATCTCGCAATCATCAGAATTGCAGGCTCCGCCGAGGACAGAACCCAACACCCTTCTGATGTGTGTGCTTTTCCATGCATTTTTGTATCATGTACTCGTGTACTTTTTTGTTCCCTATAGTTGTATATTTTTCTGTGGAAAAAGAACAATTAAATAAATGAAGAAATAAAATTAAAATGAAAATTGGTTTTTCAAATCAAATTAAGTTAATATTCAGATGTATTAAACTAAAACAAACGGCATAAATAAAGCCAAGATATGTTAGTTTGACGATGTATGGTTGTTTTTTGCCACACGAGGATTCGAATATCACAACGAACATCCATAAAATGACTGGGATTCGAGCCCATAGTCTGTTGAACCCATAGCCTTAGAGTTAACCAGACGATTACAAACTAAAGCATACTCGAAAATTTTAATAATGACAAACGAATCCTCCAAATTTCTAATCAAAATTTAAAATTTCTAAGACATTTTCGATCTTTTGTCTCTTGTGGAGTTTATTCAATTAAGTTGTGTTACTCTTTTGTCTAGTAGGTGCTATATAACTACTTATCGCTATTTACATAAGAAACTATTCTGAATATAATTAACAAAATGTCAACAGTGCCTGCAAATTAATATTAACGTTTCATTATAAATGAAGAGAAAATATTTTAATATCGTATTATTAAAATGTTTTCTTATCTTACCCGTTATCACAAACCTTTTTATCATGTCTTAAAATGCTTAAGCATCTAACAGGATCAGGTAGTTAGATGAATTTATGTCATATTGGAACAACACAACTGGCTATTTGCGATGATCCGGAATCGATCCCGAATTGAAAGTTCAGAAGACAACACCTATAAATTTTGAACCTTGGTAAGAGGATCAGGTCAACACCTGAGCTGGCACCCCCCTCTAAAAACGTCCACAGGCCAATATACGAAAGTCTTCGGTTGGATATACTTTAGAACTTTTTGTTACGACTGAATTACATTTATAGTATACATTAGTGGCAAAAATTGTGGAAACCTTTTGTAAAAAAGTGTATTTCTGAGGTTTAGCTCATATCACAACTGTTTTTGGGAATACTGTAATAAAACTATGTATCAATGGAAAGATAATTAAATCAAGAATGTAATACACTAACAATTATGAAGGAATTTGTATTAGAACAGTAGTTATAAGTACGAAAAGTGAAACAAATAGCAAAAATTAGACACACAAAAATTCTTTCAATGTCTGTTAATACTTAGATGAACAATCTTTAGAATTAATTACGGTCTTGCAACGACATCCCATGGAGCGAACAAATCTTTTTAGTTCTGCTGTTGTTATAAAAACTAAGATTGAATTATTGCTTCTATTATTGACTTTTATATCTGGGTTGCTTCTGACTCGCTTGTATCTTTAGTCATCTCCATAGATTTTCTATTGGGTTAAGCTCTGGGCTGTACCCAGTCCATTCCAGCAGAGGACTCTGATTATCTTGAAACCATTTTTAGCACACAGTGGCAAATGACATGGAGCTGAATCCCATTGAAACATAAATGCTTCATTATCTTGAAAAAGGTCTAGTTTGGGTTCAAAAACTTCATTTATGTATTTTGGGGCAATCACTCAAATTTAGTCCACACTTTGTGATGGCATACAACCCCAGATCATTATACTAGCTGGGTATTTCACTATGGGCATAATACAATCAGGATGCAAATCTTCTTATGTATTTCAGGCTATCACTACCAAACAGGGAGATTTTGGTCCCATCACTCCAAATAACTGTCTCCATTATTCCACTGTCCAGTTAATATGGGTTTTCCCCCAGTTTCATCTTTTCAACCTTTGCTTGAGAGATAAAAATGTCTTTTTTCGAAGAATTCTAGATTTAGACCAGATTTTTGCATTCTGCACCGAACGGTCCTTGCACTCAACTTCACATTCCATTGTGTCATTTAATTTTTATACACCCAGATGATTTTCTTCTGTCACCTAAGCATATAGTCTCTTAATGCTTCTATCACTTGCTGTTGTTCACCTTTTCCTGCCTTTATCAGTCTGGTTTTGTAGTGACTTAGTCTCCTTATAACTCTTCAAAAATTTAGAAATACCACCTTTGATTAAGTTTTCAACAATTTTTCTTCTAATTTATTCATAGCTGTAGCCTTATTCACTTAATAGTACTATTTTACATCGCTTTATGGATGACCAGTCAACTCTTTTCTTCATTTCTTTAATTTCATTACGTTTTACAAGCTCACTAAATGAAATAACACACAAAAAAAACCTACTTGATAGCAATCATATAACACACTGACTAATGTCCTCCTTTCAGCTCCTATACATGGCATTCGGCTATACCTTTTGATAGAATTCAGGTAATTAAACATTTTTACTGCATTACATTTTTATTTAAATTATCTTTTCATTGTTGCATAATTTTATAGTATTGCTAAAAAAAAGGGTTGCGATATGAGCCATAAAACCTCCGAAATACACTTTTTCCCAAAGGTTTCCACAATTTTTGTCACTGCTGTACATTTAAATAAATATAGTTTTATTAAAATAGTAAATTTTTTCAGTAATATATTTTTCCAAACTATGACAAACGAATCAAAATACGTGCTCATTTATTTTTGAGACTACATTATTTGGACAATACTGCCAGGCATATGATAAACCTCAAAAAATAATTAAATTAAAAGTCTTTTCGGTGATGTATCTATTGCCTAATCAATTTTGCGGCCTTTTCAATGTCTTAAAAAAATTGCTATTAAATTGAAACCAAAACAATGTAACAATTATTCATTATACATTTTGCACGTTTATAGAACACCACTCTGGAATATTTTGAATATTTATATTTCGCGTTGTTATAGAAAATAATATAAAGTTTTTATTTGATTAATGGTTTTAAGCGCATTTTTTGTCAAGCTAAATGTAACTGGTGATAGGATTCTCCCGTCGGAACGTGTTTTCCGTACGTATTTGTTGTCTACTGGATTTTTTTAAAACCCAATTTAAGCATATTGCCTATAAACGTTACAGAAATAGAATTAAGAATTAATATATGATAGATTGATTGGTCAAAGCCAATTCGCTAACGTGACAAACACTACCAAAACGGAGTTAAGCTACAATTTAAGGTAACCATGATACGTATCATGTAAGAGTATTTGGGTAACAAAAGTAAAGTAAGTCTTATAAATATCTCACGCTAAAAATCACTTTCATATAGCATAACACCTTCTGTAAAAAGTTGGTAGGGTTGTGCAAATGGATATACACACTTAAGGGAAGATTTTATTGGTACAGAAGAGAGAGGAATACACCCAGGAAAAAATCGAACCTGAGCCCTCTACAACTTGTAAGGTAGAGCGCCCTCTACAACTTGTAGGTATTGCAATGGGCTAACCCAATGAGCAAATACCACCTCCTTCTAAAAAAGAATGACGCCACTCAAAATGGTAGTTTAATCTTTTTATTGAAATAGATTCCAATATATAAACTTGGAAAAAAATACCCATTGAAATTAAGACATGAAGAATTTTTTATAATGGTGTATTAGCGAACTTTACAATTTTCAAATTGAGAAATCAACCAAAAATAAGATTAAAGATTTTCAATCTGTGTTTGGTTGAGAAAACGAGGCAGAATATTTCTTAATATGTGTACACACAAAACATTCAAGAAACTGACTTCATAATGGCGTAAATATTTTATACTTTCAGACGAACTTTAAAGGAATATTTTTAAAAATACGGGGAGAAAAGAACTTCTGTATAAAAACACTTTTTCTTTTTCCAAATTTCTAAATATTTTCAGTTCAAAGTTATTTGCTTTGATAGAAATTTTTATTTATTTCATGCGATAATCAAACTTTTAATTTTAAACACCTCTGAACCAAAAGATACACTACCCTACAATAATGGAAGATGTGATGGTATCAGGGAAAGAATACGTGATTTAATAGGGGGTGGGGGTCCCCACGTGCTGCAATTACACTAGCAACCCTTCTGGGCATACTTTCAACAAGTGTTTAATACACAGCAATTTGTATTTGCGTCCATTCCTGCTGCAAGAATGTAGACAGCTGAGCTGTAGATTCCGGAGTGGTTCCCTTGTCCGTAAGCGTCGTTGTAACTCATCCTACAAATGTTCTATGGGGCTTAGGTCGGGAATCTGAGCGGGCCAGGGGATACGTTTTACATCCATATTTTGATACCACTGCTTGACAGAGGCTGCAATCTGACATGGAGCGTTGTCGTTCTGGAAGTAACATCTGTCCATTCTATAAAATTTCCAGAGCGTATAGGAAGAACCTGATTGTCCAAAATGTTCATGTAGGCGTCGGCGTTTAATTTACCAGGAACAACATGCAAAGGTCTCAGGCCATACCACGAAAAACACCTCTAAATAAGTAGTCGGATTTTATGCAAATCCGCTGGCGTCCGGTCCATTGTTGTAGGGTAGTGTATATCGAGGAATTGCTGTACTTACTGGAGATATACAATGGGGGCTTTTGGCGATGGACCAGTATCAATCCCGAAAGGAAAAAATTCAATGAATGAAACGCCTCGTTATTTTGAATCACAGTCTGATATGGTAAGATATTTTTAATTAATGTAACACTAGAGCAGGCCTCGAAATATATTTTTTAATACAGGTGCACAAGGTGCACCTAAGTTTTTAAATTAGGTGCACAATTTTATTTTCATGTGCACAGTGCACCTGTGCACCCGGGTATTTCGAGCCCTGCACTAGAGCGAAAAAAAGCCCGGGCTATTGAACCACAGTCAGATGACGAATGAACACCTGAGCTGGCACATCACTCTCCAAATTAACACAGTACATTAACATGATTTGAAGCCACGACATATTTAACGTACTCTAGCCATAATGTACACGACAGTCTTTGGCTAGACATAGCATGGAACTCGCATCCGATGTGTTGCTAATCGGTTGCTCTTCCAACAAGGCTGCCGTGACTCAAATGCAACAATAAAGAGTATTTTTACAAAAAATTTCATAATTTGGATGAAAATTCAGTTTTATTCCCAATTAATTTCTTTCACTGAAACTCAGAATCGTGTTAGTATCAAGTGAGATACTGAATGTTTTGAGAAAAACGCATTTTTTTAAATCAAAACTATTGGTGTGAACGCGTATAAAGACGTTCATATTATCAGCGTGTATGTGTGGAAATGCTTTTTTAATTCAAACACTAAAATATGAATATTCAATCTGCAAAATATTGGACCTTTTAGTTCTGTGTTTTAAAAATTAGAAGGTTTAAAATACTACAAGAAATGTCACCGGAACTGACAGTAAAAATCTTTTTCAAAATGGTTAATGTTTTCCTTGTATATATAACAGTCAAAAATACATAAATTGCAGAAATTAAGTCAATTTTTTTAATTATAACAAAATACATTTTTTTATTTCTTTTGTGTTTCACATAACTTTGAATAAAGCCTTATTCGAGAATTCAAATGTAATACAATGGTTCTCACATATACCATTGTCAATAAATTATTCAATGTCAACCAATTATTTCGGTAACACCAACAAAACTGGATGCCTATAAATCCCCACCGATTTCTTTTATAAACTGATTATTTCGCTTTCGAAGCTTCAACTGAATTATCCGACATGCTGTATTTCATCTAGTACCATGCCATAGCAAAGATCAGGTTCTCATGATGAATTTATTATTTTGTGTTATGCATTCAATAACAGAATGTATAATTTTAAACAAATTCTTATCATGAGTTTGCTTTGCCATAGATTTGTTTTGGTCCATTGTGCAACAAAGTAGTCTCCACGAAACGAACTTTATTGTATTGAACCTATATTACTACTTTCATCTATTTAATGAAGTATATGTTAAGTCTTAGACCTTTACCTTTTTATTCAGTAAACATTTTTAGTTTTGCATTATTTTCGCCTTTGGCTTCCTTTTTTTACACTCTGTTCCAACCCTCTCCTTTGAATATTACAGGGTGCATTATGAAAGTAACGCGCATTTTCTGGGGAAAATAGATTTATTGAACCGATTGGTACAAAAGGTTAAAATTCTTCAAAATAGTCCCCTTGTGCATCAATACACTTGCGGAGACGATTCTGCCACACCTGGAATGCACCCTGGAACTCCTCGACTGGAATGCCTCTCAGAAACCTTGTAACATGATGTTGGATGTTCTTCACCGACTCCCTGTGCTTTCCCTTCAGATCTCTCTTCAGTCGGGGGAACAAAAAAAAGTCACACGGAGCCAAGTCAGGGCTGTAAGAAGGCTGGGACACCCAGGGGGTCTTGCTCTGGGTCAGGTAGTTTGTGACGACGAAGGCCGTGTGGCTGGTGCATTGTCGTGGTGGAGCTTGAAGACGTCTTTGATGTCAGGCCTGACTCGCGCGACCCGTCGTAACAGTCTCTTGAGCACCTCCAGGTTAAAAGCTGCGTTGACAAATTGTCCTTGCGGTACAAACTCAAAATGGACGATTTCTCGGATGTCAACGAAGACAATCAGCTTTGTTTTATGCGAGACTTTCTCATGCGCGCTTTTTTTGGGTTTGGGAGAAGATTGTGTGTGCCTCTTGAACCATTTGATAAGTTTCCGTTGCATTCTTCCCAAGCCTCACACAAAACTTTATCACGTACCACTGTTCCAGCGAACACTCCATCGTGCCATAACACAATCGAAAAAAAGACTTTGCGTGAATACACGTCCTACCGCTCCTACTGCTCGGAGCGAAATGAGACCGGACGCGTTTGGAAGGGCAGATCCCCCACCACATTTTTCGAAAAATCCGATGGATAGTCGCGTCACAATAAAATCATGCGCATTACTTTCATAATACACCCTGTATTTACGTAACGATAGTTGTCTAATGTCCGATCTCGCGATAGCAAAATTCATGTAGCAGATGCTTTCCAGGGCTCTCTTATATAACATCCTCAACCCCGTAGTAAATAAATCAATCGTGTAAAAATGCTTTTATTATTTTTTATTTTTCAAAAAATTATCATCTGAGAATATTAGAGACGAGTTTGTAACGTAAAGTAGACCCACGATTCGACCAATATTGCAAAATTACTTTCTTTAATAAAATGTAACTTAACATTATTTCCTATTTAATGTCCTTAAGCTTAATATATACTGATGTGCCAAAAGCCTTGTAATACCTCTGTAATATCGTGGGGCCTCCTTTAACTCTGAGAATAGCAGCAACTTGATGCGTCATGCTGAACTAGACAGAGAAAACCAACATGAGATATTCAGCCATACTGTGTCGGTAGCTCCCTATAGTTCCATGGTTGTAGTGCTTGATCTTGTGCATGAAAGGCTTTTTCAATGTGGCAGTCTATTCATGCAGTCATTTGTCTGGTAGCATGGCCGCTTCTTCTCAGACGTCGTTGGTCTCAATCATTCAGCAGACGTGGCTGAATACTACGCTGTCCCTTGTGGAAGGTAATGCCTTCCATGAGGATGCTTCCATGGATCGAGTTACTACTATCATAACACGTTCAAACTCGGTTAATTCTCGTCGGGTAGGCATTGTGAAGTTATTGAACATTTAACAACACATTCAAGAATCCAACAGACATGACTGGTAACCGTCTAACTTTTTATACCCTTTTAGCTTGATGTGAGCGCCACTTGTAAATTTGTATACTGCTAACCCATGACTTTTTTTTGGTACGTCAGTGTACAAAAAATATGGCCGTGATCTACTATGGCACTAAATACTGTTCTCTGGTGATAGCCATGGTTCCATTATATCCAATTGATCTTATTCTATTCTCTTTTGTGGTGTACTGTTCAGACAAGGAAGTAAGTTACACAAAATGATATATTTTGAAAAGACCTTGAAGCAGTGAAGCTTGACTAATAGGAATCGAATCTGAATCCATTATCACAGAAATGTGCTTTTTCCTTCTGGGTATCTACGTTAACACTTTGAATGTTTTGTTGACTTACTTTACTGGCACTGCTATTTTTTTAAACTACTAGGGGGCTCCGCCCCCTGCTCGCTTACGCTCGCCAACCCCCGGGGATTGCTACGCAATCCCATTTGGTTTGCTTCGCAAACCAACTCTCCTTTCAGAGATGCCATTTGGTTTGCTTCGCAAACCAAAATTCCTTTCGCAGAGTGAAACCATCTGAATAATTCGTATTATCCTGATTTCACTTTCCAGTCCATGACGTCACATCGAGGACTTTGCCACCTGCTCGCTTACGCTCGCCGACTCACGGGGATTGCTACGCAATCCCGTTTGGTTTGCTTTGCAAACCAATACTTCTTTCGCAAGTGATTTCACTTTTTTTTACTTTAACACTTAATGCACCCAAAACTAATAGCCGCATGAGTAAAAAATCTTCTGCATCTTGTTCCCTGTACAATTTTAAGTAAACCGTTTTAATCTCCAAACTTTACGATCTGTACTTTGTACTTTCTCGGTAAACCGTCTGAGAACAGAGGGAAAACAGCGAGCCTTTTTCCTCGCCAAATAAAAAGAAATCGTTGTTTTGGCAATTGTTGCTACGATAAATTTGATATCTGGCAAACCCGATAAGTCAAAAAAACAACCCTGATGTGCTCCGCAAATATGCTATGCGAAATAAAAAATACGAAATTTGTGTCACCAACTTTTGATTGCATCGACTTTATTTATGAACCAATTTTAAAAATAATGGTACCGTAAGAAAGAGTACATTCTGACGTATACTGCGATATTTTCAAAATTAAAAACTAATAGTAATACGATATAGATATGACAGTTTTAGTTTTGTATCAGATATTATGATCTGAAAGTTCCGAAAATTGTATGACCAACTTGTAATTGCATCGATTTTATTTATTAACCAATTTTAAAAATAATTGTACCATAAGAAAGAGTGTAATGTAATGTATTCAGTGATGTTCTCAAATTTAAAAATAACGGTTTTTTCTGTAGATATAACGGTTGTAACAGAAAGTAGCGAAAATATCCAAAGATTCCGAATTTTGTATGACCAACTTTTGATCGCATCCAATTTAATTATTAACCAATTTCAAAAATAATAGTACCGTAAGAAAGAATACATTCTGAGGTATACTGCGATATTTTAAAAATTAAAAACTAATAGAAATAAGATATAGATACGGCAATTTAAAAAAAAGTAATAAAAATGTCCCGATTTTTCCCGAATTTCAAAAAAATACTATCAAGAACCAAATTGAAATTTAAAAAAAAACTTGACGAGCTGCAAAAATTTACGTTGAGAGGTACTCTTAAAAAAAACTCACTGCTGAAGACTGAAAATTTGAATGTGTTTTGCTCACTCGCGGAAGAAATTTCGCTTCTTCAATTTTGACACTTAATAAACCCTAAACTAATAGCCGTATTGGAGTATTGGAAAAAAAATCTTAATAATTGTCCAGGGAATACGATAAAGAACAAACCATGTTAATTTTGTTTTTTTCCGATCAGTACGTTCTTGGGAAACCGTCTAAGAATCGAGCTAAACAACACAGTTTTCAATCCTGCGGCGGCGGCGGCGGTAACATTTTTTAAATATAGAGAGATAATTCAACAAATCATCTTTCTTATCATTAGGGACCATGGTAACGCAGTTAGAAGAGTGCGGATTAGCAGCCGGAAGGTTGCGGGTTCGAAACTCGATCCAACAAAAAGGTCCTCGTGTACATGGGTGTCGGTGCACGTTAAATCTGTAGTGACCTCAACTATTCCAATGTTAGCACGGTGTTGAAGTTTGAAGTGGGGTGCCAGCTCAGGTGTTAACCTCGTCATCTGACTGTGGATCAAAATTGCGAGTTGTTGTTCTCGGATCTTTTCCTTAAGGGACTGATCCCGGACCGTTGTCAATAGCCCGTTGTGTTGCTCTAGTACGACGTTAACTAAAATTACCATTACCATTACCGATCTTTCAGTCGAGATTGTTTCTGGACTGTCACAAATAACCCGTTGAGTTGCTTCAGTGCGACGTTGATTCAATTACCTACATACCTAGCGCTTTTATCATTAATATATAACCCGAACATATACAAATAATTTTTGATGCAATTAACTTCTGTTACCACATATATACATGATTTCTCTAAAACTTGTTTTTCTGCAAACAGAAGGTATCAGAAGGCTCTGAAGACGAATCCTTGGAATGATACTCTATACTAATAACCAAAAAATACTAATATAACTGCCAGTTACTACTAAACTCATAGTTAGCTTTGAATTAAATTCTCATTTGCAGCAATTCTAATGTTTAAATTTTAGATTTGCTCCGGCAATATTGTCAGGGTAAATGTTTTCTAGAAAATTATCCATTTCAGTTTGGATGGAGTTTTTCTTTAGGTAAGTGTTTAAGAAGGTCACTTTCCCTATCCTAGGGCTCAAATATATTCTTTCCATTAGAGATCAAATCATTGTTACAAACTCTAAAATGAGAATCCTGACAATACAGCCGTACAATCCTGTCAAATTAGACCTTGTGTTGCAAAAAATTAGGGTAGAGCGACAAACCATACCATGGTTAGAGGTGGCAGGAATGAACATGGTACAAGAGCTCATTTTTTCATTTGCTTCTTTTCAATTTTTCGGATTTCTTGTGTATCAATTGATTTAATCTTTTCTATTAAATACTGCCTTTAGAGACAACAACAAAAACCTCGCTTTAATGTAATATGCTTTTAAAATTTCAGTTTGTGAGTTGTAGGTGGCACAGGTTGGACTTCTGTAACTTACCTTGGATGTATTTCTGTATTCTGTGATAGTAAAACTCTCCTTGTAAGTGTATGTCTCTTACTTGATACTATCTCGTCATTTAACAATCAGCATGGCACAGCTCAATTTTCACGGAATAGGAGTTAACATGGATTTAGTTTCGAAAATAGGCGGCGGTAAATCGACTGTTGAGCTTAAATTTACAATTCAACCACTTGGTGCATTGCTGTTATCATTTTCGTCATCGAGGCAGATGGTCGTTACTATAATGGTTATGTCATAAAACAGGTGTTTTTACTTCTCCTGAAAACTAAACAAAATTGAGTTACACCATGCTGGTTCGTAAATGACGATCTGCCTTTTGATTGGCACAGTTTGACCAAATTTGGACCTTGTGCTAAACAACTCAGTCCAACCAACCCAAATTGATATGATTTAAATTACGTTTGTCAGAATCGAATAATCGACAATTATCTCATTTTGTTAACTTTGTTTAATTTCAATTGCCCTGCGAATGTAAAAAAATCTTCTCAGATTTAAGGATTGTTCCCCGTTGAACTACAGTGTAGCAGCAATATTTTCAAACTGTACCGATTGGACAATAGTTCATACTCAGTGAAATTGCGTGTGTTTTGGAAATTTATATAATTTGATCTAGATGTATAAACGGTATATAAATGTTGTCTGATTAAAAACTATTTTAAATTTATTTTTGGCGGTATAAGGATTTACGTTCCACATTATAGGTATTCTATCTAACGTTTTACAAATATTTTCCCACCTACTCATAAAAAATCGATTATTCCTGTGTTACTGTCCTCCTCGGATGCGTCCCTTTTGTTCCGCAACTTTTCTCCTTGTGTCTTCTTATTTCGTCATTAAAACTTTCGAATATGATTGTCAATATGAATAATCGATTTTACACGCTCATCAACCATTTGACATATTTATAGCGGATATTTCCTGTTATTAAATAAGGAAATAGTCTTATAAATATGTATATAGTCATTGTTTTGCTTCACATCTTACCACACAAAGTTAATCAGAATGGTAAAGGCCCAATTTTTAAATTCCTTTAAAATCAATGTCCCAATTTTGAATTATCACTCGCAACTTCAACCACGATTGTATGCATAGCGATTCACACACAAAAAAAAATTACAAGCAGATTTGATCCGATAAAAATGTTTGGAATTTCTACAGAACGGGGTTAAACGATTAAAGGATTGATTTGTGCGATTTTATTGTTATCGATATTGTTCGACCATCTCTGTTGTCTGGCTGCAACCGGCTTAAAAGTGGGGCCAATGATGAAGAGAAACATACAAGGCAGCCGTCATACCGCAGTCATAAAATGGTAAAAGATGCATAAAGGTGTCGGAATTGAATTCTTACTTAACGAGGCGATTATATCCATGGTTTCGCTTTTCCACACGAGTGAGCGTGACGGATCGTGCAAATAGTATAGCGTAATAGCGGCTTTGTGAAAGAGAATTCTCATTTTCACTGTAGTTAAAGTGGTTTGGCAGCTTGACAGGTTGAGTGGGTGGTTTGCGGGAAATCAAAGCTGAACTTCATAAACTGCATAAAATTAAAAACAAATTATGGCTGTAGTCTAGGAGTTGAGCAACTGTCTGTTAATGCGTGATTTGCTGTCTTCTCTTTATTTTATAGTATCCCGCTCTGATGATTTATATCCTTTTATTTTCCCATGAATATTTCTTTTCATCACGAGGACACAGTAACAAACTCATTGCAGTAACTCATAAATGATCTCTAATTTGTGTGAGGTATCCGAACAAGTCATAAAAATGTCATTTTTGACCAAAAATTTCAAAAACAGTTTTTTATATTATATGGTAGAGTATTGATTTGACTTTTCAAAATGTATTTAATTTTTTTCTCTAAGTTAATTAGTCGCAGAGATAACAAGATTTTAGCCAAGTGGTGAATTTTAGAAGTGGCCGTTGAAAGACCAAAAAACCTGTCAAAATTTAAATTAAAAACTTCCATATTTTGCAGATATATTTTTAGAAAGGTTTCTCAAATGTTTAAATAGTTTCTCTTTTGGAAATAGTGTGAATATTTTTAAAGAGAAGTGAAGAACAAAATTGCTTACACAGAAAGTAAAAGCAAGAGAGAGAGCAAACGTTACACTTCAAACTATTTTTTACTCTAAATTAATTGTTATGCATGATTTCCTCACTTCAAATGTTATAACACAAAAAGTGATTGACCGATTCTAGTATAACTTTGAGTACTTGTTCTTTATAATGTGGTCTAGAGAATCAATTAACTAGAATAATCACAATGAACTAGAATACTCACAATGAATTAGAATAATCAAAATGAACTAGAATAATCACAATGAACTAGAATAATCAGAATGAACTAGAATAATCACAATGAACTAGAATAATCCCAATGAACTAGAATAATCACAATGAACTAGAACAATCACAAGGAACTAGAATGATTATACAAAGGCTGTTCACACATTTTTTAGACAATGTATATTGTATTCACAAAACTAAATTACATAAAATTCTTGTGTTTTAAATGTTCTATTTGATAGCCCTTATTCTTAACTATCTTTAGACACCGTAATTTCCAGGATAATAATGCCTTTTGAAGTGTCAGAAGAGGTATTCTATCCCATTCCTCCTGAAGAGCTTTCCAGAATCCTGTAAGGGTTGTGGGACGACGTTTTGTTAATGCAGATTTTAAAAGTCCGAAAGCACAAAAATCCATAGGTGTTACATCGGGAGATTTAGTAGGGATATCAGTGAAGGGTATGGCCTTGATACCGGTTTTTTGTTCCATTTCTTTTAGGAAACTTACAGTGGATTTTGATGTATGACTGCTAGCTTTGTCTTGATGGAGTTCCACAGATTGATGGCACTGTGGGTAAAGCGATGGTATTTCATTCAGAAAAATTGGCTATAAAATATGTTCCTGATAGTATTTGGAGTTAATCTTGACATTTTTTTCCCACTCTCTTTATTTTTAACTTGCCATTATATGAAAAACCAGCAACAATCATGAATCACTAAGAAAACTTTCTTTCGATTCTGTGAATCATGTACTTAATTTTTTTTCTCCCCTTTTATGATAATAAGTGGCTCTTTTTTTTGCTGCAATCATTTAAATACACCCATGATTCATCTATTCTGACAATTTTTTTCCATTTTTTTTTGGATAAGTGTTTTTCATATAGAATTCGGCAGCGTGTCCTGCGTTCAGCGATATGCTTTGGAGAAAGACGACGCACATTGCGTTTTTTCGCTTTCTTAAGATTTAAATCAACGTTTATCATTTTGTTTACAGTGGACACCGAGCATTTTAATGATTTTGCAACTGTCCTTTGACCAGGGGGATTTTCTTTTAATAGTAAACAACGTACCTTTGCAATAGTCGAAGATGTTCATTTCTTCCATGGATACTTGTTTGGAATTTTTGTCCCACTTGAGGCTCCAATGTGATGTTTTTTTCCTTTCTTGTTGACGATATTACCTATCGACGCTTTAGATATCACAAAACCATGACTCTCACATCGTTTTTGGATAACGGAATATGAATATTTCTCTTCGAAAAGAGCATAAATATAGCCTTCGAACCACTGCTTCGTTAAAAACGCCATTTTGAATAAAAACAATCCTCTCAAGCCGCAGACGATACTTTTGACTTTTAAAAACATAGTACAACTGCATTTTTTTTTTCGCAGCAATCGATTTTTTATTATTGCTAACCAAAATTGTCTAAAAAATGTGCGAACAGCCTCTGTATGCTGAGTTGAAACTTTTTAAACTATGGCCATTTATTTAAGAAACAGGACTGTAAAAGTATCAAAAAACTTATATTCATTTTTCGATCGCTTGTAAAATTTTTCTTTATTCAAATATCCTTTTGATTCTAGATCGTTCTCTAGAAAAATACATGTAGTTTATTTTGGTAGTATCATTTTTCAAAAGGGTTGAATAGATTTTTATGTAGCACATTTGAAGTTTGTGACATCTGAAGTTGTGAAGTTCCGGCGCCGCTGCGGCGACGTACTTCCAACTTGCGTGCAATTTGTACCGCAGTTCCCCACGGCGCCGCACACGCGTTCTGAAGTACCTTGTTTTCATAAATAAATGGAATATAAATAATAATTACTAAATGGTTGTATCCAGTAACGTCTATTTTGTTTCAAAATATACTTTTTACACCATGTAAGCGAAATAAACACGTGTTCTTCGATAGAATATTTATCGCAAATGGCGCGAAATGAGTACTTGTGTCATTTCACGGTTATGTGTGCATAGTTGGGCTTCGGTGCCGCAGCGGCGCCGCACGTTGAAAAACCGGATGTGTGCATCGGGCCTTATTATTCTGTTTATTTTCAATTTACGTCTGTTTCCAATTGATAATATATAATTAATGCGCTTTAAAATTATTATTAAATTAAGTTTCAATTATAAATGACAAAAATTGACTTTATACCAATATTATAGTTCTGATAAAAATTCGGAAGTATGACGATGGGGTGCGCATTTAAAAAACTATTGTACTATTGACGAGTTGTTGCGGCGTTGTTGGGATCGCCATCTGGTGTATGAAATTCCACTGATAACCATTCTAGCACAAGGTGAGAATTTTTGACTTGTCGTTCTACAGTAAGATTTTGGTACAAGAGGTCTAAATAGAAGCTTTGCTTTAATCACTCAAATCAATTCAAACAATAATTGGTTTTCTTTCTAATAGAATTTATGTAAATTATGATCACAACTAAACACACTAACTTTATCTCGACTTCTGATGCTTCGAACAGGGCTCAGCAGCTTTGAAATTGATAGGTATATTTCTAAACAGAACGAAGTCACAATGCAAGTACCACTAGATAGTTCCTCGATTGCAATTATGCCTACTCATTTCTCTGCTTAATGAATCCCACTCACGATGTATAGGATTAATATCCAAATCTCGTGGACTATCCATAATCTGAAGAAGGTCGTCAACACTATTGAGCTACAAAGACGCACGGAATATGAATCTAATGAATATAAATTTATGAATCCACGGTAGCTTTGGGAAGATTAACACGATATTTGAGTATCGCTTCTTTATACTTCTGAACATTAACTACAACGATGCACGAGGTTTCATTCATTCAACATGATCCTGCTCATATATAAATATTAGATATCTCCACTAAATTAAAAGTCATCTTAGTTTTATTCGGACTTATAATTTTGTCTATAAATGTAAATTCCGAAACAAAATCCTCCAGTAAGGGTTCAGTATCCCGTTTTATTTTTTAACATGTGTTTGCTTGTTAAACATGTTAGCATATGAATACCTCCATACACTGTTTGCCAGGAGTTCCCAAACTTATCCAAGTCGTGGTACCCTTAAGAGAGAGAATTAGAATTTTCTCACGGCACCCTTGTCAAGTAATATCTATCTGTGGTGTATATATATATATATATATATATATATATATATATATATATATATATATATATATATATATATATATATATATATATATATATATATATATATATATATATATATATATATATATATATATATATATATATATATATACGATTTTGAAGAAGAAATTAGAGAAGTGGGTGGTAAGAACAAAGACATAATTATTCCAACTCGTAATTCACACAAATACTTTAATAGTACTTTATAGGAAAACATAGCCGTAGGTGAAAATTTAAATAAAGCTAGTAAAATTACCTTCACCATGCTCTTGGAGGTATATATATGTATTTAGTGTGACAGGTGAGCCTGCTTCTCACTGTACAATTGTTCGAATCGTGGAATTAAAATACAGCTACTCGCGATATGCTAGTGATACATCTACTTGCATTTCTTTTACGACATTAATTTTCGAACAGTATTCGCTCTTTACAACAGCAACTGCTTCATGGGCGCTTCACGGCACCCCTAATCTCACTACGTGGCACACACTTTGGGAACCCCTGCTATATGCCTTCAAATTCCATCTTTGCTCAGATTTTACTCGGATTGTATTGGATTGCTGATTCGTTTCAGAGAAATTCTTTTGAAACGGATAAGGGGTTGTAAGTTGTGCAGGTTCGATTCCTCCCTGGGCGATTTTACCTCCTCGGTATCAATAAAATTTTTCATGTATGGGTACATCAATTACTTGGTGTTGTCTGTCGTGTTTAGCGTAGATTGGCCAAATATGTTCCTTACACCATAAAACCTCAACTAACCTATCAACTTTTGAAATGACCTGAACTGAATCTGGATTCATCAGTAAAAACACATTTCTGTACTGAATCAACATCCGGTTTTAAATGTTTCCGACTCGGGTTGCATTGGGTTTTCCTGTTCACGAGTGTAATCTGGAACGAAACTGTTTTGATGTCTAATAAAGAATTTCATTTCTTGCAACTGAAACTCAATCATAATAAGATTAAACTGATAAAAGGTTTGTCTGATGGATATTGTCTTATATCAAGCAGTTACATTATGATGCCAGTACTGCTCTATAGTTGAGACCTAACGTTTTACAAATATTTAACGTTAAGTTCGACCTCGTCTGTCGTTTTAAATCATTCATGCCATAGAGCTTCATCCTAAACTGGAAATGACGTTTTATGACATGGTGCTTTGAAGATCTCATCCTGCAATCGTCTTAATAAAAACTTTCCGATTATTTTAGCCTACAATAATTCCATGGAAAATTGTCCTATGATGTCCTGAAAACTTTCATGGAAATGTGTGCAGAAAACTTACTTTAGCTTTTACTGCAAATATTTTCAATAAATATCAAACTTAAATTAATATTTTCAAGACGAATATTTGTTATCAAATATTTGGAACATATTTGCATCAGCTAAAAAAATCTTCAATTTCTAACAATAACAAAAATAAAACAAATCAGCATTTAGAGGATTCTTTTAAAATATCGATATAAAACATCAGGCATCTTATCTATTCCAGAAAAAACGTTTTTATCTTATTTGGAATTAGCATACTTTTGGGGTAATTACTCGCTTTCTAATTGTACCAACATACAGTTTTGAAACAAATTCGTAACTATCTAATTCCTTCTATCTAATACAAGCGAACTTTACTTTTCCAATTCACTTTAATCTATACTCCTGAAAATTACCAACTTTTCACATTATGGTTAAGTCCTCGGATTTCACCTTAACATAACTTTTAAAACATTTGTAAAACTATTCACCGCGTCATTCTTTCTTTCACAGATCCTCGTCAATAGCCCCTTGTGTTGCCCCAGTACGACGTGCAATAAAACACTTACCTTTCTCTCAAACGTTTATTTAATTTTTTGTTATTTTCATACCAAGTATGAAAATATTGCTCTCTCATCCCTCTAAGCGCAAGCTCAGTACCTTATTTAAAGCTGAAAAAATTCTGATAATGCAAAAGATCCGTCTTTGTGACTTTGGAACATACTTGCATCAACTAAGAAAACCTTCAATTTCTAACAATAGGCAGGAGAAAAAATCCAAAAAACCTTGTTGAGCACAGCGACATTAGGCAATGCAAGTCCAGCCTCATAGCTATGC
Source organism: Metellina segmentata (assembly GCA_947359465.1). Classification (NCBI taxonomy): domain Eukaryota; kingdom Metazoa; phylum Arthropoda; class Arachnida; order Araneae; family Tetragnathidae; genus Metellina; species Metellina segmentata. Next base: position 59,787,835 of record OX375875.1, read on the forward strand.
CCAGCAAACCTCCATATCTTATAACGAAATAATGTATAATTTTCCCAACAGCCGTCATTTCAATTGTATCACATATTTCCATTTCCACTGCTCTCCAACGCTACAAAAAAACAAGTAAGTCAGCGGACTTCTGACGGTTTCTAAACTCTTCACGTGTCCGAAAAGACACCAAATCTGCAAAAAAAGCATGATTCGTGGGAATCGTTTTGGGGTCAGAAGAGATTCATAAACATCTCGGTCGCATTGTTCGAACTTGGGAGAGTCGAACAATCGGCCTCATTTGAATGCAATGGCTGAGAAATTGGGTCGTCCGATTAATATTCAAAATGGTGAGGCAATTTAAAATCGTAAATCTCTCTTCCGAAAATCACTCTCTCGTGAAAATGCGTCTAACAAATAAGAATCTTCTCTCTCTTTCAAAGCTCTCCCTTTCGTCTTGTTTGGGTGCGCACTACGCATGCGCAGTTCGTTTAAAAATTTGAATTTCTTTTCTTGAATTCCCGATTATTTGTTTTGTAATAGAAATGTTTTTAGATTTTGAATCTAACTAAATTGAACTCAGATTTGTTTATCCGATGCTATGTGCCAGTGGTACAAACTTGGGGAAACTATTAGGATTGAGGGAACCAGTATTTTCTCCTTGCATGTATGTGTGTATTTGAAGTACAATTGATTTTGTTTTTATAGTTCACTTTTCTGTATTATGCTAACAGTTATAATATTCATACCTCGTAGTTTTTTTTTTTTTTTTGGGGGGGGGGCAGCTAATCATCACGGTACATGAGTCTGTAGAATTGGCACCAATATCACCATGTCTTCTATAAACCTCCAACGCAATATGCATACAAAAAGGATTAGAAAAATAGGAACAATGGACTGATGAGTCACATAGTCAACTCAAAACATCCCTAAAACAGTCCTCTCCAGTACAGAAGAACAAGATGTGTTTCTAAGTCTCTCTTCTGGCAAACAATACATTTATCTGAATAGGAAAAGTGAAATATCTGTAAGAATAAGCCTTTGTAAACCTGGTAAAAATATTGCTTATCCAACCTATGGCAGCAAAATTGGTAACATTTACTACAGGTAGGTTAGCCTAAAAAACCAAAGCATTGGAGAGAGACAAGAGATTATGGTCCTAAGAAGTTTGCACTCATGTCTCCTGATATAGCATACATACGACCTATTGAGTCAGGCCTGTATGTGTATGTTATCTTTATATTTACGGTATTTATATCTCATGTTTGTATACCAGTATAAAAATATCTACCATAAAAATATAGAAGGGGACCCAAGAGGTTCGAACCCCTAGGAGTTGGCTCGCATGATTTTTACTTAGCGTGGCAATAATAAAATATTGAACCTTATATCATAAAAGGACACTTGGAAGAGCGCTGTATTGTTTTTCTTTTTAATACTCTCATTGGCTCTCCAAAAATTGAACCTAGGGGACCTCCAGACTTTGTACGAAACCGGAACATTCTTCGGACACAGATATGTTCCAATCGATGCATATTCCTTTTATGGAAGACTAGGTTCTACATAAGATTCCTGAGGTCCACGTTAATTTTTTCTTTATTAAGATTACATTTACTATCGCAGAATCCGGTACAAACATACGAGCTGCTGTTTATAAAGCTTGTTGTTCCGCACCGCATTATATGTTTGCCAGTGGACATTTGCATCCATTTCATCTGCAATAGGTTCGGTCATTGCCGGTTGGTTATTACCTTCGGTGTGTAAAATTCACACGCTTGCTGCAGATAAGTGTGACAGAGGTGCAATTTCCAGTTTATGTTCACAGATGAAGCTCCCTTCTCACCTGAGGGGATGTTTAATGTGCACCGAATTCGAAGCTGAACTCATTACAAAAGTCGTGTGCCCTCAATCAAGTGCCCTCAAAATTTGTTAACATGTAATACTTCCTGATTTGATGTACTCAGGCACGCTTTACTGTCGATGGTCGCAACTTTGAGCATCTACGAAAATAAGTGTACAGCCAAACTGTAAAATTAGAGCGAATAAAAATGTCCACATAGAGCTTTCATAAGAAGGTAATCGAGTCACGTGGTTTTGGACGAGTCTATTCTTTAAATAAGGCGATAGGTTGGAACGTAAGCAAAGCTCTTTCACATCTAACGTCTTTAGGGTGGATTATGGTTCTAAGTTTATTTTTTAGTACCGTAAGCGAAAGCATTGAAAAGGTGTTTACGGGGTTAAAACCACCCACGAAGATCGCCATTCATGCTTTTGCTCATAGCAGCTCTCCTAAAGACCTTTCATGCTTATTCAAAATCGACTGATCCAAGATCAATCGTCTTCTAGTTAGAGCTTCACTCTTCTTGCTGTCTCTCTCTCTCTCTCATTTCTACACCTCACCACATCATATGGGGGAAATACTTCACTATGTAAATACGTTCTGACTTTGTTTTCCCTACTTCCCCTTGAGTTCGTACTACGAGTTTTGAAGCACCCTGTGTTAACTTGGAGTCATTGTGGCTCAGTGGGTAGCAACCAACAAGCAGTAGGTAGCACGGGTTCAATTCCTTCAGGATCGATACCACTTTGTGTGTATTTCTCTCTTCTGTGTCAGTAAAGATTTCCTTGTGTGAGAGTATCTATTTTTTTTTGGCATTGCATCTTGCCCAAATATGGCCCTTGCACCATAAAAACCCAACCAAAAAACCCTTGGTAGAGTTAACCAACGGATAAATGCCTTTTTTATGTTAATTCAAAAATAAAATTATGAGTACGTCGTGGTCTTCCTGAAACCAATAGCTCAAGCAGAAATTTCACTATTCTGCAAGATAGGTAAATAAATAATATCCCGCCATAGCTTGAAAACGTAACCCAAGTAAACCCGTGAGCTATAATCTAATACATGTCATTGCCCCTTCGACTCAAAATCATTCAGCTTTTTCCGTATAAGAGTAGGTATCATAATTTAAAAATAGTTGTATGCATGCCATAAAATACAAACTCGTGAGATATCAAGACAATGTATGAATGAATCAAACAATTCCCTTTCGAATATGGGATTGAAATCACTGAGAAAGCCTCGGCTGTTGCGCTCTCTTGAATTGATCTTAAAGCTTCTAAACTAGTTAATATTCAATCATTCTTCTTTTATTGTTCGTTTTGAAAACCTTGAATAGGTACGAAACATTTATATTATCTGGAGCGGAGCTTTTTATTTATCGATACGAGTTTTACGAACCTTTACCGAAAACTTATTTTTTATTGGGTTCACGTGCCGCAATATTTTAATATAACGAAGGAGCTCATATATTAAAAGTTGTTCTTTTAGGAAAACATAAAACCGTTTAGATTTTATATGTTTTACATGAAATAGGTCTATGTCTTCTTCTCTCTTTCATTTTCTCGCTACTAAAATTACATTAATAAAAGGATCGCAATATTTTATATTCAAAACGATACAGTCAATCCTCGAACAATTGAAAATGTTCTTTCTAATCTATTTTCATTAAGCTAAAGTATTATTAAAATTATTATTTCCAATATAAGATCGGTATAACTATCTCTTCTCAGCTTGTATAAAGCTTGAAAGTTTAAAGATTTGCAAGTTTCGTTAAGCGGAAGAGGCTTCATTCTAAAAAATTATATACAGCGTTTTCTGTTAACCGTGACGTTGATGGTTATGTTAAAATATTGCCTTCTGATTGTCTCGAAAACGTCAGTAGCCCACACAGTATTAAAACTGAGGTCATTTTGAAGACCATATTAGGTGCGTTTTACTTCGTGTTAAAGAAGACAACAATGTTGTTAACACGGTCAAAATTTGTAAGAATCGTATGGTAATATGTTTAGAAAAATGTCTACGACGGTTCCGATAATTTCGACAAAGTTTAACTGAGCATGAAACAATCTCCTCGCTCTGGCATCCAGATACTCCAGAGAACAAACCTAACACCCATCTCTGCCTCACACTTATAAAGACTCACTGGAGACTACCTTATCCATCTGTGGCAAGTAGAATAGGACGCAGCTGACACATGCCATTTGAGATACGATCTCTGCCCAAACGTTTCCTAATCAAAGATAGACATTTAGTCCAGTTTGTAAGTTACTATAGCCCATACCCCCTGCTATCTTCACAGATTATGGATTTCGCAGACCAGGCAATGATCCTATGTGTTAGAAGGGACGCAAATTCACTATGCTTTAGAGTGTCTTCTCACAAGTTCAATCCACCTGGATCATTCCATGTGAAATGAACAAAAATTAGAGAAACCTGTGGCAGTAGGGTGACAGATTTTCATGAAATTTGCAACAGGGCTTATTATGCATAAATAACGATATCCCAAATATTTTGGCTCTAAATTAAATACTTGCAAAATTAAAATTAAATTTCGGGCTTTTGAAGGACTTGCAACTTTGAAGAGCAGTTGTGAAATCGCCTGATGTTGCAAGTTTGAAGACATCTTTCTCAAAAACTACTTAATGTAGACAACAATATTTCATATTATAATCTATAAAAAGTTCTCATTTTATCTATTTGAAACGACAATTTTAAACATCGTATTAGAGCTATTACTCGCGAAAAATGAAATATAGTTGATTTTGATACAATTATAAAAGTTCCTATGGGCTAAATGAATTTAAATGCATTGTTGAAATTTTTATACCATTTACAGTGCTGACTAAATGGTATAGTGGTTAAGGTGTTAGCCTCTAGATCGGAAGGTTACAGGTTCGAATCTGTGTCAGGGCATCGATGCTTGTAACCGTACGGTGTAGAGGCGTCTGGTGCACCTTAAATCTGTCGTGGCCGAAAGTCCTCACGTTGGGTTGGTGTGGAAGTTAGGAGAGTGAGGTGCCAGCTCTGATGTTGCCTCGTCATTTGAGCGTGGTTCAAAATTAAGAGATGTTGTCCTCGGAACTTTCCCTTAGGGGATTGATCCCGGACCGAATGGCTTAGGCTGGGACGGTGGTAACTAGTTGAACACCATATACAGATCTAGGTATAATAAAAGTGCTGTTGAAGTTTGGAAGTCGCCTTTTATTTTCTTCGTCTTACAAACAGCAAAGAAAAATTATAAAATGACAGTTTTCCACTTAAAATAGGCACACAAAATTAAATGAAGAAAAGCTCAGAAAAAATTATGTTTCGAAAGAAAATAATTTAATATGCCTATTAATTGTAAAAAAATTTAGGATTGCATTTTGAAGGCCAAAGCTACAAGTACAAAATTCGTAACACACTAAAACACGTTCTAAATCTACGGTTTCTTAAGAAAGCGGAGCCGTTATATAGCATCCGTAAGTAGCTGTGGATGGCGTCATTCAAACCTTGATTAAGCTTCGGTTTTCTAAGAAAGAGTAGCCGTGAAGTAGCTGTGGGTGACGTCACTAAAACGTTGTTTATACTAACAGATGGCGTTGGTTTCCTAGAGAACGTTGTTTGTGAGTGTAACGAAAATGAGAGGAGCCGCCATTTGCATGACTGTCTTTTTTGCAGTCTCTAATAATTGGCGAACGTTTTTTCGCTTGTAGAGTCAACATTTCATTTCCTACGCCAAACAATTCGAGCGGAGGGAAGCAAAACAAACAAAATTTTTTGACTGGCATTGATTAGTTCGTTTTTGTAAAATCAGGATTGTTAAACATGGAATAAAAATTTCAACGGATTTGAAATTTGCGGAAAATTTTACACCAGAACGATACATTAAATGTGATTTTATTTAAATAAATAAATAATTAATTAATAAGTAATTTAATGCGTATCATGACGTATCACGGCTCCCAGATAACGGCTCCGCTTTCTTAGGAAACCGTAGCTTTACCCATCGATGAATTGGCAACTCAAAATTTCGTTCCCAAGCGACTATTCGGATAGGCCTTAGGGATGCGACATCGATAGCAAAACATCGATGTTTTGAAACATCGATGTTCAAAATTAAAACACCGATGTTGATAATACATCGACCCAAAAACATCGATGTTTTAAAAATTCAGTGTATTTAAAATGTTTCCCCATTTCTTAAAACTGGTTTTCCAACTATTGATGCGACATCGGCTCCAATACATCGATGTTTTTTTCTAAAACATCAATGTTTAGAAAACATCTACATCGATGTAGCATCCCTACTTTTCAGACCCTTCACCCTTGGCCACTTTGGTCGAAAAGTATGTTCAATTTGCTGATTATAAAAATTATGCTACTTGGTTATTTTTAAAATGTTTATAACGGTACTTTTTTCATAAAAAAAAAAAACATCGACAAGTATAAACATCGATGTTACAAAAACATAGACTCCAATACATCGATGTTTTTTAAAAAAACATCAATGGTTTGAAAACATCGACATCGATGTCGCATCCTTAATAGGCCTACGACGGGTTACCATATTCCATCATCATAGCATTCATCATTATCGCCAAAACTCGTGTAATGTTTATTATCGCCAAATATACAATTTCCTACCTATTGTATGCGTATTACTCGAGGTTCAAAAAACAACAAAGAGATTAAAACAACAAAACCTCAAATCAACAATAAAATACCAAATTATTTTTAATTTTTGAAGCAAATTATAAAAACGGGACGATAATCACAATTGAAACATTCAAATTAAAAAACTTAAAAAAAATTAAATTAAAAAAAATTAAAGTAAAAAATTTTACTTTCTTTTCAAATTCAATTTCAATCTGATAAAGGGTCTATTATTCAATTTGTAGATGCTTAAATTGAAATTTTTCCTAGTGTTGCCGAATTCTTGAAATCCTTACTTATTTGATTAGTGATTGTGATAAATATGAAGCAAGAATTCTTCAGTTATGCACATTTGGAAGAATCGGGTATAGCAACGATATTTAAATTATTTTTAATTCTCAATTTTGTTTACCTGACTAATAATAATTAATAGTTACAAAACGTATTTAATATTCACAAGTAGCAGTATTTAATACTTACGTTTTCAAAGGAAAAAGCAAATCGAAAAGACTTACCTAACAAAATGAACTTTTCAACTATTTCATTGATAATTTAATTCATTCCCTCCTTGGATTAAGCAGAAAAGGACTTTACAAAGAAATATTACGTGAAATTTTGCACGTGTATCGTAAATTTAGTTATTTCATTCTTATATCGCAGTTTTTGTATCATCGAAGCTTATAACTGACTATCAGCTGCGATAAAAAAAAAAGTAAAATTTACATCTACCTGAGACAAAAATAATCAAATTACAAATATATAAAAATTTCCGGACATATAATAGACATCTTGCTCTTTCATGTTGCAAAGTTTTGGTGTTCTGTGAGCTTTTTCTCAGTGAAATATGCGTTTTAAAATATTAAAAAATCGTATTTTTCCATAGATTTTCTTTTTAATGTTTTTTCTTTGTTAACAAATAGAAATACAATCACACCAAACGAAGCCATGCTATTTGTTAAGATGAGGTCGTCATAAAAATACTTTTTAATATTGTCTCTATTTCTAGATATACCAGAGCAATTTGAATTTTTTAGCAAATTGGCAAAATTTCTCATTTTGTCGATCTCTTAAATTCAGCAAAGATGGCGAATAAATTATTTTATAACGTTTCCAAATATACCTTTTTCTGATGACTCATGATATTAAAAATTTCCACCATATTTGGAACACTTATACTTTCATACCAATCACGAATACCGTAACAAATTAATTTACCACCCTCTTAATTGATGAAATTCGAAAACATCGTATACCAAGTATTGCAATGCCAGGTGTAAGAACGTCACAAGTAAAACATATTAATTGGAAAAAACTAAGTGCAAGACTATAAGCCGAAAAAATTCGCCATTTTTACTGAAAATGAACATACACGGATATTCATAATCACTTCTAAACTCATAATCGACTTCTCTTGTAGCCACCTTGGAACAAATCTTTTGTAGTTTATCTTATAGCAGAAGTACGATGAATATGAAATTGATTACATGGATGGTTATATAATGAATGCATATTTGCTTCCAAAGAAATTTGTACCGTTATTCCACGGGGCCACTGAATGGAATTTCCAAGAAAAAATAAGTTTGCTTCAAACTCTAAATTAGTCACGAATGCATTAACAATTTTGATTGAATTTTAAGATCAATTAGAGTAACCACGCAGTGAATTGAAATAAACTATCACCTATTAGGCTGATATGAACTTAAGTTACTAAAAGTACACATGACGAAGTCTTTAAAAATCCAAACTAGAATTTATTCAAAAGATAAGAAATGAATTTAAGTTAAGATTAAAAGATTACATTCGACACAGTTACATTAAAAGGTAAATCTAATATCTTGATCGAAGAGATCAAATAAGCGGGTACGTGATCAAACAAGTGAGAATGGGAATTAAAGCGGGAATTCTGGTGCAACAGATTGCAACCGCTTTTATATAATAGTATGGAAGATCACGTGACAAGATTTGCATAATCGTGATAAGATTTGCATAAATTACGAATCAAATATGTTGGCTTAGTAAAATTGAGAAAAGGAAGGTTTTTCCTAACAATGGCCCGCCTTTTACTAGCCAAAAACATTTTAAAAAATACCAGAATTCAAAGTTCTGAATATGAATCGTACTAACCTTGTAACTAAATAATTTAACAAAGATTAATATTTATGACTTTCAGTCAATTCTTATAATCACAAACACACAACAATACCTTATGTTGTAAAAATTAAAAAAGTAATAACAGAGTAAAAACAGTTCTCTGTAAAAATACATGAAAAATTTTTCATTATAGCATGACGGGCTGGCATGCAAATTTGTTATGCAAAAAGGGAGGACACATTTTTACGGACTAACAAAAATAAAAATAGACCAAATAGGCCTCCTAAAAGAGGGCATCAATAACGACCACCACCCTGGTGACATACAGCATCCTCGTACTCTGGCAGATTACAATTGTATTCCTTCCGAGAAGGTATTAGGAGCCTTTCGTACGCTTCAGCTGTATCCATCCAAAGTTGTGGACGATATCTCGCCAGTAGCCAGTCAGACATGAAAAAGAATAAGTACATTTAAAAAATATTACAAATATGTTAAAATACAAATATCTTATCAACTAATGATTTTAATCCTACTTTCGGTAATGGCTTGGTAAACAAATCAGTCAAGTTAGATTTTGTATCTACATATTTTAAAGTTAATAAGTTTTCAAGAACCAAGTTTCTAATAAAATGAAATTTGACGTCAATGTGTTTTGTGCGATGGTTCTCTATAGATGATTTTGAAAATTTTATAGCTGCTTGATTATCACACAATAGGTGGCTTTCAAAGTTTACTTTCAAAACGTTTAAGTTTTTCAGTTCATTTAGAATACGAATAATCCATACAAGTTCTTTGAATGCCTCCGTTAAAGAAACGTATTCTGCTTCTAAAGTTGATAAACTCACGCATTTTTGCTTGAAAGTACGCCACATAATTGGCGATTTATCAATAAATAGAATTAAACCACCCATAGAGATACAATCATCTCGATTGGCTGCAAAATCAGCATCACTGAAACATCTTAAATTTATATCATTTATATTAGAAATATTTAACTTATAGTTACTGGTTTGATGTACATAACCCAACAATTTTAATAAGGTATTCCAGTGTATAATACCTGGGTTAGATTGGAATTGGGACAATATGTTTATAGCATAGCTTATATCAGGACGAGTCCTCATAGCTAAAAATGCTAAACAACCCAATAAATTACGGTATGGTAATTTTGACATCATTGAAATTTCTTCATTTGATTTCGGGCACTGTTGCTTAGATAAAATGGTTCCAACAGCAATTGGTAAAGATACAAGAGGATAGTTGTACCTTTTATATGGTAATTGGTAATTTGGTAATTTTAGTTAACGTCGTACTAGAGCAACACAACGGGCTATTGACGACGGTCCGGGATCAGTCCCTTAAGGGAAAGATCCGAGGACAACACTTCGTAATTTTAAACCACAGTCAGATGACGAAGCAATACCTGAGCTGGCACCCCACTCTCCAAACTTTCACGCCAACCCAACGTGAGGACTTTCGGCCACGACAGATTTAAGGTGCACCAGCCGCCTCTACACCATACGTTTACAAACATCCATGCCCGAACCCGGATTCGAACCAAGAACCTTCCAATCTAGAGGCTAACACCTTAACCACTATGCCGGTTGGTCGGCCCTTTTATATGTTAAACAAATTTTATTTATGTATTCACTCTGATGAATCAGTAGGGTTTTACCATCTTGTTCAAACTCGACACCTAAAAGTTTTCGTTTCTTTCCTAAAATTTTTAAATCAAATTGTTGCTTTATTTTTTGAACAATATTAGATACTAGGGGGCCCGCCCCCTGCTCGCTAATGCTCGCCAACCCCCGGAGGATTGCTTCGCAATTCTCATTAGTTCGCTGCGCGAACCTATGCTCGCTTCGCTCGCATCAATGAAGACACGTGTCCTAGCAAAAGAGATTGATTACAAAATATGATACTCCAAAAAGATATTTTTCAAATCTAAATTTGTTGTATTACATAAAAGATACATACAGTACCTCTGGTATCAGAATTTAAATGAAAACTTTGAGCAAATTTTTACTCGCAATGTGAGCGCTGCTTTGAAAATTGTATACCCAGCATGTTGTTTGTGTGTACATTTCCCCAGTACTCGAGCCACCCATTCACTTTTTGACTGAGTTTGTTGTCGAAAGTTGTAGTACACGTGTCTTGTTGTACTATAATTGTTAGCCTTGAAAAGGATCGTTTTTTAAATAGCCCTGAAAAGATCCTCCGCTTTCTTAGATTTCTATTACAAACCGCAACAGCTCGTCTAAAATTCATTTTTTTCAATAAAATTTCATCCGATAACGCTATAGATTCAAATGAAGCGCGAGGCTCCTAGTAAACAAACAATCGTACAATGTTGCTAAAACGCGGTAACAAATAACGTCTTTTTTGCGTGCCACGTAAGAGAAATATATATATAGATTAAAGATTCATTTATAGCAAAGATAATTATGTCATCAACATACATTAAAAGTACCACACTGTCATCAAAAGTATAAATACAGTTTGCCCATTCAATTTTATGAAATTTAAGATTTTCCAATACATTGTGTATTTCCTGAAACCAATTTCTTCCTGATTGATGAAGTCCATAAATACTTTTATTTAATTTACAAACATAATCAGGTTTGTCAGGATCTTCAAAACCTCGAGGTTGGGACATCAGAATGTTCTCATCAAGTTATGCATATAAATAGGCACATTTAACGTCAATTTGACAGTGTGACCATTGAAATTTACATACAAAAATTGAGAAACACAATCTTATAATTTCAAAATTCACAACCGGGCTGAAGACCTCGTCATAATGAACACCTTTAGTTTGTCTGAAGCCTTGTGCAACTAATCGAGCTTTATATCTAACAATATTGCCCTTGTCGTCACTTTTGACTGTAAAAACCCAACGGCAACCTATTACTTTATTGTTAGGAGGTTTTTGTACCAGGTTCCAGACTTTTCGGTTATTCATGACTGAAATCGCATCTAACATAGCTTTACGCCACTCGTTAGTTTGAGGTGATCTAAAAGTATCATTATAACAATTTGGGATTGTAATATCTAGTCATGCTTCAGAAATATTAGTTTGAGACAGTTTGATCTCTTTAGGTTCTAATTTAATCTCTTCAGTATGAGTATTTCTACCATGGAAATCAAACCTTTCCATATTATACGGTAGATTATTTGCTTCACAGAATTTCCTGACATAGTTTTGTGAACGCAATCTAGTTTTACTCCCAGAAATATAATAGTAGACATCGATTCTCGAACCCTTCTTTCGAGGTACGACTTTCCTTATAAGTAAAAATTTTACGGGGGAAACTGGTTGTGTTACTTCACTTTTACTAGTTCCCGGTTTAGGTTCTAATTTAAATTCCGATTCACTACTCGAATCTTTAGAATTAGAAACGCTTTTATTAGATTCCTGATCCGTATCGGAGTCAGATGTTGGATAGTCACATTTTAAAGAAAAAGTTTTAGGAGGGTCCAGTACTGCTCCACTGCTATCACCAACATCCTCGGCGAAACTTACGTTAATCGATTCTATTATTTTTCTTTCAGTAGGAAGCCAGATTCTACGCCACTTGTTACTTTGAGCATAGCCAACCATAATTCCCTTCTTAGCTCTCATATCAAGCTTACGTCTGTGCTGTCTGGGAATACCCAAAAATGCAGTCGTTCCAAAAATTTTAAAGTGTTTAACTGACGGTTTATTACCACTAAAAAGTTCGAAAAGAGTCAGTTTTTGTTGGCCATGGCAAATTCGGTTCCATACATAAGTGAAACAAAATAATGCCTCCACCCAAAAGTGATTTCCCAGACCGCTATTATTCAACATGGTTTTAACACCATCCATTGCTGTGTAATTATAGCGCTCTGAAACACCATTTTGTTCAGGGGTATAAGTATTAGTGCGTTCGGCTCTAATACCTTGTTCCTCAAATAAAGCTTCAAACTCAGAGTTACAAAATTCCAATCCGTTATCTGTTCGAACACATACAATTTTAGAATTCAGATAACGTTCAACTCGATTTTGATAACTACGAAAACATTTGAAAACATCCCTCTTTTCTTTTACTGGGTAAGTTGTAACTTTTCTTAAAAAGTCATCAGTGATCGAAAGAAAATAGCGGTATCCGCCAATTGCAGTATTTTGCATTGGGCCACAAAGATCCATGTGAATTAATTCTAATGGTTTGTTTGACCTTATTTTCCCGATCGGTTTAAATGATTTACGGCGTGATTTGGCGATCTTGCATGGCTCACATTTAATATTATCATTCTTAAATTTGGGTAAACCTTTTACACTTTCATTATTACTAGTATTTACAATGTACTTAGTATTAATGTGACAATATCTTTTATGCCAAATTGTTAAATCATTTAATGAAGAGGTTGAAAGGTTAACTTTAGGTTTTAAATCCTTTTTAGGTGTATTTGATACTATACTTTTAGGATAGTTAGGCTTTACATAGTATAAACCACCTTGCCTTCTGGCATAAAACAATTTGCGACCATCTTTATGAAAAACAGTTAAAACATTTCGATCACAGACAAAATTATGACCAGCTTTATCTATTTCACTACCAGAAATCAAGTTTTGTTTAAGCTTGGGAGAATATAAAACATTAGTTAATTTTATAATTTCAATCTCACCATTCACGTAGAATTCAAATCTCACCTCGCCAGTTCCTTCCACGGGGCAAGTCACCTCCGATTGCTACAGCTACCTCTGTGCCTTTGATAGACTTGTAGTTAAGCATCAGATTTCTTTCACAACAAAAGTGTGAAGTCGCCGCTGTGTCAAATACCCAGGTCCCAGGTGTAATTCTTGAAGTTCCACTTGCATTAGCTTCGATGACCAAACTTGTCGTTAGATGCTTTCGGGAAGTTGAGTGGGGTCTTCTCTGGTTCTTTCTTTGTCTTCCTCTGCTTGTCTGTTCTTTTTGGTCTTGTTTTTCAATTGGGTTTTTTCTTAAGTTGACCTTAGGTTGGTTGGAATAACAGCTTCTTATCTGGCATGCAACCATCTTCTGGTCTTTGTGACTTTGCTTCAACCTAGCTTCTTCAGTCAGTAGTTCACTCAGGACCTTGTCAGCTTTAAAGTCATCATCCTTCCATCTGTATATTGCTTGGACTATACCCGCATACACTGGTGGTAGGTATCTGATGAGTTGGAACGCCTGATACCAGTCCTGGATGGGCTTTCCGCAATCGGCTAGCTGGGCTGAAATCTGCTTTAATCGTGCTGCGTATAATCCAATGTCCTCGTCCGGACATACATGGCATGAGAAGAATTCGTCAGTAAGGCCGATCGCTCTAGCTCTTGAATCAGGTGCAGCTACAGGGTCTTCATTTCCCGCTATCAATAAGCGATATTCTTTCTCTGAAGATAAATAAATGGCACTGTAGGCTCGATCTTTCCGGAGATTATAATCCTTTATCAGCTTTTGGTATAAACGATCGTCGTTGCTGTCACCCGTTGATGCCTTGGTGGGGATCTTCTCCTCGTCAGTTACAATCCTCCAACTTCCTTTTTCCATCAGCAAGACCTTGATGTCTTCTTTCCATGTGCTGTAGTTGGTGGCATTCAGTTTCTCAACAGACGCCTCCATGTTGAAAAGGGGGGAAGGGATTTTTCGTTAACTCTACACTTATTGACCAATAGGCCCGCCGTCTCAAGTTATTTTTAAATTAGCCGGCAATTGGTTATTTCGTGAGTTACTCTAGGCCCATAACCATTGATTGAATTTTAAGATCAATTAGAGTAACCACGCAGTGAATTGAAATAAACTATCACCTATTAGGCTGATATGAACTTAAGTTACTAAAAGTACACATGACGAAGTCTTTAAAAATCCAAACTAGTATTTATTCAAAAGATAATAAATGAATTTAAGTTAAGATTAAAAGATTACATTCGACACAGTTACATTAAAAGGTAAATCTAATATCTTGATCGAAGAGATCAAGTAAGCGGGTACGTGATCAAACAAGTGAGAATGGGAATTAAAGCGAGAATTCTGGTGCAACAGATTGCAACCGCTTTTATATAATAGTATGGAAGATCACGTGACAAGATTTGCATAATCGTGATAAGATTTGCATAAAGTACGAATCAAATATGTTGGCTTAGTAAAATTAAGAAAAGGAAGGTTTTTCCTAACAAATTTAATTCACCAACCTTTCATAATGATGATGAAGTTTGAAAACATCGCTCACGAGGTGTAAGATTGCCAGAAGTAAAGCAAATTCATAGGAAAATTAAATGCAAGACTATCCTCCGAAAATTCGCCATTTTTACTGAAAATGAACATACACGGATATTCATAATCACTTCCAAACTCATAATCGACTTCTCTTGTAGCCACCTTGGAAGAAATCTTTTGTAGTTTATCTTATAGCAGAAGTACGATGAATATGAAATTGATTACATGGATGGTTATATAATGAATGCATATTTGCTTCCAAAGAAATTTGTACCGTTATTCCACGGGGCCACTGAATGGAATTTCCAAGAAAAAATAAGTTTGCTTCAAACTAAATTAGTCACGAATGCATTAACAATTTAATTCACCAACCTTTCATAATGATGATGAAGTTCGAAAACATCGCTCACGAGGTGCAAGATTGCCAGAAGTAAAGCAAATTCATAGGAAAATTAAATGCAAGACTATCCTCCGAAAATACGCCATTTTTACTGAAAATGAACGGGGATATTCGTACTATCACACCAAAACTACAATCGACTTTTGTAGTAGTCAGCTTAGAAAAAAAACTTTTGTAGTTTGTTGAACATCAGAAGTGTGATGAATACCAAAAATAGAGTGTATGGATAGATGTATTACGTATATGTATTTGTGTCCGAATTAAATTGAAGAAGCGATGGATATGTTAAAAAGATACTGTCAAATCTTTTTCCGTACACTTAAAATGATGCTAGCATTCTTTATTGCAAGAAAAGTGATAAGTCTGAACACGTTTCAATCAAAATTTAATTTATTCAACCCAAGCAACGCCGGGTAATTCTGCTAGCTTTATTTAAGGCAATTAAGATATTAATGATAAGAGCAATGTCATACTTATTTTAAAGCGGCATATACGTATGCGTAGAAAATTTTAACGATAAAATGCATTTATATTAAAAATTGCTAACAGTATTTTCTATTCCGTTATTCCATTTTTATAAGACTGACTAAAATTAATTGTATGCCTAAGAAACAGCCTTGTTCTTTTGAAGTAATTTCAGTTACATATCTAAACACCTATTTTTAATTAATATTTTACCTTAGAAGGTTTTCCTCATCAAAAAAAGATCCTGGGAACTTAATTAAGTATTTCAAGATGCTAAAAAAAGAATTAAAAGTAGGAAGAATATATATAAAATAAACTTCTACACTGGTGTGTCCAAAATTATATTTACATGCATAAAATCACGCATTTCTCGGAAACTGTGAACGATAATTTTATGAATACGTTTGGAATGAGACATAACACCATAAATACAAAGGAAAAAAATTTAAGAACACTGCATGTGATATAAAACTGTAGCATGAAACAATAAAAATGCCAATTATATATATGACAAGGAGAGTTCAGAAAAAAATGAATAACTCAGAAACAAGTTAAGTCTTATGAATTTAATATGGAATGGGATCGCCCTTGACTTGTACACACATATCAAAGCGTGATTTCATGCTGGCAATAATGTTGTTAACCACAGTTTGGGGAATTAAGTTTCCCTCTTCCAGCAATGGGATCTTCAGGGTACTTATAACTCTAGGAGGAGGATATCTCCGTGCAACTGCTTTTCCAAGGTAGTCCCACAAATTCTCTATCGGGTTCAGATCAGGAGATTTTGCTGGCCACGATATTCTCTCAATGACTTCATTTTCAAGGAATTCGTCAACGAGGTTTGCTCGATGTGGGCGAGCATTATCGTCCATAAATAAAAAATCAGATCCATATGCACCTCTTAAAAGTTTTACATAACGTTCTAAGACCTCATCCCGATATCTCTGGTTGGTCACAGATCGTCTGTCGAAAACGTCTAGGGGCGTAGATCCATCGATCATTATTCCTCTCTACACCATCACACCTGCACTACCAAAACGGTCACATTCCATTATGTTCTAAGAAAGATTTCGAGTTCCTGACTATGTCCGGATGTAAAAACGCTTATAATCAGATGTTAAACTAAACCTCGACTCATCAGTAAAGGGAACATGGGTCCATTGGTGTCGACTCCAGTTCTGATGTTCTTTGCACCAATTAAAGCGATCCATCTTGTGTTGTGAAGACAGTGAAACACATACCGTTGGGTTTCTGGTATAAAGGCCTTCCCAATTAAGCCTTCTGTATACAGTTCTCGGTGATTCAACAACGCACGTGGCGGCTGCCAGTTCTGAACTTAACTGCCGAGCAGTAGACTTCCTGTTACGACGGACAGTTATTGCCATATATCGGTCTTGAGAAGCAGTTGTTATACGTTCACGACCTTGTCCAAGCCTACTTGCAACAGTTCAAGAGTTCTGAAATTGTTTCCATAGCGCAGAGATTGTCTGTCTTGAAATATTCACACATCTCGCTGCTGCCTTGCTTCTAAACGGCCGAAAATATGCCACTTCACAGACTCTCCTAAATGATACTTCGGAGCCACAATAAACCGTTTTGAGTCCTTACACACTGAAATCAAACGCTGTATTATAGAAATTCACTCAGATATTCATTTTGTGCAAAACGCTTTATTCACCGTCGAATGACGCAACGCCTTTATTTGCATATCAGAAACCGTCTGAACACTTTTGATTGAATAATGCTAATTAGGCTTGTCTTTCACACATTCCCTGCAAAAATGGATTACATCGATTGAGTATTTCATAGAATATAAGTATTTTTGGGTATGTATAGAATTTTGAAAATGAGTATACTTGAAAACTATTTTAAAATATGTATAGTAAACACAGAAAATACAATTGACAACAAAAAAGGTAAACAGAGATTTTTTATTCCAAAACACTTCTGTAAGAACGAATTGAACTGAGAAGCAAGTAAATAACACTTTTGCCCTCTCTCTCTCTCTACA
This sequence comes from Metellina segmentata, assembly GCA_947359465.1. Classification (NCBI taxonomy): domain Eukaryota; kingdom Metazoa; phylum Arthropoda; class Arachnida; order Araneae; family Tetragnathidae; genus Metellina; species Metellina segmentata. The sequence goes on from OX375875.1 coordinate 59,805,456, forward strand.
AAATATTCATTTCAATCAAAATGGGTTTAATTTTGTATTGCTCTTGAAATTTTTGTAGGCAGATATATTTTTGAGGCATTTAAGGCTATCGGAATTTTTGGATCTATTAAAGAAACCAATCTAAATTGATAAAATCTCCATAATCTCCCCTTCATTTTAATTTAAATTATATTTTTCTTCAAGCATTTCTGGGAGCCGCCATGGCTTAATGGGTTTGTCCTCTGTGCAAGCAACATGCGAGTTGTAGGCATTGTAGGTTCGATTCCTCCTTGAGAGTATTTTGCTCTTCTAAGAGATTAAAACTACCTTACTGGTATGTCCACCACTACTTGACGTTGTCTGTATTGTGTTTGGTACAGCTTGGCCAAATATGGCCTTCGTACCATAAAAGTCAAACCAACCTATCAAATATTTCGGCTCATTTTTCATAAGGTATTTGACCGAATTTAAAATAAAAAGCATTTAACCTAAAAATTATTTTTCAAACTTCAATTTTTTAACTCCATACAAACGAAGACATCTTGAAAACTTTGAAAAAAAGTACGAGAGCATTTGTTAAAAATCTTGAATGGCATAAAATGTTCTCCCCTCCGAAATGCCACCTCGAAAAATTCGAAGTTTCTTGAATCAATCCATGTTTCCAAGTGAGTGCTCTGTTGACTAATACGGTCAGTGGGAAATGAAATCTAATCTCCCTTTCATAAGCAGTCATTCATTGTCAATGCGTCTCTCATCGCTCGTTATGATCCTTGGGTTTTTTGAATGAATTGAAAGGAAATTCAGCTTCGTTTATTAGTCTTTAAAAGCTCGGCAGAGCAGAACCGAGATTGAACTTCTGCGACATCAGATTGCGTGAGAATCGCTTTTCAAGTAAAAAAAAAGCCAACTAAAAAAGTTCTGACATCTTTTCAAATGAAAATTTTAACTCTACAGAATTATTTTAAAGCTTATTCCATTACTTGTCCAAAGAGACATTATCTCATTTGACAGCCATTTTTCAACGCTATACAAGCTCATGTATATTATATCTGAAAGTCTTGTATACCGTTTCTGTAATAATTGTCTTTAGAAAACAACCTGGCCACGTCCGATTTTATCTAATGCATTTCTAAAGTGTATCTTTTGCCTGTGGTTGTCCAAAGCATGAAAAAGGTGATAATGACTATTGTCACGACCGGAGTGTTTGGGGAAATGTCACGGGAATAAAGTAAATGAGAGAGGTAACAATTTCCAGTCTAAAAGCGCTAGTCACATCGTGGACAGTTTTCGCTGTATTTATTTACATTGTCTTTGCAAGAACCTCACTTTTCACCTTTTCTATTCACCAGTACTGGCTGTTTGTAAATCCATGTATCTAAACACGCTTTGAGTTGACCAAAGAAATTAAAATATTGATAATCATTTCGGGAAATGTCAGGGGAATAAGGTGGTGAGAGAGGTAAAAGTCCCCATTCTAAAAGTGATAGACAAATCGTGGATAGTTTCCGCTGTATGTATTGACACTGTCCTGGAGACAACTTTATTTTTCTGTTCACCAGGAGCGACTGTAAATCCATACATCTTCAGACGCGTTTGAGTGGAAAAGCGTAGACCTCAGTCGTAATTTCTTTGGTGAAAAACTTTTGATGCACACCACAACTTAAAGTTCAACATACATAAAAAGGGAATTTATGATATAGTGGAGCCTTAGCAGAATGGGGAATCGGATTTGTTTGTGGCAACCAATGATATGTTAACTTGTTGCTGGACTATTGGATCCATTTTTCATCACACGTCAACAAGATATCCAAAAACGTAACTAAACGAGGTAACCGAAGAGTAGATGGTAAGATTTGAAGTTAATTACTCGCTGGCAAACTGTGAGGAACCCACTTACTGAGCTTCCATGCCTTCCCAAATTGATGCAAATATAAGATGTTTTCATCACTTTCTTGGAACATTTTTGAGTTCTTAACATGTTAAGAGGAATCATTTATTTAAAATTTTTAAATCTTTGTCATTAATAAAAAGTCTTTCAGGTTGTTGTGCTTCTTCCACCGATTCCAGAGACGATATTTTACCGAAACGGTAAATACGAGCTTGTACGATCAAACGAATTTTTTGTAGCATCTTTATGTGGTACTCTTTGTTACAGCATTGATTTAAAATGCTATACATATTTTACGCCATGCGCCTGCAGCATGCATAAAGAGTTTGACTCTATAAAGAAAACACTATCGAACAGCTTAAAACATCTCATGCAAATGCGATGCATTTCATCGAAATTATAGGTGAATGAAATTATCGGAACGTTATCAAGCACAATGAAACTTTCTTGAGTAAGACTCAAATTCCAACTTCGCTATGCATTCGAAATCGTGAAATATTTAAATACATTGCGATAAAAACAATCGAGTGATCGCTATCAAAAGCTACAGAACGTTTTAATTACCTTTGAAAGAAGTTTACTTTGAAAGCTATTTCTAAAATCAATTGTGAATGTGATTGCTTTAATTTTACTTGTAAACATTTCAAATGACAATCTTAGCACAACTCAGACGATGATGAATTTGTTGATCCGCCGAATTGCCATTGACTATTATTGTTTTAATATTTATTAATCAGTTTTGAAGCTATTATGTACTAATTAACATAGACGTTACGTTCAAATACTGATACAACTGTGAGAACGAATTCAATTCTAGAATCTATGCGTATGATCAAAGTAACTTTAAAATTTTAACTGTGCAAAAAATTTGAGTTTGCGTGGTTACAAGGATATATACAAAATTTGCTGAGGTAAAAATACTTTGGTACAAAAATAAAGGCATAATTTTAAATCACAGATAAAGAAATCTGTAAACTTTGATGTAAAACACTGTTCCCTAAATATATAAGATTGAAACAAAATAATTAAGGCAAACAAAAGTACTAGTATACGTTTTTTTGCATGTGTGTATCTGCTTAACAACAAGCCTACGAGAAACTTCGATTCTGAAGATAAAATGTGAATTGTTCTCGACGGCTCGAGTAAAAGGGTTTATTCATCACCCATAACGAAGAAAATTTATTGATCTACACCTGAAATTTATAAGGTGTTGAGAAAAGGCAGATTTTTACTTTTAAAAAGTAGCAAACGACCAAAATACGTGCCCAACAGTGACGATAGGACTCGACTGCAGTTAGTGATTGGTTATTAAACCATCAATGTCAATTTGACAAATCACGAATGCTTCGGTAATGTTGGTGTCGGTCAACCGTACACAGACTTCAAGGATACAAGTTTGTGAAATGGCTTAGATAGCAATAGAACTTCCATTAACTTTACTGCGAAAAGCTAGGTTAAAAAAATGTGTCCTTACAAAATACAGTGAAATTATATGGTTTTTCTAGAGTGTTTAAAATTGTATACAGTATAACCCCTTGATACATCAAGCTTCTTGGGGTTAGTAAAAAGGTGTGATAGATGGACATATACTTTGAATTTCGTATTTTTTATTTACAGTTATGCAAAACTTAAAGTTAAACACCAAATTGATTCCGATTCCAAAATATTTTAAACAAAACAAATAGGATATTTTTGAAATATTTTGTGGAATACACTGAAATGCCAGAGAAACTGCTCCAGACGAGCCTATACAAAATCCATAGCAGCGCTACCTATACACGTCATTGATTGGGTCTGCTAGTGTATAAAGCTTTGCCTACTATAAAAAGCGGTGGGTATCTATGGATGCATCTAGTGCTGTTTTCTCCGTCAAAATGGAACGTTATTACAATTTAAGCGATTTTAAAGGTTGTTTAATAATAGGAGCTCATGAAAGATGGGTCACAGTAACTAAGTTTGCATGTTCACCATTCATTGCTACCATTTCAAGAGTGGATTGTGGCTAAAGTAAATCTACTAAAACCTGTAGCTTACTACTATAGTGTGGCTGTAATAAGGCTCTGTGTGAAATTTACCAGCGTCAACTGGCGAAAATAGTTTCACGCTATAGACATGCAATACTTCCTCAAATAATGTAGGAATTCAATGCTGAACCCTCAACAAACATCAGCGTGAGGGTGCTGCAATGTTCCCTCAAAGGCATAGGCTGTAGCCTTATTTTTGAGTTCATCCAACTCGAGTATCCTTGATGAATACTCGACACATAGCTATGCGTCTCGTCTGGGATCGAGAACTAAGCCACTCTACACTTGATAATTCGAAACGAGTCGCGTTTCCAACTCTTTTTGCAGACGGAAGGATCTGGTTGTTTTGAAAAAACTCTATGGAACCAGATATCTCGCATAGCAACAGGGTAAATCAACAGGGTGTTGTAATGGTGTGGGTTTTGTTTAGTTGACATTCGATGGGAACTCTGGTACGTCTACTAACGTCTCTGATAGATGAATGATGTGTGTACGTCTTTTCTGACGGGTGGATGTGTTCATTCTGATGGGTTTGACCTTTTCCAACAGGACGATGGCGCCGCGACACAGGTCTAGACACGCCAAATTATGGTTAGAGGTACACTCATCGGAATTAGGAGTTTTGCCATTTTCATCAAAGTCGCTATATCTCAATGTTATTGAAAACCTCAGGGATGCCATGCAACACGCTATGGCACACAGAAATCCTACATCTTGTAATACAACATAATTATGAATCACTTTGCAATAAATATGGTTTTCCACACCTACAGAATACTTCGTGTCCATTCCCCGTCATATTTCTGCACTTCTATGCTCCAGTGGGAGGCCTTCCAAGTCTTAGACTGGTGTATCAGTTTTTCTGGCACCAGTAGACTTTTGAAAATAGAAATTCCTTCCATTCTTACTTCAATGCAGTCAGGTATGTTTTGCATATTCGAGATAGCTGTTTCTTTTTCGACCTTCACCTTCCCAACTCACCAAACAGTTTAGAGTTTGTAGTGGGGAGGAACGGTACTTCCACACCAGCCCTAGTCAGTCCGCTGGGCAACCACACCGCACACGCCTGCTACTCGCTTTGTTAAATCCTTAAATTTTAGATTTGATAAATTGCCTTAACATGGGCGAAAGTGTTAAAACATAAACATGAATATCGTACAGAACAACAACATAAAACATTACACTAAATATAGTTAAGGGGGTAGGGTCACGAATCAGAATCCCTATCTCAGTAATGCTAAAACAGACATTTTTAAGGAACATTTAAAAAATTTCTATTCGTTATATGTCTCTAAATTTTTTACTGTATATTGCCTGGACTATAATACATACTTTAACTATGGGTTTTATGATTTTAATGTCCCATTTTTTTTTTTTTAATTTTTCTGGAACTATGTATGTTTTTTCTCTAAAACACTGAAATTTCAACATATTTAATCTTATAAATTTACTCTGAATTCATTTTTTCGAAATCCCATTGGTTAAAATATGTAACAAAGTATATTTATTAAGTATGCAAAGTTTTAAGTTGCTAAGTTCAGTGGTTTTAGAGAAAATGTTCCTTCTATGGCAAAATACATGGTTTTGAGAAAAACAGTTTTAAAATAAACACTCATTTGTATTTAATTAATACCAGCACCATAGCTTGGATTTTTTGTTTCATTTTATAGGTTATCTTCCAATCTAGAATTCTTTTGCCTCTTTTTTACTCTTGCTTTTCTTTAATATTTTTTTAAATGTCACGTTCTGCTTTACGTAATCTATTCTGATCCGCTGCCTTCATCGCCCGAGCTGTGTAGTCCAGGAGAAATACCTAATGTCGAAAGAACATTACATTTTGTAATGTTCCCTTGGTTATATGAGGCAATAGCTTCTATTGTCCCACTTTTTAATATTTATAATTGTAAAAAAAAAACATTTTTCGGTAACCGGGGCTTGATAATGCTACTTACACTCTCATCGCAGTTTTGAGTTTTGCTGTGTAAGCATTTGTCAAACAGATCATGATCTGCCAAGTCTCTATAAATATATTTTGAATAATTTATAACATCTGCTGGTAATGTGTTTTTATGGTTATAATTTTCACTATACAGTTGCTAGATTGTAACAACAACAAGTGTCTTCGTTTGTTGGGCAAAGACCATGCCGTGGGTTTTCATCTGTTAATGCCTTGTGAAAGAAAGTCCATACAGCGTGTTTCATGCACTTTATGCTTATAACGTTCCCAAAACTCGGATTTTAACCAGGCGCTTCAAATAAAGATGTCATTTACATTAAAGCCTTACTTTTTTTTCTCTTTATTTCTTACATTTATTACTTTATCAAAAATTATAAATTACGCTAAATTCGATTTTAATTAACATACATATTATACTATCTGTATTTACAGAGATCTCTATCAAATTAACTCAATCGAAACTGAAGATTATCCAATCTTTCGGTATCTTTGTAATGCACACGAAGACCGAGCTGAAAGTTTCTTAAAAGATTTTGTGTAAAATAGCACTTTCACTTTTTTGTCACAACTTTCTAAGATTTTGGAATTAGATAGTTCCAAAATCTATCTTATATTATTAGATAGATAATTATTTAGATAAAACATTAGTTTAGATAGAATATTATTATTAGATAGAATATTATTATTAGATAGAATATAATTATTAGATAGAATATTAGTTTAGATAAAACTTAATTACTCATTAATAAAAAATTTTCATACTCTGTATTTAATAAGATGCTTTGAATTCATTTACAGATACTGTAATGTACTTCTTGAGTAACCTGGTTTTCTGTTAACTAAACTTTTTAAAGAATTTTTTTTAGAAGCTGTTGCTATGTTGTTTTGTTGCCGCTTAGCAATTTTCTTTTTAAAGGTATTTAGGTATGTAGGTAGTTATTTAATGTCGCACTAGGGAAACACAAGGCTATTGGCAACGGTCCGGTATCAATTCCGAATTGAAAGATCAAGGACAACGCCTCGTAATTTTGAGCTACGATAACGATGACAATTTTGAACTAGTATCAGATGAGCTGGCACCCTGCTCTCCAAACTTCCAAACCACGCCAACGGGAGGACACTTGAGGCCATGACAGATTCAGTGTGCCTCAGCTCCCGTATACACAATGATCTTTGGTTGGATCGAGGTTCGAACTCGCAACCCTTCACTTGCTAATCCTACTCTCCAATTGGGCTACATCGGCTCATAGGTATTGCCCGTTGTGTTGCTCCAGTGTTACGTTATTTAAAAAAAAATACCAAATTCCAAATTCGTATCAAAGATATTCAGGATCTTCAATTCTTGGCTGTTTGACATTTTTGAATGTACGGGTGCACGCATAAGATTTGCAGTTGACTTATTTATGTCTATCCATGAATTATTTTCGTTATGTTTATACAGATATGTGCAATTATGAAATCGGTGGAAAATTTTTAATGTTTTCAAAATAATATATATATTTATGCAATCAACAGAATATTTCTGAGGATGAAAAGTTTGCTTTAGTAGTGCAGTAAAAGAATATCGACAACTAGAGCCTTGAAGAGAATTTTTAGTTTTTATTTTAAGACCTGTTCGGAGGAGGAGGGATTTATGTATAGGTATTAGTAGAATGGTGCAATAGTGAGACGATCGGAAACCAAAACTGTATTTTGAGCATCCTTGTGTTATATTGTGTATTGTATACAGCAGTAATGGGTTACTTTTCACGGAGCAAAAAATGCACACACAGAAATTATATGAATACCTAATATAAAACAGTCAATGAAGATTTTAGTAGGTACTGAAAAATAGAAATATATGTATTTAACTTTGTATGCCAATGAATAAAAACTTAGATATAATCAGTCTTTCTACTCTATAAAAGACACGCAAACGTGATGACTTAATGAGTATTCATTAAAAAGAATATTTCCCCGTTAACGGTATAGACGATAGCTATCATAATAAAAAATAAAACGAATTTAAAAAGCCACTATTAACAGAATTGAATAACTTAAAATGAAATTATTAAATTTGTTGATAATTTAAATTTGGTAGTTGTTAAGATGCTATCAGCAATCTTATATTGTACGAGAACTTTATACAGAAGTAATAGAGCTTGACATTTTGCATATTGTTAACAGTTGTGTGGTTAAAACTTATTTTTTATCTCTACTCTCTCTCTCTCTCGAGTTTACTATTTATTACGAGTGAAGAATACAGGCAAATCAATCGCGATAGAGTACCTACATTTTATGAACATTATAATTTTAAGTATCTATTATCTTTATGGAATTCGATTGTCACGTATGGTACATCTTTGGTCATCTTGAGGTGTCCCGTACGTGGGGGCTTGATGTAAGTTTTTTGTATAAAATATGACAGGTACACAAAAATTGGGATAAGCTTACATGAAATAAATATAGTGTCAAAATAGTTTGATATTAATGAACAATAACATTTTTTATTTCGCAAGTGCAGCGACGTCGTAAGAGTCATTGCATCATTGTGCCGATATATTCGACCACCTTAGGCCCGGTGCACACATCCTATTTTTCAACGTGCGACGCCGCTGCAGCACCGAAGCCCAACTATGCACACATAACCGTGAAATGACGCAAGTACTCATTTCGCGCCATTTGCGATAAATATTCTATCGAAGAAAACGTATTTATTTCGCTTACTTGGTGTAAAAAAAAAAGTATATTTTGAAATAAAATAGACGTTACTGGATACAACCATTTATTAATTATTATTTATATTTCATTTATTTATGAAAGCACAGTATTTTAGACCGGAGAAGCGTATGCGGCGAGCTGCGGCGCCGTGGGGAACTGCTTTAAAAATTGCACGCCAGTTGGACGTGCGTCGCCGCAGCGGCGCCGGAGGCATGTGTGCACAACTCCATTCGATCTAATGTATCTCAGACCGCACTTGCGTTGCGGCAGCGGTGCCGCTTGTTGAAAAACCGGATGAGTGCACCGGGTCTTAGATAATTAATTAAGGTAGCACTAGAGCAACACAATATTGGCAACGTTCCGAGATCAATCCCCAAGGGGATCCGAGGATAAGACTACGTAATTTTGAGCCATGGTGAAGAGATCAACACCTGAGCTTGCACCCCATTCTCCTAACTGCCGCCTTCCAAATTCGACCACGGTGAAAGAACCGGTAAATTATTGAAACAAAAATCGGAAGAATATGAAGACTAATAAGACAGCAATTTTCATGTCTAAAATCTACTATGTGAGTGTCCTAAACGTGATACCATAATGTCTAAATAGTCTTAGCTTTATCTAACGTTACGCTTCTAATCCAATATTATTTTTAAAGATTCTGTTTCAAACAACCTCCATCAACACCCAATTCTACATTCGATTCCACAAACATCTCGCACAAGTTCTGGTATTTATACCCGGCCAATCGCATTTTCGACCATCCCACGGTAACCTCTTTGTAACCGAGACGACACCTCCTTTTTTTCCCAAGCGAATTCCAAGCGTCCTTCCTTTCACGTTATCCATAGGAGTTCACGACTTATGAAAGAAATGGAATCGTCACGGATAACCTCACGGCATGACAGCAGCGCTTTCTTCCAAACCGTCACGCTCTCGGGACACGACACCTATGTCTAACGGTGCTTCCGTTTTGTACCGATTGGTTTAATGCAAGTGTTATGACGCCGAATGTGCATGGATTACCCAGACGACAGATGAGGTTGATGTCAATGGTTGCGTGTCTGGGGAGAGCCTGGAAGCAATTTCCGAAATTTGGAGGCGCCGTGGGAAGTAGTAAAAAATATATTTTCCATTGTGGAGTTTTCGGAACTCGATATGTTCACTTACTTCCTGATTTTACACTTTACGAGGATCTCGATTTGTTATTATGGAAGGGGACTAGGAGCATGATTTTCAACCTGTGGTACGCGTACTGCCAGAAGAATATAAGGCAGGGCTCAACTTATATGACGGCAATCATTTTAGGATTTGTTGCTTTCAATTTATGTGTATATTTGGGATGATTTGTGAGAAGGCCGACTGAAGATTATCAGACCCCTCACATTCGGGGATCCAGTACAACGGGCTCCTCGTAAAATCTGTAGCAGAGGTAGTCCACTGCCATGTATGGGAATATAATCACACAAATTTCAGTCATGAAAATTATTATATTTTTGGGCACACCCTGCCATTGTTTTACCACTTAAATAAAACTAATGTCAAGCCGTCCCACATGGGTTATTTCAATGTACGACCAGATGGCTTCATATTAGCTCTTTTGTACAAAAAAAAATTACAGATGTATTCAAAAATAATTTGGAATAAGATATCGTGTAAAATAGCTTATGTGTTAAACTTTGATTATTAAAGAACAAGAAATATAGAGAGGCGGTCATTTTCGTGACTAAAATCTGTGGAATTTTTTCAGACACATGACAGTGATATGTCCTGTGTACTAAATGTTTCGACGACCTTTTATAATAAATACTACTTTAAGTTCTAAATGTTTAACCTGAGCAAACGTTTATCGTTTCTTTTATACTACCATCTAGACGGCTCGATGTACTCATTACTCGTCTTCGCATCGTCAATTTGACAGACACGCATGGACATTTCTTAATGAAGGAGACAGCGCCACCGTGCCATTTTTGCCATCGACCTTTTATAATGAGCCATATTTTAATTTCTTGTTCCAGTCATGCATTTTTTTATCATTGGTCATCATACCTCTTCACTGATTTCGGATTTATTGGATCAATCCCTGCATGCAACATTTTTTACCTTCATTCATAATTCAGGATTTTAACCACGTTCATAATTAAACCCTTGGATAAAGATATATTTGAGAAAAAAAAAGTAGTTCGGATTATCGTCTGTACACTAAATACTGTTATATTTTCGTATTATCGTTTCCACACTAGTTACTGTTATATTTTCGTATAATTTCGTTTAATAAGGATGGCAACAGTATGAGAGAGAGAGAGAGAGAGATTGTACAGCTTCTGATATCCGCGTTCATTCCAAAAAAGAATGTCTGATAACGCAGCCGTGTAAATATTTCTGTGTATGGAGTCAGATTAAATAAAGTGAATTTTTGTAGAGAACGATTGAATAATTTGACTTAAGGAGAGTCTCGTAACACCAATCACTCTTGCCATGGACAAGAATGGACATGTTTCATTTTGTCCCAGTTGGAATAACGAATTATACTCGTCATCCGTAACTTAGGTAACAAGTGCAAGACGAGTCACAGTCGTCAAATGTATCCAAGGGGTTAATAAGCTTTTAAATTGCATTTCATGAAGTTTAAATATATGAGATAGAGACACCCCCATCTTAGTCTCATTTTATTATAAGCTTTTACATTTTCTTGTGATTAAAATTTTAAACCTCATATTTGAATTTCATGTTAATCATTTCGTTTTATTCATTATATATTCCCTTTTGGTGGTGTTGTGTGAACGTTATTGTGATTTCCTTTGAAACTATTTTATTGAATTTTATTGTTTTGTGTTTGACGCATCTAATCCATCTTTGGACACCTTGCGGTAAAAAATCCACCAACCAACTTTCCTTTTATACAATTGTTCGATGGCGTGGCTTTGTAGAGTGGAGTGCCAACTCAGGTGTTGGCCTCGTCATCTGACCGTGGATCAAAATTTTGAGATGTTGCTTTGGATCTTTCCTTTCTGGATTGATCCTGGACAGTCGCCAATAGTCCGTAGTGTTGTTCCAGTGCTTCATGAATTCAACTTCCTACCAACATACATATACATCTGTTATTCCCTTTTACAATTACCAAAAATAATTTTTAAAAATTTGTAATTTTTTTACTAAAATTGTAGTATGGCTTATCTGTATAGTTCCTCTCCGATGGGTAGGCAGGTGTGATGGGTTATTAGAAGGAGGTCTGCCATACGCAAAGACAAGAATGGTGATCACCATAAGGTATTTTTTGATAACCACTCTTTATCACTGCTATCGTTAACGACATCGAACGATAATCTTATATTAGTACCAGAATACGTGCAAAAGACGGCAGTTGTGGAAGCGCTTTTTTTATGTTCCAACCTATCACCTTATTTTTAAAATTAGACTCGTAAACCACGTGACTTGATTACCTTCTCGTGGGTGCCGGACTGTAATATTTAATAGAATAGATCTTGTCTCTTGTCTTAACTAAACAACATAATTAAGATTAAATCTGCGAAAGTACTTTTACGTTTTTTTAATCATTTTTATGTCGGTTATTAACATTAAAAACTCTTATTTTGTATTAAATGTTCAATGCTAAAATTATTTGAAGTCTAGATTATGTATAAGCCAAAGCTTCGTAGCCCGTTGTAATTTTCGCCTTTGTTCCTATTTGTTAACTAAAATCATATAATTGCTATAACAGAATGTCCTATAATCCTATGCTATAACAGAAACTGGCATTCGCTTCACATCACTGCAAAAATTTTTTGTCACAGGGCCCTGAAAGTAAAATTGACCTCTGCTAAAAATTATTCAACAGTAAATTTACTATCAGACACTATTTTCTGCCATACTACTTCTCAAAATAACTATTTATTTATGTTTTGACTCGAGAAATTTCAGAATCAGTAGTAATAAACATAAAATTAGAAAACTGAAAACATTTTATCTTGAATAAAGTTTGGGAAGCACTGGACTAGGAGATTCTCGCTCTATACCAGTAAAAATATATTTGTTCACAGGGTATTTTTAAAAATGTGTTTTGCTTCAGTCGAAACCCGAATGCATTGTGTTAAGAGGAGTTGTATTTTGCTTCAGTTAAAAGAAGTTTGTATCCGTATACTTAAGCAATTTTCCCCCATTTAGAGACTATCCTTCAACAGTCTCTCTAATGTTCTAATAAAATTGCAATGGTCTTCCCTCGGACTATTGATTACCTTACAACTCTGTTTCTAAGTACAAGTTAATACAGTGAGTCAATACAAGTTTGACAGCGTATAATAGTATTTGCGGTTTACATCTTACCTTCGAAAAGAAGTGAGTCGATAAGTTGAGTTATGCCTTCACAAAAAGGAAACAAAATACAATCCTTACAAAAACTAAATGCGATATTATAATGTAATATTGTATAATTTAACTTTGTATATTTTGCATTTTAATTTAATTCTTGATTATTATTTTAAGATTTACATTACATTTTAGACCGTTTTGGACATTTATTCCATTGTAATCCTAACGTAAAAACATTTGCTCAGAAACCATCATTCAAACTTTAAAATATGAAATAAGGATGCATACAGTCCATTACTGAACTTCCTCATTCTAATTGAAATAGTTTTCTCACGCATAGAAGCAGTGACAGATTTCCTGACAGTGCACGAGCTCTCTGCATAAAAATTCATTTTTAGTCGTTTCGTGAGAAAAAAGCATTAATCCTTTCGTAAAAGTGTGGTGAAATTTATAGCTCGAGTACAGTGTAGGATGGCTAGAATAATCACGTTTGAACAGTTATTGGGGGAAAACACGCACACACATTTATAATGGATAGAAATTTTTGTTTTGACAGCCTAATTTGTCATTGTTGATCACTTTATCCTTTCAAAATTGTTTATGTCTTTCAACTCGTTAGAAACTGAAGTAAAAAAGTTGCATTCAATATACACTACTGTTTGTGAAAATTGTAATACTGTGAAGCATTGTAGTGTTCCTATCCTACCTATCCTATAAGCTACAAATAGTAATATTTTTAAACTTATAGACTATGAAGAATAGTGTATGAAGGGCCAATGGTTTACAAGAGTAACAGCAGGGCTCTCTAAATTGTTATGTTAGGAGTACAAATCGAGCGCTGTTTAGGAGCCACACAAGTAGTGTATTATGGACGAGGAGATATAAAAGGTACACAAGAAATCACTCAACTGTGTGAGAGTGGATATTCGTATCGCGACATTGCTGCTCGTTTGGGGACATATGGAAGCAGTGGATTAAAGAAATTGGGGTCTCTGTCATTTTCGGGGTTTTTTTTCTTGCATATTTAGTGTCCTAAATGAAAAGACACCAATCACATTTTTAAATTAACCACTCAATCCTAAAAGTTTGCAAGTTTGCTCTCAGTATTTATCTTTTGACACTATCGTACTGTAGTTTTATCAGAGGCTCCAATCTCCTTCTCTCCCACCTAATATTTTTGTAGTTGCCTCTCCCAAAAATAAAGATGGATCAATATTGCAAATATACAGTTAATATGGATAGCCAAACAATCAGAGTCACATAACCTCATTCATTAGGTCAAACTGGCGCTATGTCAGTAAAGAAGGGCGTAAAGGGTCCCTTGTCATGCCCTTCAATATATTTCATGACTAGTTCCCTCCAATGTGATATACAAGCAATGTTCATAGTATACAGATGATATTGGTAATGAAATTTATAAAAAAAAAAATGATGTGGACATTGTAGACATGCCTGGGTGAGTCTTGGCCATACCTAATAATTCTCCCCAGGTTGGGATCTATGACTTCCATACACTTTTCATGCCATGTTATCTTTCTGAAAACTATAAGAAAAATAATTTCAAAACAAGTATCCATACAAAAGTAATTAGGAATTCTTTATGGGGATATAGTTCTTTAAACGTTCTATAATGAGAAAAAAATTCTTGTTATTAACAATGTTTTGTGAATTTAAATTAGAGAAAATTTCCTCCTTTTACTTCAATAATGATAGTCATGAATTTAGTTTGTTCCGTGAATCTTAAATTAACTGACTGGAGGTGTGAAATAAAGAGTCAATAACAGAGTAAACGAAAGGTTATGGTGGGTTGAGATTTAGTGGCTTAAGGGGCGTACTTGACCATGTTGCGCCAGACACAAGACAGACAATATAAAGTAATCGACAAACACACAGTTAAATATTTTACTGACACACAAAAGAGAAATACACCCAGTTAGGAATGCACCACGGATCTTGGAAGGGATGTTATTAAGAGATAAGGGAATATGGATTTATCGTATTTAATTGGTTGATATGTTCTTATTTTTATTAATTGATGTTTATGAGTCGATACATTCACTACTCGAAGATCGAAATAATTTTCTATAATCCAAAATTAAATACCTACAATTAAAGATCCGTATTTTGATTAATTCAAACTAAAAAATTAATTCAGACTAAAACAATGTTTATAAATAAAGAAATGCATTTCTTGAAATGCTGTAAAACATTTAATGCACTTCTTTTAATGTAGAGGACAGCACCAAATCTCGAAGACTTTAACTTAGATGCATATAGTTAGATGGCAGCACCACCTGCTCCGTTTAATACGATAAAACAAATTGTGTTGCGTTGAAATATTGTCGATTTCAAGCTATTTTTCATAATTTATACACAATATATGATCAAAATAAAACATATAATATTCAAAAGTAAGGTTTCTTTCAGTTTGCTACTCCAGAATGCAAATACCAGTTTCTAGATCAACTGGAAATTTCTCACGCAGGTAGGTAATAGGCTCTTAGAATAGGCTATCAAGCTAGCCAATTGTTTTAGTTTTTAATGATAACAGTGGAAATAAATATAAGCAAATATAAGTTGTAGATGTATATGGTAAACATAAAAATTCAATCTATCACTCCGGGTATAATTTCAACCCCATCGATAAATTATAATGATTTCTACGCAATTGATTAGTTGCATGGAATATGCAATTATAAATTATCTTTTAGGGCGAATGGGAAATGAAAATTTTAGAGCAACGTAAATATATATCGCAATACAATTTTCTTTGTTAAGTTTTGCTTAAAAAATCCTGAATATATTCAGGATTTAGTTCTCTATATCTGAAGTGTCAAAATACCGATGAGATTTATTAAATTTAGAATATATGGAATGGATCATATGAATGATTATAGCAGAAATATTTATCTACGTCAAAAGTTAAATGTAGAAAATTCTACAAATCTACCCTAGAATATATAGATTCTTTTTCACACAAATGTATTTACATTATTCTATAAAACAGAATTAAATTCTGATCTTTCACTTTACATCATATTAGTTCAAACCTAAAAACGCATGCATTTCTTTTAGTCATTATCTTTTGTTGAGTGGAAAATTTAGTAAACTTAACCCTTTGAATGTCACGAGATTTGCTAGTAGTGTAGTAGTATTGCTTTTAACGCACAACACACTTAATGAATAAATAACACCACATCTATTAGACGAAAGAATCCGAAGATTCTTCCAACCTTTACGTAGATTCTACTTGTCCTTTCTTTTCAATCGCATATAGCCTTAGAAAAGTTTCTATATTGATCATTTTCTTTAAAATATACATTTGAAGATTCTATTGGTAAGTAGGACAAAATTGGTTATGTTATTCAGGGAAGACCACAGGTTGCAAGGGAATCATGCACATGAACCCATCAAAGGGTAAAAAGACATATCTTGTCTTACAACTTAATTGAAACATAATATATTCAAAGGGTTCTCGTGTCTGAACATTACATGATTCTTCTATTATCAACAATATATCTGCTGATTATAATCTGCAGGCTTTGTTACTTTACTTTCGAAACATAATGTTGCAATTTAAAAATAAAAAGAATCGTATCTCATAAGAAATTTGACTGAATGCATGAAAAACAAATAGTTTCAAATACACTGTAATTTTATCAAACACTAAGTAGTAGTTATTATTCATGCATATTCCCCAATAGTTTTAAATAGGTTGTTATTTTATCATACACTAAATGGTATATAGGAGGAAATAGTATTGGAATGGATAATTTATTATTGAATTACACCCTTAAAAACCACACATTGATTATACTATGTGTGCAAATGTGCTGTTCAAAGAATTAAACTCAAGATAAAAGAATTGATAAGTATGATATACACACTGCTTAAAATTACATTTTAACTTATGAATATTCTCTGAACTTTGAAATGTATGTTAAAAATTGCTTTATCTCATTAATTTAAACAATGTGAATATATATGTTTAATTGATGTAATTGAAATGTAAGAAAAATCTGTATGTCATATGTTTAAGAAGTATAAAATGCTCGTTTTTAAGTTGTAATTTTCATATATTTTACTAAGCATCTAAAAACAGCAATTTTCAAATGTTTTGGTTTTCGACTCCTTTCTCCTAAATGTAAATCTAAGTGGATCCAGTATTTTCCAAAATTGCATTTAAATTAAATATGTTAACAAATTGCATTTAATTTAAATATAAATAAATTGCATTTTAATTACATCAATTTAACTACACAAAATTGGGACAAACCTTCGTGATTAAGAGAAACAATAAAAAAATTATTCTTGACTGCAATGTGCAATATTGTTTCTTCCGAAGTGTATGCATATACGATTTGAAACTATTAGATATAGGATATCTAATAGATATAGGACATATAGTCCAGATCTACTGCTCAAAAAACAAAGAAACTATTTTGGCCTTTTAAAGTAGTAACACTTATTTTTTATAAATATCTTTTTTCTTACTAAACTCTAAATGCATTATCCCACTATCAGTTCAAGGATTCAGTTTATACCAACAGAAATCTCAACCAAAGACATTAGTTTCGTAACTAAACACAGTTTTTATAAAAATGCTCGGAACATGATTCTTTTTCTTGAATTTATAATACGGAATAACATTTTACAGAACACAGAGACACTGTCAAACATCCACGACCCCATAAGCGGAAGATCAAGTTCCGCAACACACTACTTTCAAACTATGTGTTGCGACTTTGGGTTGCTTTCTACAAACTAAGAAAGTTTTGTTAGATGGACTGGAAAGCTTACAGGCTGGCAGTATATCACGGGTAATGCAAAAGAATAAAATCTCAGCTAAGTATGCAAATAGAATGAACGCAATACATGCTGATTTGTGACGTAAGATTTTAAAGGTTTCAAAGCTTTGCTTTTGAGACCTTTAGGAAGGCAGAAGAGGGCTTTAAGCACCGTCGTGAGTGATGGATAGGACAGGAAGAGACGATAGGCACTTGCCACGAATGGCGGGAACGAATCGTACAGCAACATCCACAACGCTAGCACAACAATGGATTATGGTTACATGTCAAGCGTTGTCTAGTTTCAGTTTTCTCCAACGATTCCTGAAGCGAGTGCTCGTACTTCGACGTCTGCAACTGCGACTTCCTTTAATTCTATATCATAGACGTCATAAGCTTCAATGGTGCTCATAGCGATGACACTGAAACGGTAGACGGTATCGAATCTTGCTTTCTGACGAACCTAGACACAATCTCGGAACCCATGACTGCTGGATCATTGTTCGGAAGTACAGTGGGGAACATCACCCGCCATGGTGGTCCTACTTCAAGCGTGATGGTTTCGGGTGCTAATATTCCATTTTATTCACACTCTCGAGTAAAATGGATCGCAAGCACTATAAATCACAGAATTATATCATAGAGGTCTTGTAACCAGAAGTCCTATCCCTCATTCAGACCCTCCTAGGAGCTATCTTTCAACAGAACAATGTTCATCCATATATCACTCGAATCGTCCGTTTCTTATGTGATTGACAAATACCACTTCGTCATTGACCTGCTAGGTCGAATTATTTGTCTTCCATTGAACACATATGGAATATGATTGCTTGAAAATGCATCCGTATATCACCAAGCGCAGTCACAGCTCACGAATTATGGATACATGCTGATTTTGTGTGGTACGGTATTTCACAGACATCCATCCAGACTCTTTATTTGTCAGTGCCATGCCATGTGCAAACAGTTAAAATTAAATGTGACTTGGGACTTGCATATCTGTAATTTCAATCATTCATTCTTTGCTCTACATATCATCGCTCAAATGAACGTCATTGCTGTAACTCGTCAGTTTTTGTTGGAGAAGTGGGTCCCTAGACTATCAATATTACTGTCAATGTGATTGTCAATGAGGCTCATCGAATCAACCAATTGAACGTGTAGAAGGCGATTGACGCGATTGTCAATCGATTGACGTACATCGATAGAAATTTTGATTGATGGACACTGACGGGCGCCATTGACGGCGCCAATCGATCGTTTAAAATACGCAATTCTCAATCGTTCGGGCAGTAGAACTTTTTTATTCTCTAATAAAAGTATATATCTTCGCGATCGTTAAAAATAGAGTAAAAATTTCAACGGAATTGAAATCTCCGGAAAATTTTACACCAGACAGATACCTTAAATGTAAATTTCTGTTAAAAAATAAGTTTTCAGTTGAAACTTCTATATTTTCACATTACGAATTTAAGTAATACGAATATGTCGAAGTACAATTTTGCATATAAATATGAAAAATGTTATTTAATTGGGACCAGAGACTAACAAAAATACTAGTTTAAAAGAAAAAAATTTATAAAATTGCAGTTCTCTTTTATACACATTAATACAAAATATATAAAAAATTATAGTTACTTAAACATTATTTCGATGTCGATGGCTTCATAACATTTAACAAACTCGTCAGACGACAGACACAATTCCTTCTTTTTTTAAGCAGAATTTCTTCGTAGCAAGCTAATATTTTTTCATTCCTTGCTTTGGTACCTATAACGTGTTCTTCGTTGTATTCTATGTTTTCTAATTTTTTTTAAACCCCTTTCTACTAGATGAGACCTTCTGTGATCTGCCCGGACCGCGCAGATGGTCTTCGATAGCTGTCCCGTTGGTTTTGAGTGCACGTGATTTTTAACTGATGCCCTGCAAATCTGTTGACACAAAGGAATCTGGGATTCAAATCTCTATTGTAATAAAGCATATATATAGATATTTTTTTGTGCATATGAAAATATACCCCATGATTCATATAACCTAATCTGTACCTAATTTTAGTATAATCAAATGTGTTAGTCCTGATCTCCGTATCATCCAGCTTAGCATCTTCATTCTACTCTAGATACTGTACTGCATACATTTCTCAAAGCTCTATTTACATCATGGATGTATTTATTCAAACTATTCTCTCTCTCTCTATTAATTTTAAACTAGTCGCAATAGCGTTTGATTTCGGTTTTTATGCTCATTCGCTCTTGTTAGTTCAAATTCGATGATTTCTGTTTTTATGAAAACTTTTTATTAAAATTAATATTTCGTGAACGTCTTCTACTGCCTTTTAAACATACTTGCTTAGAATGTTTAAAAGGCTGACAGTATATTTTTACTTGAAAAATATGTATTTAATCACTAATATAGGAATCCGATTATTCTCATACACTTTTCACTATTGATTATTTCCATCTATATATATATTTCTCTTACGTGGCACGCAAAAAAGACGTTATTTGTTACCGCGTTTTGGCAACATTGTGCGATTGTTTGTTTACTAGGAGCCTCGCGAGTCATTTGAATCTATAGCGTTATCGGATAAAATTTTATTGAAAAAAAATGAATTTTAGACGAGCTGTTGCGGTTTGTAATAGAAATCTAAGAAAGCGGAGGATCTTTTCAGGGCTATTTAAAAAACGGTCCTTTTCAAGGCTAACAATTATAGTACAAGACGCGTGCACTACAAATTTCGACAACAAACTCAGTCAAAAAGTGTATGGGTGGCTCGAGTACTGGGGAAATGTACACACAATCAACATGCTGGGTATTCAATTTCCAAAGCAGCGCTTACATTGCGAGTAAAAATTTGCTCAAAGTTTTCATTTAAATTCTGATTCCAGAGGTACTGTATATATCTTTTATGTAATACAACAAATTTAGATTTGAAAAATATTTTTTTGGAATATATTTTGTAATCAATCCCTTCTGCTAGGACACGTGTCTTCATTGATGCGAGCGAAGCGAGCATAGGTTCGCGCATCGAACCAATGAGAATTGCGAAGCAATCCTCCGGGGGTTGGCGAGCGTTAGCGAGCAGGGGGCAGGCCCCCTAGTTTGTTATAATCCTTTAACGTTAGATTTCTTTTCGTTGAATCCTTTAAAATAAACTTGTTTTTACATGCAGTTTAAAAATTTGAAAAATTTCTTGAAACAAGATCAAACAACAGATCAGAAACAAAAATGAAACAAGATCTTGATAGGCGAGATATTTCGTCATTGGAAGAAAACTGACCAAATCTTGATCACAAAAATCAGCAATAATTTGGTGACGAGATATGTCGTCGTAATCAGAAATTTTCATACCTGAACGGACGAGATATCTCGTCAAAACCACTTGGAAGGTCAATGTAACTTTGTCTATAATATATCCCTTAAAAAGTTTATATAAAGAACTTGTAGAAGTTTAAATCACTTCATGATTCCTTTCTACGTTAACTGTTTCAAAGTAGTTACCAAGTGTGTTTTAATTCGGATTTGAATGAGATATTGAATATGTGCACCGATACCGACATTAGTACAAGCAATTAGATTCAAATGCCATACGCAGATTGACGTTATGACATTGTTCGCCTCAAACTGATTAGGTTTTCGTCTGGGAAACAAATACTTTCTCATTAAAATTCAGTCAGTTCCGTTTTGTAACGAAAAAGAACAAAGGAATTATTTGTTCCGTCGAAATAAGGGTGGAAACGGAAGAAAATATAACATTAAGTGTTGCGTTTATGTTTGACAACCTCTAGTTTCTTTCACGAATAGTAAAAAAAAAATTGTTCGGCACCGTCTGAACCGATAAGGAATTACGAAAGAATTCGCATTTGATTTGCTGGAAATTCAATTCTTGTGGAGACGAAACGGCAAATCGGTAATTAAAGAATAATCGAAAAAAATTTTCATTTTAAATATTGACTCTACCAATTCAGTAACCGCGACCCCTTATTTATATAGATACAGAAAGGTATTCGGTAGAGATGTAGATAGTATACGTTGTGCATGATCATCGCCAAGCAATTTTTCTCGACAAAACAAGATCACCGCCGATGTCAGTATTGCATCCATCTTAGTAATTCGATTAGTTTCCCACCTTTACCTAGGGTTGCCATAAATCTATACGTAATATCAAGGTTACCATGTTTGGTGAAATAAAGCCGTTGCACTGTATACTACATACTACCCGGGTATTCTTATATTCTTGCCATTACCTGAAAAGGTCTGTTGACGCAAAATTGGATATCGGTGAGAAGTTAAAATGCGTTTAAAAGATATAAAGGTAAAATAAATGTTCACAAGATGGAGGGAGAAATTAATATATTTTTATTGATTATAAAATTGAAAATTTCATGTATTTATTTTTTCTTCAATTAGAAAAATGGAATAATAATATAAGGTTCTCTGTAACCCAAATCAAATGTCCAAAAGTCAACTTCTACAGGTTTGGTAAGAAAGTTTCGGTGAAATATTGTTATGTACTTTTTTTTGATTCTTATTAATGAAGGTATGGAGTGCTGAAGGAACGTTGAATTTGATTCTTCATTTCAGGAAAAGCATTATCTTCCCAAGGCTTGTATAACTCTTTGTCTGTTTTGATTTCTAGTCCCAAGAAAGTGTCATAAAGAATAATATATCCCATGTCGGCGTTGTTAACTACGATAGCATCATTTCGTCCAAAAATAAGAAGTCCACGATTTCTTCGATTCAAAATGAGATCCTGTAGAGAGTCTCCGCTTGTGAGACAAGACAGAAGCACTGCGCTTCATCAGGACTGCATTTGCTGTATTATTGCTACGAGCCTTTTGACTTTAGCATGATTTCTCAGCATCTGGTGCTTCGGTGGTATCATCCAACAGTTGAAGAGGTTGGAACGACCTTTCGGAACCTTCTGGAGTCTTGTTTCGAGGTGTCATATCTTCAAGATCCTCCAATACAGTTTGCTGGGCAACAGGTCTATTTAAATCGCCGCTGATTCTGCTGAGAACTGTGGTAGGTTTTGCTAAAGCCCTGGATAGTGATACTACTAAGTAAGCAGTAAGACTACGGATCCAGGGTTTTAGGTTTTGCAACTCCAGCTTCGTTGGTTTTGTGAACGGAATTCTTTTGCGCCTCGAGTAGAACCCGATCCGCCATTTCGTCTTCGATGGTTCGCAAACGTAAGTCCATAAATTCCTCTGGATGTTCCGCATTCCATTCTGCAAGGTAGTCGCGCTCGACGTATGGCTTTTCGTCTACTTTCTTTGCCTCTTTCTTGGCTTGCTTCTTTTTGTTACGCTTTTCTCGATACTTCTTTCTGAAATAGCAAGTTAGAAGAAATTACTTTTTCAGTTAAATGCAGCAAAGAGAAACTAAAGTTACATTTATGTTAAAACAATAAATAATGTTTTAAAGATTAAAATGTATAAAAAAAATAATAAATTCTCAAAGAGTACGAGGACAACTTACATTTGCTTTCTGCACCAGCCCAACATCTTGAAAGGTAGATTAGACGTTTCTAATAATGACGCAAATAGAACTAACAGGTACTGTTTGAAGATAGTACTGAAAAGTACTGTTTGTTTGTAGATAGCACTAAAAAGTACTGTTTGTTAGCAAAAAACACTAAAAGGTACTTTTTGCAAATAAGTTGCAGCGGAAGTTTCCTCTACAACAAAAAATATCGCTTTAATCAAACGTTTAGAATCTCACTTGATGAAAGCTTTAAAAATCGCCAATTAGCAGTTTGACAGACGTAACATGAATGAAGAAATCTTTTTGTAAGCGTTGCTGTTTACTTATAACAATGTTTGATTAACAATCACAAATTAATTCAATGCTTTAAATCTATTTATTTTAAAGTGTTCTGAAAAAATGTATTGCTGTAATTAAAAGCAATCAATTGCTACCAATAGAAC
This sequence comes from Metellina segmentata, assembly GCA_947359465.1. NCBI lineage: Eukaryota > Metazoa > Arthropoda > Arachnida > Araneae > Tetragnathidae > Metellina > Metellina segmentata. Next base: position 59,829,026 of record OX375875.1, read on the forward strand.
AGTGTTTTTATTTCCATTGTTGCATTTAATATGTACAAATTTCGCTGCTCGTTAATATGGGGAAGAAATGCATAATTTTCATAGATGACTTGTTTTTACTTTGAAAGGTTTATGGCGTCATTCAATTCCAATTAAGCCAGAATAATTGTTATTATATTTGCATGTTATAGTCTCATTTATTTCATTTTATACTAATTCCATCCACTTTTATGTCTTTAAGTCACTTTAAATTAGCAATATAAATAAAATAGGCAACTGAGAATATTAATTCCCAATCGATTGTAGAAATGTCTTTAACCCTACAGGTGGTTGTCTGAACGAGGACCCTTGTCATTAACAAAACTTATCATATCTTGATGGACGATATATCTCGTCATTAGAAAAAACTGACCAGATCTCGATCGCATAAAAAAATTCGGCAGTATCTTTATGATGAGGTATCTCGTCATTAGCGAAATTTGTTAGATCTTGATGAACGAGATATCTCGTCGAAACCTCCTGGGGGGGGGTAAGTAAATATCATTAAAAATTACATCGTGCTACCATACTTCAAGGGACTTGAGAAGCCCAAGCAACCTCCTTAATGTTCTTGGTGTTATAAATATAAATGCGTGCTCAGATTCGATTAAATCCATCAAATCGAATATTTGTCATACAATAGAAAAATAGTGGTTAGGAAATAGTCAAGTACAGTAAATACAAATACGCATTTTGTGTTATCGGATCTTCCCCATTGGGGATAGATCCCGGTTCGTCGCAAATAGCCCGTTGTGCTGCTCCAGTGCGATGCCAATAATTGCCTACTTACCTTATTTTGTATTGCATTACAGCAATTTGATTGATTGCTAAAGTAAGCAAAGGTTCAATTTGTGTGCTTTAACTAATTGTCTGGAAGGGACAATTTGCCTGAAAGACAAAGTTTCAGACTAATAAATTTCGCTAGTCGGTAACCCTCTTAATTCCTTTTATTACTATCTTTTCGTCATAAACCACTTTTGTAGTTTTTAAAATTACCAGGTGTTTGATTCACGGATCAGTCACTTCGGTATTGATCCCGGAACGTCGCCAATAGCCGATTATGTTGCACAAGTGCGACTTTAATTCACCTACCTAGTTGTATATATTCGCGTCGATACCTACTTTGGAATGGCCAACCTCTGATACAACACCTGTTCCAAACTGTTACTTGTTCTAGGCAGAGAACAATTTGTTTTTCCTACTTAGATCTTCGTTACACTTAGAGTAACAGGAAAGTTTTGCCGTGACGAGATATCTCGTCATTAGTAAAATTGACCAGATCTTGGATGAAATGTACTGTCCAAACACTTGGGTGATGAATTCCTCTAACAAAATCCATAAGTCTTGTGAGTCCTCTTCTTAGTGGGTCCCTAGACAATCACTATTGTTGTCAATTGAGTCTCACTGAAGCAACCAATTGATCGTGTACGAGGCGATTGACGCACATTGATAGAAATTTTGATTGATGAACATTGACGGGCGCCATTTACGGCACCCGTCGATACAAAAATTGATCATTTAAAATATTAAATTGTCAATCGTTTGGGCAGTAGGGCTTTTTTAATTCTCTAATCCATTGACGGGGACAAGAACATTGACGGGTGCCGTAAATGGCGCCCGTCAATGTTCATCAGTCAAAATTTCTATCAATGTGCGTCAATCGCCTCCTACACGATCAATTGGTTGCTTCAGTGAGACTCATTGACAACAATAGTGATTGTCTAGGGACCCACTAAGAAGAGAACTCACAAGACTTATGGATTTTGTTAGAGGAATTTATGAAGTATATAAATTTCAACGGATTTGAAATCTGCGGAAAATTTTACACCAGATAGATACCTTGAATACAAATTTCTGTTAATACATAAGTTTTCAATTTAAACTTTTATATTTTCACAATACGAATTTAAGTAATACGAATATGTCGAAGTACACAACTTTAAATATATATATAAGGAAAAATAAGAACAGAAAATTAATGTTATGCGTACAATTCAGTATCTCGCAGAAAGTTTAGTAAATGTTAGTGAGTAAAGCAGCTTCTAAGTTTATACCAATCTTTAGACCAACGTCTTTTCCTGTTTTCTTTCTTTCGATTGCAGACAACCAAAATCAAGGCAAGAAAGCCCAAATCTGAATTTGAAACCATTTTAAAACTCAAAAATGAAACACGTCACGCTCCTGTGATAAACATTGACCTAAGGATATCGACGGGTTGATTGAAGCTATATTGAAACACCTATAAATCGAAACCGTCAATCACATTGACAATAAAATTGATCGCCTAGGGAGCCCTTTAGACTTTCAATCAACGCAGCCAATACACACTTTTTCTTTTCTAACTTAATTCAAAATTTACCTCATAATCCAATTGGCTTATTTCCAATTCTATTTAAAATTTAGAATAATTCAGAGCTTTTAAGTGTATATAACACATTTTGAATACTATTATATTAGTTTTTATTATTTCTCTTACAAAATCCTGCGCTTTTCCAATTCCGTTTAATCAGCTTTCTAAATATTAAATCATTGGTAGTTTTTGTCTTTGGAATCATTCAAAGTTGTAACGAAATATCATTTAACATCAGGTAAAAACAGTAAACAAATAGAAAATAAGCAATTGTTTTCAAAATTTTATTTCATAACAAGACAAAAATACACGTCACAAGGACATACTCGTACAAAGTTCAGTTACTTATTTCACAGAATAAGACTAGTTTAGTAATGCAACACATTTCTGAGATACTGATAGGCAACGAGATTGACCATAAGCGACAAGTTTGATACACAAACCTACAATCACCCATATAACTATCTAAGAATATTAATTTGATACGTTGATTATTGAAATTTTCAATGTTTCAACGCCTTTCGAACGTTTGTGCAAAATTTCTTATCGTTTCAGAATAATAAAAGCGAAGTACTCTATCTTTCAGTTGAGAAGAAGAATTAAATTATATACAGAAAAGGAGATATCTGTAAGTTTTTCCGATGTTTATTCGACATTAAGTTTTATAAGCTTGTATGTACATAATTTTTAAGTTATTGTATAGCTTTCGATTTAAGTAATCTTCAACTCAATTTTAAGTTTACATAATTTTATTTTAGATTTGTATAAATTCGATTTTACGTTTCGTTTGAAATTAGTGATATATTTTTATGTATATATGAGTTCAAGGCATTTTTGTTCTAATACTTCTATCAAAAGCTATAGTTAGTCAGAGTTTAAAGATACGAACGCTAATCGTATTTATACAATTTTTAGTCCAACAATTAATTAGTTAAGCAATTGAACTACGCAGCATTAATATCATTAGAACGATGCTTATCGGGAACAATTTAAAATTCAAAAGTAGCATTGAAAATTTAAAAATATGGTATGTTAATGATTTCAACCATGTGTAATCGTAACCTGTTTGTATACCTGATGGTCCTCCAGAAATCTAAGAATTACGGGCTTATAATCTCTGTCAGCGTATTTTCCAAAACTGGACAAAATTGCTGTAAAAAAGAACTTGGAAATTGGAAAGTGAAATCTGAACATATTAAACTATTTCTTAAAAAAGAATTTCGCTGACGCAAAAATTTAATAAAATGTATTGATTTGAATGAATCCGTTATGAATAATCGTCTAAATTAGGCTATGTTTTGTTGCATCTATCACTATGCGATGACTTTTGATGCGTGAAGCTTAGTTAGGCCCTAAATCAAATTTTGGAAAGATAACCAAGAGTAATAATTTTTATGATCAGAAAGCGCACAAAAAATATTCAAACTAAAAATCTTTGAAAATTAGGAACTGTTCAATTCGGATGCTTGCAATAATGGAATATACATTCCTCAATGGTAGTACTTTCTTTGAAGTGAATGATTTAAATAAACATTTGGGCAATGGGCCTTGTCAGTTACCAAATTTAAGCTGTAATCATACCTCTTCAAAATAGTATTTTCGACAGTGAAGCAGAGGAAGGACAATTAGATTTAAGAACACATCCTTCTGCAAATATTTTTTTATTGTTTTATTATTTCCTTGTGCCAGTGTGTAAATTAATAGTACATGAAAGTTTGATTTTGTTAGATTTTTTTGCTCTACCGTAAATATTTTTTCTGTTGTAGAGATAATAAGATTATGTAGAGCTACATTAAGAATAAGCTACCAAACATTTAGTGATAAATTATTATTTATGGTAAAAGTATATTGGATAGTGTAAACAGCTTTTTGGGCTCAAAAGACATGTGCGTAACTCCATTAATTTAGTATTTCACACACAGATTACATCCCTATAGTTATAAAAATAAACATGTCCTGCTTCACATATTTTACAGTTAAAGGAATCATTCATGGGTGTGTTATGGTAATTTTATAAATTAAAATTAAATCAAAGCTTTGGGAACTAAAGTCTCTTTGTGTATAGTTTACAATTCGACGTTAGACCCTTTGTGAGTGAAACAATCGTCACATTTTTGTTGCCTTCTTACCTATAAATGCATTCGACACGTAAAATAAGGTTCACTTTCATTAGGACTTGATGGTATCTTTTCTGTATTCGATAGTAGGATAACTCGAGACACCGGTGTAAGTTTGTAAATTGTGGTACGCTAAACTATCACCATAGCCCGTTTGGGGGAGAATTGGCTTAAATCCTTGAAGTCCGTAGCCATTGTGCAGTGACTTGCTTGTACTCACGGGTGAGGACGAAGATTTGTAACTACCACTGCTGTATGGGCTCGGCGCTTTTTGCAGAATAATAGCGAGTGATTTTGTTTTCTTCTGCGATGTGCTGCTTGATTTGGGGCTTCCGTAGCCGATGGAGTGCCGCCCTTCCGAACTCGTATAGGGACTAATGTGACCTTGGCTAGTGGCTATGACTTTTCTGCCATGGCTGCCCTTAGGGGAGGAGAAATCAATCACACTTGCGTATGGATTAATAATGGGAGTGAAGGCCGAATGGCTTGAAGATCGAAAATCTTTACCCTGAAAAAAATAATAATGGTTTTTAGAAATTCGGAAATAAATATTATAGCTATATAACTTTAGAACATGTTTTTAAAGTTGTAAATATTCTTCTACCAGCTAAAAAAGTTTAAATGTAAAGAATTAATAGATACTACAAGTTTGTCACTGAATTTTTCAAGCCACTTTATGGTAATCGTTTAAATTTTAGTGCAATTTTGTTCCCTTCCAGAAATTAAAAAAAATTATGCAGATGTTACTAGTGGTGTCTACGCACAGTCGTTATTTTAAACATCTTTGCTGCTAATGTTTTTTTTTCAGTGTTTATTAGAGTTGTATGAAATGCCCAAAATACTTCTTATGCTCCTCGAAATTCAACAACTAGAAACACCTATCCACAACCTTCGAATTCCACTATTGGTTTCCTGTGTTTTATGTAACCTTTGACAGGTTGATATTGTCCGGAAAATGGACTTCTATGTGGATTTAAATGTATTCTTATGGTGAGAAATGTCACACTTTTCCAATAGATGACGGGTACAGGGGACTTGTGCACGTTAAATTTGTAGTAGCCTCAAGTGTCCTTACATTGGTGTAGTGTGGAGAGTGGGATGCCAGCTCAGGTGCCCACCTCGTCATCTGAACGTGGTTTAAAATTACGTGCTACTGTCCTCGGATCTTTTCCTTGTGGATTGATCCTGGACGTTAAAAAATATCCCGTTGTATTGCTCCAGTGTGACGTTAATTAACATTACCAATAGATGACAGCCATTTTTAATTTTTTTTTAAATTTTACTCCATCTGTATTATAATTTGTCTGAAAAAAATGGTTTTGACTGGCATCAAAACTTTTGATCATTTACAAGATGGGGAACTAATTTTATTCTTGAGAATTTGTTTTCTTCATAACCTCGATGTAAAATCAGTTGTTATTTTTACTGTCCCCTTTTCTTAACTAGTTATTCCATTGATAAACCGTTTACATTTTACCAAAAAGCACAGCGTGATTAATAGCTTAAATCAACTTCTCTTTCAAAATCATATCTGTGTAGTAACTAACTTAACAAGTTTAGCAATCCAAATGCAGAAAAGTAAAAAATTATTCAGCCATGGTTATTTGTCAATTGTGAGAAAATTGCTATTTTAAGCCTTATAAGAATATTGTTCATATGATTACAATTTAATTTTATTTTCAATTTGTACCTTTATATCCAGTTGCTTCTGGGGTGAGTAGTGCAAGGCTGACGAACTGCTGTACCCAAGTGGTTGTTGCGTATCATATTGATGCGTTTTAATGTGTTTCCCGTTTTCCTGTGCAACGTCATGTCCACCACCATAATTCAATACTGGAATTTGGGCATATTGACCATTCGAATGACCATACGATCCCTTATGAATTGAAGTATAAGAAATGGGACTTTCAATTGAAGCCTTTCCTTTTCCATATGGCGTTCCCTGAAAGAAAACAAGATAACTTTGAGAAATGCTGAATCACAAATATTACGATTCCAGTATTACTTCATTGCATGACTAAAACGTTACTAACTTTAACTGCAGGTTTCGTTAAGTTATATTTAAATTAGATAAAACAGTTCATTAATTAGACTACGAAACCGGTTCCAGGTTGAGACGACGGGCTACTCACGAAATTTCAATATGAATCCTACCTCTATTTCTTTTCTGCACTTGTTGTACAGATTATATATATATATATATATATATATATATATATATATATATATATATATATATATATATATATATATATATATATATATATATATATATATATATACATATATATATAGAGAGAGAGAGATAAATAAATCACGTGTCAAGGAGCGTTTCTGAGAGTCATTAAAATACGAAAAATACTTTGATGGCACAAACCATTTATAAAATATTGTATTTCAAAACTCCATGTTTTATAGCAGTCAGAACAAAGTGATTGCTTCGATCTAGAATATCTAGAAAGTATGTAAATACCACTAATATGACATTCTCTTTTATTTTGTTTAATTTCTGTAGAAATTCCATTAAATTAATTGATTGCCCCATTAAATTAAATTTTTTAGTGTTATTCCTCTTTAAATTTTTACTCCACTATCATTCATACTTTATTTTATGCTTTTATTCATAAAGGATATGTCCTCTAGCACAGGGCTCGAAATACCCGGGTGCACAGGTGCACTGTGCACCTGAAAATAAAATTGTGCACCTAATTTTTTCCCTCTAGGTACACGCAGTGCCGCTTTCGTTAAAAAAAAAAGCGGGGAAACATATTTTATGTTATTTTGATGTCTGAAAAAAGTATTAGCATCGACCTCTTTCGCTCTAAAGGAACTTAATTCAAATTCCTAAATACACACTATGCGAAAATTTTCAATCCAGAAAATGTTATGATGTTGCAATGAAGGAGAAATACAAAAAGAAGGATGGACACTAAACCTTATGAGTAAAGATCTTCCAAAAACGTAGACGTTTCTGATAGCCCACCAATGTCTGATGATGACTGAATACTTGTAAGTAATAATTTCGCAAATAAAAAAAAATGTTTAAATATTTTTATTTACTATCTACTTGTGTAACATATCCAAACATACCCAACTAATAAAGTAGTTTACATTACATGAATGCTCGTATATTATGTTTTTAAAAAGGTGCAGCTAAAATATAATCTGTGCACCTAATTTAGAAACTTAGATGCACCTGTATTAAAAAATCTATATCGAGGCCTGCTCTAACAACTCAATGTTTTTCTTCTGAAACTGCAAAAATTTAGGAGGCGAGGAAAACGATCTACCTTTTTCCCTCACCACTCCAAAAAAGTTTCTTTAGAGGAATGTTCGATTGAAAAACCATCTGATATAACGTCTGTGAAGGTTCCGCCAGGTTCATCTTATAACCCGAGTCTTCTGAACAAGGCAATTACTTATTGATCTTTGTAACGCGAAAGTTACACATTGCAGCGCTCATTTCAAGCACCTCTTGCGTTAGGGCCCCTATACCAACAACTCCCCTATATGGGGACTCTGCATATCATAAACTGAAATTTGCATATTGTCAATGTTCTTACCTTCAAACTATGACCTTGAGAAGTGGAGATATCGAGAGTTGAAACACCGTGGTTGATATAGGGTGTCTGTTTTTCGTATTGATCAGCATGGACATATTTCACACTATCGGAGATACCACCTGTGTGCTTCAGAGCAGAGACACCTTCGTAAGCACGGGATCCTTTCTGAGAGTATGCATGAGAAGTTGGAAGGGTATGAACCAAAACTGGTTTGGAATACCTGCTCCCCTGTGAAAATGAAAGGATTGAAAACGTTGAGAGAATTAAAAGGAATAAATAATTCAAGAAACACATCAAAACATTTGTAGCTATTTCTAATTTTAGGTAAAATTTGTAAGCTATAAAAGCTTCAGGAAGTAACGACCACGAAGACTGGTCAAATTCTAGAAGCCAGAACGTGAGCATGTTACTGGTTAGTAAGCACTTTGTTACCACTAACAAATTATAGGCTCATTTGACCATCGTGAGCCTATGAACTTCACGAAATTTCCGAATGGTTAGCATTGTTTTTCTCACAACACACATGATGATAAAAATCACATCTATTGATTGAAAAGTCCATGGAAAAGGTTGTGTTAGAGATCAAAACTGATCAAAAGTCACGGAAAGAATACCCCTGGTTGCATGGTGGAATTCAGCGTGTGAAGCAATCGGAGGGTTATTACTGATATAAAGTATACTTCTATAAATTTTAAGCTGTATGTAGCATTTCAAAAAGTTCAATTTGATGTCTGAGGGTATCTAAAGAAATTACATCTTTTCTAAATACTTTGAAAGGTCTTTGGCAATTAAAGAACTCCCTCCCCACACACATTCGAACGGGTGATTTTAAAAGAGGTATACTCACTTTTGGATTATCAGCTACAGATGCGTGAGAGGCGTATTCGCTGTTTCCGTTATGTACTTGTACATTGTAAGCACCTTGACCAGGGAACTTCTGGCCTATGCTACCGGATTCTCCTTCGCTAGTGTAATGACCATCGCTATACCCGTTTCCAGAGTGAGTTGAAATTCCAGGATTTGAGTATGAGTAAGATTCCTTACCACTGGTTTCATAGACGGGTCTGTTGAAGAAGAGCAATAAATTTAGCCCGGTTAATTCATCATAATTTTGGTAAATCATAGAGACAAATAATTTTACAATATTTGATGTATTTTTATATTGATTATTGTTAGAGATAAAACATCCCTCAAATGAAGTCATGATATTTAAAAAAATATGTGCATGTATCAGAATCAATATCAATAATGAAGTCAAGCTTGGATTAATTTTAAAATGTAGACTTTATGTCGAGATATCAAGAATTTTTGGTTTTTTTTTTCAAGATATCCAAGTTCGGTAATAATATTTTATATTTTGCATGCTTCACACATTTTATATTCAAATATCCTTAGCATCTACACAAATGTATTTTATGTTTAGTTCTAAAGAAAATGTACAAATCGCTGGAGACTAAAGCCGGTATATGTCACAAGTCAGGATCACAATCCTGCGGTCTTTCAGACGCTTCCTAATCGTTTACATAGCATAAAGTCATTGAAGAGCTTCAAGCGCTCGTTTAAATTATTAAATCGCATTTTTCGGACACACACACTATCACGTTTATATAATCTTACATATATAGAACAGAAAATCTGTCTGACTAAAGCAGCAAAAAGTCTTGAATACTGAGTTCTGGGGGTCTTGAAATTTGCACACCTTATTTTGTCTGGAATTTCTAGGTCATGGCAATTACCTTCAGATCGCTAGGTTGATTCCTTAGAACATTATAAGTAAAATTTAATATAGAATATTATAGCAGGGCACTAAAAATTAATACAATACGTCAAATATTGTCAAGAGACGATCAATTGGAAAAGGAAAGAAAAACAAGCACACGTAACGTTTACAAAGCTCAAAAAGCTGTTCTACGACTAACGAAATTGTTGAGGATAACGATTAAACTTGGTAGGTCTGAAGCAGCAAAGATGAGATAAATCGACTTTTAAATGGAATGGTTGGAGTATGTGGGTCGAGACCTCGTCGTAATATCGCAGAAGTGTAGGTCACGTGGAATTGGAAATCTACTTAGGCCGATTGGGTATCAAAGCGTAAATTAGTTATTTTAATTGCGTTCGATAATAGCATTAACCAGTCAATAATTAGTCCTACATTAGTATTTGTGCTTTCTCCCAATTCCATGTGACAGATCTTCAAGCCGAGCGATCAGGAGAAATAAAATGAAGCTGCGCGCATATGGTCCGTCTATTTCATTAAAAAGTCGGCGGGGGTAGTAAAACTGTCGTAGTCTAAATATATAGTTTAAAAATTCTCAAGGTAAAAAAAAAAGAGATGGCAGCTTACTTGTGTGCATAAATTGGCGAATGATTGTCTTGCAACTCTTTGACATTGATTCCTCCGTTTACTCCTGCTGTCGAAATCTTGATTTTATCTCCTGCCTTGCCTTGCGTCACTGGAAGAAGAAGGTAACCATGTCGTTCTCCTGTCTTGGATCCATACTTATCCCCGTTCGGGGAATGACCCAGTTGCTTGATGAACACGGCCACATTACCGCGATCACCTACTCCAGAGGTTTGATGTTTGCCAGCAGTAGTTGGATAGGAAGCAGACGAAATTGAGGAGTGGTAACCAGCTCCCTTCTGATAGGCAGATGTCTTGACAGAGTCACGCAAATATTCTGGTTGTTTGAATCCACCTGAAATATAACCGGCCTCTTTGGGATACACAGGAAAATGGCTGACTTTGTCACCAGAAGAATAATCGCTGTCACCTTGTGTGTAGTCTCCAGATTCGTGTTGTGGCACTGACGAGGACCTGTAAATAGTATAAATATGTACTTATCAGGAACTATAAGTAAAAATGGGTCACTATGTTTTTTGAAGTAGTTTCACGATAGCAAGACTAGTCTGTTGTAATCTCCTTCGTCAGGTGAAGTACCAAATAACTTTTTGTTCTACGCGTTAACTGCCTACCTCTCAAACTTTGAGAGCAACTGATCCGTAATTATATGTTTCTGTGCCATTCTTTTTTCTCGTCCGTGTTTTTCATGATCCGTGATTGATCCGTAATTTCTGTTCAAACTTCAAGTAATTTAAATATTAGTAGACGGATTATTTCGATGGTATCAAAAGGATCACAGGTTAAATTTGGCTGGTTGTCATAATATACTTCATTACAATGATACTTCACGCATAAATGTATAAAGTAACGAATATATATGAACTTTATTCCTGTAAGGATTTAAATTGTCATTAATTTCTATTTATCATCTTGTGCCATCTTACTAATAATATCTATATATATAATTCTCTTACGTGGCACGCAAAAAAGACGTTATTTGTTTTTGCGTTTTGGTAACATTGTACGATTCTTTGTTTATCCCAAAGCCTCGCGCTTCAATTGAAATTATAGCGTTATCGGATGAAATTTTATTGAAAAACAATGAATTTTAGTCGAGCTGTGGCAGTATATAATAGAAATCAAAGAAAACGGAGGATCTTTTCAGGGTCATTTAAAAAAAAGGTCCGTTTCGGGGCAAACTATTATAGTTCAACAAGACGCTTGCATTACAACTTTCGACAACAAACTCAATGAAAAAGCGTGGGTGGCTCGAGTGCTGGGTAAATGTACACACAACCAACATGCTGGGTTTTCAATTTCCAAATCAACGCTCACATTTCGAGTCAAAATTTGCTCAAAGTTTCCATTTGAATTCTGATTCCAGAGGTACTGTAAATATCTTTTCTGAAAAACAGCATAAAATTTAGGTTTGAAAAATATTTTTTTGGAATATCATATTTTGTTAACAATTCCTTCTGCTAGGACACATGTCTTCAGTGAAGCGAGCATAGGTTCGCGCAGCGAACCAATGAGGATTGCGAAGCAATCCTCTGGGGGTTGGCGAGCGTTAGCGATCAGGGGGCGGGCCCCCTAGTATTGTATTTAAATCTATCACATGAATACTTCACTTTTGTACCATATTGATTATGTGATTCCTTAGAATTATAAGACAGGCAGTCGATTTGAGTACATTAAAAGCATTTGGAACTTCTAAAAATATAACTTCCACTTTCTGGCTGCTGATGTATCAAAATTCTAGGTTTAGGTCTCGGTTTAACATTCTTTTAGCAAATGGAGTGTGATAATTTATTATCTTTAAAAGGAGTATTTGTAGCAATGGACTTCATTTATTTTCCGTTTCAATTTCTTTCTTTTTTACGCATGTAATGATACTGATATCAACAATTCTTAAGAGAAGGTTTTTGTTCATTAATATTATACGTGTACTCAAATGTTCAGAATTCAAAATCTGGCTCTTTGCATTCCTCTCTGAAATGGCATATTCAGAACACGGAATAAATTAGGAATAGTTAAATTAGGTATTGACTGTCATCCCTCTGTGTGGAACTAACTAGAAAATATAATTATTATAGTAAAAGTTATTTCTATTATTTGTATTCGTAATTTGACCATAAAGTTTTATGTTTCCCATTTCCGTATCACTTAACAAAATTAAAGCTTAAAAATTTAGACGCCAATAAAATCAACTATAAAACATTAAATTCCATAAATTAGCATTATTTACCTGTATCCTTTCGAAGTTCCTCGATAAAAGTACGACGTAAACTCAGGTGCGTTTGACTTATAAGATGTTCCTTTAATAGATCCATAACTTGAATGACTTCCTGTATCTGGAAGACTGGACTGATATCCTTTCTCTCCTTCAGATCCAGAGATTGAATGACTCACATCAAGCCCGCCTGAAGGGTAAGATTTCCCACCTGCAACTCCATAGTTTGAATGACTTCCTGTGTCGGAAACACTCGATTCATATGACGTTCCTTTAGGAGATCCATAATTTGAATGACTTCCTATGTCGGAAACACTCGATTCATATGCTGTTCCCTTTGGAGATCCATAGTTCGAATGACTTCCTCCGTTTGAAACACTTGATTCATATACCGTTCCTTTTGGAGATCCATAGTTTGAATGACTTCCTATGTCGGAAACACTCGATTCATATGATGTTCCTTTTGGAGATCCATAGTTCGAATTACTTCCTCCGTTTGAAACACTTGATTCATATGCCGTTCCTTTTGGAGATCCATAGCTTGAATGACCTCCTCCATTGGAAATACTTGATTCGTATGCCGTTCCTTTTGGAGATCCATAGTTCGAATGACTTCCTCCGCTGGAAATACTTGATTCATATGACGTTCCTTTTGGAGATCCATAGTTCGAATGACTTTCTCCGTTGGAAACACTCGATTCATACACGGTTCCTTTTGGAGATCCATAGTTAGAATGGCTACCTCCGTTGGAAACACTCGATTCATATACCGTTCCTTTTGGAGATCCATAGTTAGAATGACTTCCTCCGTTAGAAACAATCGATTCATACGCCTTTCCTTTTGGGGATCCATAACTGAAATGGCTCTCTTCTTCAGGCCCGTTTGAATGATACGCATTTCCTCCTTGTGAGCCATAATTGGAATGACTTTCTACTTCAGGTACTTTTGATTGATAAATTTGTCCTTCTTGGGATCCATAATTTGATTGGATTTCGTAATCCTGTTCAGGAATGTCAGATTGATAAACCTTACCTCCATTGGATCCATAACTCGAATGAACTCCATAGTTCTTGGCACCTGAATCTCCGCTTGAAATATATTGTTGTTTCTGAGGTTCTTCGTACTCGTACTGTAACGTGGGTGCCTTATCTCCCACTTTGTAATGATCATTGGAATTGTAAGATCCACTTTTTCCATAGTTCTCGTTGTTATATCCTAGGTTTCCGGAATCGACTTTCTGTTGTGAATAGGGACTACCGTTTATTTCAGATGTGGCTTTTGGATTCTGCGCATAGTTTCCAAGGTGGCGTTGTTCGTATTGCTGGAAGGAATGTGCGTAACCGCTTTGTGAATCATCACTATCAACAGATTCGGGTTGATGGTAAGAACCGCCACTCCTGCCTTCGTAGTGTTGAGTAAGTGGCTTTTCCCTTTTTCCATATTCATAAGATGGGTCTGGAAATAGAAGAGGTGTGTCCAGATTATTTTCGTTTTGCAATTCTTGTCGAACAACTTTTACAATAATCTATCACTAAAATGTCATTGACTTGAAATTGAAGTATTAAAATTGCATGTCATTTGAACACATTTCTGGTTTTTAGCCAGCATTGTCGAATAATTAAACGGTCAATGTGTCTATAATTGAACCTTTTTCAACAATTTGGATTATTAATTCTATCAACACATTACTGTACTACATTTACAACAATTAATGTATCTAAGAAATCATGCATCCTGTACAATGCTCATTCGTTAGTTCATGAATCAATAATGTACAAGCTTCTTTATCGTGATTTATTTTAAACATTAACTGCATGCTACCTCTCAGTGGGATCATTATTGTTTGAGATGAGAAACATTTAGTCACATACACACACATACAACACTGTGTATTATACGATTTATAAAAATGAAACGTCATCTGTTTTCATACATAATAATTGAACATTGCATTGCCATTCTGATGTTCACTTCTGTCGTCTGTGTGTTTTAACAAAAATAATGTCTTTGAAGGACAAAGTTTTAGATCATTATTCTCTTTTGACTTCAGAACCTTTTACGGTTATCCCATTTAAAATTAAATCGCAGCATTAGTAAAATACCATTTCCATTTCGGATAATAATCTGTACTTCTGTGTTGTCGTTCATAGTAACTTAAAGAGATGATTAAAATGAATAATTCCATTTTAAATGCTGTAAAAGAACAGTAAACTCTGTTCGCTTACTCAGAATCGTAGACTTCTAAGTATAAGTATTAGTATCCCTAGAACTCTTAAATACAGCTCTGAATGAAATGGCTATCAGTGTGATTTAATAGACAAATATTTCCGATTTGCGTGTTTGAGCTTCAGAAAACTGTCAATAAGGAGTTACTGTCAAAATTACATTATTTTTTATTGAAAGGATTCTAAAAACATTTGTTTAACAGAAACGTAATGATTTATATGTATTCACAAGCTCATTTGCAAATATATTTAAAATAGACAATGATAGTAGATATAGTATCCTGTAACAGTTATTTTTATGATGTAAGGGAATCAAGGGCATTAAACTCTCAAAGATCGTTGTCATTTCTTGTTCTATTTTTTCTTTCTAATGTATTATGATTCAATGAGTATGTCAATATTATTCAGATAAACAACCTCTGGTTAAACCATCATGCCCAAAGTCACATTGTAAGGGTCTAAGAAGATACTTCACTCAAGTTCTCGACTTCTTATTTGTTGACATCACTTCATATGGTGAATATATTTTATTTCTAATGACAGCTTATGGACGCATAATCGTTCAGTCATTAGTCGGAGAGAACGAGACTGATTGGTTGATTAGAAGGTGAATTTACGTCGCACTGGAGCGAACTGTTGGTGACAATCCGGAATCAATTCGAAAGGGAAAAATCCGAGGACAGCATCTCGTAATTTTGAACTACGGTCAGATGATGAAGTCAACACATGAACTAACACTATGGGAGGTGCTGCCAGATCACAACCACTGTGAATTCGGGGGAGACGTGCTTTCCTGTAGAATTTTGAGGGATCTGGTCTGCATTTACGTATTGTCTTGAAGAAACCAGGAAACTTCAAGCATCTAACCCGACTTCGGCATATACGCGATTCAAATCCGTAATCAAGTGTTTCAGTCTACTAGATTCATAAGAGTGACACCGTTAGCCTTTTCGCCACTGACGGGGCTTAATATATATTTTAAATTCGAAATTCTAATACTCGTCATGAAACTCACTGTTTTTCACCTTAATAGATCTTCCGACATTTCCTTCAAATTACTCACATTTTTCAATTAGGAAATTCTTATTCTATAGCTTGAAAGTCTAATATATCTCCCCTCATACCACAGCCGAATATAAAACATTTTGCTATCTAAATTTGGGAGATTATAGGTTCGTGAAGTCTTTATAAATAGAGGAATGACCATTCTTGTACTGATCATTTTTATGGATTACCTGTATCTGGATATTTGTTGTAAGCAGGCGACTGCTGTCCGTAACCTGCTTCGTCCTGCGAATAGGTATAAGAGTGAGATCTTGGTCGAGTTTCTTGACCATCTAACTGCACTGCAGTTTCTACCAGACTTGTTTCTGACTCAGATGACCCCACTTCTTGTTTAGCCGTTGTCGTTTCGGTGGTGTTGTCATCTTTGGTAGTGCTTGCGGCCACACATGCACATAAGTAGAGTAGAAATATCAACTGAAAAATTTTACTAGCGTAAGACTGTGTAATAGAATAAACCGAAAACTATAAGCTACTTTCACTGAGACGAAACCGTACTCGAGGGATTTTCTATATACATAGTATCTTTTCTGTATACTAATGCCATACTGTATTCTAATCACTGTATAATGTTTAAGTGGGAACCAAAATTATCGATATTTATATTTTTGGATACTTATAGTTTGGATGCTATTTCGAATGATGTTTAATTTTTTCAACATCCATTAAAATTTTTAAATATAAATAAAACTAATTATGAGATCAATAAAATATTCAAATTTTGAACTTTAAACTCCATTGATATCGGAAAGTGAACATTCTTAACTTCGAGGTACCTTTTTTTACGGAATTATTATGTTGCAGGAGCGTAGTAGATGTGTATAATATAATAAAGTGAAAAATATGGAAAAAGTCTTCACAAAATTGAAATTAAAAATGAACAAGAATTTTCTGACTTTTTAACTGTAGATATTTTTAAAAAATGTTTTTCTTTAAAATACTGAATTCTTACTTCAGAATATGAGTAAACGTCTATTGAGTATACAAAAAATTAAACCAGTACTTTCGGTACATTCTGAGAAAAGGAATTTGAAAATTAGGTAAATTAACAGTCGATATTAAACTTTCCATTTACCCTTAAAACGAGGGATCAAATTAAATTATATTGCTTTTTTTGGGGAAAAAATAAGTTAGAGGGAGGAGGAATAGGTGTGAACCCAATTCTTAAAGTTCATATTGAATCAATCAATCTACTGTCACAGTATATATTTTTTTAATTTTAATATTTTTATCACACATTCCCAGAATTTTTACAAAAAAGTTTGTACTCTTATTTGTATAAGCTTACCATACAGTCGTATAGTTTAATCTATATAAATAAAAATGGAGTGTTTGTACATTGAATATTTTCGACCCATTTCAAGTTTTCCATCCGTTTTGGATCTTGATACAAAATTCGACTCTTGTGTATTTGGAGTCTGTCTGTATGTGTGTGCCAGTATTACGCAAAAACGTTTGATTATGTTTTCATGAAGCTTTGCATACTGTGAGAATTTACATTAATTTAGTGACTGAACTTCTTTGCGTAAGTCTGTCTATCCGTCTTCCCGTTCTATGTTCGATCTTGTCTGTGTGTTTGCACTCACATTACATTTATTCAACATATTTTAATATAATGTTCTATATTTGAAACATTATATTTTAGTTTAGTGGATACAATATTTAAAATTTCTTTGCTTATATCTTTAAGCAAATTTCATGTTAAAACATCTGAGTAACTATGCTCAAATCAGCCATAATTTGGTAATTTTCGATTACCTGGAAGGTATATTGAGAATTGCAATTACTTGGATTGTTTTACCAGTGCTGATGAAAAATCAATTATTTTTCCAACCAATTTTAACGGAATTTAAATTCGAATACTTTATTTCTTTGGAGCCTTATTTTTTACGAAATTTAAAAAAAAATTCTGAATATTTGTGACGATAAAAAGAAAATAAAACACTATAAATAAAAAAATACAGAACAAAACCTTTTAAAATAGGACTGGTAATTAAAATGACAACTTTGGTATTTTTATAATCGTTTGCTTTTTTTAATTTGTGTTTGTTATGTTCCAAGAATCTATTTTCTAGTAACAAAACATTTAATAATTGTAATCAAGGTAAGTGATGGTTTATAATTAGTTTTAAGACATTTTAAATCATTGTATGATAATAGAGATAGGGAGTAGATTAACATTTTTTTTAACAAAAAATGCAACAATTTGAAATCTTGTATGTCCTAGGTCCGGAGGATTCCGGATTTGGGACTTTGTTCTGTATATTTAAGCACAACTTTTCTACTGAAATTCAAAACGTGATGAAAGTAATCTACAGGAATCCTTTCTAGGAAGTAGCAGCCTGTACTTTAAACAGATAGGTTTTATATTGAGAGGACAAACTTATCCCTCAAACGCACTAGCCCACCACTAATTTACATGCGTATGTAAAAATATATATTTACTATGTACGATTACTAAAAATCTCATTAAATCTAGCCTATTTCATTTTGAGCAGTTTGTTTCGAATATTAATTATTTTTAGTACATTATTTCACATTTTGAATCTCAAAACATTTTAAAATTAGATTTATTGTAGTATTTTCTTCGTGCTAACAAAATTTCATAATACATTTGCAGTATTAATTTAAACTTAAACTGCTTGTACTCAACTTTTAGGTTTCAAACAATGAAAAAAAGATTTTACAATATCCAAATCTCTATTACACTTTTTAATTTTTAAAACAGAAACCTAAATAAATTTGAAACACGGAGGGAGCAGAGAAATTTTTTCAACTCAAAATGATCTTGCAATTACCATTTTATACTGTTTCCCTAATTCTTTAAATTTAGCCTATGTTGATATCAATGATATATCTGTGATATTTGAAGAATATACCCACAAATGTAGTTATTCTTTAGATGTCCAGGGTTAGAGAGAGAAAAACAATTTTAAAGATTTAAAATTGGTTCTAAGTTACCTAATCACATATTTTTCTACAGGTATAAAATCTGAACAACTTCCTATCAACAGATTAAGTGTATTTTATTTTCTAAAATTAAGATTTTAATGATGCTTAAATTTAATATTTAGTTATATGTAGTTATATGTATGTAGTATATATGTTAGTTAGGTTAGTAATGTGTTGTTTTGGGGATCATGCGCAATAATGAAATTTACAAAGTATGATCACAGTAGCAAGTGGTATCACAGTAGCATAAGAGCGCATCTTAATTACTCGGTAGAAAAAATGAAAAATGTGTATTTAAATAACGAAAACAATTTAAACATTTTATACAATTATATCAGCATTTTATGTACAAATATGTTTTCAAACATAATTATAAGTTTCAATTGGTCAAATTCTAGGTTACAATAAAGGTTTTTAAGAAAATAAAATTCACGTAGTGATTGTTTTAAACAATAAGCATATGAAATAGTCAAGATATATGATAAGCATTGAGTTGAAAGGAATGTTTGAAACTAGTTTTCGTGGAAATAAAAATTCTCATTATTTGCTTTCTTAGATATAGAGATAAGAAATATGTTTTAATACTGATAGATGTAAATAAATTAATAGATAAGCAATTTTTATGTGTTTTGCTCAATATTGATGATTAATTGTTCTTTCAGTTTACAACTTAAAGAACACTTCGCAGATGTAATTTTTACACAGTCCAGTGGCTACAGTTTATTCCGCATGTTTTAGCACAAATCAAGTACGCATAAGCTTTTCTGTAGAGTAATAACTATTTTTTAATCTTTCAATGAAATTCATTCCGAGGAATATTCTTAGCCTCTTATTGATACATAATGGTTACGAACTTCATCGTGATAGCTTAAAATTTTATTTTTCATGAAGCAAATTAATTGGTTTTGTTAAACGTATCACTTTTAATATTAATAATAAGCTACACGTTTTAAGTAAAGTATTCTTAATTGTTTTGAATTCAACTAAATAATAACATGGATTACATGATGCTTCCTAATCGGATACACAAAGCTATTTAAATCATCCTTCGTAAGTTAGCCTATTGCATTCATTTTCATTCACTTGTCACAAACAGTTCTTTTAATTATTGAATTAAAATTTATATTGATTACAATATACAAGAGCATTCAGAATTATTATAGATGATGGCATGTAAAATTTTTGTTTTATTTCGTTTTTAAAAAAAACGCTACCAAAAAATAACTTTTCTCTTCTGAGATAAATCACTGGAATATGTTAGACTTTTGGTTTTAAATTTTATGGTAAAATAACTGATATTCAATTGCATACAATAATTTTAAGTAATTCATCATTTATAAAAATCATGCGAAACTTTCACACATAAAATAGTTAGTTAAGCAAGACGTTAGTCTATTCTGACAAGCCCAACTAAATGGCCTTACCTTACAGACCATCCTCTCCGGGGGTGACATAATCCTTTGCATCTTTTGTGGCAATTGGGACCATTACTTCGTACACACCGCGATTTAATAGTTCACTGGCCGCCAAGCTTGGCATCATATCGCCAATTTGGAACAATCATTAATGTAACAATGTGGACGGAGAGATTGCCGGTGGGCAGAGGAGCTATCTACACCATCTTTTTCCTTCCGAGCGAAACTAGTTTTGTTTTTTAAGGATATACTTTCACGTTCTATTTTCAGTCTGATTTCTTTTTCTGATTGCTCGTCTCCTAAGGAGCATCCGATCGCAGGTGATCGTCGCCAATAGGAAGACGAGATCAGATGAAAAAATCATTAACTGTCGCTTTCACTTATCGAGAAGTGACATCGATTTGTTGAGCAACTTTTTTGCACAGTATATTGTTTGTTTATACAGTGGGGATATTTTCCTTCTACGGCATGCATTTAAAACAATGTCCAAACGTTTGTTTCCCAATTAATGTTATGTTGCTCTGCATTATACATTTGAATGTAAGTGACTTTAAAATGTTTTTAATTACACTAACAAGAGTTTTTGCTATGCCATTGTTGCGATACATTCATTTTCTTATGGCTCCATCAATTGTCAGAAAAATTAACGAGGAAGGAACAAAATGTACTTTTATTTGTTTAGGAGGAAAATATATTTGCTTCGCAATACCTTCATCGTGTCTCTTTCTTTCGTATATAGTGCACTATTGAACGTAAACCCACGCCCCTATTTTTTGTAACATCGATTGTAAAACCCCTTTCGGTTCTATAAATAAACTTTCACAGCAATTTTTTTCCAGTAAGAAATTTGTCATATCTGTACCAGCCTAAAATTATATGAGGAGTTTACAGATGTTAAAAGTTTAAAAAGAGTATTAAAAGTTTTAAAGGGTATTCTGAATGAGAATAAAGTTGATACATCATGAAAACAGACAAATTTACTGACAACGGAAATATAGTTGAGGTTATCAAAAGGGGGTTTAAATTAGTAGTTATTAGGCAAAATTACCAAGCATTGTGTGCTCGGATTAAATAGGTTATTGATTGAAAAAGTGTGATCAGAATATTCCCTCTTCTTTCATAGAAAAAATACAGATATCATTCAAGTGTAAGAAAAATTATTTTTAAACATCATTTTTGCATTTTTTGCTTCTACAATTTATTTTGGACGCAAATAAATATACATGCCTCATAAATCCCGAATCCACCCAAATATTCAGTTTCATGTACATCTCATCTATTGTGCCCAAGAAAAATACAATAGTTAATTCTAGGTTAACTGCTACAGAAATAAATTTTGAGTTTGGAAGTAATAATGCATGCTTCTTAAGTTCATTTCCTATGACAATAGCGAACCTGCAGCAAACAGTCTTTCATATAGTTTTCCTACCAATACTTTTTAGTTGTGCCACTCTTTCATTCAGGCAGTGG
This sequence comes from Metellina segmentata, assembly GCA_947359465.1. Taxonomy (NCBI): domain Eukaryota; kingdom Metazoa; phylum Arthropoda; class Arachnida; order Araneae; family Tetragnathidae; genus Metellina; species Metellina segmentata. The sequence continues at coordinate 59,850,770 of OX375875.1, forward strand.
TACTAGGCCTCGAAAACGTAATCAAAATTTAAAAATAAAATTTATTCATATATTGAAAATTATGACTAATTTATATTAAACATAATGACTAATAACATTTTTTTGACAATAAATACACTTTCAACATAAACTAAATTAATTATCATTGTCTCATAAACTATATGTACTTCACTGCAGGTGTCGTCTGATGTCGCGTTTTTCTCTATCAGAACTGATATCTGCCCAATTGAGTTCGCGATTCTTTTGTCTCTTCCAACAGTTACCTAGTTTCATAAGAAAGTGCATTTGTGCTCTTTGTTAGGGCAAGAGTAAATTGCTAAGAAAATTATATGAAGATACAAAGAAAGTATATTAAATCATTGGTTGCTTTCCTCGATATTTTTCTCGAAAAAATTCTGCTAAAATGCTTCAGATCCTTCTTTTTGCCCCTTGAGCGTCTCACATGCCTGTTCAATCAGCATTATGAGTTGGATACAATAGAAACTCCTTGCAGCAGTATCTTATGCAATGATACCGGCATGTAAAAAATATTGTATTTATTTACATGAAATTGAGAAGTTTTTCTGCAATATGTATAAAAATTCAAACTTCCATAATGAACTCTGGACTCTCTGACCTGTGTAAAATAGTTTCAAAATGTTTTGTTTTCATTAACTCCTGTATTTTTGACCGAACCTTTCTAAAGTCTAAAGAAGCGGTAAGCACTTTTTATCCTTAAATGTACCTGTGAGCCTCCTGCTTAAATTTCGTCAATTATAAGGCTCATTTCTCTTTTAAATGGGGTGTTAATGATTTTCTGTCTTAACTTCATTTCGTGTTCCTTTCAGCATTGCAGATATTTCCTTCAAGAGATTTCCTTTCCATTGATAGCAGCTTCCTATGTGCAACTTTTAAGAACTTGTTTTGAATATGTAATTCAGATGGATTAAGCTCTGAAATTTAACCTTCTATATGCGTGACTTCTTGCAATAGCGATCTTGTATCTAAAAAGATACATCTTGTATCTAATAAGATAATAATTGAACAATAATAATTTAGTACTAAAAGGTACTAAATTATTATTGTTCAATTCTTATTCGTGGATTGAAAGTTGCTCTTCTTCATCATTGAGGACAATATATTGCAAACATTTGTATCTGACAGTAGCATGTGATTCGTTATATTGCTTCCATATGTGAAAAAACTCCAAAAATATATAATTAGTCAAAGACTAAACAACAAATATAATTTACGCGTCAGGAATTCTATATGCATTATCGCAATCAACATCTGGTCTACACTCTTCCATTTAAACAATACATGCTTATTAGAAATGATGACTTGTAAATCGATAATGTTTCTTAGTGCATAAAACAAAAGGTTAAACAATAATTTTTTTTTTTTTTGCATATAAAAAGATGAAACCAAACGAATATCATTTATCGCAAAATTAAATATTAAATCAAATTAAGTTGATAAAATGTCCTCATTTTTCCTGTTATAATATTTTAGATAATGTTTTATTTTACTTAGTAAATTTTATTTTCTTTAACATGGGCTGTAACGACAATTGAATTCAGAGTGGTGATTGACAGCAGATTTTTTAATGCAAAATATGTAGGAATTTCTTTTAAATTTCACCATAATAGTACTTACAAATCTTTAAAAGACTCAAAAATATTTTTTATGAGATAATCACATTTATGGGCATATTAGATTTCTTCAATGTGTTAATCAACGTATCAGCCAAATCTCGCAAAAAGCTTAGTATATAGCTTTAAAAATGTTCATTTAGTTAAGGAAGAACAGCTATTTTTTTTTCAGAAGAATGATTCAGATATGTAGTAAGTTTGTATTAAAAAATTAGATTAGAAGAATGTTGGAAGTAAAAATAATTTCAAATTAAAAAATTCCAAGTAACAAAGTAAACAAGAAAATTGTAGGTATTTAATCATTCGCTTGGTAACTGAACTAAAAGTGGTAGCGAAAAATTAATGATTTTTGAAGAGTATACCATATTAGGGTATCGTATTGATTTGTTAAAATCATTAGAACAAAAATTACCAAGTGGTCACTTTCACAACCTTAACAAGTGGAACTGAGTGTCCATGTAATATTGCTCTGGCGCAGAGCTCGAAACCTTTATACTTGAAACAGCAATTTATTCATTTTTTATTTATTGAATTCTTAAGGCAAGAACAATAAGTGTATTATTCTTTATCTGGATGTTTTATTGATTTTACTATTTGTGCACTGGAGTTTCCTTTCAACAAAATCATATTCGTTAAAATGTCCTACATTCCGATCGTGTCTATAATAACAAAAAATATAAATAACAGTACACATGTTAAACTAAATTTCAGTTGTATCCAAAGTTTACTCTTGACACCATTTTTCCTTAATGTTTTTTTGGATTTATCATTCTGAAGAAGTAGCTATGTTTTAAAAATGTATTAGGGAAGCAAAATTTGATGCAAAACTCAGAAATCTATGGGCTACATTTTCATGTGTACAAATTTGATCGCAAGAAAACATCCTTTAGCAAATTACTATTGAAAAACCAAATCAGACAAATAAGAACGGAAACGGTGATATATATATTTAGAATTGAAAACTCCATACTTTTGGCAACGTCCCGTTAGTTATTTTTAATTATTCCATTACTGAAATGGTAGGAAAAATCGATTAAAACTTATGTTTTGCAACCGGCACCATCACTTCCTTGCGTTTCCTTCAATTTAAAACAGTTTCATGGAAATGAATGTAATGCGACTTGCGTTATTTAACGCTCATTACAGCGAATCCTACGTAGCATTAGTCGGTCACCGCTCTCCCGGTAAAGAGCAAAAATTGCAAAAGACGGAAAGGTGCACTTCGGCACGAGTTTATTCGTTGACCGCTCTAAATTTTCATGTGCTTCCTGTAGAAGAATGGACTAGGTCACTTACCTAATCACAAGAAGAGAAGAGCATGCTCCTTTTTTTCTACAGCTTGTTTTAAAATAAAAATGTGAAACCTCTTAAATAGATTCAATTATCTGCGGATGTGTTGAGGATTTTCTAATTAAATTAATTGAATGGCTTCTGATAACGGGGTGATAAGCCGCAGAAATGTGTATTCCATTAGTTAGCAAAAATATATTCTAGAGCATCAAAAAAAATTTCTGGTTATATGAATAAATTTTTCAGGGGATTTCCTTTTTTTTGGTGAGAATAGTCGATTCTGTATTTTTCATGCAATTTCTTTTTGGGGTATCTTAAGGACATGTGTGCCAAATTTCACGTCTACATTCGCAAATCTGGTCTATTTATAAGCCATTAATGCTCAGGTCAAATGTAGAATTTAGAGCGTGCACCTCTTCATAAATACGTAAATTCTACAAATCCGATTTACAACGATTTGTCATCAAAAACAGGCGTACATAATGTACTCAAACTTTATGTCACTGTAGAGCAGACTAGTAGGAAGATATTATAAGTACTGGATGAGTCCATTATAAGTACTGGAGGAGTCTGTTAAAAGTACCGAAATTTTAAACGTGTTTTTAAGAGCCTTTTGTATGCATAACTTGGAATTAAGAAATTGTCAACCAGCGATTATGGAACTTCGTGCGGCAGTGAGGAGACCGAGAGGGTTAGCATGCGGGATCTTGAAATAAATTACTTTAAAAACAATTTCTTTTGAACACCTGAAATGGTAATCAAAAAGACGTACAAAGTTTGGAATTATTTTATAGTAAAATTTCATCAATGAAAAAATCCCCTCGAAATGGTAATTTTAGAGAAAGAAAGAAAATCCCCTTCATACTTAAAAGTTTAAGATAACATAACCTCTTTAAACAGTTCATATCATTCTAATTTTTATAACTCAAATTTAAAAATTGTTTGAGAAAAATTTGAAGTGTGGCTTTTTATTATGTTGACCTAAGCCCTTCGATTGTAAGTTCCGTATGTCCAGCATGTGCTTAAAAGCCTTACTAGCCTTTTGATTAGAACATTGAACTGAAATGGAATAGTTTTCTTTGCTTTATAAATCAAGAAGTTTTGAATTTTTTTTTCAAATGTTTTTCTAGCTTTTTAATTAAAGTTTTTAAATAAATATATAAATGTTTGTAGGTAGTATAATAGGTGGTTATTTAATTAAATAAAAGTAAATTAATAAATAAGAAAATAAATTTTAATTTTGATGCGATTAAAATTTTTAACTTGTGTGAAAAAAATATATTCGCAATATAATTTGGTATAGAATTTGAAGACACAATCATAAAAATCAATCTGTGCGCTAGGATTATAAAAAAATTTAACTTTTAGTACTTATAAAAAACTTAAGAAGTTTTAACGTAATGAAATTTTGCTTATAAAAGGTTATTAATTAACAAAATATTAGGCCAAATGATTAAATTCTTGTTCAGAGAATGTGATAACAGTATTTATATAAGCGCGTAACAAATTTCATGATTATAACAATAATACTGTTTTATGATGCGCGAAAGTAAAAATCTTAGAAAGAGGAAAATTAATTTTACAGTGCACATTTCAGAAAACTTTAACGCAGAATCTTTAACGTATAAAATGTTTTTTACAATTTTTAAAATCTATTTCTTTAAACTCAAAAGGTCAAAACTCTTTGAAACTACTCATAATTTTTATATATATTATATACACATGAATAACAAACATTTCTTATTAGGCCCAATAAAAAATAATCAATACACCACCGTTTACAGATATTCATTTTAATATACTTAGTAAAATTAGTTTTCAAACATCAGTTTTTGAGTATAATATTTAGGCTTCTTTTTACAAACCACGATTGGTAAAGGGAAAGTTCGTAAAAACAGAAAGCTCGTACTAAGGTCATAAAAAATTTTACTGTAATATTTTGACCAGACTTCATGAAAATTCATAAAATTGTAGTTTAAAAAATGAAATTCCTTAAAAAGGGCCTTGACTGTATATAATCTTATGCATGAAGAGGGAAAAATAGAGAGAAATTATCTGCTGTACTTTACGTTATGGTAAAAAATTCAAGCAAGTCTAAAAAGCTTTTAAAACGTATTTTACACGTGTATATAAAAATCTTATTAGCAAAAATCGGCTTTTAATCTTTCAATAAGAAAGTCTGGCGATCTACCAAAGTATCTTTCAATTTTGTTCCTTGTCTATTTGATAATTGAAAGTTCTTTACCTTAAATTTTTGAAATGCCAATCAAGGAACCCTACAAAAATTATGCGAGTATACGAATGTCGGAACAGATGAAAATAAAAGAATATTTACGTAAATCTGATTGCATAAAATTCAACTAAAGTTGTTGCGATTTAAAGTTTACATTTTTTTATGAATGAGTATCCCCTAGGTACATATGATATCCGTATCTGGTCTGTGCGTCGTATAGACCTATTCAGCTGGGAGTATATGGTCTGTGCATCTTATCTGCATATATATGCAAAATATCTTATCTGCAGGCCTGATAAAAAGGCTTATCATGAATCCCAGATCTCGGGCCGTATCTGGTCTGCGAGCTTGATAAAAAGTGTTTCCCAGTTCATATCTGGCCTGCGAGCTGGTTAAACTTATGTGGAGATTCGTATATGGTTTATGGCCGGTTAAACCTATCAAGAGAGGCGTATATTGTCTGTGGGTCGGTTAAACCTGTTCGGAGAGCCGTATCTGGTCTCCGTGTCTAAAGTAAACCAATTCGCTACAACTCATATTTTACTCGTACAGTTTTTTCTGAACACCACGTGGCCCCAAACGAGTGCGACAGCTATTCCTCAAATAGCTAATAATCCAAATATAAATTTGGTGTCATCGTCAAACATGAATTTGACGATAGTAGTTTACGCAAAAAAAAAAGTAAATTAAAAATTGTTCAATTTATTTAAATGGAAAGTAATGTTATTCTCGTTCCACACATTTTAAAACGTTTTTTACTACAAATAAAGTTTTCCTCTGATGAATTAGAAAAGGGCTTCATCGAAAAATTAGTATCCGGCATGTTCATGAGCACGTGCCGGATATTTATTATTGCTCGCACGCATTAATATCTAGGCTCGCGAAAAATTAAAATCGTTTGCAGTTTATTTTTTTCTATTCTTTAAAAGCCAGTTGGTGTGGTAACATTTAAAAAGACATCTTTAGAATTTGCGTCCTTGTTATCGTTAGAACTTCTCGTGTTAAGAATTTTTGTTGTTGTATACATCGATCTTTATGCCTTAGAGCAAATTTGTACGAACGCATAGAAGATCATTGTTCCGATGGGCGTATTATTGTATAGAGAAGAAAAAATGAGGAACATAATCCCAAGAACTTAGTTGGAACAGAATAGCATGGTGATGGAGGTGTCCTTGTGTGGGGGGTGCATGTCAGCATCAGGACTAGGTAATTGTAGGTAATAAATTTATTGATGGAATGAGGAATCCTGCTCTTTCTTTAATTAATATTTATTTAATTTTAGACAATTTAAAATTATCAGCACAAAATTTTGGTACTAGAAACAACTTTATTTTTTTTAAATCCAGATAACGATCCTAAGCACACGACTCTCAACGTTCGCCTCTGGTGTCTCTGTAATTATTCACAAGTTCTGAAACACCACCTCATTGCAGGATTTAAACCCAATAGAACACATTTGGAGAGAACTGGAGGCTAAAGTGCGAAGACACGACATTAAAACGAAAAGCGAACTAAAAACAGTAATGATTGAAGAATGAAGGAATATTCATGCAGAAATTACATATTTCCAGACGTTTAAAATGTGTTGTGAATGTTATAGTATATCCCACTAAGTACTAATTTACCAAAATATTACACTGTTATTAATTTGTAGAGATTTTTTTAAGCGTACGAAGTTTTTTGTGTTCTAACTTTTCTGTTGCTTTTTGATTATTGATTTTCCAAAAAAAAACTTTTACTATGTTTTAAAATACGTTATGTGGTTTTGTTAAGAACAAGTTATAGATATTATTAAAAAATCCTTATTGTGAAATATTAGTTTTTATTAATAAATTTAGCAATATTTCTCATTGAAATTCGTAAGTGTATGAACACTTTTGAGAGTCACTGTATATTAAAAAAGAAGAGAGATATTATCTAATTATTGATCTCCAATACTAATTTTACTCTTCGTCTATTTAAATATTTTCAGAAACTATTTAAAAAATTTTACTGCTGTATGTACTCTAACTTCTTTCCAGTAATGCTAGGATGAAAACATTTCCTTTGATAAAAATATAATTTAAAATTAGTTTCAAGTAATTATCAAGGCATTTGTATCCCTGAAAAAATATTACCGAAATAGAAGAACATTAAGCTGAAAGTAAAAATCCTAAACATTTGGCCCGTTCTTATTTTTTTAAAGAAAAATTATATTCCTTCAATTACACGCACTTTAAACGGGCGTCGAAAAGACGTTGAATGCAAATTTATAATCTATAGCGCATGAAATAAATTTCATTCGGCATTAAGGAAAGTTTCAGGAAAATAAAAGAAAACAACGAGAGAATGACAAACTGATTGTGACCTTAATCACTAACAAAGTGGCAGGCCATGGAGCCAGATCCTGACTATTCTTCATGCCTCCACACGTACTCAAACAAAACAGAGTGGACGCGAAGAGCATTGGAATAAAAAAATTCGCATTTCTGGAACGGATTCCGACCAGAATAGCACTAAAAAGATGTCAAATAAAATTTCGTGTTACCCAATTGCATACTATAAATTTGAAAACCGAAAAACGAAGGTAGATTTATCGGACAAGAGTACATGTCTTTAAAAGAGTGCTTTGAATTTCATTTGGGCCTAGAATAATAATCTTGTTATTCTCTGCTCATAGAGTAACGAGACCACTAACAAATAGTTATTGTTGAAAATTACTACCATGACCTAGCTTTCTTTGAACTGTCCGTTTATACTAATACCTGTTTTCCTTCCTGAGTCTTTTATACATAACAATTAGTCTTATTTTAACATGCAAAGACGTACTTTTATTTCACTAATGAGAATTAGGATCCGGTAGTTAAAACTGTACTGAAATAGTTCATCAACACTTTGCTATAAAAATTTATATTTGAGCATTATAACCATTACAAATTGTCTTGAGTATTATGTGATGTTATTTAGATACATTTATGCTATATATACAAACACTTATCCATTACATCTTTTAAATTAATTTTAGTTCATTAATTTATAAAACTTATTCTTTTATGCTTTTTCAACAATCGCTATGGAATTTTGCCAGAATTAGTAGCTAAATATATATTTTAAATAAAACATATTAATATCTTACTAAATGTAGAAGTTAATAGCCCATTTTGTTGGTCCAATACGACGTTAATTAACGACCTACCAACTACCTAAGAGCCATTTTCCATTTGTTACCCAAAATAACTATCAGACACTTGTGAATGTCAGACTTAAAATAAATATACATGGGAATTTTAATCCACTAAAATTGACTAAATTAACTGAAAACTAGCATTATTATTTTAACTTTTAGTAAAATAGGCCCCTTGAGATTATTTTGAAAGCAAAATATATTCGTAGTAAACTGAATTCATGATGTTAATGAATTCATTTCGTTTTATGGTACGTATTTTACTATTATTCACCGTTCATCAGTCCAATTCTTTGCGATATCAAATGTTCCCGTCGTGCACCAATACATAATTTGTTTCAATTTAATCTTTCGTTTGATATTAAATCTGTTAGTTTCATTCGTTACATTCATTTGTTGAATGTATCGTTTTACTTTCTATTTGATTTCTACCTCTCTCTTATTATACTTCCAGACATCGAATAGCCTACCAAAACACTAATTTACAATGATGTGTTTTACCACATGTTTCGTGGATCCACACTTTCTTATAGAAAATAAGACTCATTTTTCTCAAGTAAGTTTCCGTTACAACGAACTTCACGGGACCGTAAAATTTTTTCGTTATGACGGAAATTTCGTTGTAACGAAATTTTGCTAGTTCGAATAAAAAAGAACATTTTAAATACGTAAATTCGGCTTTTATTTCGAAAAAAGACTACATATAATACTATGATTAGCTGCTGCAATTAGAAAGTTTATTGCAATTCATTGAAATCAGCCAGAGAAAAATAATTTTTTCAAATAAATCCATTGTTATAGCATTTTCTAAAACCTGAAAAGAAATTAACTTGCCTCTTTTGGGAATTATTAACCATAGATGAACAAAATGCGAGGAAACAAAACTTTATTTCAGAAAATCTACGATTTCTTCTGACCAAGGTTTGCTGTTGTATTTGAGAGTAAATAATTTTGAAGTTGGTGAATATTTGTAAAGATAAAGTCCCGCACATTGCTTTGTGACGAAATAAATGTCCGCATTGTCTTCTAACTTGCTAAGGCTTCTGAAGAAGCGACATTGCGCACATCATCTCCAACCACAGCCTCTTCATCTTCACTACTTTCATTGGCCTCATCTTAGCTGTCTTTAATGGATTGGATGATGTTTGCTTCGGTCAGTTCATAACATGTTGAAACGTTGTCCTCCCATCTACACTGAGATAATTTTTCAAATTCACGTCGTCAGGAACCGTAGTTTTATTTTTTGAAGCGTTCCAAATTTTCTCTAACTCAGATTGTTGAATGTCGTGCGTATTTGATTCATCTTTCAAGTCGGCTTCTTCTGAAACTGAATTGGCGTCTTTGGCTGTGGTTGCATATGTTTCCAACAGTTTGTTATTGTTGATTGACTGATGTCATCCCAATATCCACATACCCATTCGATAGCTTCCTTCACGTTGCATTTTCTTTGGATATTTTTCTCCAAATCGCTTAGAAATTGACGTAACAAAAAGGTTCTGTAGCGTGATTCACAGCTTTGATGATGCCTTGGTCAAGAAGCTGAAGTTTTGCCATGCAATTACGAGGGAAATACGGTTACGACCGTGACAAATTTCTGCTTGTTTCTTAGAAAACCAGTCTTTATTTTGGCAGCTGGTTTCAGCCCGACAAAAACGAAATTCATTGAATCTAAAGAAACTGCATGCTTGCTATCAGTTGAGGGAATAATAAAAGGAAAACATATTTTTGCCTGTACAAATAGTTCGTTGTATCGGGATTTTCAAAAATCGATCATTTCGTTATATTGAGATTCATTTAACATTGTTTTAATTGCTTTTCGGATGGGGACTTCCATGACTTTCGTAATAACGGGATTTTTCGGTATTCATTGTAACGGGATCTTACTGTATTTTAAAACAAAACCGAAAACGCATTTTCGTTTTTAGACCTTTACGAGGCCCCCAGGTACGTGGGGGTGCCGGTACAGTGGAACCGGAGCCCAATGCCAAGAGATGGTCTGGGCTTTATGGAAAGTTTTATAATTGTGATATGTGGCTGATTTTCTCTGTTTAATATGCTGAGGTACCCCGGTAGGCCTAATTGATAGAGTCGCGGATTAGCAAACAGAGGGATGAGAGTTCGGGACTCCCTCCAACCAAGTTGGGAGTTGTTGCAAGTTTAATTTATCGTGACCTCAAATGTCCTCACGCTGGCATGGTGTGGAAGTTTGGGGAATGGGGTGCCAGTTCAGGTGATAACCTCGTCATCTGACCGTGGTTGAAAATTACGAAGTGTTGTCCTCAGATCTTTCCCTATGGGATTGATTCCGGAACACCGTCAATAACCCATTGTGTTGCTCCAGTGCGATGTAATTTCAACTATTTGAAACTCTAGTACTCAATTACTTGAATGAAAAGTTAAAGTTCCATTGTTACTTATTCCTTAAGGCCTAGCTATACAGCGCGACCGAGTTCATGAATCCAAACACGCTCAAAAAGTCCAATAGATCAGGACAGCTATAGATGTTCTCTTGCCGAATCAACGCAAGTCAAAAAATAACTTTGGGATGCTTGTTGAATTTTCATTATATTAACAATAAAGCTGTGCAAAAAATGTGCAAAGGAATAGAGAAAATTGCGCCTATTAAACAATGAGTACTTGCGATGCATATTGGTAATCTACTGGTTCGCGCAGTACAAATATGACGGGCGTGTTATTAGTTCTTTTTAGAATCTTTTTCATTTACGAAACATAAAAATGGCCTAAAAAATCACAAACACTCTCTCTCTCTCTCTCTCTCTCTCTCTCTCTCTCTCAAATAGTAAAATTCAATTTTTGAAAACAACTTTAGTCCTTGAACACTCTAGTCCAGTGTTTCTGAATGGGTGTGCCCCGGCACACTGATTTACCCGGTGACTTGCCTTGGTGCGCCCTATGAAATCCCAGACAGGTATGTCTGAAGATATAAAAATGAATGTATAGTCATAGAGTTATAAAGAAATACATTATGTTTTTCCTTTCAAAATTAAAATGTTATTTACAGCAGATCATTATTATTCTGTTAAGAAGAGTGGAGAAAATATGCAGTGCAGCAAATAACAGTAGCAAGAAAGTTTTATACGCGTAGAAAACTTGATCAAACAGGGTTTGTACTGATGCGCAAGCAGTGTGATTAAGTGCAATGTTTTTTCGGTGACAAATTTTCGGAATATAGAAAAACCTACAATACTACACCCATAGACCCATACAAAATGGATGGTTTTACTAAAACAAACGAACAGTGATGAATGTGATTCCGGAAGTCAGCACAGCTTAAGTGTAGGAAGCAGTTCCAGTAAACGAGCCAAAACGCGGCCTACTCGCAAATACAACTAAAGTTATTCAGGTTTTGGTATCTATTAGACTGGAAACGTTGATGATCCTTTGCTGCTGTGTTTAGTATGTCGATTTTAAATAACAAATTAATCATTGGTTCCTAGTAAGCTGAGCGAGCATTTTTAAACCAAGCACTCTCATTTACAAGGCTATAAAATATTTTAAAAGTATGTTAGAACAATGGTCAAAAATGGTACGCTGTTTCAAACGCTTAATGACGGTTTCTGGAAAAGCTCGAATTGCTTCTTACGAGGTTTCTGAACTAATAGCACAAAATATGAAAGTTCATATTTGAGGCGAGTCATTCATTCTGCCTACGTGTCAAAAGATTCTGAAAGCATTGCTGGGAAATGAAGTAGCGAAAGAAATAAGTAAGACTGTCAAACGATTCAGTCCACAGACGTGTTCTAGATATGTCATCTAATACCGAGAAAAATGTTTGCAGTAATAAACTTCAGTGTTTAGATTTTGAATTACAAGATGAGGGAACAGACAATGCTAAGAAAGTGCAACTCTTAGCATTTATTCGTTTTATTTATAAAGGTACAGTTGTAAATTAGTTTCTTTTTTGCAAAGAATTAATTGCGACTACAAAGGGTGTTGACGTTTTAAACCTTTCGAATGATCCTGTGCAAATGGCAAAAATGGAAGTGGTGTGTTAGCTTTTATACAGATAGAGCTCCATCAATGGTAGGAACACCTCAATTTTTTGAATACTAGCATGCAAGGAAAAGAAAATAAGATTTTGACATGTACTGACAAAATTAAAGCATTTCAGAAAAAAACTATTTACCTGGAAGAGAAAAGCTTCCGCAAGTAATTTGGAAAAGTTTCCTTCGGTAAATAATAAAGCCAGCATAAACAATATTTTTGCTATAATAGTTAAACACTTGACAAGTTCGGAATATATATATATATATATATATATATATATATATATATATATATATATATATATATATATATATATATATATATATATATATATATATTTATTTATTTATTTATTTATTTATTTAATTCCTATTTTACATAACTTAACACTGAGTAATACGCTTGGATTCGAAATCCATTCATAGACATTTCTTCAAGTAATGCTGGTTTAACATTATCTGCTATACCCACCGATGGTGGATTAAAGATTAAATATATTAAATATAAGAAATTATGTCTTGAAAATTTTGTATTTCAATCAGAGAAAAATATTAGTCAATATCTAAAAACAACTTTGGCCATTTTACTGCAATTTTTAACATTATATTTATGCGAATTAGTATTTTCCACTCTCGCTATCCATTAAATGCAAAAATAGATCGTCTCCAGTCTATTAACGAGGAAATGAGAGTTTGCTTATCGTACATACTCCCCAACAATGAAGAAATCGTTAAGACACGCCAGGCTCATGTTTCTCAACAGCAGAAATGAAATGATGAATAAAGGTATGTAGCATTTTCCAGTTATTTCTATATTTCTTTGCTTCTTTTTTTTTTTTTTTGCATCTAATTTCTTAGCATTTTGTGTGGTGCTCGTACGATATTTAGTAGAACGTCCAAGTGTGCTACTACTTCAAAAAGTTTGAGAACCACTGCTTTAGTCAATACTACATCGTGCATTCTTCATGAAATGATTCAAAAGAATAATCATGTTGTTAACAAAAAATAATTTCATGAGAAAACTAAAGCTGGAATATAATTCTATGAATTTTGAAGCCAATCGCACAATGCGAGTAATTTAGGCGTGTGACGTTACTTTTTATATTTATTTTCACAACAAAAGAACCACTAATGGAATTATTTCAATAAGGAAAGCCCTGAAGCAAATTTAAAATGATCGTTATTCAAAGCAGCTTTCAGCCTCGAGCTGATTTATCGTAATCCACCTCAAAAAAATGATTGATAAACACTTCGATTCTTGTAACCGTTTTGCTTTTGCTATAGGTTAACAAATATCGATCGTTGTTGAGAAATAAAAAATGAGAAGGAATGAAACGGAAATTTTGATGTTGTATGTGCAAATGATATAGCCCCAAGGGAGATGGGATTCAAAAAGTGCAGTAAGCACGATTTAATACTGGAAAGCAACGACCTGCAAGAGTCCATCCCCAGAATAATTCCCCAATCCACATAGGTAGAAAAGGGTTTGGAAAGGTGTTTGAACAAAACGCTTTCTTCCTGTTATCGTGTATATGGTCAGGGGGTTTCCTGCATCACAGATTGCCGCCGTTCCAATGAGCGATTCCGTACAAAAACGCCTCTGGTGTTTGATGATTACTATTTTGGTCGTGGGACTGAAGCTTCAGCAACTTGCATCTCCATTTTCAAGTGAGAAGTGCAATTATAAAAAAAAAATTGTGGTATGGCCTATGCGAATTTTAGTTCATTTTAATCTAATGCTAATGATAATCGATCAAGACAATTGTTGCCTCAGTTCTTTCCTTTTGAGATTGATCCTAGACCGTCGCCTCCAGTGCGACGTTAATTAATTACTACCTACCTACAATGGCAATTGTTGAAATTTGAATTGTTGAAAGCGAAGCTTCTTTTTCTATTTAAAACTTATTGTAGAGGCGTTAGCTCTGGTGTTTACTACGTCATCTGACCGTGTTTCAAAACTACTAGGCGTTGTCTTCGTTCACCTAGTAATTTTGACCGTGGTTCGAAATACTATGTGTTGACTTCGGTGTTGTCTTGAACTTCGGGAATGATTCCCGACCGTCCCCAATAATCAGTTATGTTGCCCAGTGCGACGCAAGTTCAACTACCTACCTATTATTTTAGAGATTTTTATAAGTTTTCGAAGTAAAATTAATTTGCTTTCCTTTACAATCGATATTGTGTGTTCGGCCGCGGTAGCCCCAGTTGGAATAGTAGTGGCATTAGCAACCGGAGGATTTTGAGTTCGATACTCGATCTAACCAAATACCGTCGTGTACATGGAGGCTGGTGAACATTATATTTGTTACGGCCTCAAATTCCTCACGTTCGTATTGTGTGGAAGTTTTGTAAGTGGGCTGAGTAAACCGAGGAAGAATTGAACCGCGGTAGCTCAGCGGTAGCTCTGAGTCGCGGGTAGCTCAGTCAGTAGAGCGTCGGGCTCGCATCAGAAGGGTTGTGGGTTCTGTCCTCGGCGGAGCCTACATTTCTGATGATTTCGAGATCGGCGCTTCGACCTGGCTAAAAGACCGTCGTGTTCATAATGGTGACTGGGGCACGTTAAATAGGTCGTGGTCACAATGTCCCCCATGTTCCCATACCAAATCAATACCTCTGGGGGTACCTGATCAGGGGGTTATCGGCCTCTGATTGGAATCTAAATTACGATATGTGTGAGTGAATGGATGTATGAAAGGGACCTTCCTGTAAAACGGATGTGTCATGTATATCGAGCAAAGTCGGACTTCCTCCCAATGGGGCTCAATAACATGGAAGGCGCACCCCCCCCCCTCGCCTCTTGCCGTCTTCGACGGGCCTGGCACTCCTCTGGTCTGCCAGTGTAGGCATAAGAAACAACAACAAACAGAATTGAACCTGGGATCGAATAGACCGCAGAGGTTGCCCCCCCCCCAGCGATTTGGGAAAACCCACCTTAAATGGGGAAAACAAAACAATATAGTGAGGTAAATCGAAATTTGACCTTACGGTTCGGTTTGTCATTCTAAAATCGCATTTTCTACATGAGGACTAATTAGCCCTCACGCATACCGGTACAATAATTCAAACCGGATCCTCAGCCGGAGTTGTGAAATTTACTTGGAAGCTTTTCAGTCCTTAGCATCTACATCAGTAGCGTAGTATAACAGTTACAACTGCGAATGCCAAGACTGTATTTTCTATACTATGAGCAATGCTTAAATAAAAGGTGATGGTTTGATTTTTTCGTACAGTTGTACTTCTAGTCAGCTAAGCAAACTCTAGTGTCATGGTAGGAATGACTGAACATGGATTTTGCCTGCGGGTGATTGTGAAGGAGTACTTAAAAAATCTTTTAGAACGCATTATGTGTTGAGAATTCCTACTGTCGATTCATTATAAAAGAAAATAAGCAGCAATGCTTTTGATACTGGAGAATGAAAATAAACTTTTGACCTACTCAAAAAGGTTATATATTAAATCTCAAAAAAATTCGTAATAACGTTTTTTTTTCTAAAATGTTGGAAGATTCAACACTTCTAATCTTGCATTCAATTGCAAGAATTGAAGCTATAAGTGACAAGTACATTCCTTCACAAAAAAAATTTAAACAAAAATCATTTTGTAACGAGAAAAAACAACACAACTATCATAAATCAAATCTAGCGGATATATATATATATATACTGCCCCCTCAGAATCTACTTTCATGGTTCATGCCACTGGCTACAGTAGTTTAAGCAAAACTAAAAGCAGCTGGTCACAGAATATTAAAAAAGTAACAGTATTAAAAAAATCATTATTAAATATCAATTTTAATTACTTTGCAGTTGATTTACATTTACAAATTGTATGGATATATATTATATATATATATATATATATATATAATATATATATATATATACAATGCGTATGTACGCTGAGATTTGCTCTAAAAAAAACGTTGTTGTTAATTAACATCTTGTATTCTTGATTATATTGATGATTATATTGATTCTTGATTATATTATTCATCTTGTATTGTGATTCATTATCATGGCTTGCTATTTTTTTCAGCAATTGGATGCTAAGTTTTGGGTTTCAATAGACACTACGCCACTAATCTACGCATATGATTATAAACTTCATAACTATTTTCTAAAAGTCTAAAAAAAATTGGGGGGATTATTCAATTGTGTGATTCATTATCATTATTAACATCAGTTATAATTTATATTAACAAACAATTATTCAATCATCAACAAATATAGTGGAATTGACTGCGTTACTACAGAAACGGTCAATTTTTCAGGTATTCAACTGTGTTGAATAAATTTCTGATGTTTTACTAAACCGTATTATACTGTAAGAGCGGCAATCTGTTAATTATCTCTTCCATTTTGTCACAGAATCCTTGTGAAAGCTCTTGTTTCCAAAGGATAGCTTGTTTGTTCAAACAGGCCATCGTTTCGAAAACAATTCAAGACCTAGATTCGGATTCCGGCTTTGTTGTAACGGATCCGTCTTACTTCGTCTCCTTTTTCTATTACCTCTTTCAGCGTAAGTTTATATCCACTTCATTCTGTTCTAACAACCATAAATTATTCCACGTTCATTAATGAAAACTCGGATACACAAGCTTACTCTTTCATATTTTACGCTTATGCGATTTACAGAGAACATTTCGTTTCTTATCACTACTAAAGATAAAGATCTACACGTAAAAAGAAAAAATCTAATTCGTATGCTGGCAAGAAATTATGTTCAAGATTAGGACCAAACCCGCGCGTCGGCAGAATGAAATTTCGTATCACTTGAGCTCCTGAAGATATCACTACATATCTTGGAAGCAAGTATCACTGAATGGTATGCACTTGGGTCAACAGTCGTTTTATGGTTGACCGAGAAAGCAAATGTCACAGAAAAAGAGGGAACCACATGCTTCGAAACGAAAAGTTAACGATCTTGGCTCACATTGACCGTGGAGCTATTAATACAGTTATCTGTTCTATACGAATTATAAAACCACACACCACACTATCTACGAATAAAAGAGAAAAGTCACTGTTCGGAATTTTAATGTTTTCCTTCTCAGCAATGTAGTACAATTTATGTGCATGTTTGGAAGGGAAGCAGAAAACTAAAAACCTTTTCAAACATGTTAGAATTCATGATTTGTTGAAGCTCTTTTGTCTTTGACCTAGAAAAACGAGTTGTGATGTATTTGTTTTAAGTTGTATTTTTCATTTTTAAGGGCCTTTTCATTTCAAAAAGAATGTTTTTAAATGGGAGCGACTAAAAATTTCTTTTTTAAACTTGAAAGTATACTACCGTCAAAAAATCGCTCAAAATGGTTTACTGGATAATATTGAAGAAATGTTTTATAAACTAACTATTAACAGGTTGGAATTCAAACCATTGTAATATTGTTTTTTACTTTTTTTTGTATTATATATTAAATATATATATATATATATATATATATATATATATATATATATATATATATATATATATATATATATATATATATATATATATATATATATATATATATATATATATATATATATATATATATATATATTACATTTTAACGTAAATGATTAACTTGGCTACATTCATAGTACAAACATAAAATAAAAACAGAAGTTTATATACAAGGCTGCTCCAAAGAACTTCGCCCTTTGAAAAAAATAGTATTAACTGACTTTACCTAAAAAATTAATTACTATACTTAAGAAACAAATAGTCAACAAAGGCAAATACACTGATGCTTAAAAATAAAAGACAGTGTTGCGAAACTTTCGTCTAGAATTTAATCATGCTTAATACAATGAAATTTGGAATAAAACTTTTCTGTAAGATTCATAAAATATGTATTATGCATGTTTACGATAAGTATGTAATTTTAAAGGCCACCCCATAGAAACAAGGGAAGGCAATATTTTTATGTTGGAGGAAATGTCGCATATTCTTGGTTCTATCGTCTCAGCACACTACTTCCAAAATTAGTTTACAAACTAAATTAGAATTCTTCCAAGAGAAACAAGCATACCGATGGGGTCAAAGTGAATTTTGTACGATTAGTTCAAACGTAGAACCATGTATGTTCCGTCTTGTGTTTTAGATCGTGAATAAAATACATAGTGCGTGTTGGTAATTTTGTTTATAATAATTTTTCAATTCACTCGACTAGTCCGCTATATTAGCATTAATTACAAACCAGAATCAATGTTCAATCACCTTTAGTTCAGAAGTTTTGAAAACGAAAACAAAAGTATATTCCGCGACGCAGAATACAAGGACTGTCCACTTGCCTTGTCACGAGTAACCATTGATCCCTTGACTCCGTCACTTATAATTTTCCCCTAAACGTCATTTTATAGTTACGATACTAGCCTCGTTACCATGCCCCCGATAACATCGGAGTTATTGGGAGTCGAAATCGGTCACACAATTATGTCGCGTCCACCACTAATTATTCAGCCATAAGACGTAGTTATTTGTTCAAACGCGAATCAACTTATCTAACTCTAAACTAGGGGAAGGTGAGGCAGGGTATAGCATGGTCATGGCAAGGTAACATTTTGAATACCCCGAAAATTATGATGAAATTTAGGAAGAAATCCCTTGTAAGATCATTTATCACTTTATACTAGTACCTATTGCAAAATTGAAGGCTACGTATACACGTTTATATTAAACATATATCTCTTTTAGATCAGTAAAGAACAACTTTATATATTTTGTGATGTTTAATATTGCTTAAGCTAATATTTTGCAGATTTCAAATTACTTTTTCGAATGAGTCACTGTCTAAAACCAATGTTATTGACATTTATTTTTTTTCATTTTTACATTTTATTTCATACATTTGGGATGTTGAAACTGGTATTAATTACCTGTAATGTATATATAGCTATTATTAGACCCTACGGGAGTAGTGTAACAATTACGCCTGGTTTGCTATTTGAGATTGTGGTAGTATTATTGTTAACCACGGTGCAATGCCCGATGTAAAGTATAATACTGTTACATGTACCTCAGGTAATTTCACGGTTCATAATAAATTATGTTATCATAACCTTAAATTGTAGATCAATTAAGAAATTTAAATTTTGTTTCATTTGCGAATATGGATAAATTATGTTTACATTTGAAAGAAATTGTAAAATTACCATTAAAAATAAATTTATGATCGAAAAATATTGTTCTGTGATATAAATATTACTGTGCATACTTAACTTCAATTGCAGAATTCAGTTCTTAATGTTTTACCCAGTGCCCAGACTTTGGAATGCAGGTATTTGTAATTATAATAGAGAATAAATTAAAGCATTTGCAGCTCTTTAAAGTGGTTAGAGTTGATTGAAAAGAAAACTTCATATTATTTAGGAAATTCGTTATATTGCATTTATGTTTACAAAAACATTGCTTGCTAGAAGGAAATATAATTCAAATTCGAAAACGAATTCTAATATTTAAATAATGTATTTCAGCATAAATAAATGTATATTGTACTTCAGTATTATCTTATTTTGTAGGCCCACGTTTTAAAATTATATTTTCATAAAGAAAATCACATTGAACTGCTAGATAGTTTGCCTCAATGCAACAACATCCACTCGGTTTAATGTTTTGATTTACAGCTGTTTAATTCTCTGTCTAATAATCTATAAAAATCAGTCATTCGTACGTAAATCTTAAATAGTGTCCTCTTGCTAATCATGCCATATGAGACTTTAAAAATCCTGAGTTTTTTAACATGTGTGATACTGAACTTGATAACTGCGTTGCAAACAAACTTAACTTCTTAAAATTGAATCGGAACCTAAACATTTTACGTTTCATTGTAGTAGATCAAAAGTAAGGTCAAACAAGTTTATAAAGCTTTAACTGTCACAGTTGCGTTTGACTTTAATGTTTGTAAACGGCTCACAAATATTTGTCTAAATAAGGAAAACCTATTAAAGATTTTTCAAACTGCAGTTTTTGTTACTTAAATCGAATATATGAGAGTTCTGTTCGAATCTTTTTACCGAATAAAACACTATAATGGTCAAATTGATCCGCATTTTACGCGTAGCCGAAATATATTTAGACTTGCAATTACTTTCGATTGTTACCATTGCTGGTGAATGGTAGCACCACGCAACGAGAAAAATACAATCTAGCTCGCCACACCTTGCATGTTTTGAGGGACTGAATGACAGCTGTAAGAGTGGTCGATCAAGATAAATGGCGAGACCTATAAAATCAGAAAGAAAACAAAATTGAAAAACAACGATGGTCTGGAGAAGTGGGGAAAACGTTTCTGTCGGCTTACCGTTACAGGTGCCGGAAGGTGTGTACATACTAGTTACATTTTAGTTTTGAAATTCGAAAAAAGTAGAGCAATCAAAGAAAAGGAGAGCTTTTCTTCGTTCCTTAGGAAGGAACTAAAAATAGAAGAGCGCCTCACTAGAAGGAACTAAAAACTTAATTTGAAGCTTCACTAACGAAAGCGTAGAACGTTTTACGTTTTCTTGTGCCATATTTCCTCCTTTAACAAACAATTTACTTTTCACTCGTGTTATTCAGAAACCTATTCGAAAACACTTAAAATTCGGTTTTCAAATTACAATTTTTACACTAGTATAATTCATTTTCAGTGTTCTGAATTATGTGTTCCGTTAGTTCTCGTACATAGTAGAATGGAAGTATTTATATTTTTAGATCTCACAAATACATTTTCTGTCTAATAATCTATATCTTAATAGATCAATGAATAGACATGCTTTTGATCTGTGCTTTTTTTTTTCCTTTTTTGGATTCAACTCCAAACTCAATTATTTTGTGTTAGACTAAAAAATCGTAGCTTTTATTATTCGTTTAAAAAAATTATAATCCATATAACTAATTAATATTGACTCACACTATGGAACTGTAACATTAAAGAGGTGCATTTTAGAGATGCATCAAAATGTGTACGTTTATCGACATAACAAACGTCTTATTTGACTATATTCTAAACAAAGACGTATTCGGTTGCTTCTGGAAATGTTATTGGTTACAAAAATAAATGCTAAAGTTAGTTTAGAGACTTATAATTGACCTAAATCGAAGATACACTACCCTACAATAATGGACCGGACACCAGCGGATTTGCACAACATTCGACTACTTGTTTAGGGGTGTTTTTCGTGGTACGGCCTGGGACCTTTGCATGTTGTTCCTGGTCAATTGAACGCCGACGCCTACATGAACATTTTGGACAATCAAGTTCTTCCTACGCTCTGGCAATTTTATGGAATGAACGAATTTTACTTCCAGGACGACTACGCTCCATGTCATGTTGCAACCGCAGTGGTATCAAGATATGGATGTAAAACGTCTTTCCTGACCTACTCAGAGTCCCGACCTAAACCCCATAGAACATTTGTGGGTCGCGTTAGAGCGACGCTTACGGTCCAGGGAACCCCGTCCGAAATTTACAACTGAGCTGGCGATATTCCTGAAGCAGGAATGGACACAGATACCCATAGCTGTGTATCAAAACCTTGTTAAAAGTATGCCCAGAAGGGTTGCTAGTGTAATTGCAGTACGTGGGGTACCATCTCCTCATTAAAGTATGTATTCTATCTCTTATACAATCACATCTTGCTGCCCGGTCCATTATTGTAGGGTAGTGTATATTAAACCCATAAGTAGCCTCCCACTATAAGGCTCTACACTAATTAGTGAGTTGGGGAGGCGTGGTCCTGAAAACCCATGAGTAGAAAAATCATGGTCAGGTCTGAAAATATTCAAATATATTTGCAAACGAAATGTTCATTGGGTATTTCAGCAATTTTATTGATTGCTAAAACAAGAGAATCGACGCAATCAGAGCAAACGTGGCCTAACCCATAAAAACTCGACAATTTTTTTTTAATGTGCAGGTTCAAGTTTTCTAAAATTACAAAATAACTTATTGTTTTAATCACCGAAAAACAAATTTTTATTTTCTCAAATCATACTGTTGATTTATTAAAATATATAAAAGATTGTGCCAAAAAATCGTCTTTATCTCCATTGTGTATGTTGTTGGATTAGGCCACTATTGCTGTGATAGCCTCAATTCTTCTATGAGCTAGGGAACTGTCAAAATGGCAAGAGATTGGACAAGAAAACTTTCTTTATATGAGTGACTAAGAACGTGTTTTGAAGAAGGGCTCACTGGACTCGAGCCCTACACCAAAA
This sequence comes from Metellina segmentata, assembly GCA_947359465.1. Lineage (NCBI taxonomy): Eukaryota > Metazoa > Arthropoda > Arachnida > Araneae > Tetragnathidae > Metellina > Metellina segmentata. Next base: position 59,873,276 of record OX375875.1, read on the forward strand.
TATTTCAAATAAAAAACAATTAAAAATACACGCTTAAGCTAATTTTATTGGAGTAAATCAATGTTTCGTTAATCACAGGTAAAATTCTCTGAGATATACCTGAAAACATTCAAAACATCCCGGAGCTAGCCCCTGCACTAGCATCATATTCTGTCGGAAAACGTCTTGGATTGTATGATATGGACTAGGTGGTAGATTGGAATAAAGAAATGAATTGAATAAACCCATTTGATTTCATTTATTCAATGTATGGTACAGAATGTCTGCCGATTTGCAAATTTTATTAAATACTGGGCAATATATGAAATAACCAACTCGGTGGCCGACCCTGCGCCATCTTTGAGCCACTGCCGTGACGCCCGTTTCCGCTCCGTACATCTCATGGCTACCTTTTTGGGTGCCTCAAATTCTCCTCTTTCGTTTGCAATCCGTTTTCTATACTCTTTTTGCTTCTTATTGGCAAAATATTTTAGCATTTCTGAAAAATATTGAAATTTTATAAATTTTTTGCATTTGATTCCTTATGCTTGTTTTAAACTGTCAGATACACTTACTGTTACTATTTATTCTTATTTTGTAGTTAAATAGTTACAAAACAACACCTCGCTTGATGAGTTCACTCGTCTGGAAGCCAGAAGTATAATAATTTTAGTACATGCGCGACCACGCACTGACTACCTCAACTGGACGGTCATCTTGCTTACATTTTTGACGTCATCAGAAATCTCCAAAATTTTATTCTAAGTTTTTGTTCTTTCCTCTATCATATAATATAGTTAGATTTGCTAGATCTGTTAAATTGTAAAGTTATAAACAAAAGTCTGCAGTCATAAGATCGTGACAATCGTTCCGCCTTACTGACCCTCCTTCTAAGACGTTTTCCTACAAAAAATCATTAGACATAGTTCATTTAGCTTTCAGAAAACGTGCCTGATTCGAAAGGTCTTGTTTTCGAGAAAAGACCCGCATGATCGCTATTGAATAATCTGTGTAATATACTCAAAGTAAATGCATCTAAAACGCATTCAAGCTCCTCACGACAAAGACTAATTACAGCAAATCTTGACCAGGTCTATTGGTATTCAATAAATGATTCAATACTCTGAATGGGGGTGGGGGTTTAAAGTATGTTGCTATTTTAAGCATCATATTTTTCAAAATAATACAGCGTAATGTAAGAAAAATATCTAAAATAAATTTATCCCGCTTCCTTCCAGTGTTTGCCGACCAACCGGTATAGTGGTTAAGGTGTCAGCATCTAGATCGGAAGGTACCAGGTTCGAATCCGGGTCCGGGCATGGATGTTTGTAAGCGTATGGTGTAGAGGCGGCTGGCGCACCTTAAAAATGTCGAGGCTAAAAGTCCTCACGTTGGGTTGGTGTGGAAGTTTGGAGAGTGGGGTGCCAGCTCAGGTGTTGCCTTGTCATCTCACCGTGGTTCAAAATTACGAGGTGTTGTCCTCGGATCTTTCTCTTAAGGGATTGATCCCGGATCGTCGTCAATACCCCGTTGTGTTCCTCTAGTACGACGTTAATTAAAAAATTACCAAATTATTACCTTCCAGAGTTTGAAACAATCGTTATCAGATTTTAACAAAACTTGTGTGAAGCATTTTGCAGTTAAACATTTCATGATGATATATCAACACAGACTAAAATGACTGTTGAATATCTGTAAAATAATCGTATTCTTGTGACTACACATATATTCAGTTCCGACATTGAACCATGTATCCTAAAGAATTTCGTTTGAGGAGAGAATTGGTAAGGATACAATTGCGAAAGGAAATGTTTAAAATACGTTAGCATACAAAAAATATGATAATCAAATGTCTTCTGTACAAATGATAAATAATACATTGAATGCATATTACTTTCTATTTGTGTGTTCGACGGTGTTTATTTTAATGGTCATAATATTTTTAATTGACTCTTCCAGATTTCGTTCTTTTAAAGGAATAAATTATTGACAAAAAGTTTTAATCTAAAGCCTAGCAAATTTATGTGTATAGAATGTCGACGTAGAATATATATTTCCATTAGTATAGAGTTAATCTTGTTATAATTTTGATTTGGCTCACCTATACATGCTACTTTTTAAAGAATTACTTTCTTTTCAACACACGACACATTTTCTCTTCAGCCAGCTTCTCCCCTCCTCTCCTCCGCTTGTGCCTATTGATGAGCATTGTGATATAAGATTAAGTAATATCCAACCAACATCAATTTCAATTATATGTTACGCTCATTCAACAGACATCATAATTTTTTACTGCTGCTTCTATCAGATAAACTTCCACGTCACATTTTCAAGTAACAATGGGATCCTTTCAGCTATTCTTATATAGTAGTGGGAGGTTAATTTTCCTTTGTATGATTTCTTCTGATGTTAACAAGCGTATTCGCTTTTCAGTCCATATCAAACGCAAAACAAAAGTTTGTTAACGAACGCTATCGAGTTTTCGAAAACATCGGCGAGTTTATATTTAAGACGTTCCCCCATTAGTTAGTATTCAAATTAGATGGTTTTTCTTTTCATCGCAGTCTTTATTCATTCTGTTGTTCTTGACACCGTTCATTTACAATAGATCTATTCAATATTACGTTAACTGTGTGTGTTTTAACAAGAGCTATCTCGATATGTCCTCCTTTATAGATTTTATATTTCAATTAAAAACACGACTGGCTCCAATCAGTTTTTATGTATTTGGTGGATTGAACGCCATCATATACATGAGCTCGTCGCCTATTTCTATTTTATGCTTTATAAAAACTTAAAATTAACATTTATTTGCCACATTTACTCGAGGTATTCAATCAATCATTTCACTCAATCATTTACAAAAGATCTATTCAATATTGCGTTAACTGTGTGTGTTTTAACAAGAGCTATCTCGATATGTCCTCCTTTATAGATTTTATATTTCAATTAAAAACACGACTGGCTCCAATCAGTTTTTGTGTATTTGGTGGATTGAACGCCATCATATACATGAGCTCGTCGCCTATTTCTATTTTATGCTTTATAAAAACTTAAAATTAACATTTATTTGCCACATTTACTCGAGGTATTCAATCAATCATTTCACTCAATCATTTACAAAAGATCTATTCAATATTGCGTTAACTGTGTGTGTTTTAACAAGAGCTATCTCGATATGTCCTCCTTTATAGATTTTATATTTCAATTAAAAACACGACTGGCTCCAATCAGTTTTTGTGTATTTGGTGGATTGAACGCCATCATATACATGAGCTCGTCGCCTATTTTATTTTCATGCTATTTTATGCTTTATAAAAACTTAAAATTAACATTTATTTGTCACATTTACTCGTGGTAGGTAGCTGAATGTATATCACACTGGGGCAACTCTGCTATTAGCGAAGGTCTGGGATCAACCCGTAGGGAAAGAACCAAGGACAAACACCTCGTAATTTTGAAACACGGTCCGATGACTAGGTCAACATCGAACTGGCACCCCACTCTCTAAATTTCCATATCAGGCCAACATGGGGATATTTGAGGCCACGAGATTTAAAGTCCACCAGCCCCCATGTACATGACGATATTTGGTTGGAACTAGTTTTGAACTCCCAATCATCGGTTGCTAATCCACGACTATCAACAGGGGCTCTATATACACTCATGAAAATGCAAAGTTATTTTTTGCGTATGGTATTTTTGTTCTCGTTTAAGAAGCAATGCAAGGGAATTCACATGTTTAACATAAATGCTTTCCAGAAAACATTTTATCTGTTTTTGTATCATTTCCAAATGGCATTTATATTGCGGGACTTATGACGAAACCTCTAACTTAAAAATTATTGCATTGCTCTCGGCAATCCCATCGCGTACTTTCAAATAATTAAATTCCATTAAATTCATTTTAAAATTTTCTAGATTGGATTTTAAAATTCGGATTTCACACAAAAATTGCAAAAAATTCGGACTACCAGTGTGCCAAATCACATTACTGTAAGTGCCATAGATCCGTCAGGACAGTCCGCACACAAGCATTTTTATAATAGTAGAGAAGGAGGGAAAGAACTTTCAGATCAAAGTAATTTATAAAAATGAAATTACATAAGTTAATTTCAAAAGTGAGAGTCATTGTTTAAAACTTAATAAATGTTTAACAACAAGAAGACAGAAAATTTCTAGATTTTAAATAATGTTCCTTGTATTGTGAAATATTATTCCTCTAATAGTCAAAAATGTTTTATTGCAAGAAATTCATGAAACTTTACCTGCTAGTGTGGACATAAATGAGATATTTGTAGAAAAGAAGTACAGGTACCATTTCTTATTCAATTGTAATTTTTCATGAACAATGGTTGCATTATTTTTTATGGATGCTTGACTTGTCTTGGTTAGAATATATTGAACTTTCAAGTACTTGTTACCTACATAATTGAGAGTGTTTCACTTTACAATATTTGTTGGAAATAAAACAAATTATAAGCAGATTTTTCTGTCGTACACTGCAAATTTTGTGTTTGCATCTTAAATACAATTTTCAACTGAAAGTGAAATTGTAAAGGTACATGAAACATCCATCGTATTTTTGTTTTCTTATTTCCGAAGTGTCATTTAAGTAACTTTCTCTCATTACAATAACAAAATTAAATATGCTCTATTTATAGAAATAAAAAAGCGAAATACCGATGGCTCATTTTGCATTCAAGATGTATTCCGTGAAATAAAAATGCATTGAACAGCGGCATTACCGGTGACGAATTAATCTTCACAGGCCATATGTACCTTAACCTCATCTGTCTTCATTTTTATTGGTCCATTTATCTGATGCCTTTGAGCCATAATACACTAAGGGCGGCCGACGAACCGACCTACGGTAGCTTTCTAAAGGAAGATCTAATCATCGCTACATCTTCCCGTGCTCCAGATACAAATGAAAATGTTACACAGAATAGTCCTTAGACGACTTGTGTAAAAAACGTTTAACACTTCTACTCTTTAAATAGTTTTCGAACTGATTTTTGTTCTAATTCGGGATTTTACGCGCTCACGGCAGACTCGAACTACTTGTCGGATTGATTTTGGTTGGGACGATCTAACGAAATTACTAATTCAGTTATGTATTCGTCGTGATCGCGTTCTTCCTTCTTGAGCTGTTAGTGTATAGTTGGTAGTACTTAGTTGGTAATGGGTGTGTGTCGCGAAAAATTCATCACCTACACATAGTAATGTCTACTCTGGTTTTGTTTTTATGCAAGGGTCACCAAACAACAGCCCGCGGGCCGGTTCAAGCCAGTGAAATAGGTTTAAGCGACCCGCGGATGTGTTGATAGAAATATAGATAACGATTATAAAATAAAAAGGTTTAAATATATGTATTATTAAAAAGTACACTTGCATATTTTATTTTTTGTGCTTTATTTCACATTTAATGATTTACAATGTAACTTTATTACTAGAGGAAATGGTTCCATACATCATATAAAGCTCATATCATTCCTTTTCAATATCAATGTGTGTGCGTGTGCGTGCGTGCGTGCGTGTGCGTGTGCGTGTGTGTGTGTGCGTGTGCGCGTGTGCGTGTGTGTGTGTGTGTGTGTGCTAAAAGTGTTATATTTCTACTTGGTATCTGGTAATGCTAAAATTAATGCTTTATTTTTTAATTTCATAAGAAACTAGCAGAATTATCCGACCTTACTCAGGTTGAATTGATTAAAGATATATTGATAAGGTGACTAGAATAATTACTTTTCTCATTCGTAGAAAAGTGGCAAACCATTTAAGTGTGAGTGAAATTTTTAACACCTTTTATAATTTCTACAATTTACTTTGTAGAAATTATACATGTTATTACATCTGCGTTAAAATCTTCTTTTGTTCCATCCATACTGCTTTAGCAGTGTAAAATTATAAATTAAGTGCACTCGAACAAAACTGATGTTTTCAACATATTCTTCCCAAGACGATGAAAGTTTTGTTTTCGTCTTAGTTTGAATTCAAACCTTCGTTTGTTTTCCATCGTTTTATCTAGATCGACATATCATTAATAAAAGAAATTGAATGGAAGGCTATTGTTCGCTTTATTTTATTCCACATAAGTCGCACACCCTTCACTCGTACAAATAATCCAAATTATAGTATTCAGTTTACACCACTTCCTTTTAATTTCAATGAGCCAAACGTTCCAATCAACAGTTTGTGCAGAAAACAAAAAGTATTTTCCTTTTACCCGGATGTGATCTACTTATCGTATTTTGTCTCCATTCCAATCGCACGATGAAGATCCTCTCATTTTTATTTTCAGCGTGGTCAAAAACTACGCCGATGCTCCAGGCTACAGGTCATCTTTTTCCCTTTCTCCCCCCACATACTTTCTGTCGAGAAAAGTAACGAGTGACCTTTTTTGATGAAAGACAAATCATTGGTCGCCCTGGATTCGAGTAGGCCTCTGGAAGTTGCAGGTCGAAGCGGTATAGATGACAAGCGTGGTGTCTTCAGAGATGATAGATCGAATCGTTTATTTTAACTTCCGACAAACTGATTTTTCCCACTGAAGAGTTTCCTCAACAGTATCAATGACATTATGGAACCTTTTCGTTTTATTAAGGCTTTCAAATTTGAAAAATCTAGGTCTGGATAATGTTAGCCTTCTACACCTATTCTAAAAAATTTCATCTCAATTGATTTGGGTTGGTTGGTGGTTAATTAACGTCGAATTGGAGATACACAACGCGATATCGGCAAAGGTCCGGGATCGATCCCGAAGGGAAAGATCCATAGACAACGTTTTGCAATTTTGATCCACGGTCATATGACGAGAACACCTCAGCTGGCACACCACTCTCCGAACTTCCACACCACGCCAAAGTGAGTACATTGGAGGCCACGGCAGATTTGACGTGCATCAGCCCCATGTACACGAGTCTGTCTGGACCATGTTTCGAACTCGCAACCCTCCAGTTACTAATACGTTTCTCTCCCAACTGGGCTACCGCTGTCCCCAATTGATTTGAGAAGCTTAATGGCGGTTATGTAAGGCTAAGCTGCAGTGAGACAAGGTTCCCACTCTTTCACATTTAAATAATTCAAGGATCTCATTTTTGATAGTAATGAGCATTCATTTTTAAAACACTACTGACAAGTAAGGAGCAATAAATTAAACTGTAAACTGTAAAATATAATTTATATATATATATATATATATATATATATATATATATATATATATATATATATATATATATTATATATATATGTATATTATATAATATATATATATATATATATATATATATATATATTATATATATATGTATATTATATAATATATATATATATATATATATATATATATATTATATATATATATATATATATATATATATTATATATATATGTATATTATATATATATTATATATATGTATATTATATATATATATATATATATTATATATATTATATATATGTATATTATATATATATATATATTATATATATATATATTATATATATATATATATATATTATATATATGTATATTATATATATATATATATTATATATATATATATATATATATATATATATATATATATATATATATATATATATATATATATATATATATATATATATATATATATATATATATATATATATATATATATATATATATATATATATATAAATGGGAATGTTTACTTTACACACAATATAATTTGTTATTGAATATATATCAGGTATTTAACTCAAACATAACCATCCAAAAATACTAATACGTTAACCGATAAAAAGAAAAAACACTTCGTATAAAATAATTAATGGACATAGTTTTATAAGCATTGTTAAAGCTGATAAGCGTCATATTTATTTGCAATAGACATGCAAAAGAGAAAGATATACTAGCTATTAAAATCCAGATGCTGTGTACTGATATGATAATTAATTAGAAAATAGATTAAGAAAACATGAATTCGGTTTAGTTTTCAGTATTAATTTTTCCCTAGCTGTCTTGAACAAATTTTAGAGCTACAGGAAGATCAATTTTAACCTCTTATATCAAGCTTGAGAAAGTCTACCGTTCTGTACAAGTGGTGTATTAAAAGCATTTGAGGAGCTTGGCGCATTTTGATATGAAGATCCACTCCACTCCATTTCTCCCGGGGTGTTTCTCACTTGTGTCATTAAAACTTTTCTTTATATGTATGACTATTGATACTGCCTGTCTTGAGTACGGCAAAATTTGGCGCTTGCATTATAAAACCCACCATCACATAGCTCAATCGTGGATTCCATGAATTGCTTGATTATATTTATTAAAGTTGGGATTTCTTTTTTTTTTTTTTTTTTTTTTTTTGATATTAGCAAGTCCAAACTTCAAGGAATTTAACGAAAGCCATCATTCGATCCCTTTGCCTCTACCCCTACTAAACAATTTAGTACTGGTATTTTTTACTAGTACTTTTTTTTTCTGCGACTGCACGTGTGCAGTCGCGTAAAAAAAAAACCGAACCACTCCTCTTCATTTGTGTAATTTTAACAGAAGAGAAAATTCAAAGATGGCGTTTGACTGGAACTAACGTCTTCTATACATTCAAATGCATAAAATTTGCATAAAGGGCCATAGATTGATTGAGAACCAACTTCATAATCTTCAATGGGAACCTCCTATTTCGACACACAATTTCGAATCTACGAGGGTGTGTTAATAAGTAACGCATATGTCAATATTTATGTAGGAAAATAATTAGTCAAAATGAAATTAGTTAGTAAAAAGGGAACTAGAGAGTGCTACTGACTGGGCACAATGCAAGATCTCGTGATTCCACGTACCGGTACATTTTGTCAGTCACCGGTAAAATGGCGTTAGTGATTACATCGTCAACTGTGGAGGAGCAACGAGTTTGGTCGATGAAATACGATCTGAGAGGCCAGTGTCTTCTTCAACCTGTTCAATTGTTGATGAAATCGACAACGTCATACGAGAGAACCGTCGAACGATGTTGAATGAAAAAAAAAGAACGTTGCAGCATTTCTTATGGATCTGCCTGAGACATTGTTCATGAGAAGCTAGGGTACAGGAAAGTTTGTTCTCGCTGGGTACCAAAACAACTGTCGAAACAGCACAATGGATGCAGAATGGCTTGCAGTCTGACACATTTGCAGCGATACCACGAGGAAGGTAATGAGTTTTGGGTGAGTATTGTCACGGGAGATGAAACCTGGGCTTTACACATGACACCGGAGTCAAAATTTGCGGTCATGATGTGGAAACATCCATCGGGATAAGGTTGGAAAGTTGTGGTGCACACTCCATACAGCCCGGACATGGCACCCTCCGATTTCCATCTGTTTGGACCCATGAAAAAGTTCCTTGGCGGTAAGAAGTTTGATTCTGACAAGAGGAACTCAAACGGGGGTCGTGCGAAGGTGGCTCTTCTCGCAGCCGATAGAGTTCTATGAGACAATGATTTTTAAACTGATCCATCGTTGGGACAAATGCCTTAACATGTATGGAAATCATGTGGAAAAGTAATAAATGGGTAATACTTTCATTTCTTGTTTCATACTGTCATTAATTGCTTTATATATATATTTTTTTTAACATTATGTGCATTACTTATTGACATGCCCGAGTACATCTAAATTTAACATCAGGAACCAAATTTCATGTCATTTGGTTTTACCGTTTTGAAAGTTATGAGGACAGAAAGACAGAAGCTTTTGGACACCTGTGATAGAAGAACAAACATAACATCCAGCCCGTAAAATTATTGCAACTACATAGGAAGCACACTGTCATCCAAAATAGAGCAGTGGGCCTCGGCATTGAACTTACCAGGAATTTGGACCAAGGGTCTCAGTCTATACCAGGAGAAACACCACCAGACCATAATTCCACATCCTCCGAACTTTACTGTGGGCACAATGCATTCTGGCAGGAGGCGTTCTCCAGGCAGACGCCAGACCCAGCCATTCGAATGGTAGAGGGTGAACTTTGATTCGTTGCTCCAGAGAACTCGTTTTCACTGATATATACGGTCCACTTTCGACGTGCTTTGCACCACATTAACCGAGCGGCGCGGTTGGACTTTGTGATCAAAGGCTTATGGGCAGCAGCACGACCATGAAAACCAAGCATATATGCTTCCTTACGGATAGTATTAATCGAAACAACACTCCTGGATGCCTGTTGAAACATCTGGAGATGTGGGCCATCGGTTGGGTGCGGTTCTTCCGAATTTCTCTGGACAGCACTCGTTGGTCTCTATCTCCCAGTTTCGTGGGTCTGCCGACTCGGGGCACATTCCGTCAATCACCACTCACCTCCCACTTCTGAATCACATAGGCCACTGTTGATTTTGGGTAATTCATCTCGCTAGATATGTCCCTTAAGGATAGACCATTTCTGTGACACCCGACGATTACACCTTTCTCGAAATCAGATAACTCTGCACAAAATTTTCCCTGATTTTTAAATTCTTTTATGTGTTGTGATCCGTGATTGGTATCGATATGCAGTGACCATAATACACTCTATAACAAAAAAAAATCGACGCACCAAGAAGGAGTTGTCCGATGGAGACAAAAATTGGTGGATAGGAAAATTATGTACAGAATAGCAAATGATTAAAATTTCAGAACAATTGAATGATTTATTTCAGAGTTAAAGTAACGAGCTCAATAAGGTGTTGACCCGCCTCTAGCCTGGATGCAAGCTGCCACACGGCGTGGCATAGACCGATAAAGCTCCCGGATGGTCTCCTGCGGTATTTCTTGACAAATTTGCTCCAATTGTCGGACTACGTCATCAACATTCCCTACCAGATGCAGTCGCCTTCCCATCATATCCCAGACATGCTCGATGGGAGAGAGATCTCTTGATCTGGCCGGCCAAGGAGGTGTTTGACAAGCTTGAAGACAATTCATAGCAACGCGTGCCGTATGTGGTCTGGCATTTTCTTGCTGAAAAATAAGCCCAGGGTACTGCGAAAGGAACGGTAGCAAAACAGGTCTCAGAATGTCGTCAACGTACCGCTGTGCAGTAAGTGTACCTCTAATGACGACCAAAGGGGTCCGACTATCAAGGGAAATGGCACCCCAGACCCTAACTCCTTGTTGAGGGCCCGTGTGGCGTGCAATAGTGAAAGCAGGATCGGCACGTTGCCCTGGACTTCTAAAGACACGTCTTCGATGATCGTCAGGACACAGATGGAAGCGGGATTCGTTGCTAAAGACTATACGTCCCCAGTCAGCATCATTCCAGCCTGATCGAGCCAAGCACCACTGTAATCTGGCCCGACAGTGTGCAGGCATGAGTGGCAGGTGGCGTAACGGTCGGTACGAGCGTAGATTTCGCTCTCTCATCCGTCTGTGAATGGTCATGGTGGACACTCGTGTGTGGGTCGCACGACTGATGGTTGTTAGCGATGAATCATGCGCTGTGACAGCTGATCTGACAATCACTCTGTCCTCGCGATCTGTTGTGGCCCTACGTCGACCACTACCATCATGACGCTGAAATCTGCCATTGTCCACCCACTCTTGCCAGCATCTTCTAATCGCCGCATCACTTCGACTCACATGACGAGCGGTTCTCCGATTTGCCCAATCTGCCTCTTTCAATCCAATGATTAGACCTCTTTGAAACTCTGAAAGTTGCTCGTAATGAGCTCGAATCCTGCGGCGAGGCAATTTTTCAGTCGTTGAAAGGTATCCTTAATCAAAATCGCAATGCAGCAGAAATTTTCAACAACATTCAAGAACAACTCCTTATATACATATGCTGGATGCACAGTTCCAATGCGCTGGAGATCGCACTATTCATTCATTGGACACCAAATTTTAATCATTTGCATATTTGGTCAAAACATTTTTGCATACGAAATTTCAAAGCAATCGGATAATTCCTTCTTATTGCGTCGATTTTTTATTTTTTTATTTTGAGTGTATTTTTAAATATTTAGGGCAAATGGGGTAAAAGGATAATTCTCCACAAATATTTTCTATTTTTTCTCGATATTTTAATTGTTATTGTAAGGGTTGGAACCCTTGATGGAACTCTTACAATAGCAATCGAAAAAACTGGAGAAAAAATACAAAATATTTTGACTGAACTTTTTACAACTGACCCTACATTATCATACTATTCATCGAAATCAAATGCATATATCCATAAAAATGTAATTGCGAACAAAAAATATTAATTTAATACACAAAAAAAAACATTAGTTACACAAATTTCAAACTGTATACCACAAGATGTATCGCCAGCCTCACGGCCAAAACGCTGCAGCCAAAAAAAAAACGGCGGCGGGTTTTAAAAAATACGACGACGGGGTTCTTTATTCGAATTACAATTTCGGCGAGTACGATTTATTCGATTCTCAAAAGCATTCGTAATTGCGCATCTCTAAATAGGACAAACTATAATACTAACTATTTAAATTATAGAAAAATTCCCTGATTTTTTGTGAAATTTGGAAATTTTCCCAGAATTTCATGAGAATTCTGATTTCACGGTTTCGTTACCACCCTGTTAAAAAACGTCTGATGAACCTCGGATAATTATTCTTTTCGGGTCGGATTTTTAATTATATTTCTAATCTACACTGTTTTTATGACTTGTTTTTCTTGAGTTCTGTGATAGTTTTTCATGTTGAAACGATTACCTCTATTCTTTTAATGTTCCAACAGTGTTTGGGAGTGTATGATCATTTTTTTGTCATTCTTGCTGCTCGAGTAGAAAACACCATTGTGTTGTCTAGGTCAGGCCTTGATGATGCCCTGCCCCTGAATCACCATCACTCGCTTCACCTTTCAAAAGTCCTTCCAATGTCCCTTATTTATAACATATATTATTTGTTTATTTTCTACTTTATAAAAATTAATGAAAAGAAACACAAATCCATTTCTTGGATTAGCCTCTGTACAAAATATTAGCATGCAAGATTCATTTTAGAACCTTACCAGTGAGAATTTTGAATGTAAATTTAACAAATGTATTTATGAATGTATTGAATTTTTTAGTTTCAAATGGAGCTCTGCCATAATTGATTGCCATGTAAACCAAAAAAAATACTAATTTTTTTCTGCATACACTTGGTTTCCAGGAAGATAAAAGCCAGGGTTATATTCCTATTCCTTTATTTTACAGAAAAGTATTTAGATAAAAAATGTAAGCATCTTAAGAATGTATGTTAAGTTTTTTATTAAAGTCTTCAAAAGTGTATAAGCAAACTACTATATTGCTCAATTGTAGAGGTGCACAACCTGCGGCCCGCGAATCATCAATTTGCGGCCCACAAACTAATTTTGACTAAACTTCCAAGAGGATTTAAGTTTAAGAAGCAAATTGACTGACAAACATTTAGAATCAGTCTTAAAAGTTTAGCAGTATTGAACCTAACATACCTAACTTAGTTAGTAAAACTCAGTAACAGCCATCCTATTTGCAAGCTGTAACATAATTATTGTTTATGCTTTAAAAATTTAATATTAAATATATTTGATGCTGTAATTTTTATTTATAATTTTACTGATATCATTAAAATTTCTGATACTCATCTTTACTGCTCATTGTACTGTTACTCTCATTAAATTTATAACCTAAAATTATTAGCTGAAGTACATATGGCGTTCTTGAGACACATTCTTAAAAGTAATTCTAAATGATTGAACATTGCAAATGTTTGTTAACTTTTTTTGAGCAATTCACAATATCATTCATTTAGCTCTGTAACAAGCTCCTAGATTTTTTGAGAAAACATTTGTAAGTTTAATCTTAAAAAATAAGTGCTCATTTTTTACTATACATATTAAGTGTAATAACAGCTGTACATAATAGGGTAGTAGCACTTTCATTGTGTCTGTGCAGTAACTTCATTTGCGACCCCCCCGTGTCTCAATCAGCGGTGCGGCCCTTATCCCAAAAAGGTTGTGCACCCCAACTCTATTGTATACATTAAATTCTATAGCTCTATTGTTTATATTTTACAGCTACTCAATAAACAGTGACTTCTATTCATGTTACACAGAACTTATCCATGCAGATTCTGTTTTTTAACATACAGTTTGATATCAAAAACTTCATTTAACTTAATTGTAAATTAAATTTAGTTCCATTTTCTTATGGTTTTCTTTCATTATGGAAATATTAGAAGTCATTAATTTAATTTACAATAAAATGCAACCTAATTTAGCACTGTTTAATATAGTATTACTGAATTGCAAAGCGAATCAGTCAATTTAAAGACGTTATAATTCAATTACAGAGAAACACAGGATATAAGAGTACGATTTCAAAACAATATACTCGACCTTTTTAGATTTTAAGTAAACCGGTTATTTTAAAAATACTTTTTTTAAAGCACACAAAGTTTAAAATAAAAATATTATTAAATGTTTTGAACTGAGATAATGTGAAAGCAGAAAAAGTAAGCAGTCAGATGTGAAAATCCCAAGAGCATAAAGAAATTACTTTTCTCTTAAAAGAAAATGTGATGAAAAAATATTTTATTAATGAAGGATGTTAAATACTGTTTTACATACAGTATTTCAATAAAAAAGAGAAAATAAATATGGTGCATATATAAGGTATGAAATGTAACATCAAACTTAAACAAGCAACAGTACAAACCCATAATTAAAAGCATAGCCTTTTAAATCAAAAGTATACAAACAGTAAGAAATTGTATAAATATACCATTACAGTTAAACGCTATATTTAAAATTTCATTCTACAATTCCATTTATTGAAAGCAAAATTTTATACACTGCATGACCACTGAATTAGAAAACTTGACTACGAAACTGTTACTAACACTTGAGCAGAAATATTTGATGCTTATTCATAAACTTGAATCTTCTGAAAACAGTGCTTATTAGCAACTGTCAAAACTGTTCTGGAAATAATTTTAGTCTTCTTATGTGTAATAATTATTAGGAACCCATTTTGTGGAAGCAACAATCTTGATGCTGAGCTTATCGGTTTCTCCAACCATCTCTGTATTATCCATTCATTATTTCAAACTGTAACCTAGTTTTTCCTGCATGGGTTCAAGCCAGTTTTAGTCATCAAAAATCAAAGATTTCTTCATCAAAAAATCAATCAGCATTGGAGGCAATTTAGTCATTAAATGTGATGCAAGGTAAAAGAGCTTGTAAATCACATAATGCTCAGAGAATTAATAGATGAAAATTTAGGATGTGTAATAAATAGAATGATTCCCATCACCTGTATCTGAGTCAAAGCCACTGACCAAAAATATGACTGACACTTCAAAAGAGGATACAGAACACAATTTAAGTATGTAATGAAGTAATAGATTCATCTAGTCCAGACTAAAAAATATTTTTACAGTCCTGAAATTTTTTTTTAATCGAAAATTGTTAGTTAAAATGGAAACCTCTTATTTTAGAGACAAAGAAAAATTATCTCAGGTAGCATACGTAAACCTGTGACTAATCAAAGGTTAAAAAATGTGATGTGGTCTAACGAATTGCTATACCCTTTTTTGTTTGATAAAGAATGGCTTTAAGGTGATGAGGAAATTACTGACGATGCGATAATTCGCATGACTACCGAAGAAGAAATTGTTGAAACCAAAGATTTAAACGATGAAACAGGGAAGATCATTTCACAGAAGGCATGACAGCATTAGATGTTGCTCTTCAATATATGGAGCAGCAACCAGATGCTTTACCACATAATGTTTTAATTTTGAAAAGGTTGCGACACAACACAGCAAGAAAGAGTTTCTGCTCAAAAACAAACTTTAGATTCATTATTATGTAGTCCGCACAGTCCGAGTAGGTATCGTCCCGATCAACTCGGATTATTGACTGTAGTAATTGCCTACCCTTTTTTGTTTCAATATGGTTTTGTAAAAATCTTTTTGAAGCTATATGACAGCTTGAAACATAAAAAAAAACACAAAATTATTTATCTGGGTATTACTCAAAATTATTTGTGAATACACATGTGTCCAAAATTCGAAACTAAAAAGTTAAAATGAAAAAAATGTTATACAATTTAAACCCCTTTAAAATCTAAAACACACACACACACATTCCATGTATACCGGTTGACAATTGCTAGTCTAGGGTATTGCTGGTATAGAATACGTTCATATTATCAGAAGGCTGGTAGTATTCTAATCTATACAAAGTATTAGATCAAGTTTATCCTTCAATTTTGCATTCTTTTTGCACATAAATACATATGAACTGAGATTTAGAAGTACTAAAGTACTACTAGTTCACAGAAATTTATAAGTACCTATTAATTTGCAAGTGTTACACTAGAACATTTTGGTATAAAATTAACATCTGTAGATCACATAAAGAAAATGTGACGTGATAATTAATACAGAATTCTAATTCAGTGGCTGGTAGCATATTTGTTTTAATTTAAGAGGAGCAATAATTATAAACAAATATTTTCAACACACATAAACATTAAAAAGACAAATAACAAAAAAAAAATTTATCGTCTATTATACTTTTCCATATAAAAATAGATATACACAAAGATGTTTGAGTCCCAAATGAGTACAAAAAATGCATGTTTATCTACACTTCCAAGATAATCTTGAAGTACAGGAATAACATAAAAAGTTGCTGATAGTAAATGATATTAATGAGATGTAATATTTTATAAACTGGTACGCGTCACATTGAGAGATCTTTTATATCCATTAATTTTATTTAGAAGAGGATCATTTTCAGTAACAGAGTACGTCAATGTTGCTTTCTGATAATAATCAGGGATTAACCGAAGGTTAGAAATGATGCTTTCAAGGTGGTGAGCTTTTTCAGCAGGTATCATGATGTCCTTCTCAACTGACTCAAAGAAAATGTGCAAAGGAAATGATGAAGGTGGGTAACTAACATAACTTTCAATTTTAGATGCTGGAATTTTATACTTGGTAAAAAGTTCTTCCTGTAAATGTTTTTAAGAAATCAGACATTAATAATTTGTTTTAAATAAAAAGCACTGTTATTAAACAAAGATACATGAATAAAAATGCAATTCATTTCAAAATACACAAATAAAGGAAACTAGCACAAAGCATTTTTTTTTCCTTAAGTCAAAACTGCAATTTATAGTGTGATGAAATACTTGATAGTTTAGAATCACAACATATCAAATCAATTAGGGTTTTTGACCTGATAGACTAGCTTTATTTGTGTTGTTGTTGCTTATACTCCAGTGTTCAGACAAGATCCATAAGACCGTTGACTCACAAGAAGTGGATCGCAATAGATGTCCTCCCTGGAGAGGCCCATGCAATCCATTAGATGCTCTGCAGAAGCCTGATAGTTGAGGCACTTGGTTCAGGTGGTGAAGACCTTCCTGCCCTTGCTGAATGAGAGGCACTTGATGTGACCACTAGCATGTCTAGAAAGAGCAGTCTGGGAGCCTCTGTCACACGGGAGGTCTAGGGTCGATTCAGGCTTTTTACCCATATACCAATGGGTGGGGGGCTTTCTCCACTCCACCAAAATTTTTGATTTTTCCCATGTATATAATTCCAGAAAAGTCAAGGCAGTTGAGGAGGGGATGGAGTGACTGCAACCCTCCATAGCAAGTTTATCCGCAAATTCATTACCTTGAATGTCCACATGAGAACGGATCCACTGCTTTATTTGTAGAACAGTAACGCCAAAGACAAACATTTTTCTATAGTAAAAGGTGTAAGAATTTCCCCAACTTCCTAATACTGGGTAAAGAAGTTATGCTAGTCAGTGACCAAAAAAGGGAAATAGTACTAGTGCATCATTGTTGTCCCAATGAATGCTGATTTATTGCTAGAAATTATCCTGAAAAGGTTGGTTAAATTTTATGTAAGCAAGAGCCACATTTGTCCAAGCTGTGCCAAAAATCAAATATATGGGATATTCCACCCACAAGGAATGCTTTACTGAATCAGAAGAAAGAAATACACAAAGGAAGGAATCAAACCTCTTTCTGTAACAAATGTCGTCAAAGAAAAGAATAATTGAGATAAAAAGGGTTATTTAGCGGTTATCTTGAGCAAATTTGTAAAATTTATTTGAATAAAATAAACCTTGTGTTTGTTCTTAGTTATTTCTATTTTTTATATTACATTACTACATCAAAATCACAAAATCGTTATTTGCAAAAATTGTTTAGTTTTAAAACTTCAGGTGAAATTATATATGAACAGTTCTGACTTTTGCTTTCTGGTTAACAGTCCCAGGGCTTTTTGTTTCTTGGCTTTTTTTTTTGGTACTTTGGCTTGCATATTTAGCTCTTTAGCTTTTTGGATGGGTTTCAGTGTTTTAATTGTGTGTGTGTATCAAGGAATGACAAAATAAAAAAAAATTTAGGAGCCAGCTCAATTTTTTAGGGGAGCCAGGATCTTTGCAACACATATACTAATATTTTTTTTTAACGCTGAGTATATCGCAGAACTCTTTACACACACACGTGCAATAAATAATATGCTATTAAAAGTGTAACTTACGCAATAAAAAATAAAATTTTTACTATCTACATTAGACATTTTGCTCTATTTTTAACCTTTTACAGCCTTTTTTTTTTAACAGAAAATTTAGGTTTTATGGTGCTTGGAATTTGTTGTGCCCTGCTATATACATATGTGTGGGTTGTTCAATAAGTAATAACACTAATTTTACTGTTGCAAAACCACTCATCACAATATTAATTTCTGATGAATAAAGAAATGTTGCTGGTTTGTTCTAACAAAAAAAGTCAATAGATTGTGTATTCGAGCTGATTTGTCAGAGAGTCACGTAACTAAACGCAAGCTTGTTTTCACAGCGCCTCCGAGCCTTTGAACAATGTTATGCGATTAAATTTTGTGTTCGTTTGCAAAAATCGGCATTGGGAACTTTAAGTATGATACATGAGGCTTTCCACAATGAAACAATATCGAGGACAAGTGTTTTTCACTGGCAGAAAACTTTTAGGAAGGAAGGCTAAATGTGGAAGATCTTGAACTCGAGGGATGATCTTCAAAGTCCATCACAGAGACAGTGATCAACACAGGAGGAACAACCATCAGGCATGTTGTCCTCAAAAACACTTGCCCTTGACGTTGCCTCATCATTGAAAATCTTGAGTATTATGCTAAAAGTCCGCTTCTTGAGAAGTCGATCCGCAAAAGCTTTTTAAGGTGATGATTTTTGAAAAATGAACACAAAATTTTATTGCATTACGCTGTTCAAAGGCTCGGAGATGCTACGAAACAAGATTGTGTTTGGTCAAGTTATGCTCTGGCACATTAGCTCGTATACACCATCTATCGACTTTTTTGTTAGAACAGACCATCAACATTTCGTTATTCCATAAAAATTAATATTGTGATGAGTGGTTTCATGACAGTAAAATTAGTCTTATTACTAACAGAACAGCCCTCGGGTTTTTTTTATCCTGGCTACATAAAACCAAAAACAAATTTGGTAACTTAATATAATGAATTTTTAAACTTTTCGGCTTCAAAAATAATAAATCAATACATTAATGACAAACTTCTACCTATGATCAGATTGAAAATTTATAAAAAAGACAAACACATAACAGAGAATTATTGATAGAATACAGATATAAAACTTACCAGACACTTATTTTGTATTTTTAAAAGCAGTGGGATAGAAGAAGCAGTCAGATCTCGAAGAGATAATATTTCTGACTGCAGAATAACTGCTTTAGCTCGAACATGTGGAGTTGAGCATGAACACTTTTCAGGGTCATCTTTCAAAATAATAAAATTAGAACCTTCACTTGTATCACAATGGAGAGTCTTGTCTTGATTTTTCAAAGTACTCATGGTTTCTTGTTTCTGATTTAAAAAAATATATAGATATAAATTTTAAATGCTAGACATTGGTGAAAATAACTGATTTTTATGGTTTCTTATAAAATTTGAGTTTAATATTTTAGTTAATTTTTTCTTCTTCCAGCTATATCAATTAATTACATAAATTGTGGGTCTTTAAAGAGAGATCTGAAACCCGCACTGACAAAATAGTTCTTTTAGTAAAAACCTGTAAATTAACAAATGAAAGTCAAATTATTTTGGAAACTTGAAAGGCAAAAATGACCTCAAGAGATATTAAAGTCTAGAAAAAGTGTCTCAATGTTAAACAAATCAGTTTTTTAAAATGTTCTGGTAATAAACTCCTTAATTTAATGGTATTTAAAAAACAGTTTTTAAAAATAGTATATAATATTCAGTTTAAATAGATAATTTTACTCACAAAAGTAAATCATTTAGAGGTTTTGAAAACATGGTCACTTTTTTTCCTTCAAATGATTAAAGTTGACATTTCTATTATGTCTATATGAGATGTAAAGATTTCATCTTTTTGTCTCATCATGACTTGTAATAACCCATGAATAATGATGATTTATTATCATGCATCAGCAAATAACAAATTACATGCAAGTAAAAACTTTCACTCATAAACTTTTTCATTGATTTATTTCAGACCTTAACTTTATGAAGAATTTGTTTAAAATTGTTTAAATGTGAGAACAGCAAATCTAACAATAGTTTTCACACACTACATATAAAAAAAAATTTTTAAATTGATAATTATCAAAATACATACTGATTATAGTGGTTATTTATCAAGCTTATAAACAAAGCAGTTAATACCTGTTGTGAAATGTTTTGAAGATGTTGGGAAACAACAGACTCATACAATTCTTTTGTTTCTTGTACCATAACAACAGGTTGATCAATGAACTTTAAGAAATCTTCCTCTCTTGCAGGATGAATAACTTGTATACCAATACCTAAAAATTAATTATATTTTTACTTAACACTGAAGCTCTTTAATAAAATACAAGGTAGTAAAACATAAAAAGTATTTGATACAATATAGTATCTCTAACATTGCAGTCAATAACACAGGCTTGTATATTATTGAACTGAATATTTTGAGAATGATTCTAAGTATTTTTTTAAATAAAAATTTGACATTCTAACAATATCTATATTGCATGCTTACCATTATTTCTCATATGTGTGTTAGTAGCAGAATGTAACACATTTAAATTACCAGCCCAAGTTCCCAAATATGACCGTTTTTAGAAATAACTGTGTTCCTCCAAAAACAGAACTCTTTCAACTGCCAAATGGAAAAATCTCTGAAATTAAGAATGTAACTTAACTACTGTTGAACCAAACTTAAAATTAAATTACGAATTCGTAATAAATGACACTTCTGTTTTCTTTCAATAGACTGCTATTTTTCAAAAACCAGGATTGTACTTTAATTTAGAATCACTGCCTAGCTATAAAATTTGAATTTACACAGAACATTCTTCCAGGGTTCTTAGTTTATTTGGTTCTGACCATGTACCTATTTTCCCAACCATAGACTTTCATTATTTATGTACTACTTTTGCTCTTTTTTCTGTCCTGATTTTAACTAAAATCTTACCACCCTAAATTTTAGCTAAAATTTTGATTAAAATTAGCATCCTTTTGATGAATTTATTCAACTTATCACAACCATTTCTACAGGAAACAGTCTAGAAAGCTGCTTATCTACTATAAAATGAGTAAAAAATATGCTTTCAAACCAAACACCATATAAAACCAAATTACTCAAATATAATAAACATGTTTCCCATTGTTAAATGGAAGAGAATGTTCTTTGTCACCGAAACTGATTGCTATTTGCTACTGTGCCAAGGACTGACTTTTGTTCTGTGACATGTTGAAAAATTCAACTTTGCTTTTGCACTTTTTATATAAGCTCATGATTTTAAGGTAAAACAAAAGTTATCTTACAATGTAGGGTCGGAGATAGCTTTTTAGCATTTGACAAGAAATTTTGTAATACCAAAGAATAATTATTAAACATAATTCCAATTTAAAAACCAAATTAGAAGTTTACTGAATTTTTTGGTTGTCTTAATAGAAAGTTTTAATATGAAATTTCAATGTTTATCCATGTTTGAGCCAAATCATCGAATTTCAGAGGCTTCTAAAGAGATTTGGTTATTTATTCTTGGATAAACAAATGACGAAAGAGGACGCAATAATTTATAAAAACCTAAAAACAGTCACTCACTTCATCGAAACAAAATAAAAGTCAGATGAAGCAAATAGAATAAACTAGGGGGCCCGCCAGAGGATTGCTTTGCAATCCTTATTGGTTCACTTCGCTCGCATCAATGAAGACATTGTTTACAAAATATAAAATTCTTCACAAAAAATTTGTTTGCTACACAAAAATTATACAATACCTCTGGTATCCGAACTCGAACAATTTTTGGAATTCAAATGAAAACATAGTGCAAATTTTGACTTGAAATGTGAGCGCTGTTTTGGAAATCGAATACCCAGAATGTCATTCGTAAGCTGCAACAGCTCGACTAATATGAATTTTTTTTCCCAATAACACTATACATTCAATTGAGGCACGAGGCTTCGCGTTTAAAAAAAATCGTAATGTTGTCAAAACATGATTAACAAATAACGTACAAATCTTTTTTGCGTGCCACATAAGAGAATTATATATATAGATGTTTTCATCCAGCATTCTCTTTAAAGAAACAGTTGGAGGATATTTCTTTTCGCTAAGTTTTACATGAAAGTAACGAATCTTGTTAAAAAGCATTCAACACTGGAAACTCAAGAAACATTTGGAACTTGTAGCCTTTTTGAATGTGATATGTTCAGTACATTACTCGCATAGGTACACAAAGAAAGGTTTTGTAAGTTTGGGGATTTTATGGTGCAAGGGCCATAAATGGCCAAAGAAAGGGAATTCATACAGGTATTTCGTGGAACATTTACTTCACATTAAATTCATTATGCATCATTTATAATCATAACAATGGGTATCTAAAATACTATCTTGTGATATAGTAAAACAGCAACCCTTAAGACATCACGTTCAGACTGATTATAAGAGTTCATTCAACAAATTTCAAATGGTGCCAGAGTAAAACCTGCTGTGACATTCTTGAGAAATTTTTTCAATTATGGAGTGTTCACTGTTTGCAGAAGTCAGGGAATTACTTATATCATCAATTTTTCTGTCTATTTTAGAAAGCTGTTCTAAAAGACTAGAAAAAAAACAGCAGTTTTTCCAAGAACGATCACATGAGATATGAAACAAAACAAAACAAAAATGAATATGACAAAAACGAAAATGTTTACCATTGAAACCATTCTGTGGATACACATGATAGTTCGCATATATATTATTTCGGAACTTCAATTCCAATCGAGTACTTGAAGACAACAATTGTGATAAATCTCTAACATCAAAAGGCATTTTTTCCACAACTATTATTGCTGGTTTCTCATCTCCCGAAAAACGACCTTCCACAACCACGGATTTGGTGTGTGAGCATTCCTTCATTACTCTGTGGACGCGGAAGTTTTTCAGTGAACACAAGCCCTCAAATTTCGATTTTTCTAATGGTTTTGATACATTTTCGTTATATTTGCTGAACACACCGGCTTCATCGTATGAACCCGTAGTTAAATCCACAGCCATTTCTAAGATTTTAGAAATTACTCTCAACTTTGCGGATTTACTGTTTGTTTACAAAGTAGTTGTTGACAGCTCACAGTTAATGTTGATTGCAACAATGTTAACTAAAAAACAGTAATTTCATAACTAAGATATATTTTCGATGTGCTTTGAGCGTTTTCAAAACCCTTTTGTTTCAATTTCAACTGTTGATAAAGATTTGACACAAACTGTATGGCATTTCTTTCAGTGAGCGAGTCTTTTACTAACACATACTGTGGATAAAACTTTTAACTGTAACTGTAGTTAGTAGAGATTTGTTTATATTTATAATTTAATTTTTTGCGGTATGCTCCGCTCATGTGAAATGTTATTTATCTATACCTTCCCGTACTTGAGAAATTTGCCGAATTAAATTCCAATAATTTTTAAAGTGTTTCCACTGCTCCGTTCTTTTTTTTTCATAAAAATTTGAAACACAGTCATAACTACAAAGATGGATGCTGAAAATAACTCTCCGACAGAAAAACCAAAAGAAATTGATTTCAATGCACTAACTATGATGCTAATTGGACCTAATAGAAGAATAACAGACAGAATAATTATGCCAATTAGTCTTGCCGGAAATCAATTCAAAAGCAAGGAAGAGCTGAGAGTTGAAGCTGTTTTTGAGAGCTGCACTTTCAAAACTATTACTAGCTGTGCAGTTGGTTAGTATTAAGCATAAGCAAAGTTTTGATACTATTGGCTTGTTTCTATAATTTTATCAAAACTCCACTTCTAGTTCAAAAATAATGTAGATTATCTTTATTCTATGAAACATTGTTTCAACTAAAGCAGTTGGGGGATTTCTAAACGTAATCGTTAACTAGGGTATGAAAAACACCTGATTTCAACAAAATTATAAGTATCGTATTTGTTTTATTCAAATCAGATTTTAATGGTTTCCTTGGCCTGTACAAGTTTTAATTTGATGGACATAGACACTATTTTCTAAATAGGTTTGATTTATGTTAAACATTAAATGTATAATATTAATGTATTAAGAAATGTAGCTGTATAAATTTTTGAAAGATTAAAATTCAACATTGAAATTAGGAAAATAATCACATAAAGCAGGGTTCCCACGGTCCTTGAAACGTCCTTGAATTTTTTTTTCTGAACTAGGAGCCCTTAAAAATTACGGAATTTGGTGGAAAGTCCTTGAAAGTACTTGATTTTTTTAACTAGTACATGCTTGCGTAATTTCATCTTGCATTGGAACTTGTACAGACTAGTTTCCAGCACAGCAAGTGCGTCGTTTTGTATGTAACCTGTGTTTGTTCTTTGACACCATGTGATACACTTTTATGCTACGTCTAAGATGATCCATTCTCCATCGTACTCTGTCCGTCTAAGTTAGCACCTCTGGTCTCCGTTTATACAGCTGCCTTGTTATGCCCACCGCATCATGACATCACGACCGGTAGATAGCAGCACTGCTTTTTTAGGAAATCGTAGCTTTAGCAGTCAGGACATCATTGGAAACCTGACACGCATATAAAGAAATAAAGCCAAATTCTTATTGCAAAAATATAAAAGTTACAATTGGAATAAAAACTTTTTTTTTACAAAAATCCCATTTAAGATATCCTTTAAGTGTAAAATGTTCTGCAGATTTCGAATCCGTTGAAATTTTCACTCTTTCTTTAACAACGATCGCAAAGATAGAAACTTAGACTGGAGAATAAAAAAGCCATAACTCCAGTCAAAACATTTGATTTGTTTTGTTTCTCAAACGAAATAAACCACCACAGCCGTCTATTGTTGTGGCAGTGGACGACAGCAAATTGGAGTTTGTGTTGAGAAGATCGAACCATGTGTGTACACTCCCACACTCTTCTACGTGCCACCAAAAGAATTTATTGTGCGATATTGTCTCGCACGACCGAAATCAATATGCATGCAAGTAGCCTGATAGTTATTATTGAGATGAGAAGCCCACTTTGCATCAAAAATCACACTTTCTGTGAGAAAAGAAAACCGAAATTGATAACCTTTCTTTTTTTAACTCAAGAGTTTCAAAAAAAAATGGAGTGAAAAAATTAAGTTTTTTTTTTTTAATATTCACATTTTTATTTTTAATTGACAACTTTTTGCACATGCCTTGTTTTGGTCGTAAAAAAAAAATTTAGGTCCTTGAAAAATATTTTGTTGGTTTTGAAAAGTCCTTAAAAGTTTTTTTTGGATAAAGGTGTGGGAACCATGTAAAGTAAATGGAACAGTGCCACAAATGCCAAGCATAAGCAATCATTTTCCATCTGATTCTCAAGTGGCTAGATTACTTTGTGCTTAACCCATAACCAGTGATGCTAAATTTTTAGACTTCTAAATAAGGTTGTGGGATCCCACCAACACCATATTGTAAATTTTTGTATAGTTATTCCATCATACAAATTTAATAATTTTTTTTTGCATTATATATTTATTATACATGAATTAAATTAAGATAATTTCTGTATTTATTTTGACCTAAAATAAATTGTTCAAGACTTGCTTTTGAGAAAAAATCATGTCACCAATTGAAAGTATTACACAACCAATAGAAAATAAAATGCATAAGGAATTCGCACTGTGAAAACATTTCTTCTTCTCATTAATATTTTGCTTGCAAAAATAACAAATTTTTGAAAAAATTGTTAGTTGTAAGCAAACAGTTACAACATGTATTCATACTGCAATCTTCTCTTTATGAGCACTAACAAGTTTTGACTAATAGAATCTTTCTTAGGTTTCTTTTGCCAAGGATGTGATTAATAAGTTGAAGTGTAAAGCAAAAGTACACTACTCAGAAATCTTGTGACACTCAACAGATTAAAAAGGATATAAGTTGCTTTTTCTTTTCAATAGATTTTTTGTCCTGAATTAATCTAAAACTAGTCTAATAACACATTACTGCTCTATACTTGGAAATAAATTTTAAATTTAAAACCACAACTCCTAAATTTATATTTTGCTTATTTTAATATCTCAAATTCCTACCCCTTACAATGTACTTACAATACCAACATTGCCCCCTCTAGATTGATAACCTGGTTCTGTATAAATAGAAATTTGAATTTTTAAACTCTGTATTTTGTGACTGGTGTATAATCCTGTATTTGTGGCACTTAGTTTTTTACTGTTCCTAAAAAAATTTAATTCTGAACTTACAAGTTTTTATACTAAAACAACAATATGCATTGGAAGCTCTTAGTTTCATAAAAATGTATGTAGTAGTACCTATAGCCTTAATCTATTCTTATGCAGGCTTTTATACTTTATTTCTCTTTCAGGTTTTGCATTTGGTGCATTCATGGGATTGATATCAGCTAGCATGGATCCCCAAACTGGAATTACTCCTGAAAAACAAACTGTCCGAATGATATTTAATGATTTTAAATTAAAAACGGTATCTTATGGGAAAAATTTTGCTATGATTGGTGCTGTATTTGCTGCCATTGAGTGCAATATTGAAAGTGTGAGTATATTTTATTGAAAACTTTTCTGGTGGATTAATGATTTTAAAGTAAAGGCAAAAATATTTGGAGTTTTATTTTATTTTAATTTATAACTGCGGTATTATTTACACATAATAAGTTTTAAATCGGAGTTTAAAATTGTATTTAATTGTAAAAGAGGTGTTACAGTTAAGTAGAGGTAAACTTCTACCATTTATCTATTATGAAAGATTTTTCAATTATTCGAATTATATTTGACTAAACCCTTGATTCTTGACCTCTTCATGTATTGTAGTTCTAAATTACTTTTAGCCACTAAATAAACATGGTAAGTATTACACAACTTCTTCTTATTATATTGTTAAAATTATATAATTAATATAAAATGTACAGTAACTCCTCAATATATTATATTTCTTGGAAGTCGAGAAAAACTTAAAAACAAAAAGGCATACATTATGCATTAAAATTTGAACTTTTTTACTTAATATTATGTGCAACTCAAACTTGAAGACAAAAGTGATAGCAAAACTTTAAAATATTAAATTTGGCAGCATATTCTAAAGAGAAATTTCTTCTTCACGCATGAGACATTCAAGTCTTTTTCAATTCAATTTGCCCTGTACACATTGCTAAAGATACACGTTGTCTTGCATCCAAAATACTTTTCAGCAGGAAGAACCTTCTGGCTATTCAATGGATTGGCTCTGTGCATGAGAGGTGATCTATACAGAGTCGATTGTTCGTCAAGAATTTTTCACATCCCTCAACTTTCCTTCCCTTTACCTAATTGTTTTTGCACAAACAGAAGCATGATTTGTTGTATGAAGTACAATTAGAAAGGGCAATAACTAAAATAAGATTTATTCATTCCATGTTACATTTGAAGATCAGTTAAATCCTTTGCTACTGATTGCACACACTGTTCTCTTCAACAGGTTATGGCAAAAACTAGTTTCTGCCATTAAAGTGGCAATAACAGGCAGAAACCCCAAAAATAACTATTTCATGTGATAAAAACTATTGAAGTGCCACAAATACCAGACAGGAATGCATTTTAAAGTTATAATTTTCAAATTCAGTTATAATTTTTTCAATATTTATATTTATTCAAAGGTTACATCGCAGCAAATTCACCATTCAAGTTCACCTTTTCCACGAAATAGTCTATCTCAAAAGACCAATTTTGCTGCTGTTTTCGAACCTAAACTACTTCTTAATTCGTTGTGAATAAACGAAAAGTTTGAGAATATTCTTTCAATCCCAGCAGAACTTGCAGGCAATATCATCACTACAAACAAGAGTTATGAAATCTTCATTTACAATTGTTTTTCAATTGTTGTTACTTTGTTTACAATTTTCCTGGTCATGTGACAATTTAGATACCATGTACTTTGGGTGAAGCATATGAAGTTGAGTTACTACCTGATTAAATCTACTTATAACCTTTCTTTGGTTAGTTTCCATGATATTATCACCAGCCGTTAGTGTTAACCAAATTTCACAAGCATCTGCAATCGAACAGTCATGCAACAGAAGACATAACAGCATTAACAGATGTCAACAAACTACATTAAAATTTTATTCTTGATAAAATAGCTTCCTTTAATAGAATTGCGAACTATGCATGGAAAAACCAGAAATTATGGGAGGTCTAGGTCTAAGTTTTTTTTTTTATGTGGCATCCTAAAGACAGATTTTTTTTTGCAATAAATCTTTGATGAACTCCAAATATTTTTTTAATTATTGTAATTTTTTTAATATTATTATTAATTAATTAGTACTGCCACACATAGGCGAAGAGAGAGGGAAATCCTTGGGGGGGGGGACAAAAAAGCTGACCAAAGGAGGTAAAAATGTGGTGGTTCTTTTCCCGCTCTCCCACTAATAAATGTAATTAAACTATGTTGTGTTGTCAATTGATGAAAAGATGTTCTTTGTTTTTAATTACAAAATATAAATTCAATATTTCTCTTTCATTCATATATTCAAACAAGACCAACAAGGTATTGTTTTATGTGTCTTGTTGGTCAAAATAGTTGGAGGGTCCGTGCCCTCCCATAACTCCGCCTATGCTGCGACGTTCCGTTGTTGCTATTGTAAAAAATTTGCCTTGTAGTTTCTGACAATTATTGTCATTTTCTGCCGGTTTAAACCGATTACATCTAGTTTCTGCACCCAGCATGGCAAAAACCAGTTTCTGACGGCAGAAACCAAACCTTGGTTTCATTAGTGTCTAGTTTGAGTTATTTTTAACTTCAAGAGGTGTAATCACTTAACAATAATGCAAGTTTCTCATTTTTATATATTCTATTTATTAACAGCACCGAGGCAAAAGTGATTGGAAGAATGGCACAATGGCTGGAGGAATCACAGGTGGAATCATTGGCTTAAGAGGTAAATTTGTATTTTCAATGTTGGGTCATTCCACGCAAAATAAGCAAATCGGCTGTGGCTGACACATCACCGATTTTAATGAAAATTAGTTTAAACAGATCACATATAGTATGGAGGAACTGCCAAATATTAAGTGTCCAAAATGTATAGTTTATTTTTTATTGAATTTTAAAGTTCAAGGTCACACAAATGTTGATTTTTTTAGTAATTAAAGTAACCTGTTTGAGACCCTATGTTTCACAAATTTACTGACACAAATTATAAATCCTTTCTTATTACATTCTTCAGTAAAAGTTCTTTTAGGAAATGTCAGAATATAGTTTAATATCCGGTACTTCTTGTTCTGAGGGAATGGCAAAAATAGAGATTACTCCAATATGATACAAATTTTAAATTGCTCTAGTACCTCTAAAAATGGAAAGACAATATCAAAAATAATTCTTAACAAACTACTTCTTCTATCTAAAAGTTTGGTATAATTTAGTGACTGTGTTTCTATTTCTTAGTGAAGAAAAAATAATAATGAAAAAGTAAAATAATTGAAAACGATTTTTCTATTTTTTAAATACAAATTTTATTGTGAAGGACATCTCCGAAATACTCACATATTTTCAGTATTATATGTAATTTCACTGTTATCATTGAAGTTCTCGTAATATAAATAGACTGGGAAGCAAATGTTGTGATTTTGATTTTATTATTGTTGCTTTAGAACTCAGATTACAATCCTGAATTTTTTTTTACAAGTAATACACATATTAAACTGAATTTCTGTGAAATGTTGGTTTTGTCAGAGCTGTCCTTCATTTGATTTCGTATGCCTATTTAAAATAGAAAATTGTCATTTTGTTATTTTCATTACTATTTTGAAGATGAAAGAATCAATATGTGACTTCCAAACTCTAACAGTAACATTATCAGACCTAGCACTGTAACTGGCATGAATTGCAACGATGTCTTAAAATTTCTTTAGCCCATAGAAATGTTTTTAAATCTGTCAAAAATGACAATTTTCCATTCTTTGCAACTAAATTTTAGATAAAATATGATGTTTAAAATTGTTGTTGCAAAAGTGAAAAAAAGAACATTTTGTACAGATTATAAAGATGTAAAACATGTTTGTCTGTGTTAAGTAGTTTCTGGAAAAAGAACTTCAAACACGCAACATTAAGCGATCTCACAACTGCTCTTCAGTTACAAGTCCTTAAAATGACTCAAACTTCGAAAATATTTACTTTCGAACCTAAATATTTTGGATATCGTTATTTATGCATAAACTAAACCCCTGTACCAAATTTCATGAAAATCCATTACCATACGGCCACAGGTTTTACCTGATTTTTGCTCATTTGACGTGGAATGACCCTGTATTAAATATGCACAGGCAAGTGTTCTCAAATTTTGCGAGACAAAACATCTGACCAAAATTTTTGTTAGGGGGAATATTTTTACAGGGCATGTGTGTGCACATTTAAATCAAGTAGATTTAAATCAAACTTTAATAATATTGAAAATAAAATAACTTTGAACTGGATGTTTTTTATGAAATATTAATTACAAAATTTGCTTCTTTAATACCCCAAAAATGACCCTTTTTGGTAACTGACACCCCAATCAATACATTTAATTGTATTGATTAGGATACATGCCATCATATTAAAAAAATTAGCCTGTAAAACACCACTTGTTTCATCTGTATGTTTCAGAACTCTATATATAGATTATTACCAATATTATTGGTATATTTGTAATATTTATCTCATGCTCGAGATCAGGTGTTTGGAGGGGGTCCCCTTGAACTTTACACCCATTCTGATAAAGTCTGTGCTCAGATGGCTAAATGTTATAAGTCACTTTTCTAAAAAATTGAGTAAGTCCCATCCTGGAGTCTTTTTTGTTAATGTTTAGAAAGTGGCAAGATGTCGCCTTTTTTTTTTCTTTCAATTTATGAGAAAACAAAGGTGGGAAAATTGTAATAAATCAAAAACCACAGAACCATATGTTAAATCTTAAAATTGCTGTCATGAAAATTAAAAAAAAAAATATGACTTATATCTGTTTGCCATCTGAGCACAGAAGTGATCTATTAAGTGATATTGCATCCCTCTGCATATTTGACTACTCATACTAGTGCATCTGGTATACTTATCAAATTGTCTGTATTACTTATGTTGGGGCCCTAGCTTTATAAATTCCACAGGGTCTCAAGAGTGTTGGGTTCTTTGACTTCGCATGCTTGGTTTTTGTTTCTTAAACAACTTATTTGATTAGTCATTGAAAATGTTTACCCCTCTTGTTTGGGGAACCTAGAGTTTTAGCTAATAAGAGTTGGAGCCCATAATGAGATAACAAAACCGACCGACCTATATTCTGACCAACATGTTTCTTAACTCACTGAAGACAAGTCACTCACGAACCTGTTCAACCACAGAATCTGAATTTCATAAGCCAGTTAGTACATTACAAAATGCGTTTTCAGTTAATTTTGATGCACTTGAATTGATGCCTTTTAAAGAGAAATTTGCTATTTATAATAAAGAAAGCGGCATCATTTAACTCTTTGTTTTCACTGTTACAAATGACCTAGTGCTCCTAGTTTATTTAATAAGCCTTCCTGAAGGAAAATAAATAGGTTTCCATCTCAACACAAACAAATGAATCACTAACCATTATGAAAATGGGCAAGATTAATGGAGGCTAATTGAAATTAATGGAAGTAAAAAAAACTATGATTACAAAGTTAGGCCCTGTTCACATGGAGTTTTCTAACGCACGTTTGATGAGATTTTCAACCATTCCATGTATATAGCCTTTCTGTGTTTTCAAGTTCAGTTTCCCTTATGCATTAAATTAATTTTCCTTCAAATAAATTTGTATGTATATTTCTTAAAAATTCCATCACATAGGAAACACATGGAACAAGAATTAGTTTATTTTTATACATAATTTTCCCGAAGTTCCAACTATCCGAAACAAAAACTAATCCTTCAACCTACCCTCTTTCAGGGGTTTTATAGCAGAAATGGAACTGTGGATGGAATAATGATGGGGGTTAAGGCAACAAAATACCCCATTTAAGTGTAACCTTGTATTATAAATGAGATAAGTACTCCCTTTTGAATATCTTTGTCAAATGTGTATTGTGAAAATATTAAAGTTACAGTTAAAAAATCAGTTGAAATTTCCACTATTTTTAATGATCTGGAATAAAAAAAGTCATAACTAATCAAAAAAGCGTGTTATGTGAACAGCGCAGTTCCTTCCAATGTATCTTGTGGGACGCCTTTGAATCGCTAAAGATGGAAGAACCTCAAAACACAGAAGCAAGTTAACATGGAAATTCTTGTAATTTCTGCATGTGTGTTTCAGTAAAACTATGCAAACATCAGAATAGAAGGAAACACTGTATCCTGGTGTAATAAGGTTATAAAAGAAGAAAACAATGCAAAATAAGGATAACTTTTAATACCCAAAGAAAAAGTAAGAGTAATGACCACAATATGAGTGTCAACTTAAGTGAAACAGAAGTTTTATATCGTGTGAACCTCTGGTAGCCACACGCATGATGCACAATTTCTCATACTTTTGATGAGGGTGTGGATGAGGTGTGTGCATAGAGTTCCAAGTCTCACAGAGAGCAGTTTTCAACTCCAGAATGGAGCTTAGTGGGTGGCAGAGGGCTGCAATGTCTCCCAAGCATATCCCACACATGCTCTGTAGGATTCGGATCAGAAGAGTTGGTAGGCCACTGCATGTGCTGGATATCTTCACTTTGAAGGAAGACGTCAATCAGGGCTGCAGTGAGGAGGTGCGTTATCATCCATGAATATGAAACAAAGACCGACAGCACCTCAAAACAGGCGAACAGTTGTCTCAAGGATTTTATCTTTGACCGGTACAGAGAGAGAGAGAGAGAGAGAGACCTTGTCTAAGACGTCCAGCATGCCTGCCCACACAAAACTGTCTTTCTGTGATGTTTCCAGGGTGAAAACTCATTCATTCCACATTCCCTCCAGAACATGGTACAAGATCTGGACTTGTACCACGTTACTAACTACTCGTCATTGAACATGACATTGCCCCATTGTTGTCGATATTCTAAATTCCACTGTAAATGTGCAGACATCAGGGATGTAAACTATTGGTCATCTGGCATAGGGACCATGTCCGAGTCTCCTGTAAACAGTTTGTCTCAAAACTCAGACTCCTGTGGCAGCTGTCAGGTCTGAACGGTTCCTCTGCCATCGCACAGTTATCGGTCTTACCGAGCAGTTGTTACTCTTGGTACACATCTTAAGTGGTTTGAAACCTATTCCAACCTAGAGATCACACACTGAAGCACTTTCAGAATTAGATTTGGGATCGACCAGATTCCATTTACTCCTTCACATTCCATCCTTATTGACTGTCAACACTCCGTACCACAGCAGTTGCAAAATTTCTGTCTAAACTGACCATGTCACTCAAGGCCGTTTTATACTTATTCCGACGTGCACTAGTGTTTTCGAGCATATTGAACTGTTTTGCATATGCTCAATGTTTTACCTTCATCCCACGATTCTTCACTAATGATTTTAAGCCATTGTATCCACATTTACTTTAGTTATTTCGCATTTTTATTAAATTGTGCTCAATTTTTGGACATGTGTACTTAACGTTTTTTTCGATATCAAACACACATTACATAATACCTCATGTGAACAGGGCAAAGGAGACATGTGGCCTTGAAACACCTGTTTGTAAATAATGTAGTTTGTATTTTGACTGTTCATAAATGTTACTTTTTAATCTTATGCCTTTATTTTCTTTTTAGCTGGTATTAAAGCAGGAATAATAGGAGCAGCTGGGTTTGCTGCTTTCTCAACTATAATTGATTACTATATGAGGTCATGAGGTAGCTTCTTATGTTGAATGAAATGTTGAATTTTTTTTTTAAACATGTTGTATTTATTTTTATGTATAATAAATATTTTGTTAGAACTCACTTAGTGAGGTAATGTAATGTATAGCCTGAATTTATAGATGCAATGTGTTTAAATAAAACTCATCCAAAAATATTGTAAGAAAAACCATTTATAAAAAGAAAGCAAATAAACTATTTATTCATCAGTAAAGAAAATATCACATACAGTTTTTATCACTGTATTTTAAGTACAGGATTTATAGGATACATTTTTCATGGATAGCTCATCAAAACTAGAAAATATTATTTCTAATTCCAAAAACAAACTAAAAAGCATGTTTAATGCCCATTTCAGATTTTCTGTATACATATAGTAAATAAATCAAAGCTACTTCAATTTTAGATGATTAATTTTTGAATTTAAGCATATTAACAATTAATTAGTCCTTGAATGTCTCTTGCTAATGTTTAGATCAACAAAATTTACTAAGCAGTTAATTTACATTATTTTCAGCGAACTTAGTATAGAACAAGACAAATACAGAGGTTATTGACAATTCAAAGGTTACAATCAGAAAACACTTATCAATAATTACATGTATTCAGGAAACATCAATTATTTCACAAATGATTTTGAACTCAAAATAGTGACAAAACCCACTAAAAACTTCCCAGCCTGAGGAGAGCTTCAAGTCGTTCATCAGCTTGGACAAATATAACATAATGAAGATTTAAATTCATTGCACATGTACTGAAATTTTTATTGGTGTAAGCAAGTTTATATAAACAAAATTGTAAGAAATTAGGTGAACATTTTTAAAAAGTGGGATGCAAATTAATTTTTCTTTATGTAAAACGAGTTTACCTTTTACCTGCTAAATTGCAATGAGTTTAACCATTGTACTATGTAGAATCATGAACAAAAGTTAAAGTGAATGCTTTTTTTTTTTTATATAAGTAAGTTTTTTACTAAAATTTCTTGTAATTTTTGCTTGCTAAAATAGTTTAATCATCAACAATCACAAAGTTATAAATTTGCACATGCATAATATATTGCAAGTAATGTTTTTTAAACTCGGAGAAAAAGCATTATAATTATAATATTTGCTGCTAATTTATAAATCTATGCATCACATTTCAATTTGTTAAGTATAAATTTGAAATTTTCTATTAACTGAAGAATATAATGCCCTTACAAACTATACAATTTTTCAAATTATAATTACTGAGAGATAAAAAAAACTCTTTGATAACATTGAAGCAATTTAAAACATTTACATAAGTTTTAGGTACGACAGTGGAAGGTAGATTGGGTTGGCCCAAATACAAAAATAGTTGAAATTTGGTCTACTTGAATATCAGCTCATTGAGTTATTAATAACTACTTTACCATTTTCGACTATAGCATTAAAAACTATGTGCATAGTGGTTAAAGCTCTTAACATTGATTCACATAAATTAACTGCTTGAATCTAAAATAAAGATTAAGTTTACCCTGGTAAGTTGCCATCATATATAATAAAAATGTCTAGTAAAATTTCAATTCGTCAGAACACTGACTTGTTATTAAATGCAAAGTCAATGCCCAAAATAGCTGATACGGTATACAGAAAATTCTTTAAAGCTTAGAAAATAGATAATTTTAAAGTTTAGATTAGATAAAATACTACTTTGACATATTTTTTTTTTACTCTTCATAACTTCAATTTTAATCTAACATTTTCAACTCAATTCTTAAAAACAAAAGTTTTAAAAACATTTTCAAAAATTCATTTGCTATACATTTCATTTTAAATATTAACTTAGAGTCTTAAAACACTATTCTTAATTTACATTACAAATGCAGAACATAATAAAAAAATATATAATTTGAAAACATTTCAATAAGAAAATAACTTCAAGCATTTGCACAAAACTAAATATTCCCAAAAATATAGCTTTGAATCATTTCTTAAATTTCCAAAATAGTTTCCATTTTGAACAAATGCATTGATTATGGCACATCTAATCAAGAACAAACAAGCATCTAAGTACTGTTCCAGCTAAAAATCAACTTAATTATAAAACAAAGCGATAAATAAGTTATTTACCAATTCATATGGCTTAGTTGAATTCTGAATATCTCAGCTCATATTTGAGAATGTTGCCTCCTTGTCAACAAATCAACGGAGACTAGATTATTAGTTCTTATTCTATATTTCTACTGTGCACCTACAATATTTTAAAATCTGGCATTTTTAATCCAGGTTCCTAAAAAGCCAATAAAATTTTAAATACGGGTTTGCTGCGATTTTAACAAAATAATTCCATCACAATTCGTCAAGATGATGCAGAAATCTAAAATGAACAAATTTATTTTATAGAAACTAGGTAACAAAAAGTAAATTTTGAATAAAATTTTTAATAAACAAATGAGTTAATAAGTAAATAAAGAAAACATTTTGGACGAAAATCTTAAAATGAACACAGCATAATTGCTACATGATAGAAGTTGGCAATTTTTTAAGTATTCAACTTAGATGTGGTTTGCAACACAATGTTGTTTAGTCAAACCAAAGATATCTCCTCTGCTTGTTGAAAGGTTTCAAAGACAAATAATAATACTTTGAAAAACTGGATGCAGCAGTATAGAGTAATATTTTCAGCTGGGGATGCTGAGACTGAATTTGATCAACTGTGAACAAAGCTTTTGCCAAGATACACAGTCCAGTCACATTAATGTGACCACCACCTACTTTCGACGTCAACGTGAAATAACCAATCACAAAAGGCAGGTGGCAGCACATTGCAGTGGAGTGTATATAAAGGATGTCCTAGGGCATTGGAAAGCATTTCAATCATTGGTGTAGTGCAGAAACGTAGCGATTTATCCGACGTCCAAAAGGGCATGATTATTGGCTTTAGGGCCAAGGGTGAAAGCATTTCGGAAATGGCTAATTTTGTGAACTGTTTGCGTGCCGCTGTGGTAAAAGTATACCATGCATGGCAAAATGGCACTATCCAAAATCAGCGGCGTGGCACATGTGGTGCACCACGGGCTATAGATGAGAGAGGCGAACGAAGGCTACGTTTTGATGATGCGTTTGGGCGAATAGACGTGCAACTGTTGAGCAACTGACCACCCAGATGAACCAAGGGGCTACCAAGAGTGTATCCTCAACAACGGTTAAGCAAACGTTGCTGCGCATGGGCCTCCGCAGCAGACGTCTGGTTAATGCACCTATGCTGACTGCTGTTCATCGGCGATGAAGGCTGGAATTTACACGCCAGTACCGCAACTGGACGTCCAGAGTGGCGACAGGTGGCTTTTTCCGATGAATCACGTTTTATGCTCCATTGGACAGATGGACATTGGCGTATACAGTGTGAAACGTCTGAAAGCAAACACCCTGCAACAATTGCCGGAAGGATCCAGGCTGGAGGAGGGAGCATTATAGTTTGGGGAATGTTTTCCTGGCATTCACTGGGTGCAATCATCATCAGAAACCTAATTCACTCTCTTCCTGCACGTCTAGCAGCCGTCCGCTCTGCCAAAGGTGTTTATTCTGGCTTTTGACAGGTGGTCACATTAATGTGACTGGACTGTGTATAGTATTGAATAGTATTTACCCATAGGCTAGAAAAAGCCAGATTTAATTCAGATGAACAGTCCTAATATAGGACCTACTGGAGACATCAAAGCTTGTAAAAGTTAAACTTTTAGTTAAAATTTCTGCTGCTTCAGCCTTGATAGTCCAAATATTATTTACCTTGTCTCAAAATTTTAAATTAAACTTTTGAAGTCAGAAACTTGTTTTTTTTTCCTCCCCCATTACCTTTTTAAAAAAAAAAAAAACACATTTTTCTATTTTAATCTTAAAATAGAATTGTTTAACACGGTTCAAGAAAATAAAATAGAAAATTTTAAGAACAATGTTTTACTTATCATTTGTATAGCTATGTTACGGATAATTTGCGTATAAATTTAATCTCATAATGGAATAGCTTAAATACAACCATACATTCTTCCAAGTAATTGGGTTAAATGTTTATTTAAAGTGCAATACAAAAAAGATATAAAGTGCAAAGTTATAATTAAAAAAATGTTGGCAAATCTATATTGCGAATAGCCAGTCTCGTGAGTTTTCTGTCTCGCAATCATAAGACTATTTGCCTGAAGTGGATACCAGCCCAATGCGGCATAGAGGGTAATGAAAAAGCTGACCTGCTGGCAAAATTTCTTACAAGAGTGAGCAAAACAAGAACAAATTTTCAGTCTTCAGCCATGAGTTTTTTTAGAGTACTTCTAAACATGAATTTTTGCACCTTGTCGAGTATTTAGAAATTTCAATTTGGTTCCTGGTAATTTTTTTTTTTTTAATTCAGGAAATTTTCATTGTTTTTTGTTTAAACTGACATATGTATAGCATATTACTATTAGTTTTTTAATTTGAAAACATCACAGGAAACCTTAGAACGTACTCTTTCTTATGGTATAATTATTTTTAAAATTGGTTTATAAATAAATTCAATGCAATTAAAAGTTGGTCATACAAATTTCGGAACTTTTAGATCGACTTTCGATACAAAACTAAAACTGTCATATCTATAGCTTCATACTATTAGTTTTAAAATTTGAAAATACCATGTGAATGCTTAGAATGCACTCTCTCTCTTATGGTATAATTATTTTTTAAATTGGCTCATAAATAAATTTGATGTGATGAAAAGTATAATTTCGCGATAGTGTACAAATTTTTCATCGCAGAGATAAAACATTAAATCCTGGCCTTGGGGTGAATTTGCTGTGAATTTATGGCCTGGAAAGATGCTTGCAAAAGGAGTTGCTTTGCAAAGCAAACCCGGGAGTTGGCAAGCATAGGGCAGAGCCCCCTAGTGTTTTGAATGTAAAAAAAATTCTAACTATTCTATTTTAGACTAATAAAGATATTGATCAAAATTTCAAAAATATTACTTTGGGCATTTCAATCCATTCAAGAACAAATTTTAGAAAATCAGTTTAAATTGCACTTGTATTTTTTATGTGTACCATCATTTACAATGAGCATGAACGTTTTGGCATGTTCTGTATTGATACTTTTACTCTTCAACCACTTACCATTTTCTATTCAAATTTGTTGCAAAAAGTTGTCACTCTTTTATTGCAATTTATCATTTATTTTACATTTATAAAAGAATTTGCATGTCAAATTGTTATCAATAAAATTTTAGCATTTAGAATTTTTTTTTGTTTGAAATACAGTAGATATTTACCCTGGCTTTATTGGACACAATATATTGTACATGCTTCTTGTACAGAAAGGCATGATTTATAATTATTGTAGAGGACAAATCATTGATTACATTATTATATTTTTTCTATTCATCTATTCTAAAAAATCTAAGCTACAAGTAGAAAAAATACTGCAAAGGAAATGGAACAGAGAAACAAAACTGCACCTACAGTGCATGGGCAAATCAAGAGTACCAAAAACAACACCCAGTGTACAGGAAAACAGTTAAGTGGTTAAGATTAAGGTACTCATGAGTGCATCTTTAGAATAACTACTTGAATCCTGTACATTTGTATCTTTATACAAAACATACCTCCAGTAATCGTTTCGTTTATCTTAAAATCCACTTTTACTAGTCATTCAAGGAATTTTTATTGAAAAGATATACCATCATACATTTGTGTTTATTTTGGGCATTCAAACAATGTTAAAATAAAAAGTGTATTTTAATGCAGTTTGTTATTCTATTCTCGTAAATTTTCTCATCTCTCACTAAATATTGTATTGGTACTTTACGATACTTTGTATCTTATGTCCTAAGTGTAATACATCAAGGAGTTACTGTAGTTTTTAAACTTAAAAATTATTTTTAGAGATAAAATATCACATTTAAGTATGAAATTAAAATATTTAACCAATTGTAAAAACTTTCCTGAAGAATGTTTCTGTAGATAAACTTACAACTCTTAGAGAACCATCTTTTCCTCGACTGATTAGATTTTCAGCACCACTAGAAAAACTGACAGTACCTTTCTTTCCACCAAACATTTCATGGTATATGCTAAAATATAAGAAATTATATTTACATTTGAATTTATAATTTAACACAAGCAAACATAAAAACATAAGCACATTTACCATCCTGTGTCAAACACCATCAAGAGATCCTTATTTTTACATGCCATTACTACTTTGACCACCATCTCAACAAGATTATTCTGACTGTCAAGTATAAGATCACCCTGGAAATATATTCACAATAGTATTTAGCATAGGGCGTAATAGAGATGCTCATAAAGGTAAACATTTTATTTCACATATGTAATCAAATATATACAACATTAATTGAATTTCTGTCTAAAATATTACGTATCTAAAAAATAATCACATCTTGTAAAGATTTTTCTTTGCACTCTCTCTGTAGCACTTTTTTTTTCCTAATTCTAATCTAATCAGAAACTTCATTTCAGTTTTATTTTAACTACAAATAAGTAAAATATTGCTTCTGATTAATATTGATATAGGTGTGTTGAAAAAAATATTATACTTTATGACAGGGCTTGAAATACCTGGGTGCACATGAAAATAAAATGGTGCACGCAGTGCACCTAATGTTAAAAAAAGGGGGGGGAAACATGTTTTATGTTATTTTGATGTTGGAACAAAATATTAGTATCAACCTCTCTCGCTCTAAAGGAACGTAATTAAAATTCCTAAATACGCATTATGCGAAAACAATATTGCTAGGCCGTAACAGGTTTATACAGGAGGAAGGTTTACTTGTGAAACTGCTACCAGAACTTTCCGATAATCGAAACATTTTGCAGATGGCTCTGTTGAAGCGACTGTTGCGACAGCCGTACGCCGGAGAATTTAGATGTTTAAACATTTTTATTTGCTATCAACTACTGACCTTTATAAACATATCCAACTAATAAAGTAGTTTACATTACATCGATGCTCTTATATTATGTTTTTTTTTAATATGCACCTAAAATATAACCTGTGCACCTAATTTAAAAACTTAGGTGCACCTGTATTAAAAAATCTATTTTGAGGCCTGCTTTATGAACATCCAGTAATAATAAATATTTCAGATAGTTGACAACAGACAATCTGTAAAATAAGCTGAAATAGATACTGTACCATAAAAATTAAAT
The DNA here is from genome assembly GCA_947359465.1 of Metellina segmentata. NCBI lineage: Eukaryota > Metazoa > Arthropoda > Arachnida > Araneae > Tetragnathidae > Metellina > Metellina segmentata. The sequence goes on from OX375875.1 coordinate 59,914,673, forward strand.
CATCGAGAAAATGCAAGTATCAAGTTATTGAGTTGCTATATTTAATGTATTCAAAATTTATCTAAAACACTTTATTGCCTCTTATGGATCATAATCTGTAGATACTATTGATAAGAAATTCGAAAAATATTTCTTTTAGCCTGTCTTGAATACATTTCTTATGCTAGTGGGATAAGAATTATTGCAAAATTTTAAGAAAAGATAAAAATATATCCACATAAAAATGATAAAGTTGAAATTAATTTTGTAAAAAAGATGAAAAATAAGCATTTTATCAGCAGTATTTTGTCTTAATAATCAAGTTTCACTTGCTGTCACGAAATATTACATACGTGAAAAATATCCTTACCTTCTCTTTATTACTAGAGCATGGTACCTGCAGTATGACAATACCATCTTCCAAGTTACTAACATGAATTCCTATTAAAATATTAATTTTACTTCATTTTACAAAATATAATATTTTAACATTAACAATCATCTATTTTCTTAGTAATAAACACAATGAATTATGCGAACATGCATTTTGGAAATATTTATTCCAATGTATCAATTTATATATAAAAAAGATTAATAAAAACGGTAAACATTTAGTAAGAAAATATTTAACTGAAATTCATACTTCCTTTTCATAAATCTTAGTCAACTATTTTATAATTCACACGCTTATGGCTTGAAACATAAATTATAATTAGTTTAAAACAGTCAAAATAAGAGTTTTTTAAAAACATTCATCATTAATCAAACTAGTTAAATTTTTTACTTGTATTACTTTAAAAATTTGTTTAAATAACATGTATAGAGCAGTGAATTGTGTTTACCTTTGATATCAGTTAATGCTATTTGCTGCTTTATTTTCAGAGTTTTACCATCCAATAAGAAAATTGATTCCATTGTTACAATAAGAATCCTAGGTCGAGGTTTGTAACCATGACGATCATATTTTGTAACCGGAAGCATGTACTAAACAGAACAAAACAATTTCAACACTCAAGGTAATATGAAACTTCCAAGTGCATGTTTAACTTATAAGGACTTAACAATATATGTAGGTATACAACACATAAAAATGTATTGTTAATTTGATCAAATTCCTTTCCATGTGTTCAAATATGATTCTTACCAGTGTTTTTCCTTTAACTGATTGCATATTATTCTCTAAAACAGTAAGTAGTTTTCCCACAGCATCTTGATCTGAAATTGAATTAAAATATTTTAATAATTAAAACATTTAGGGAAATACACGATTCTTTTGAATATGAAACTAATAGTATTTTATAATTTTATTAGCATTACCATACAAAAATATTTTATTTAATACTAGAACTCAAGAGCTGTTGGCAAATTAGACTTTTGATTGTGCTTTGGTTAATATTTGGTAAAATCATTTTGCAGTATAATTACTGTTAATCATTTTTTTTATTAAAAAATATTTTTATCAATATTTTTTAACCATACATTTCAGCAGTGTTCACAATGCACTCAAACCTGTTTTGTGCAATCTTTTTTTGTGCGGTATATGAAAAAAATTTATTCAGTACAATCTACTTACAGTCCTTTCAAAATTTCAATCAAATTAGAACATAATTGACGAAATTATCAATAAAAATTATTTAAATTAAAAAAAAAAATTAATATAGCACATTTTTGTAGTAATTGTAAAGTTTTAATAGCTATAAAAATACTTGCAAGACTTAAAACGAAAAACGTGGGATGCATGCAGCAGATAGTCAAGTAGTATCTTCAAGTGATTTTTAACCAGTTCACCACAAGAAAATCTGCATACGGTCAGACTACAAAGGATAATGGTTATACATTTTGAAAAGTTTTGTTGCGTAAAATAAGTACATATGTAAATAAAATATTTTAAAATGTGTATTTTCTAAATAATTTCCAAAAGTTTTGACGAGATTCCAAATAGTTGCCAAGCCTCGTGTCTTGATTTTGTTTAAAAAAGCAATTTCTAGTTATTTTATTATAATGTTTTGAGTTATTTTCTATGTGATACTATTTTTTATGCGGTCCCTATTCAACGCATAAAAAATACTTTTTTAATGTGTTGTGAAAAATATTTTTTATGCCTTACTCGTGAAGTTTTGGAAGATTTTTTTTTTATGCATTTTCTTTTATGCGGTCCCTATCTACCACACAAAAACAGGTTTGAGTGTCCATGCAATTATATTTTTGTCCATTTCTTGACTACATTAATTCAGCTTAGAGAGCTCATCTAGTAAAACTTCAATTAAGTTTTTATTCAGGACAGATTTTCTTGGAACACATATTTTAAGACACAGTATACAAACATCAATATCACACACACATTTCTATTTAAAAACAATTTTAACAAGTATTTTTTTTTTAGTATAGAAATTCTGCAAAATGCAAAACATCCTCTTTAGACACAATAGTGTATACATATATTTTGAACTGAAAACTAGCGTAAAAGAGCCTGAATGTTTTTGACTGCAAAAATGGAAGTCAACCACAAAACAAGGACAAGTTATTTGAAAATTTATAAAATGTTTAACTCGGGGGGGGGGGGGGAGGTTAAATTCTGTTCATTGGTACACCAACTCTTGAAAAGTTGGTTTGTTGGGTTATAGTTGTTGTTATTATAGCACAAAGGCCATATTTGACCATAATGTGCCCAAGACAGACAACATCAAGTAATGGACATACACACAAGGAGAGTTTTATTAACACAGTAGAGGAAAATACACCCAGGAAGGAATCGAACTTGACAGGAATCGACACTGTGCTGCCTACAACTCGCGGGTTGCTAGCACAGTGGGAATACCTACTAAGCCATGATTGCCCCTGGCTCTTGTAAGGTCACAGTAACTGGGGAAATACTCATTTACATAAGGGATGTAGATTTCAAAAGAAAATTTTCATATTAAAATCATAGCAAGTTTTGGAACATATTTTCCATTAGAACATTGAAGTCAGTTCTAGCCATTGCCTCTTGTGCAGTTTTTAGGGTTTTTTTATTCACTCCATTAAATAACTCATTTTGGGTACATTTCATGTTACAAATGGATACAAATTTTATTCTATTAGGTCCTGTTAATATGTACCGTTAAAAAGAACATTCAATCTAAACAGGTAGACAAAACAGGGTTGCTATTAAGTTTTAAGCGAATAGCATTATAGGAAATTTTTTACAATAGTGACATTTTTTACCTAATCTACTTGCAACGAAAAGTCTAGGCACACTTTGTTTGTAGCTGTTCTTCTTTCCTTTGAATAATTTTTCTGCTAACACCTTTTGCTCTAACTAAAAGAGAAACAGAGATTTAATAAAAGAAATCAAGGACATGATGTAATTTAATTATTAAAACCTATTAAGTTAAAAAAGGAAAAATACTTGGAATTTTCTGTCAGGAGACAAATTTTTTATGTACTTGCGCATCAGCCATGTTCTGTGCAACTGCCTCAAATAGGAAGAAGCCTATGAGGAAGAACAATCTTAAAATCTTGAAGAAAAAGTCACATTAGAACTGCTTCAAAAAGAAACTTTTATTTTTAATTTTTTCAGAAATAAAATATTTTACCTTCTAAAGTATTATATATTCCTTTCACTGCATCTTACATTAATCAATAATACAATTTTATTGGAAATCCACAACATAATTTATTTTGTAAATTAAAAAGCAGGCAATAAAATGAGATTATATAAAAGGTAGAATGAAATAAAGGATGATTAATTAACTCTGGACTTCATCCAGAAACATGAAAGTGGAAAACAGTTCAGAGGCTGAAATTTGAATACAATGAACCATTGTATATACATACTTGGAATACTTGATATGCTTGGAATACTTGAATACATTTCTGCAGCCCTCTTGCCGATAGAATACGAGTCCTAATTCTTCAACAGTCAAAGTAAAAATATATTTGGAGACTTTAACAAGTTGTTCCACGCATTGCGCAGGTCTTGCCATCCTGGATGCATATCAACAAGGCTTCCAGTCACCTTAAGTTTCTCCACAAGATTCAAAATCAAGATGTTTCTGACGCAGATATGGATTCAAACAAACGACACTTGGTGTTCAAATTGTGGTTTGAATTGCTTCTTCCTTTCACAATTATAGCGGTTTTTCAGGTAAAGTTTTCCACTGTATTTAAAGCTAAGAAACATTACTTATTAACTTAAATTAAAAACTCAAAAAGTTGACTTACTTCTGTGCATGATCCTGGAGCAGGGGGCCACCGTGTATCTAAAAGGGAAGTAGGTAGCCTTCGAGAGAGGCGTTTCAAGAATTCTGCTCTAACATTCCCCAAAAACTAAAATAAAATAGTTCTTTTCAAAATTAATTTTCGTGGAAAACAACCAAAGACATATTTTAAAGTAGCACTCTACTTAAACGTCTCATGTACGATACATTCCTTCAGATCATGAGGAATCTAATAAGAAAAATGTACAAGATTTAAGTGGATCAAATGAATTATAGTTTGATATATGTTTATGTGGAAGCAGATTCAGAAGTACTAGAGGCTGTGAGTAAAAAATAGAAGATTCAACAGTAAAATAGAATTTTGATTAAAAAAAGTTTATAAATTCAGTATAACTGAATTATTAGAAAAATGAAAAACTATAACAAGAGCAGTAGATCTCGATGAACTAGTGTTGTTTCAACACACCACTGTTTTAGATGTTTCCAAATCGTACCTCATGATTAATGATACAATTATCAATATTTTTCATGAATACACCACTGTTTCATTAACTCAAAATGTTTACCATGCAGTTTGTTTATTAAGTCTCAACATTTGATTCAATAATATGAAATGTTTCAGCAAAGTTTAGGCAGCAAAAGTAGTTAATAAAGAAAATAAACTGGTCCCTTTATTTATAATTGCTTTAAGGCTTAAAACAATTAAATGCTGTTGTGAGCAAGTATCATTCTTGCTTATGTTAATGATTTATATACACTTGATCTGAAAATTTTCCATTCTGAGTATTTTCCAAACAGAAATAAGAAATTAACAATGCATACAGAATTTAAATCTAAAGAAACTATAAAAATATTCAAAAGTTAACAGCAGCTGTTCAATCAGCATTTTAGTCAAAACCACAATCCTAAAATTTTAAGCATTGCCAGTTCTTCAAAGAGTATAATCTTACTTCATGGTTCTCACACCTTTATCCAAAAAAAATTCAAGAACTTTTAAGGACTTTTCAAAATTGAAAAAATATTTTCAAGGACCTAAAATTTTTTATAACGACCTAAAGCAAGGCATACACAAAAGTTGTCAATTAAAAAGAAAAGTACGAAAAGTATTAAAAAAAAATTAAATACTACTGATAGTCAAATAAAAAAAGGTTATCATCAATTTTGGTTACAATTTGGATTTTCTTTTCTCAGAGAACCTGTGATTTTTTTTGCAATGTGGGCATCTTGTCTCAATGCTAACTATCAGGCTACATGCACACATATTGATTTCGGTCGTGTGATAAAATATAAAAAATATATGTAAATAACAAATATTGGGGCCTATAATTATTATAGGCCCCAATATTTTTTATTTACAGTAAATAAAAAATAAGTTTGTTGTGTTCCCCCCTTCCAATAAGATGATAAATAATTAACAATAACAAGATAATTATTGTTATGTTCCTACCTAATTATCTATATATATAATTCTTTTATGTGGCACACAAATAAGACGTTTTTTGTTATCGAGTTTTTGGCAGCATTGTAAGATTGTTTACCACAAAGTCTCGCGCCTCAATTGAATTTATAGCGTTATCGAATGACATTTATTGAAAAAAAGTGAATTTTTGTCAAGATGTTGCAGTTTATAATAGAAATCAAAGAAAGTGGTGGATCTTTTGAGGGCCATTTAAAAAACGGTCCTTTTCAGGGCCAACAATTATAGTTCAACATGACGCTTGCACTTCAATTTTTGACAACAAACTCAATGAAAAAGTGTGGGTGGCTCGAGTGCTGGGGAAATGTACACACAAACAACATGCTGGGTATTCAATTTCTAAAGCAGCCCTCACATTTAGAGTTAAAATGTCAAAATTTGAAGTTTTCATTTGAATTCTGATTCCAGGGGTACTGTATATATCTTCTCTGTAATACAGCAAATTTAGATTTGAAGAATATTTTTTGGAAAATCATATCTTGTAAACAATCCTTCTGTTAGGACGTCTTCATTAATGCCAGCGAACCGAGCATAAGTTTGCGCAGTGAACCAATGAGGGTTGCAAAGCAATTCTACGGGGGTTGGCGAGCATTAGCAAGCCCCCTAGTACTTATAGTTAGTAGTACCTATGTCAAATTGTTGTAAATATTACTTTCTTTTCTATTATTCAATTTGAAAATAAAAGATTTGTTAATTGTTCGTATTAATTATTTTTTGCTTTGTTTTGACAGTTAAAAAAAGTCTTACTTATAAATTAATAAGCACGCAAATAACAAATTTAATTTTTAAACCTTGATGTGTACAGTACCTCTATGTCCCCTTTAGTGCAATTTATTCATTAAACCAACAATAGTATGGAAATGTTAGTTTAAAAAGCATCAAAATGTACTTACAAATGCATTGTATTCATTTTCAGGTTCATTACGATGAATGAAGCCTTTTACAAATCTGAAAAAGATTTTTTATGCATGACAAATATTACAAAGAGCTGTTTTCTGTTTTTAACGAAACAATCACATAATTATTTTAAAATTAACTCATTAAAATGAAAGATCTATTTTGAGATTGATTCGCAATTTTATAATTGTTACCCTAAATTTTACTGTTCTTCAAGTACTATACAAGTTTGAGTATCATGTGTTTCATCATCTGACATATGCAAATTTATAAACAAATAAAATTTAAAATTAATCAGCCAATATCACCATTTTTATCCCCGAAAATTATCATTTCACATGTAAATCAATTGTGGTATCAACTGTATATGGCAGGGGTGGGCAAATGCGACTATAAATTGAGTAAATGCAGCTCCCATTAAAACTTTAAATTCGTTATTTTTTTAATTCAGAACTTTTTTCAGAAATCTTGTTACATTTACTAAGTGAAATGTTCAAATCATATGTAGTTGCTTCAATAGTAGGTCTTTGGTTGAATCAGTTAATGAAGTGTACAAGTTGTATGTACAGTACTAAGTCTAAAATCTGGAATCCTCCGAAACTCAGCCATTTTGGATTATTTGTATTTTTGTGGGAAAAAAAACCTTAAGTTACCCCTCCCCCCCCCTAGCGGATTTTGCTCTCACAGTAGTGAAATAGCAAATATATAATTAGAAATATTTTTTTTTTAAAGGGAAAAAAACTTTTTAATACAATGCAACCAATTTTACTTGCAAATCTGTGTATTTTTTTTTGTAGTAATTACTCTGAACACTTTTTTGCTTTGTTTCATCACTTAGGTCTAGGTGTAACTCCTTGTTCTTTAAAAATTGTCAGACAAAATGTAAAAAAAAGTGAGAAAAACACAAAAAACTGCTGGTGCAAAACATGCGGATTTTGGATAATTTCGGACTTTGTACTGTAATCACTTTGAAAGATCTAGGCATCCATACAGACATGCTAGAACACTTGCTAACACTTAATTTCGTTTCACAAGCAAAGGTAAAAAATATTATTGATTTATCACAAACTGTATTCAGTTTTAATTAATAAAATAGCATAATTTTAAAGCTAAACTTCGTCTTTTTGTGAACGATCTTAAGAACAAAATATTTTATACTTTTCTACAAGTAAAAGCCAATGTAATTAATATCATTAGAATTGCAAATAGATTTCAAACATAGGTTTGAAGATTTGAACAGTTGGAAAACTACATTTGCATATTTTGTGAATCCATTTATTTATATTATTGAAGATGGATTTCCAATTTCTGAAATAATATTTGTTCAAAAAGCAGCTGTGAATTTGTAGTTTTTAGAGATGAAAGAGGATCAGGCCTAGGAAATGCAGCACAAATCTACTTCTACAGTTGAATTTTGGAGAAACTCGTGCCAGAGTCAAAATATTCACACTTAAATAAAGTTGTTTGCTGTCTAATATCAATTTTTGGTACAAAATATATTCCAGTGAATATTTGTACACCCACAATGAAGTTCGTAAAGTCGAAATATCATTCAAAATTGACCAATTCAGCTGCAGACAGCTTTAAAAAATTTTACGCCAAATTTCAAAGATTTGACCAAAGGTTTTCACTACATGTTTTCTTTTTGTTAATAATTTTTATTATATTTTATTTTTATAATTCAAATTTTGAAATAATTATTTTGTATTTTCTTTCTCTTAATTATATTTTCGAATTTGTATTTTACATAGCACTTAAGACTTGTGTAGAACATGTAACCATATCAATTAAATTTGAATTTGTGTGTTTAATACCATGTAACTATGGTGCGACTCTATAATATATGAAAAACTGTAATGCTACTCCCATTGACCTCATATGTGCCCACCCCTGGTATATGTCAAGATACTTAGAGGAGCAGAAAGTGCTCAAGACCAAAAATACTACATCCTCAATCGGGACTCGAGTCTAAAATCACTCGCAAAATGAAATAAATATGATCTTTGAGGCTATGGCTTTTTGAACAGCTTAAGCTTTACAAGGCCCCCATTTCATAACACTCTATTTTACAAGTACATATATAATAGATTTCAAAGAAAATTTTTGGCTAGAAAATATTAAAATAAATTTATGAAAATAAATATATAACCTTAAAAATGTAGATAAGTTAAATTGTAATAAGTTCAAACAAACTAAATAACTTACTTTCTTATTACCACAGCTGCCCACCTCCTTCTTTCCAAAAGTTCACGAGCCAAATGACCTCTCCAGTAACGATTAATAAGAATAGCTATAAAAATATACAATAAAAGATGTTAATAGAAAAAATATATAAAAAGAGTATATTATTAAGAAATTATCATCTCTTCTACACTTAAGTCTAAATCAAATTTCTGAATGATATATATTTAAAATAATTAGACATATATTTGTTCAAATCTGTGGTTGACAGTAAAATACAATGTACTTTGTCAACTGGTATTATTAGTACATTTATTTTGGGAAACTTGGTGTAAAAAAAAAAAAAAAAACAGGCAGTATTTTCAGTTTTTCTACTCATTTTATAACAAAGGTTTTTATACTGAAACAATCAAAACCATTCACTATAGAACTCCATGTCACTTGTGTCCAGCAGTTTTCCAATGAACAATGTCAGGATTGCCAACCTTTTCTGAGCAGCTTCAGGAGCATTCTCGTAAAATTTCAGGAGTTTTGAAGTTGCTTCAAGAGCAACCCGAAAATATGGGTCTGAAACACCATTTATTGGATCAGAGCCTGTTTTGGGTCTGCCTCACAATGTGGTTAGAGGGACTATAAGGGATTTGCTCCTTGCCGAGTCCTACCAAACATGGCTTCAATCTAATAATCAAAGACAAGCCAAAGAGCTCAATCAGCAGTCTCCATGGGATAGATCAAGGGAGCTGCTGAATTTCAGTAGGAAAGAAATCAGGATAGCTATTGGCCTCCTAACTGGCCACTGTACCCTGAATAGACACCTCAACATTATGGGTGTTTTAGATGACTCATTATGTAGAGGTTGTCGGATGGTAGAGGAGAGTTCTGTACACGTTCTATGCAAATGTGACCATTACTCTGCACAACGATTTGAATATCTGGGATACCACTGTATCGAACCCTGGGAACTGTCAAACATTCCAATCAGGTACATGCTAAAATTTATTTCGGCCATCGGTCTTTAGTGGATCAGTAGGGGTCTCAGTACAATAGACTATTAGTCGCAGTGCTGGCACTATTCGGAGTCACCCCTTTACAAGTCATAACCCGAAAATAAGGACAAAAATACTTTTCGCTGAGATACAGATTTTCTATACTTTATCGGAGAAACTCCGGAAGTTCCGGAGCACTTGGCAACTCTGCAAGTTAAGAGGGGGGGGGGTTGAGATTTAGTTCTATAAAAAATGCATATAGAAGACAAAGAGCTCATATGATCTTTGTCCCTTGCCCTTTCAATTCTGTCTCATATTGAAGATCTTATGTCAATGCTACATGTTAAGCAAGAAAAGGATGGAGAGTTGAAGCCCCTGAGGACAAGGACCAAATGGTTCTTGACTGAATAAGACTTTGAATCAATAGGTCAGTTCTCCCACTAGTATCCAAATGTACTCCGAGCCTGAGGTGAGAAATAACCGATGCTATTGTTAGTTGATTGGTTTGGTTTTATGGCAAACTGTACCAAGTAACATCAAGTAAATGGACCTAGACAAGGAAAGCTTTACTGACATAGAAAATAGAGAAATATATCCAGAGGAATCAAACGTACCTACTACTTGCAGTGGACAAACCCATTGAGCCACAGCAACCCCAGAATTTATGAAAATGCTAAACTGAATTGGTAAAAAACAATTGGGTGTCTCGAAAGAATGGATAAGAAGTAATTTGTACTTTTTAATTTTTAGCAAGTAGGTTTTTTTTTCAGCGCTTGCTATTTCACTCCCCTTGGAATGGTTTTCTTGTCCCAAATGATATATCAAGGGCTTAATAACGTTTTCCTATTAATTTTGAATCTCCCTTACGGATGACTAAAGAGCATTTACTCTTAACACATTAGTCTCTTAACATAAAAACAGCTGACCCCCCCCCATACAGTAAATACCCCTCAATGCTTTCATATTTAACCCCTTGGGTACACTTGAAAACTGAGACTCGTCATGCACTTGTTTTGCCTGCTACAGATGACGAGTCTAATTCGTCATTCAAACTAGGACAAAATTAAACATGTACATTCTTGTTCATGGCAAGAGTGATTGGTGCTACAAGACTCTCCTTGAATCAAATTACTTAATCGTTCTCTACAAAAATACACGTTATTTAATCTTACTCCATACATAGAAATATTTCCACTGTTGCGTTATCAGAAATTATTTTTTGGAATGAACGCAGAGATCAGAAGCTGTGGGATCTCTCTCATACTATTGCCATTCTTATCTAACAAAATTATACGAAAATATAACAGTAACTAGTGTGCAAACAAAATAATGAAAATATTACAGTAAGTAATGTGCAAACGCTAATCCAAACAACTTTTTCAAATAAATCTGTTCCCAAGGGGTTAAGTAAATTAAAAAATATCCTATATGTGTAATATCCCCACCTTTAAACTCCCTGAATAACCTGCTTTTACTTTTGTGACCCCTAGTTTCTCCTTCACCCCAAGAAGGCTTCAGTCATTTGGAGAGAAGATACTTGTTGGACTAAGTGTATGTCCAAAGTCCGCAGATGTCATTTTCTATTCAGTCTGCCTACAGAATGCTAGTGTTAAATAAATACTCCCCATTTGGACTAATGTGAGGTTCTTAATCACGACTGCAAAATAGTAATCCTGTTTTCGGGGTTATATACACAGTCCAGTCACATTAATGTCACCACCACCTACTTTCGACGTCAACGTGAAATAACCAATCACAAAAGGCAGCACATTGCAGTGGAGTGTATATAAAGGATGTCCTAGGGCATCGGAAAGCATTTCAATCGTTGGCGTAATGCAAAAACGTAGCGATTTATCCGACGTCCGAAAGGGCATGATTATTGGCTTTCGGGCCAAGGGTGGAAGCATTTCAGAAACGGCTAAATTTGTGAACTTTTCGCGGGCCGCTGTGGTAAAAGTATACTGTGCATGGCAAAATGGCACTATCCAAAATCAGCAGTGTGGTACATGTGGTGCACCACGAGCTATAGATGACAGAGGCGAACGAAGGCTACAGAGATGCGTTTGGGCGCATAGACATGTTAAGCAACTGACCGCCCAGATGAACCAAGGGGCTACCAAGAATGTATCCTCAACAACGGTTCAGCGAACGTTGCTGCACATGGGCCTCTGCAGCAGACGCCTGGTTAATGCAACTATGCTGACTGCTGTTGATCGGCGACGAAGGCTGGAATTTGTACGCCAGTACCGCAATTGGATGTCCACGGAGTGGCCACAGGTGGCTTTTTCCGATGAATCGCGTTTTATGCTCCATCGGACAGTTGGACGTTGGTGTATACGGCGTGAAACATCTGAAAACAAACACCCTGCAACAATTGCTGGAAGGATCCAGGCTGGAGGAGGGAGCATTATGGTTTGGAGAATGTTTTCCTGGCATTCACTGGGTGTTCTCATCATCAGAAACCTAATTGACTCTCTTCCTGCACGTCTCGCAGCAGTCCGCTCTGCCAAAGGTGGTTATTCTGGCTTTTGACAGGTGGTCACATTAATGTGACTGGACTGTGTATATTATGAATAAAAAAGATTTTATATAAACTAGTGTTCATATCTATTAGCACAATAAAAAATATATCAAATTGCATATAGAGTATGATTTAGCAATTTTTAGGGGTTTTTTCAATCAGCCTGTACTAAAATTGCATTTCGAAAACAAGTTTTTGTGAAGGTTGTTTATATGGAGTTTCTTACCTGATTTCTGTATAATAAGGTACTTTTCCCTTTGGATGTAACAACGGAAGTTAGCTTGAATAATAGTGGCTAAAAAAATACATAAACATAAGCACTCTTAAAATACTTACATGTATTAATTATATTATATATTTAAAATATGATAAAAAAAAATTACCTAAAACATTTTTGTGTTTCTGAAATTCATCTTCTGTATTGAACAATGTTTTCGGAAATCTGATGAAAATTTTTGATCTATGGATAAAAAAAAAGGCTTTACCACAAATCCAATAGAAAATTACGAATATATTTTAACCTGGACCATAAAACTTGGATAGCATATCACTATAATTCATCTTTTTTTAAATTAGTATAAATCAGATGGGACTCAATGTATATGAAAACAAATTCAAGATGGTTTGGCTAATAAACGTCTTGATCATGGGAAGCAGTCTTTTTAAGTATCACCAATACACTAATGCTATTTTACAATTACTTCAGTAAACATTCATTACTTCATATAATAAGTGAATCTAAAAGGTAGATAGTTGAATGAAGGAAATTGGAATGAATGTCCACATCAATAACATGGTGAATGAGGTACATTAATGAAGTTTTGATTAAATGTGTGCTAACATATGGTTTTAGATTAAAATTGCCTTGAGTTATTTGTCAAAAGATGAGACCTACTGCAATTTATATGGCATATTTGTATACATTTAACAATATCAGAAAGTACAGTAGAAAAATAACATGCAAATTGCTTCTATTTTAATTATATTTGGAAGTTAAAAATTATCATGCTCTATTGATTTAATTAACTCTATATGTTTTCCTTCTTTAGTTTTTCAAATAAAAATTTCTGAATCAATAAAAATCTCAAGTGATAAATTATTGAAAATCTAGAGTACAGAATTTGACTTATGTATACAAATATGCTTGAATATAAAGTTAAAAATATAAATAGTAAATTGAGAAAATACTCACTCTTTTAAAATGTTTAAAATAAAGTAGAACATTCCTTAAAAATGATAGCACAAAGGAAAAAAGATTTAAACATACATTAGCAACACACCAAATAACAGATAAAAATACATAATTGGATAATGAAAGCAGCTTAACTTTTAAACAATGAATAAATTACTACAAAATATTTTCTTTTCAGAAATACTATAAAATCAATTAAGTCAGGGCTCGAAATACCCGGGTGCACATGAAAATAAAATTGTGCACCTAAATTTTTCCCGCTACGTGCATGCCATGCACCTAACATTAAAAAGGGGGGAGGGAACATTTTATGTTATTTTGATGCTTGAACAAACTATTAGTATCGACCTCTCTTGATCTAAAGGAACGTAATTAAAATTCCTATATACACACTATGCGAAAGCAAGATCTCTGGGCCTTAACGGGTTTATACAGGAGGAAGTTTTACCTGTGCCACTGCCACCAAAACTTTCCGATGATCAAAACATTTTCCAGAAGGCTCTTTTGAAGCGACTGTCGCGACAATTGTGCGTCAGAAAAGGGATAATTTTGATGTTTAAATATTTTTAATTTACTATCAACTACTAACCTATCTAAACATGCCCAACTAATAAAGTAGTTTACATTATATCAATGCTCTTATATTACGTTTTTTAATGTGCACCTAAGATATAACCTGGGCACCTAATTTAAAAACTTAGGTGCACCTTGTGCACCTGTATTAAAATATCTATTTTGAGGCCTGAATTAAGTGAAGAATTGCAATTTTAATGGTTAACACAAAACTATAGTAATCGAAAATAAGTTTTAAATTCAAATAAGAAAATAAGATCTTCAATACTCACTTTCCTAATGCATATTCGTCAGGTTTATAGTTAAGGTGTTGAACAAGAAGCATCACTCCATCTTTGGCATGACCCTTATAAGAAGGCCAAGTTGCTGGACATAAACATTTGTATCTTTTCAGAAAATCCTCGTATTTTTTCCGATACGCAAAGCCAGCTCTGCGTACCCTCAAATTTTCCATTAACCCTAAATATTTCACTTGATGGGCAACAATAGTCTTATCAAATAGACCTGCAAGATAAAAGTTAGAATTTTTATGTACATTTTTTGTTATTTTGTTTTGTTTGTTTGTTTGTTTGTGATACAATGCACTGATAAAAGTTATTTTTACATTTTCAGAAAATCTTACCTGGACACTTATTATCATTAGGTTTGATGCAACGAATGTACCATGGTTCCTTAGACATTAATGTATTCATCAACAAAGACAAACTTGTTTTAAACTGGGTAGCAGCCTAAAGATTATAAGATTAAATTAATAAAGAAATGTCTAATTCAAGAAGATAAAAATATCAAATGAAAAACATAAACAAAAGAAACAAGGAAAACATACACTATGAGGTCTTTTCTTGTCGAAGATTTCTGATGATGTAAATGCTTTCTGTACAATCACATTTTTTGATTCCAGCATGGCCTAAAACACAAATTTATTTTATAGAAAACGACCAGCTAACTTTAAAAATGAGTTTTTCAGAAAACAAATATAATTTAGCTTGATTTCCACTCATTAAGCTGAACATAGTTATAATCTTTTCAGAAAACTATATTACGACATGACAGAAAATAATATATTTTAAAACAGCACCTTTTTTAAGTCTCTATAGAGTAGGTCATTATTTTTATCCAAGAAAGCTGAAACAAAAACACAAGATTAAAAAATTAATAGTTAAATCAAATTATCTAATATAAACTGGTTAGATTAAAAATAAATTTAATAATTATTTATTTTAGCAATTATTACTCTTGGGGGGGCTACTACAATTATTATAATAGACAAGTGAGAATTAAAATTCTTAATGTTCAATATTGGTCTCAAATTACCAATTCTTCTTCTAAACTCCTACAGAGTATAAAATATTCACGTTAGTATCAACGTTAATAGAATACTTCTAAGAGTAGGACATGACTTATGAGAAAAGTAGGATATAAAAATGTAACATCCAAGAAATATTTTGTGGTGTACTTAAAATTTTTATTTATTTTAAGTTTCTAGATTATTTACCTGAACAGTTTTAAATTTTAAAAACAATGTAGTTTATAATTTTCAAAATTAGTTGTTAAAAAAAAAACTTCTTTTTATGCTTCTTCTTTATTCCTGGTTTATTCCATATATAACAATTGTAAGATTTTTATCAAATTCTAAATTATGATCTAAAAATAGATAAAAACTGAAGTTATGGCTAAATCAGCCTTAATGAATGTTATAACTAATTTTTAACATACCTTCAACATTGTAAGTCACATCACCAGCATAGTGAACCAAGCGAAATTCCTGTAACATAAAAGGTATATACAACAAAACTATCCCAATTAAATATCGCATTTCAATTTTTAGTTCACAAAATGGACATTATTCATAGCTTTGTGTATTTAGTCCAAAAAATTGAAAATAAATATTTTCAATACAATTGCATTGAAGTTTATGCAATTCATTTTATTTGTCTGAATAAAGTAATATACTCTGCTTTAAGAAATTACTAATAACTTTATTTAAAAATGCACAAATATGTAAATCAAAATGTAGTAATATGTGCATTATGAGGAAAATCCTTTCATATTACTCACTTTTTAAAGGACAAAATGATAATGGGAAATTGAAAGTTAGTAATTCTGATAAAGCAAGAAAACAAAGTAATTCAAATGGAAATTTTTAAAATTCATACATTTCGCTCAATGGTCTTCCTTAATTTACTGTTGGCAGTATTGTATGTTAAAAAGTGTGGATGCTTTCCCACGACACTCTCCAGCTTAAGCAGAAATGTGGAATCTGTAGGATCACCAGGACGCAAACATTCTTCATCCTAAAAATATTTCATTGTAGTGTCTTTTTATATAAATATAATCAAAGATTAAGAACACATAGAGAAAAGCTTACCAAAATAGCAATGATTCCTTTATGGCGTTCTTCAACAAGGTCACAGATTATCTTATTATTGAAGTAATCAACAGGAATCCACTAAAATAATTCATGTGAATGAAGAAAACTAAAACTGACAAATAAAAGCACTTCATGGGAAACATTAATTTCATCAACTTACCTCTATACCTTCCTTATAATATTCTTCCTGCTCCGACTTTAAAGTGAGTTCAATGAACAACTGTTGAAGCTTTTCATTACAGTAATTAATGCAAAACTGTTCAAAACTAGAAAAATATTAAAAGTAAAACTTTAATAGAAAACACTGATCAACCCAAGGATATTTTTTTTAAACTTTAAATGAAAAATCAAGTAATTTACCTGTTTTTCTGAAAAATTTCAAAACCATATATGTCTAACAATCCCATCAGAGTCTTCCTCTTTTTAGTCTAAAAATAAATATAAATTTAAAGTTAGAATTATTAAGCTATATTCATAAATTTTACTAACATAAAAAAATTGCCAACAAATTTATAATTAGCAAACTACAATAGAAACATTCTTTAAAAATACATAAACACTTAACGAACTATTCTAAGTCAGTTAATTGGTTGGGTTTTACGGAGAAAGGGGTATATTTGATCAAGCTTCAAACACAAGTCTGACGTCAAGTAAATAGATATACACACAAGGAAAGTTTAATTTCTATAGAAGAGAGAAATTTATGTAATAGGAATTGAACCTGTGCCACCCCTAAGTCACAGGTTACTAGTGCAATGAACACACCCACTGATCCATGGAAACTCTAGAATTGACAAATAAGAATCTGAAACTTATGATGAATCTAAAAATTTCATCCCATTCCAACATTAATAAACCTGACAATTTTTAGTAATGTTTCAAGACATACTTTTAGTAATGTATCAAGACATACTTTTAGCAATGTTTCAAGACATATTTTAAGTAAGCAAATATTTTTTCATGCCAGAAAAATTAAATTACAGTAAAGACTATAAAATGTAACTTACTTCTGATTGTAAAGATGTGTTTAATTTTGCCACTAACCAAGAGAAGAGGCGCTCATATAAAGCTTTTGATAGAGCATCTCTGGCATATATAGCTTGATCTCTATTCAATGGGCTGCACATCTGGAAATAACAAAATAGTTCAGAAAAATGTGTCCAAAACAATTTTGCTTTGAAAGAAAAAAATTGGTACTATTTTGTATTATTATAAAACTAGCAAACCTGTGTACAGCATATCTGCAATAAACTTTCTTAATTGCTTAAATATATTGATTGCAAAGTATAGATTACTTACATTTGATCTTATTTAAATCCATTTATTGTGGTATGGTATTTATATTCCCATTTTATGCTTCCAAATGAAGTAAAATTAACTACAAATATAAAATGGCATTTCATCTTACTAGAGCTAAAAGTTCATCAACCCTGTTACCCCAATTAGCTTCGGAACATCCACTTCAATTGCATCCCATTCTATAGTTAAAAGGTGATTCCTCACTTTCTTTACGTTATACCCATCTTTCTGCTCATTTATATTCTTTTTGAGCTGATTTCTATCTTCCTGAATTTTTCAGCAGTCTGATTTCAGAAATCTGAGAAATCAGACAGCTGAAGAATTTCATTAAAGCGAGTGGCAAACACTTACATCTAGTTTTAGCAATATTATGCATCTCTATAGCTTAAATAACGTATTCAAATTATAACCTCCTCGAAGTTAATAATGAAACAAGAGTTACTTCAGCAATTTATTTGGTCAATATAGTTATTTTCACATACATACGGAGGTCGACTTCCTTCTAATCCTTCCAATGCCGGCTTTTATATATTATACACTCTTGGCGCATATGCCGCGAACACAGGCACACAATATCATCCCGTGACATACCAGGACCGTCAGAAAGTGAATACACAAAATTAGTAGTTGATTTTATAATGTTTATACCCATTTAATGATAAATAATGTTGATTTTTGTGCTACATTCATTAGAGAAATACACACAGGTTGTCTTCCACCAAATTTATAGTGATAGAACCCAAACAAGTGTTTTCTTCTAGGTTGGTTGGTTGATTTGGGTTTTATAGTGCAAGGTCCGACAGCAGACAAGACGTGCCAAACGCAAGGTTAAATATATCCAATCAAAGCAAGTAAAATAGTCAACCAAAGTAGTCTAAAAAAAATTACGCTTTTAAATAGTATAAAAAGGAAAGTAAAATATTAAAGTGTTTTCTTCTAGAAAAGCATCTGTTGCTATTATCTGGTACTATAGGGTTCTGTTTGACAGTACAAAATGCATAAAGTTACGAAGGAACTGCAAATTGACTTGTAATTACTCTTGGCATTCTTAATTGCACACATCCCATGCAACATAGAATGTCTTTTCTGTTTAAAAGTAAATTTAATTTAAGTTATTTTGAAATTCACATCAAAAAATATTTTTAAATTTTCTTCAGGAAGATAAGAACAGAATTCCTGCTTTTTTAACTTTTTAGTCAAAATTTCATCTAGAAATAAAAAATAATTTAGATAAACATAACAATAAAATGAAGCTGAACATAAATATCTTATTCAAAAACAATTGTATTTTCAAACAAGATATTTTTATATTTTTTAAAGAACATCTGATATTTTTAAAGAGAAACATATCACCTTAAAAATATGACTGAAAATCTTTTCTTCCATGATTTTTCATTCTAGTCATAAAAGATTATTTAATCCAAATAAATGCATAAGGTCTAAAATACCTTAATTTATGGAAACATTGAGATGTATTTAAAGGAGTCTTACTTGTTCTTGATTTACTTCGATGGTTTTATTTACAAGTGCATTCATCAAAGCACTGGAGGAACAACCCAAGAGCTTTAAAATGAAAATACATGTTAAGATACTTTGAAACAAAATACATATTCTAAACTCAAAACAAAAATAATGGGGATACGATACTTTCTAGAATTGGGATATAATTTCATAGTACAGAAGACAAAACTTTTGAAAACTACATTGATTTCACAAAAATAATTTAAAACGAAATTACATGCATTCAAAGGGACTATATTAAAGAAATTCTATATATGCTGTGTTAGGCCAAAAACAAAAATAATTAAAATTTCAAAAACAACCTTATATAAATAGCAGTTTCTCCAAATTCCTTTTTGTTATGTTTTTGATTGAAAACTTGGATATTCTAAATATATATTTTCCTCCAAAACTTTAATTATTTAAAATGTTTCCCTGAAAATGCAATTTTATTTTTCAAATTTCTTTCTGATTAAATATATTTTAAAACAGAAAATTATACTTTTGAAATATAATAGAAGTGCCTTCAAATTTAAGCACATTCCCTTAGTATTCCCATAAACAGGATTTAAATTCATCTTCTTTTAGTTGCAATAGTAAACCATTGTCCTACAAGACAAAATTTTGCAATACTGAATCCAAATCTGGCCCTTACATTCCTTGATGGGATTTTGCTTTTAATGCTTAGTTTCAAATCATGGAATCATAAATTACTGATTGAACTGCTCATGGCACCATTTGAACAAGACTCGTCGTAGACACAACATCATCATCATCATAAATTACTGATCTAAAATGCCAGGTTCAAAATTTAATAATTTATCACATAGCATTACACAAGGTTATTTTGCTCAACAGAGCAAACAAAGACATGTAAGTCAGTGAAAAGCAAAAAATTTGACAATTCATGCAGCATTACATAAACAAAATTATCCAAATAAGTGGAGTGTTGGTTATCAGAATTATGGATACATGATATTTGTTGTATTATGAAATGCTTGTTGATATGTATTTCATAGTAAAATATTCCAAAACAAACACTTTAATAAGGCAAAATTTCACTGGTTGTTTATATTTTTAGTACAACATAAGATTTAAAGTACAAAACACACACACTTTAAATCTTTCAACATAATATATAAGTTAAGACAGTAGAATGCCTATGAAGTAAGCTTTTTTCACTGCATTAATTTTATTTTGTGCAAATTTTTGGCACTTTATTCATGGATTTTTTAGCAACATTGCTAAACTACACTCAAAGGCAAGAAGTAATCACAGCTCAAATTTCCACTAAGCAACCTTAACTATGCATTAAAATAATGAAATTGATGGAAAATATGCTTACATTTCTGCTAAGTATCCTTAACTATGCATTGAAAATAATGAAATTGGAGAAAATCATTCAGTTTTCATTTGCTCAGTGTAACATTGTTTTTAAAATTTTCTAGTTTTGACTATTAAATTTTGCTGTTTGTAATTGTTAGTCAAATATCAACTTAAATTATTGCTTTTGCATTCTTCAAAATTGGACACTTTTTATATAAGCATAGACAATTACCATCACCAATTCATATGACATTTTGATTGATAAGACATGTCATGTATGGTAGACATTTAAACTTCAGTTCAATGCATGCCATTGAAAAAGGAATACAGAAATAAAAAATGCTTTCCAAAATATTACATGAATGAAATAACAAAACAGAATAAAATTTATTTACTTACATGTGAAATAGAATATACAGGTTTGTCATGAACTAAAACAGCTTGACCCTCTTCTTCTACAAACCCAACATTGCCTAAATGCAATACAGAAGCCACAATAGCAAAAACAGCCTACAAGAAAGAAAACAAATTATTTTTAAATTCAATAAATATAACAATAAACTTTTTCCATCATGAATGTATATGTACTTCTTGTTCTTCATCAGCAAAATCAGTAACTGTCATAGCTTTCTCTACAACAGAAAATTGGTCAGCATCATCTACACTACGCAGCTTTACACAAGAACCCTAAAATTAAATAACACCAATCAATGTGTTGAGTCATTGATAATTACAATATATGCAATAAATAAGAACCAAATGCAAATTGTCTTGTTTGCGAAGCAAACCAAATGGGAATTAGTAGCAGTTCACAGTAAAAATTAGATTGGATACTGTTTGATCAGACCCCTTATAAGCAATTTAAAATAACTAAAATTTCGCAGAACTGAAATTGAATACATGTAATCCAGAGATCACTGAACACTAATAGTCAGAAATCAAACTCCAAGACACTTTTCACAATAGGATATATTTGGGGATATTTCAAACATTAGTCATTTTGTAAAATTTGAAACATTCCTTTTAAACATTTCTTTCTGCAATTCTAATTTCTATTTGAAAATTTTTCAAAATTTATTCATATTACAAATTTAAATTATACAGTTAATTTGGCAGTTTAAGATTTACAAAACTCAATTTTCACTTACTTGACTTAAATAGAAATAAACCGATGGATCTCGTCTTAGCTGTAGTTTTTCAAGTAGCTTTTCATCTGCACCAGCTAGAAGTTGATAGAATATGTGAAAATTTCTTTCTCCATGATTTTGATGCACAACTCTAGATTTTTCTAATAAATAATTTAAAATATGGCCACCCAAAGGAGCACCCTGTAAAAAAATATTCACAATATGAATTTTTATAAAAGTAAGAGAATAATAAAGTCAAAATAATTTGAAAATCTTACCAAAAAATCAAATTCTATATCCATATACTTTCCAAAGCGACTTGAGTTGTCATTCCTATTAGTTTTAGCATTTCCAAAGGCCTATAATTCATAAATTAAATACAGATTATTAAATCTTATAAAATTCTGCACCAAACAATACACCATAGCATTGAAACAGGTATTTCAAAATTTAAAAATACAGAAATAATTTTGGACATTTTTACAGAGTCATTTTATTTCTTACAGAATTCATGGATCAAAATTAAAACAATTTGACATTTAAATGTAAATAAATATTGTTTGAAATATAATCACCTAGTCTGAAATCATATGCAATGGAAATTTACCCAAAAGCCATGTAACTAGTTTGATATTATGCGAGATGCATGTTATTTTCAATTACTTTTTTAAATCTTTATTTTGAATTAAATTAAGTTATAAAATCCTAAAAATATGCAAGAACTTTCTGAATAATAATGCAAAAAAAATATTCTATTTATACATATTATTACATTATACTTATATATTATTTGTATGTATAAAATACTATTAAAGACCAGACATGCAATTACATATGAATGTTTAAATTTGCATATTTAATAGCATGTATATTTTGTGCATATTTTATTAACAGCTTCAAAGCACATTTCAAATTTCTCAAACATGTATTCTATTGAATAAATATATTTATGTTTTACACGTGAACAAATATTCTTATCTTCCATATTGAGACATTTATTTAGGTATGCTTTAAGGTGAGAAGAGAAAATAGCAAAACAAACCTCACAGTGAATGGAAGATATTAAAATAGCTTACAATTAACATTTTATTAAATTAGTTCCAATAAGTTACAAAATAAACAATACTTACACAAACGAGTTTTGAGACATTCTGTAATTATTTAAACATATATTACGTTTAATAATAGGTTAAGAATAGATTATTTATGAACCTATATAATCTGTTTACATTTTGTAATTATGGAATAGGGTACTTTCTAAGCATGTACAGAAAAAATATCCCCTTGGGAAAGCGAATTACCTCTAGAATTGGGTTTGACAATAACAACTTATCCTTCACATTTTCCACAGATGGTGCATGATGACTAGCAGCAGCCAAATACTGCAACAACTTTTTAGAAGCTTCCGTTTTTCCAGCTCCACTTTCGCCAGAAATAAGAATGCATTGGTCCTTACGTTCCTCTCTCATAAACCGAAATGCATTGTCAGCTATGGCAAATCTGTAATGCAAGTTGTAAAAAAATTGAAGGCAGGAAAATGGGAAATTGCTACATAATATAAACATGTTTTACTATCCAAACCTTGCAAGTTCAATTATTTTGGTTTGAGGTTTTATTATTTGATTACAAAATATGCTTACATTTGTTTCAAAAGCTCTCAAGTCTACATCAGTTTTAAAGCCCTCTATGGACTAAATTTTAAACTTTGTCTCATAAGTGGACCATAATTTGAAATCTAAATTTTTTTATCACTTAAAAAAATTTTGAATTCAAGACTTACTATGTTTTTATAGTAAAATGGCGAGATATATCTTTAAGGGTGTTTAAAATACGAGATTAAATATGCAAGTACTGTCTGGCCATAAATCAAATTGATCCAACATTATCATTAAAAATACTATTAGCTAAAAAAAAGTATGAGAAAAACTACTTACATGTGTGGGGGAAGCTCATAAAAATTTACATTTTTGTACTGCTCAATAGTATCATTTGAATATAAATTCAGATCTGTATATGGATTAACAGAAATGACAACTGGACCAATGTAGGTCTGGAAAAAAAAGATAATATGCGAAAATTAATATGTATTCAAATTTCATATTGGGTCATCCGGAAACATCTGTGGCTTTTCAAATCGAAGTGATATTTGTTACTATTTTGCTATTGCTGATAAGAAATTAACTTGATTGAAGCCGATGTGTAAATTTGCTCTTTTCTGCTTTCATTGCATTATTCTAGCTTGTGTTATAATATTTGTTTCACTGCAGTGCTAAGAATGAAGAACCAAAAAGTTCATTTTCGTCATATCATGCTCTTTTATTTTAAGAAATGAAAAAATGCTAGACAGACTGCTCATAAAATGTGTGCTGTATATGGACAAAGTGCTGTTTCTAACAACACAGTTCGAAGTGGTTTGATAAATTCAAGCACAGAAATTTCAGTCTCGAAGATAAAGCCCCATCTGGACGACCATCCCCTTTACTGGCGATGAGAAGTGGATACTATATAATAATGTTACAAGAAAAAGATCATGGGGTAAGCCAAATGAACTTCCCCAAGCAACATCGAGATGGGGGCTGCATCCCAAAAGTAATGCTTTGTGTATGGTGGGACTACAAAGGAATTGTTCATTATGAATTGTTGTCACAAAATCAGATAATAAATTCAGAAAAATACTGTTCTCAAATGGCAGAATTAAAAGCAGAAATCGAAACAAAGCGGCCAGAACTGACCAATCGTCTAGGTGTTCCAGCATGACAATGCTCAGCCCCACATTTTGCTGAATGTCAAAGACTTATCGAGTATGGCTGAGATGTAGAGGTGAAAGTTAAGAAACAGCCCCACATTTTGCTGAATGTCAAAGACTTATCGAGTATGGCTGAGATGTAGAGGTGAAAGTTAAGAAATGTTGTAAGTGGCCACTTTAGAGCCTTCACAAATTTTTTTTAAATACACACAATTATACATGTGTTCACTTATTTTTTTATTATTTTTTTTTTACCGTCCTCATAAAAATAAAAAAAAATACGTATTATTGGAGGTTCCACCATGTAAACTAATGTTTCTAACAAAGTGTGGCGACTGTAGCAAAATTTTTCAGTCTCCACGTTCAAACATTCAGCGCCATGTGGCGAGTGGCAACCATCAATTTTCACCTTTACTGAGATGTTTTGTTTGACCCAATATTCACCAGACCTTACCCCTCCTCCTCAGATTTTCACCTCTTCAGGTCACTTAAAAATTCTCTGAACGGCCTGGAGTTCAATTCTTTGGACTGCCAAACAGCACCTCAATAACTTCTTAACAAATGTCTAATGATATTTTTTTAAAGGAATTTTTCAACTGCCGGTAAGATGTCAAAATTCATCGAACAAAATGGTGCTTATGGGATTCAGTAACATTTTCTTAAGTTTTTGAACTGCTTTGTTTCTATTTATCAAAAAAAGATAGAACTTTCCAGATGACCCAATAAGAGTCCAAAATAGGAACTATAAACATTTGCATACAAAGACAGTAAGCTCATTTTAAGTGACAACAAACTAATTGTTTCAACAATAAATTTTCATCTTGTAAATTCAGTTTCAATGTTATTTCTTGTCAAATAATTCTTCCTGTATTAAAAAGAAATGATGGATTAAATAGAACTGTAATTATCTTGAACATGAGGCAATTATTATTTTTTCTTAACAGAGTATATCTACAGGATCTTCAGTTTCATTCATGCAATCATTCATGTTTAAGAATTTGATATAAAAAGGATATTCTGCTCACTATGTTTACGAAAATATGCTTTTACATTTACTATGTTTATACAAGCTTTAAAGGAAAATACACACGAAAATATCTTAATACTTACATAAATCAAATTTCCTTGAAATCGTTTGTGTAGATTATTGATAAAAGCATTTTCTTTAGTGTAATCTTCTAAAAGAATAAAATCTTGAACTCCCACTTTATCTCGTGCATGAAGTAGATTCTCCATACCTGGGCTGTGAAAGAACAAAAATACTTTCTACATAACAAAATATTGACAGCAACAATGCATAATAAACTACAAAAATGTTATTTATGAAATTTTAATTTTAAAATTTATGAAAACATAAATTGCTGAACATTGTTCTAGACATTTTTGTACAAGTTGGGCATCTGCTCTGAGTTATCATTTTATTCAAATGAAAAGGGAAATTTCAAATATCTTAAAATGTATTTCCTACTTTGGTAAATAAGTAAACAAATATTTTTATTTTTTGCTTCTTTAAAACTAAATATTACAAAAATTAAATTAAAAAAAACTATCTTATTTGGCAAGGGATAAACATTAAATGTATTCTACATATTTTATACTTAAAGTGTGTGCATAATCAGCTAAACCAAAAACCAGCCTTTAATGTGCACTGTACATCTCTTCAGTTATCCTCCTTTTTAGAAGAAAATAACAAATAAATTTTACACAACAATTACTTATGAATAATTTCAGTTAAAAGATATATAGATCAATCATTCATAAAAATATTTTAATTACTTTTTCTGTCTTTCATTTTAGCAAACCATAAAAAAAAGATTAGCATAACTGGTAACAAACATTGTTATGTGCCAGTTATGGTGGAAAACATTAATACTCGTGTTCAAGAATCAATTCTGAATTTTAAACATTTTGATGCTTGCATTTTAAAATATTTGACTTGACAAGTATTTGTAAATTTCAACTAAGCCCCCTTTCAAAATATACTTGTGCATTTGTCCAAATATGTCCTTAACAATCCGAAACATAACTGAATTATGATCATACTTGCCTCTAAAGTGTCAAAATGAGGTTTCTGTACTCTTTTAATTTAAAATGTACCAAATGCAAAATTACTTTGCAGATAATATATCGAAGTTTATAGTCGAGTATATTATTAGTTGAAACATCAATTCTTATTTTATTAACTTAATTAAACATGAGTAGGTGAAATAAAATTTAAAAAAATATATATTTCCACTTGAGATTCTGTGATTTTTCGTCAAAACAAATTTAAAAAATATTTTGGAAACTTAATATTTGGTTAAGATTATGATTTATAAACTGTCACAAATAAATATTATAAAATAAATAAAAACAAGTTTAATATAAACCGAAAAAAATGACAGGTCTCAAATCGGCATCCGGCTTTTTCAAGCCCAGTTACCAGGTTCCTCTATAAAGTCAAATTTTAACTTTTTTGAGTAGTGTGACAGAAGTTCAAGCAATTTATCCGAAGTGCACAAGTAGATTTAAGAATAAAATTACAATACAATATTTTTTCATAATTAAAAATCGGACGAGAGAAAATTTCTAACAGCAACCAACCATTAAAGAAAAATCAGACTTTTCATTTGAAGAGATGAGAATAAGAGATTAGGAAGTTTATCTGTAAATAAGCATGCTAATAAAATCATTATGCTAGCAGAAATTTATTCAAAACCAAACAAACGTACAATACCTTTTTTACAAACAAGTGGGGCAGTAAGTTTTCTTGTAGCTAAGCATTTTATAAATTTGAGTGGGACAATTCTTACCACCAACGCACGAAATAAAAAACATCAATCACGTTTAAAAAGGCGGTCAAATTGAACCAGTCTGCTTACTTTCCTTTTAAGGACCACCGACAAAAAACAAAACTTAAAACTCTCGGTTACAGTTATAGAAAGTTAGTTATAAAGAACTTCAATTTGTATTAAACATTCGTTTCGTTTTAAGAGACTAACAAATTACAAGGCAGGTATTTTAATTAACATCACACTGGAGCAACACAACGGGTTATCAGGGTCGATCCCCAAGGGAAAAAGTCAAGGACAACACAATGTAATTTTGAATCACGGTCAGATGACGAAACAACTTACAAGGAGTTAAGAATCCTTGATTGAAATAATAGCACCTCCGTTTTCTTTCTTTTTCTTACATCATACGTTCATCAGTTTTTGTAAAAGCTCCTCGAATAACAGCCGAGTTATTTAAAAAGCAAGTTTATTCGTGGCCAATGCAAACAGAAAACTTATTTTCATTGGCCTCGATTTATTGCACTTTCTGTATCCAGATTTTCTGTGTTTATCTTCTGCACTGATCCTAAAGACCAACCTAAATTAGGTACTCAAAAACCAATTCGTTCAGCTCCATAAAATTAATGCCGACCAACCGGTATAGTGGTTAAGGTGTTATAGCCTCAATATCGGAAGGTTCCTGGTTCGAATCCAGGTACGGGCATGGATGTTTGTAAGCGTATGGTGTAGAGGCGGCTGGTGCACCTTAAATCTGTCGTGGCCGAAAGTCCTCACGTTGGGTTGGTGTGGAAGTTTGGAGAGTGGGGTGCCAGCTCAGGTGTTGCTTCGTCATCTGACCATGGTTCAAAATTACGAGGGGGATTGATCCCGGACCGTCGTCAATTACCCGTTGTTTTGCTCTAGTACGGAAATTTAGGTCGGAAATTTAATCTATGTCGCACTGGAACAACACAGCGGGCTATTGGTAAAAGGTCCTGGAACAATCCCGAAGGGGAAGATTTGAGGACAGCAGCTCGTAATTTCTTTAATCATGGTCAGATAAGGTCGACACCCGAGCTCCACTCTCCGAAATTCCACATCAGGTAAGACATTTCAGGTCACGGAAAATTTATCGTGTATCAACCACATCCACGGTGGTCTTTGGTTGAATAGAGTTTCCAACTCTAACCCTCTTATTACTAATCCGCGACTATATCTACTGGTCTATCGCGGCCCCGAACGAGGCCAATTCTTTTCGTTGGCCTCGCGCCGAATCATCCGATGAAAATACAGAATATTTGATGAGGCTAATGGTCATTCCCAATGACCCAAACTTAGTTCAAGTAAAACGTAAAAAAAAAATTGTTTTAATTGGTTACAGGTCTATGACCATTTAGAATTGAAGAACTACGTCCACCATTGTTAAAACCAAAAGAGACTATACTCATTTTAGTCCACATGATGGTCGGTATAGTCGTTCCAAAATAGTCATAGGTCTCTCTGCAATTTTAAGACATCGCTTATGTTTATGTTTCATTTAGTGAAGTTGGATTTATGTCTAAGACTGCATTCTTGTTTTCGTTGACCATATCTCCTTTGAGTATGAGAAAAGTTCAGGGCCAGTGCTCAGTTTCGTGGTATTTAAATAAACTGGTCCCGAGACCAAAAATCTGCTTCAAAATGATAGAAAATTTGTTTGTCTGTTGCATGCAAAAACATTGGTGGTTTGTTTCTTTCTATGTTCACATTTAACAATGTCAGCGATGTAACTCTATAATGTGGCCAGCAATCACAGTATATCTTCCGGTTCTAAAGTGATGCATCAACCCGAATCCATTAAGATTGGAAAACCAATAATTAAACGTTGTCAAATACTTAAGGTGCTTTATTTTATTTAAGACTTCTTGGCCAGCATGACGTTGCACGTGACAGTTCTTTCGTGGGGTCAGGTGTGACCACTACTCGCTAACCCCCGGTGATTGCTACGAATTTCTATTTGGTTTGCGAATGGGAATTCGTAGCATCGAATAGAAATTCGGCCTATTGGATAACAGCCATCATGGCGTTGGCCGTGGTGTTGAATGTATGTATCCTCGTTTGACTTCTTTAAATGAGTGCTTAGAAGTCAATATACCTCGCCAAAAACGCAGAGGGCCATACGAGCAACCATACGAGCAGTTCGAACCATGATCGGCCTCCGTGAGAGTGGACTTTCGTATTGTGAAATCGCCACTCGTATGTGACATAATGCGACAACAGTGATGAGTGTGAAGAAGGGATGAACCATGGAGAACCGGACATGTCGAAACCCCGGCAGTGGGCCAAGTAATATGAGATGACGTCAGCACGGGACGACAGACACTTCATCCAATCCGCATGGCGGTGACGGACGTTACAGTGTCCTCTAGCGCGTTGGCATAACATTTGAGCACGTCTACAGGTGTGTCATTGTCTGGCCTAACGTTATAGTAGTGTATTTTATATAGATACAAATAGTAGTGTATTTTATAGAGAACAGACGGATGCCAATATGGATTGTATTTCTTCAATTGCTTATTTTATCTCTACTATTGTTAAAGGAAGTGTTTGTTTGTTTTCTGCACGCAAAGTAATGACGAATCTATGGCACTTACAGTAATGAGATTTAACACACAGGTAGTTTGAATTTTTTGCAATTTTTGGGTTGCGGCGAATTTAAAAATTCAATCTAGAACATTTTAAAATGAAAATTAAAAAGTTTTTTTCATCTTTCTTTCACCTTCTGGAAATGAAGAACACTACATGAATATTGACTTTTTCTCCCTCTGTGACGTCACTATTGACGTCCCAGAGGGAGAACAGCTACCACGTGCCACTCCGTTATGGCCGTATCCAATATGCTACGAAGTCCCATTTGGTTTCCGAAGCAAACCAATAAACCCACAAAAGCAACTGGCACGGGCAACGCCGGGCTAGTTGTTTTATAAACGTCACTTGTAGAATTACCCGGCGTTGCTCGGTTTGAATTGGTTAAGCGTTGATTGAAAGTGATCTGAAAAATCACTTTTTCCATGCAAAGATCACAGAAAGTACAAATATAAAAAATAATAGAAGATATAGGAAAATATTTTTTAAAACTCCATTTTGACATTTTTATTTCGTCAAAAATTTACATTGTACTACAAAATAAGTGTGAGTACTTTATCCATCCAAAAATCCATTTTACATCTTACTAATTGCACTATAGTGTAAAAAAAAACTAAAAAAAATGATAGAAAGATAAAATTATTACAGCAAACCATTTTTGAATTTGGGAATAATTCTGAATGTCCTTGAAGTACATTTTGTGAAGGAAGTAAAGCAGTCGCTCGGCGGTGAAGTTGAAAGGACGAAAATCGAGATGCCGCGGGGTCACGCCGACGCATGAACCCAGCGTCATTTCGTGCCAGAGTGCCATTTTAGAAAACTCAAACCTGAGCTGTTCCGGATATTGAAACGGACGTGAGTGCTCAACCGAGCACTGGAAAAAGGCTAGCATGAGCCTGTGAGAGTCACGAGAGCTGTTCGTTGATTCTGAGGATTTCCCGTCCAGGAAGTACGTCGATCACGACGTAGAGATCCTTAAACCTGAGCTGCTGATCCTGCTGATTTGGAGCGGACGTGAATTTTGGAAAGAGTTCCACCGAGCTGCGGATCCTGCTCAACCGAGCGGTCATCGAATTTTCGAGCTCACCTGAGCTACTGACCTTACTCGACCGAAGAGTTGTTGGAGAAGGGCTCATCCGAGCCGGATAATCAGCCTCGAGTGTTTTGGAGACAAACCGTGGAGTCCCAAGACTAAGGACCCTTCCTGTACAAAACAATAACCCAAACTCTATCTTATTTTCTTCAAATACTATCCAAAAAATTATTTAGTCCAGAGCCACACCTGCGAGTTGTTGCTTCGGAAAGGCTCGTAACAGCTATCACTTCAAAACGTTGTAATATCTATAAATATGGCAAACTTACAGCGTATTATTGCCAGCTAGTTTTCATGTTAATATTTTATTACTTGTAACACTCTTGTCGCAGGAATGCGATATTTCTGAATTCCACCATCATTATGGAAGTTGGCAAATCATATTGATACGATTTTCATGATCAATTTCTTTTCAAGTAAATGCAATTTTTGTCTAGAAAATTCCATTTTGTGTGGGAAATAATAGCTTGTTTTAAATTTAAATGTCTTTTGTTTTGACGAAACAAAGTCAATCGATTACAATATTTCATAAAACAGAAGGTCGATTTAACAGCTATTTAAAAATAAAAATCAATCTTTTCAACGAATGTTTGAGATATTAAAGTTGCATAAGAATAACTTCAACCTCTGTCTTCAGACACTGTCCCAAAAGCTTGTAAAATTTTCTACGTATGCTAACACATCTTATTTTAACGTTTGCCCTTTATTTAAAGAAAGACATTATCTTCTTTTTTTAAAGGTCTTGTTTTGTACGCTTAATTTATATTTCGTTCACTCATTTCAATAAAGGCATAACTCAAAAATCTCCGATTTTTAGTTATGCCTGTGTTCAGAATGTCCTGAAAGAGTAGAATATCCTGAAAGAGAAGAATATTCCTGCAAGATCGTCATATCTCACCGCTCAATATTAAGCCGCAAGAGAGAGAGAGAGCAGAATTAATATTTATTTTTATAACATTTCAATCTACTTTTAAGCTTTAAAATCACTCTCCTGAAAAATCACGTTTTTTAAGGTATGACGTTGTTGAAATGAGTGAGCGATTTGTGAAAAGGAATTCTACAATTATCATTACGTATCGATTCAATGACTTTTATGGAAGTTGACCGAAATATGTGCATATCGCCAACAAATGAACCCATGTCTTTAGATATACTTTGCAGAAAATAAATAATTCGTTGTAAAATTAGAAACGGAAATATTAGTCATGGCGTTGTCAGATGTCAAGTAGGAAAACATTTGTATTGCAACTTGAAGTTTCGCTTGCGCTTTTCGTGTTAAATAAACATGTTTCCTTACAAAACTTAGGACCGCGGTAGCCCGGTTGGAAAAGTATCGGACTAGTAGCACGTTTGGAGAATGGGGTCCCCGCTCATATGTGACCTCGTCATCTGACCGAGGTTCAAAATTACGTAGTGTTGCGCTAGAAGCTTTCCCCCCGGGGGTTGGTCCTGGACTGTCACCAATATATCCCGCTCATTGTGGTGCTCCAGTGCGACATTAATCAAATATCTACCTAAATACCTTACAAAACTTAAGATATGCAAAATTAAATGTTTTTAATAATTTTATATTAGTCCAATATTTACAAATTATTGACAGTTTGTAAGGAAATAAAAATAGTCCAAACATTAGTTTTATAAATATATTCTCAAAACATAAAATTTGGAAAAAATAGTTTTTCGAGCAATATGGTAACGCAATCTGAGCAACGTACAGCAATCGAAATAATACTCAATGTTATTTCTCTGGCATTTTCTAATTATTGTTAGCCCCCTCTGCACACCTTATACAAATAGAATGGGGGTTGATATGTAGTCTATGTCACCCGTAGGGCTCTAAAAATTAAGTGTACCACATTTGGTTAGGATTGGCAGATTCGTATAGAGAACAGACACAGAGGTGAAATCTACTGCTTTATATGATTAAAGGCAAGCATTTTTGCAAAATAGATCAGTTGCCCCAAAATATTTTTTCACAAAAATGATTTTTTTTCTTTGAATGTGCATAGTAAACATAACAAATAAAACGTAGAGGCACTCAAATGCGTTCTTTGCCTTTACTATTTATAACGGCAGACAAAATTTAACTTTTAATTTAAGGGAAAAAAGTGAAAATATGTATCAAAAGTAGACACAATTTTGGTTTTGACGAAGTCTATGGTTTTGACTAATAAAAATGATAAAATGTCGAAATTCTTATGGCGTTATTGTTGCATATGATAATTAATGATTGCTTTCATCAACATTGTTTATCCACGAAACTATTTTCCATCTTCGTCACAGTCCACGTTTTGGTTTTCAGTGCCTATTATTGCTTAACTTCCTTTAATGATTGTAAAAATGATCCATAAACAACATTTTTTTATATTGACATTTCCGATATGATACGTGGTACCAGTCTCTTTTTTCAATTGAATTTACAACAAACTTGCTTGTGATTTAAGTCTCTAGCAATTTCTAATCTAATTTATCTTTACGAAGAAAAAAAATTAACCAATTCAATTTGTAATTTTAAAATTGATTCGAATGTCTATACCAAGCTAGAGTATCTATTATTTTTGCGTCTCTACAAATTGTTAAATTACTGTGGAATAACGATTATCCAAACTAGTAGGGTGTAGGCAGGTATTTATTTAGGTAATTAACGCAAGGCTCGAAATACCCGGGTGCACAGGTGCACTGTGCACATGAAAATAAAATTGAACACCTAATTTTTCCCGCTAGGTGCATGCCGTGCATCTAACGTTAAAAAAGGGGTGAGAACCTTTAATGTTATTTTGATGCTTGAACAAACTATTAGTATCTACCTCTCTCGCTCTAAATGAACGTAATTAAAATTCCTAAATACACACTATGCGAAAAAAATCGATGGGCCATAACGGGTTTATACAGGAGGAAGGTTTACTTGTGCCACTGCCAACAGAACTTTCCGAAGATCGAAACATTTTCCAGATGGCTCTGTTGAAACGACTGTCGCGATAGCCGTGCGCCGGAGAAGGGGGAATTTAGGTGTTTAAATATTTTTATTTACTATCTACTATACTAACCTCTATCTGAACATAACCAACTAATAAAGTATTTTACATTGTATCAATGCTCTTACATTACGTTTTTTTTTTAATGTGCACCTAAAATATAACCTGTGCACCCAATTTAAAAACTTAGGTGCACCTGTATTAAAAAACCTATTTCGAGGCCTGAATTAACGTCAACACGACGGGCTATTGACAAGTTGGGGGACATATCTTCATAAAACCGATTTGTTCGCGTAATCTGATATTAAAAGTGCTGCACATAATACGTATGAAATAGCGTATAAAATTGGTATATTACATGAATATTTTTTTTGAAAATGAAAAATCCTTTCTAAGTTTATATATACAACATTTATATTATTAATAAATACTACATATTATGTACTACATAAATTTTTTTTAAATTCATCATGTTTTTTGTTTTACTTTAGGGAACCTATGCATTGTTTTGAACCTGAGTTTCCAACCATACAGGAACTGTCAAAACAGATGAATTCCTCAGAATGAGTTAGAATATCCAAATTAGAATCATCGTCTATGTTAAATGTGCGCGTTCTGAGGGCGGAATTAATACAATTTCATCATCTATTGTTTGAAATCCGAGATCAGATTTAGTATAGTAAATTTGTCTTTCATGAATGATACTATTCACTTCTGCATCAGCATTTCATTTAACCTTAGGAAAGTAAAACAATGAATATGCTCCAATCTACAGTATACGAATAGAACAACTGCGAATGGAATCGGGAACAGGTCTAGACAATTGTATTGTGCTCAGTGCTTTTACGAGCACCGTTGTTCGCACAACGTCGTTAAATGTCTAGCATAATTGTCGTTTGCTTCACCAATGTTCAATAATCGACGTTCTATTGTAAGTTTTAAAAATGAATTGAAAAATAAAAGTATAAATACTTTAATTAACGAATAATTAATTTTAAAAATTCACTTTACATTTTAAAATATTTAAAGAAACCGACTTCTCTGCCATTTCTGTAAAAGATTCAGACGTTTAAGAATAATTGTTTGTAAGCAATAAGTGTGGAAAGAGTACTTGTAAACAAGCTTAAAGGCATCGAACAATAATATAAATACCTGAATATAAATAAAAGGCATTTGAAAAATACTTGTTATAAGTCTTTAGAATTGTTTTTTACAAAATGTTATAAATTTCTCTCGAGTATAGAAAAGATTTCAGAAATTTTGGGAGGTTTTTGAAATTGGACAAATTTTGTTCAAAACATTTGATTCCAAAAGTTTTGTAGTTCCATTTCTATAGAATTTCAAATGTTTTGTGCATACTAAAAGGTGAAATAATTTTCACAATTTCAGACAAACTTCAATATATTGTATTTTAGATATTTGTAACACATGGACATTTTAGCTTAAAAAATAAGTGAATCTATGTCTTTGAAGTGCCAAGATTAAAATTTAGTCAAAGCCGTTTATAATGACAATTAATTAAAATGGTTATTTTGTCATTCTTTTAATAACCTGTAATGGCACGTGCCAGAGGTCAATCTGGTGTACAAGTTTAACACAAATAGTATCTATGAAATTTCGTACATTTTCGGATTTCCAACGTCAGTTTTATGAAACAGCGTACCGGTAGATGTAGAGAGGGAATGTGGGTTACTGGGATCCACAAAACCACATCGAAACCCATGGGTTCCATTCCCTGAATAAAAATGTAAAAATGCTTTTAATTGCGAACTGTAAGGAAAAATAATGAAGACGTTAACATAAAAAAATAAATTACAACGGACTTCAACCGATGCTGGAGAGTCCACCTCTCAGGAATGTCCGGTAACATGATTCCGACCGCGGGTCACATGACATCAACTCCTGAATTCAAACCTTGAAACAGAAGGGGCAGAGGCTTAGTAGGGAGGTGAAAGGGAGTCAGCAGCACCGTATGATAATGCCTGGAGGAGCAGAATTACAAAAATACCTTGGGGTTTTTCTTTCAAAAATATATTTATAGTATCTTACTGTTTGACATCACAGAATGGTTCAAACAGTGACTAATTTTATCGGCATTAATTATGTATTTTTTCTTATAACTATAAGCTAAAGTAGTCAAATACACAAGATTGACAACGCATCCCACTGCTGTCTGAGGCTCTGTGCACACATCCGGTTTTTCAACGTGCGGCGCCGCTGCGGCACTGAAGCTCAACTGTGCACACATAACCGTGAAATGACGCAAGTACTCATTTCACGTCATTTGCGACAAATATTCTATCGAAGAAAACGTGTTTATTTCGCTTGGTGTAAAAAAAAGTATATTTTGGAACAAAATAGACGTTACTGGATACAACCATTTATTAATTATTATTTATATTCCATTTATAAATGAAAACAAGGTACTTCAGACCGGAGAAGCGTGTGCGGCGAGCTGCGGCGTCGTGGTGAACTGAGGTACAAATTGCACGCAAGTTCGACGTGCGCCGCCGCAGCGGCGCCGGAGGCATGTGTGCATTATTCCATTGGATTTCGGCCCGGTGCACACATCCGGTTTCTCAACGTGCGGCGCCGCTGCCACAACGCAAGTGCGGTCTGAGATACATTAGAAGAACGGAGCAGTGCACACATGCCTCAAGCTCCTCTGGGACGACGCACGTCCAACTTGCGTGCCATTTGTACCGAAGTTCCCCACGGCGCCAAACTCGCCGCACACGCTTCTCCGGTCTGAAGTACCTTGTTTTCATAAACAAATGGAATATAAATAATAATTAATAAATGGTTGTATCCAGTAACGTCTATTTTGTACCAAAATATACTTTTTTTTTCACCAAGTAAGCGAAATAAACACGTTTTCTTCGATAGAATATGTATCGCAAATGGCGCGAAATTAGTTCGTGCGTCATTTCACGGTTATGTGTGCATAGTTGGGCTTCGGTGCCGCAGTTGCGCTGCACGTTGAAAATCCGGATGTGTGCACCGGGCCTTAATGTATCTCAAACCACACTTGCATTGCGGCAGCGGCGCCGCACGTTGAAAAACCGGATGAGTGTGTGAGCTCAATACTTCCCTCGCATTATTCTCTGTAGTTTTAATTCAGCCACAGATATAGCAATTGAAGCAAGTACCTGTGATGGAAGTAGGAAAGATCCTTTCCTATTTCCATGGTACCTATGCTTAATTTTTTTTTCTAACGCTTAGAAACACATTAAAGATATTGCGATCCGCACTTAATGTATATTGAAGTACGTAGAGTAAAAGCACAAATTTGTAACGAATGAATAAAAGAAAGATAAAAATTATTTGAGCAGCATGAATTTTTGCTATAACTATTCAGAAAAATTTATCAGAATGTGAAAAAAATGTGTGAAATATTTCATTTTTTATGTGGAAATGAGATGTTTTGTTCTTGACATTTTTCAAAACATTTTGTTTTTATTTACACTATATTTCCGTGTAAAAGCCGATAATTTTTGGTTATGGTAATGGTAATTTTAGTTAACGTCGTACTAGAGCAACACAACGGGCTATTGACGACGGTCCGGGATCAGTCCCTTAAGGGAAAGATCCGAGGACAACACCTCGTAATTTTGAACCACGGTCAGATGACGAAGCAACACCTGAGCTGGCACCCCACTCTCCAAACTTCCACGCCAACCCAACGTGAGGACTTTCGGCCACGACAGATTTAAGGTGCACCAGCCGCCTCTACACCATACGCTTACAAACATCCATGCCCGGACCCGGATTCGAACCAGGAACCTTCCGATCTAGAGGCTAACACCTTAACCACTATACCGGTTGATCGGCCCGAGAATTTTTGGAACGTTTTCTAAAGCTAACGTACTGGGGTCGGCTTATATACGAAACCGCTAATCTCGCAAAAAAAAAGTAGGCAATTTTCCGTTACTCGGGCGCTGCAATAAATATCGCAATGGGTCCGGGATCAATCCAGCAATAATCAAAATGTGGATGGATTGTGAAGCAATCCTCTACCCCTCACTGCTGAAAAGTATAGTTCGCGAAGCGAACTAAATATGATTGCATAGCATGCGAATATGAAAATATTCAGTACTATTGCAACAAACAACACGGAGAAGCTAAAACATTTAAAATTATGATGAGATTTTCTCTGAATTTTAACAATATGTGTGCTAAAATATTTCACTTTTATGTGGAAATGAGATGTTTTGTTCTTGACATTTTTCAAAACATTTTGTTTTTATTTACACTATATTTCCGAGTATTAGCCGATAATTTTTGGAACGTTTTCTAAAGCTAACGTACTGGGGTCGGTTTATATACGGATCCACTTATCTCGCAAAAAAAAGTAGGCAATTTTCCGTTACTCGGGCGAATGCGAAAAATATCGCAATAGGAAGGGAAAGGAACCTTCAATTAATGTCGTACTAGAGATCCGGGATCAATCCAACAGCGATCCGTATAAGGATGGATTGTGAAGCAATCCCCTACTCCTCATTGTTGAAAAGTATAGTTCGCAAAGCGAACTAAATATGATTGCGTAGCAATCATCGGGGGTTGACGAGCAATAGCGAGCAGTGGTCGGAGCCCGCCAGTTTCTCAAAAAAAAATAAGTTTCTCTACATAAATTTCAATTAAAGTCAAAGTGCTTTTGAAGCTTTAGATTTTTACTAAATGTTTTCACCCATGCGTATACTCGTCATTTGACCGTGTTTCAAACTTACGTGGTATTGTTCTCGGACCTTTCCTTTGGGATTGATCCCGCACCGTCATCAATAGCTCGTTGTGTTGCTCTAGTTCGATGTTAATTAAAAATACCAAACCACACATGCATATACAAAGAAAATGTGTTCCCGAAACGCTTTTTTATCTATTCATTCCTCGATCGAATTCCCAGACACGGATTAATTACTAGCTTTTAATATCACTACATTCCTTCGTCAAAAGCCGGGTAAAATAGCTCATTGTGTTGCTCCAATGCGACGTTATTAAATACCTACCTACCTCAGAAAATTGTTATTTAACTTTACTGTTTGTGCATATGTTATACTCTATTTACCATTTTGTATACTTTTTCTCTTCCTTGTAACGTAGTGGATCTAGTGCTGTGTCAAAAATACGACACAGCAAAAACACAAATTAAGCAGTTATTTATTTAACAGGAATAAACATTTTCCACACCAATTAATTCAGAGTTTTGAGTCCCAAGGTTGTGGACGCTCCAAAAAGGGGAAAACGGAATCCACTCAAACGACCGCGACCCCAAGCAAAGAAAGACAGTACATCTGATCAGTTCGAGTTCATGAAATCCTCTTCTTTTCTCGTCCCTCCAATTTAAACTGGGGACAGTTAATTAAGAAGGGTCCGTCATGCACCCCTTAAAACCATCTGGACAAGGAGACTCACAATAGATAATTTGAGATTTACAACCGGTGGTCAGATCGCGTCGATTCTAATCGCATGGAAAGTGAATTTCTTGAACTTTCAGCAACGGAAGAGGGAATTTGAGTGTTCTTCAATATGTTCACGCTGAAGGTGAGAATGGGACTAAATATTTTATCTATCTTCAACGTCCGAAAGTAACCACAATAAAGTTAAGATCTGGTTTATACTGGAAGAGTAATAAGGCTCTTATACAGGGTGTTTCAGTGAACCGTTTCAGAACTTCTAAGAGGGGTAGGGTACATCCTAACGAACCAAAATCATATACCAATGGGCAGTCAGAAATGCTTTCCTGACGCGGTAGATGGCGTTGTGCGAAAATCCCGAGCTTTCGTGTAGGGAATCTTCATTTCGCACAAGAACGCCAAGTTAGTAGGATGGATGATTACACGATCGCAGAGTTAGCCGATATGCATTTGGCGTACGGGGCTGCAAATTGTAGTGGGCCAGCCGCACAGCGTTTGTATGCGGAACGATATCCGACGAGGCGTATCCCCAGTCATAATTTCTTTGCAAGACTGCACCAGAGGTTAGCTGAGACAGGTTCATTAGAAAGAGCTGACAGGGACAGGGTAAGAACAGCACGGACTGCAGACGTCGAACAGAATGTGCTGCAGCATGTACAGGGGAATCCAAGAACGAGTACACGAAGTGTAGCAAACGCAGTCGGGGTTTCCCATTGCAGCGTCTGGAGGATTCTCCGAGAAGAAAACATGCATCCGTTTCACGTGCAGCGTGTCCAGACACAGCAACCGGAGGATTATGCACCTCGTATTGCTTTCGCACAGTGGTACCTTGGAAAATGTGCTACAAATCCCCTTTTTCCTGCTGAAGTGTTGTTTTCCGATGAGGCATCCTTCACAAGGGAAGGAATTTTCAACACGCATAACGACCATATCTTTGCGGTCGAGAACCCGCATGCAATACGACGTCGTGCAGCACAGATTCGATTTTCGGTCAATGTATGGGCCGGTATTATGGGAGATCACCTCATCGGACCTTACCTGTTACCGTCTCGTCTAACCGGACCTAACTACTTGCTCTTTCTGCAGCAAGTATTGCCACAACTTTTGAGAGATGAACAGATTTCTGCATCGACGCAACAGACAATGTGGTTCCAACACGATGGAGCCCCTGCCCATTATAGCGGAGATGTTCGTAACTACCTGGATGTCACATTTGGTCAGCAGTGGATCGGACGTGGTGGTCCCGTGCGTTGGCCTGCTCGGTCACCCGACCTATCATGTCTTTATTTTTATTTCTGGGGTCATTTGAAATCGCTAATTTATGATACCCCTGTTGACAATGTTGAGGAGCTGGTTGCAAGAATTGCAGTAGCTGCCGTAGAAATTCGAGATATGCCTGGAGTATTCCAGAATGTTCGGATGTCCATGCGTCGGAGATATGAGGCGTGCATTGTAGCCCGTGGAAGAAACTTCGAACACTTACTTTAATCCATGTACCTTTTGCTTCTTTTCATGTATTATTAAAGCGATTTCTCACTTACGGTCTCTTTTCTTTACGGTGCTTTTGTGTACAACACCGCTTCAGGAAAGCATTTCTGACCCCACAATGCTATATGATTTCGAGTTGTCAGGATGTACCCTACCCCTCTTAGAATTTCTGAAACGGTTCACAGAAACACCCTGTATAGATGATAATTATAACAACCATAATCATTCAATTATGATAAATTGTTTGGAATCACAATGTACATGACAGGTTTACAAACCATAGAACCAACTTTGCGGAACTTTAAGGCAGAACGTCTCACAGAACCTCAATATTGGTACACGCTATTACAAAAAAAAAGCCCTTTATAAAAAATATATTATCTCAATAGTAAGCCATGCAACTATAAGCCATGAATTACTTCTTCCGTATTTAATAGTAGCCTTCATAATTTTACGAGTGAAGGACAGTGCTTGATGTTCCAAACAAATATTTAATAACTTGATTTGAAGATATTGAGTTTTTTAGATATTGAGTTACTTTTTTCCAAATAAAGTTTTAAATTTTTTTTCTCCTAACAAATGAATTTTAGAAAAGTATTATTCAAGATTTCAAGAAAAAATAGGAAAAAAAAATTTGGTCAAACTATGCATTGCTTAAAATGGAAGTGATGTATAAAAAATAGGTAATATGTATACAAATATTTATCTTTTTTCTCCTGTTCAGCCGGGCTCAAATAAATTACTTGTTTTCTAAAACGTTCTAGTGAGAACATTTCCAACTAACTTCCAACCACTATTTCTTTCAAAATGTTAATAGAAATATTCCTTCATCTTGCAATCAAATAACGGTGGTCTTTTTTCAATAGCACTAATAAAAGAATCATGTGTCTATGGATATGATGGTAATTGTTTACAACAAGAAGAGGTAGGGAGGAAAATGATACATTGTTTACTCATTGCAGGCAAGTAGTTTACTAAATAAACACATGTGCGCGCGAACAGGCCTGAACATGTACGTTCTACTCCACGGATGCGATACTTCAAACAATTCCGTCGCTTTCGAAATGAACGGGTTGTATTTATTTAGTTGCCTCAACTAAATAATCACGAATGCGCGAGTCTACATTGAAAACTAAGTTTCATTTCCGTTACTAAAAACCACTAAACAGCGGGCAGCCTAAATGTGCGTATACAATTATTAAATGTAGTCATGAAAATATTATGTAGAAAACTCATAAAATATATGCAATTAATTAAATATTAAAAAAATTAAATTTTCAAGAAAAAAATGTGTCTACAGAGTTATGTCCTTGACCTGTCACATACCAAGTTTTCACCACTTAGTGAGTCTATAAAGTTGATATAAAATTAATTTTCACGATAGTTTATTTATCTTTAATTCAATACTTTGTTAAACTAATCCCACATTAAATTTTGAAAAGAAATCTCAAGTA
This sequence comes from Metellina segmentata, assembly GCA_947359465.1. NCBI lineage: Eukaryota > Metazoa > Arthropoda > Arachnida > Araneae > Tetragnathidae > Metellina > Metellina segmentata. Next base: position 59,956,846 of record OX375875.1, read on the forward strand.
GTTATGGTTTTATTCAATAAATAATTAGTGTCACAAGGGAAACTGAGTCATGTTCATGGACAGGTAGTTCATAGTTGTTAAATAGCTCAACAAATCTTTCAAGGCCACCACAATAACATTGAAAATATACTTGAAGGGTAAATATTTTCCCAATTCTTACAACGAATAACATCCGCGTGATTTCTCGACTATTGAATGTTTTATTTCGGAATCGGGACAAAGTCAAATTCCCCGCAAAGGAAGAGGGGTTGATAGTATCATGTTAAAGCAGGACAATATCTATGAGTGCCTCAAGAAGACGTGAAAATAATTTATACTGCAATGTGTGGTCTGTGTTTTAAGAGAGATCGATCAAAAAACATTTGTGCAAGTTAAACATTGAGTAATTGGATTAAAATTTTTAATTTATGATTCCCGGTCATCCAAACTGCGACTTGGGTCCTGAGTGCAGATGAGGGAGTGCGAATTTTGAAAAACATTAAATTAAAACAGGATTTTTCCAGTTTCTCATACGTAAAACAGAAAAGGAAAACGAAACGATTACTTCAACTTGGTCATACATTTTTTGTTTCGTAATCCATCCAGCTAAAAACGGACACTCTGACGTTAGGAACAAGGTCAAAGCATTTCAAAATACATAAATAGGTGCACACGCATAAATGTTTAACCGCCGAAATCTATTGATTGAAAGGCGGGCTATAGCTGCTTTCCGAGAGCAAGAAAAAAAGCAACCAAAAGAGAGGTGGGGATTGGAGCCAGCAGATAATGGCATCATTTATCCTGAAATACGATATGAGAAACGATGGGAGTCGGGAGTGAAGGGCAGGATAAATGAAGAGCGGACACCGGCCATTGGCTGTGGAGTGAACGTCACGTGACGTATAGAGTTTCACCCCTCTTCAGTGGTCCGGGGGAGCGCTCTAGTTTCGAAGCGTGGGTGTAGTCAGTTCAAGAATTTCGCCGGACCATTCCAGAAACGGACCGCCGAAGTACCTCGAACTTCCAAATAACGAGCAAGTGAGAGAGAAACTCAATTGGGTAAGTGCTTATCGTACTGTTGCTGACGTCTAGAGACTGAGAAAGAGAGCAAAGTACTACTTTTGCCTCTTTTTGTCTTTCTTCCTTTTGCGTGATGGGAAGACCAAACACACTGGGTGCGTTATTTCGCTGAGTCAGTGACGGAAGGTTCAAGTGTGGGTCTCTTCGGAACAACGTAGACGTGCGTCATTTTTCGGGGAGTGGCCAGTTCCGTTTACTAAGTAAACAATGACGCAATGCTTTCGTCCGTCTGTAAAAGTTTATTAAAAGATCCGCATCTCCATATTCTAAGGAAATATGTCACAGCGACACAACATCCGTGAATGCGTCTGTCTGAGGGAATCCTGTCTAGCCTTTCGCTCGGGAATTTAATCAGACACATTTCTGATCGTTTCTCAAAAGTGGTGCAGATAGAAACCAATATCACGAGTTCATTTTCATCCAAAATAAGCTTCTGCAGATTTTAATTGGTCATTGGTAGAATTTTGCAACGGTAAATTTCGTTTTTGACGACCGAATTAAGGGACGCATTCGTCGTTTTTGACACACGACTTTTTTCATTTCGGCGATTGTTTTCCATAAACTTCGGCCGTTTATTCTTCTCTCTAGCAACCTGTGCTCTTTTTACCAGTCCATATGCAACGTCCAATGTTGTCATTGCGTTGTAATTAAACACATCCACAAAAACAAAATAAATTTTTAATTGCTTTGAAGTGGAACATTGCAGTAACTTAGGGGAAATTTAGTTGCCATTGACACTTCGCACCCCGGCGAGAAAAGTGACACAAGTCAAAAAATAAAAATTATGATGTCATTGAAAAATATGTATGAGGTGCCCCAGCGTGTTAGATAACTTAAAATTTAAAAGATGATTTTACTATTTCAATATAAGTTTTATAGTATCCTTAAAGTTGATGTTTCTCAAATTCTGTAATTTTGAGTTGTGTCCCTTTTCTTGCAGGGTTGCGACTTGACTTTCTGTTCATAATTACAAACCCGGTTTTGAAACTTTGATGTAAAAGCTTGTTTTCACATCACAATTTTTAGGGCAGGCATAACTTTACACGTAGCCAAATCTTAAATCTGCCATCCCTTTTTCTGATCTCATCAAACTTCAATAATTTTTCTCTGAATTTTTGACAGGCTGTGCGTGTATGCAAACAAACTTGTGTTTCGTTTGTCGCAATAAATTAATTTTCATATTTATTAAAAACACTTCAAATTAATATTTAAAATTATTCGTTTTTTGGCTGTGAAAAAAACCCCCGAAATTTGACTACAATGCTACTTATTTAGTTTATTAAGAAATACAGCACTGGCATCAAGAAAAGTTATACGACTCAAAGTAAACTTTACAGATTCAAAGAATTAAATACCTAAGAATATTTTAATTTTCAATTTGAAATTTCTAAAATTTGATCATTTTAAATCCTGATCTGGATATGGATGTCCATAGTGGTTCGGAATCCACTTCAAGTCGTACATCCCTGTATAATTAGCCTTTATAATTTCCATAAAGCGACACCAAACTGTATTTGTACAGTAAATTTTTAATTTATTTTCTGCTTTTATTTACATGGCTTGTTGGAGTAGTAGAATATGAATTGAAAATTTTAAATATTTTTCAGTAGTGCCGCTTTTTTCGATGTGATATATGAAAGAATATATAAAAGATTTCAAATTAATATATAAAATATAATAAAGCGAGAAATTTCGAGAATTTTTCAACAGACACTTATTTATCAAAAAGCGTTAAATATGTCTATATGAAAAAATTCAAATAAAGCAAGCGTGGTTTTCATTCCATCTTCATAGTTCAAAATTTGGATCGCTTTTCAAGCTTATTAAAGAGAGAGAGAGAGAGAGAGAGAGAGAGATCTGAAAATATAATTATTTTGTAAATCTGAGATTTGAATCAAAGGGAGATTGTAAGTACAGAAAAACATTTTCTAAAGCTATTTTTAAATTTGTAAACTGGTTTTCAGAGTTTTTTTTAAATTTCTACATGTTATCAAGACGCTGTTTGCTATGAGTATAATACCGTTTCGAAAATCAAATTGCTAGTTTATTTGAAATATTAATTCTGTTTTAAGAAGTAAAAAAAAATCGGAATTTTACCCTAAATACGGCTTGTGAAATTGCCTATCTTTCACAAGCTTAAGTTTTGAGTTTAAAAAAATTAAAGGCCGTTTCAAATTTCACTTTTCTTAAACAAAATCCATATGGATATAGATAGTTAATTAACTTCGCACTGGATCGTTCTGGTCAATCCCGAAGGGAAAAATCCAAGGTCTAGTAATTTTGAACCACGGTCAAATGACGGATTTACACGGAGCATTATGTTTAAGATAATGTTATTTCTATTCTTTTTCGTAACTTAATGTCCTGTGAGTTCAACGACAGTAGTCTGCCACAGATTATAAATCTCCCTTTCGAGCTTCATACTTATTCATGGCTGTTAAATAATGTCATCGTAATATTAAAATCTCTATTGAAACGCATTAACCATGTTGTAAAAGTTTGTATATTATGCATATGGGGGGGAGTTGTAAAACATTAAAACAAAGAGTTCTTGAATAAAATAATTTTGTTGATTATTAAATCACATGAACAATATTTTTCTATATAAGTTGACGATTCGTTTTTAATACAATTTTTTTATGCAAATCAAGTTTCGGGCATGTTGAGATTTGGGTTTAAATGATTGAATCACTGTATAGGCACACGAACAGTGGTCATTAGAATACTGAAGTCGCATTCATACACGCATATTTCTTCTATGAAATCAAAATATTGAGCTCTAATTTTCCACCGAATATTTACAAATGGTAGAATCATCAATCTGTTTCCTTTGATTCCATAATTTTAAAAACGAAGAGGGTATTTATGATTTGTACATTCCAAGCCAATCTAAGAAGGGTCACAGAATCAGTTAACCCTATACCGAATCCTATATCTATTCACAATACTTTCCGTTGCAGCAATTTTACATTAAATTGGTCGTTGAAATCTTTTCATAATGCGTATGGAAATAGCAGATATTTCATTAAATTTGTGTATTAAAGAAAGCTCTGTCATACTTATCATTCTGTCACGTAATATGAAAAATTTTAAGAAAACATACCTTTCTATATATATAGAAATATTTTATTTCAATTATTATCTATGCGATGACTCTATGAAGTTTTCCTAAATCCACCCCTGAGTAAATTTTCCGTTCTGAAAGTTGCTAAGCAAAGCCAGCCTGCGAGGCAGTTCCTAAGATATTAATTGACCATATGCAAATATTAACAAGCCGCCCATGACAGGCCTCCTATAAACATTGATTTGCCAACAAATCGTCCATGATATGAATATTTTTTGAATATTCTATAGATTGAAATCGATCCGCCACATCTCTACTCAGTTCCCCAGTACCAATTTATAGTATTGGTCTCCCTCTCAGGAAATAAAATTGTGCATAGTTCCAGTATGAAGATATTTGTTTCTTTTCGAAACTAGAAAGCAGATTAGAAGCATCACAGTGCATCAAATGTTCAGAGTTCTCGTGGATCCATCCCCTTAAACCTCAGACCCTAGTTCCATGGTACTCCTTATGAGGGGCCATATGTGAAGTACCAACCAAATGTACGAAATTCGTATTTTTCAATCGAAAAATAAACTCAAAATATAGGCGCATAAGTATAAAAACAAGCAAAGCGAAAAATTTATTACTGGAGATTTTAAGTGTTGGAGTTTACATTTTTCGGACGCTATCCTTCGCGAGGACGTGTAAGTAAATGCCCAGCATACCTTAGGAACGATCTTGTGGGCTTGAATCACTAAAGGGGACAGTATAATTTCAAAATCCCCAAAATCAAGTCACGAACCATGTTTTATGTTTTTGTTGCTTGTGAAATGAATCACATAGCTGGGGCACAGAGAAGAAACACAGAAAAATGTAAAATTCACAAAATAACATAACAGATAACGTATCCGTACATAGGTAGAAAAAGTGCCAATAACCGTTTTGCAAAATTACAGTAACAGCAAAAAAAATGTTACTTCAAAATTTTTTATCCATTGTACAAAACGTAATTTTCAATGTTTTGATTCATTCATTATGACCCTGACGAGATTTCTGAGCATAACTCAAAATCAATGAATTTAGACACTTGTATTTTTTCTACCAAGAAGTATTTATGTCTTATGGTTATTAGCGAATAAATCGTCGGATAATATGCATTTATTTATTACCCTCTCTATCAATTATTGTAATGAAGGTAATTGTATTACTATGATGAACTGAGGTTGAAAATTGAGGCCCCCAATTTTATTCCTGAATTCGTTTTAGTGAGGTCAGCACAAGATGAAGTAGTGAAAGATATAATCTACGCGGTGGATAATAGTAGGAGCTAGTTTTTTACAGAACCTGCACCATATTTGTTGCGATCAGATTATTCGTTTTCAAACAAAAATACAAGTTCGGTTTTGATTGAAAAATTATATGTCTTCAGTTATGGAGACAAACTCCTCCTAGACCTCTAAAAATCACAAATATCTTACTCAATTAATAATTATGCTATTTGAAAATTCGTGTTTGAAGATATTTAGAAGATAGAAGTTTGAATCTTATAAGATGTTTAGGTAGAAGCATTTTCGTCTTACATAAACCTTAGTCTTTCGCCTTATATATATTAACCAACACATTCCATTATTTTCATCACATTTGCAAAACTGTTCCATCATTTATTTACAGGTTAGACTAACACGTTTAAAAATATTTAATATTCTTTATTAATGAGGAGTTGGTTACTTTTACCTTCAATGCAGGTTTACTATTGTCTTAGAGTAGTGGTCATTCTAAAACTGGTCTCTACTAGCAAACTCTAAAACTGTTGATTACGTCAAAGAAATGAAGAATTTTAAATTTAAAAATCCCGACCCCTACTTATGATACAATTGACTCGACGATTTAACCGTATCAATCCTCTAAAATAAAGCTTATTCTACAGTGTAGCCCCCTTCTAGGCAATTTACCTGGGCTGAGCCCCTGTTGGTGAAAACCTTTCTTAACTTGAACACCTTCTTAGTTATAGGCCCATGCCCATATATTTCACTGAGTTCAAATACGCTTGTTCATTTCAATAAAGTTTCCACCATGTTCATTTTATAACATCTCGAACAAATTCATTTAGCAAGAGTAACCAACCTTTTTTTACTTTTGATCCTGGAGTCCTAACTTTACGTATGTGGACCCCATATATATATTATTCCTAAATGAAATATTTGTTTGTTGGTTATAGTAAAAGCTAATAATTAAGCAATTCCAAATAACATAACAAAAATGTAAATTGCAAATTTGGAAAATTTTAATTGATAAAACTGAAACATATTTACTTGTAATGACAGAAATAGTAAAAAAAAAATTATAATACTATTTCAAATAACATTTATAAATTTATTTCTAAGGTTATTAAATTGGATCCCATTAAAAAGGCCGTCAACTAAACAAGGTTCCAGAAAATACCGAGTATCTTCTATTAGCACTGGACTTTTCTATGACATTAGTTTATTTTATTATTCTTATTAAATTATTTTATTTATAATATTTTATCATGAACTCAGGGGTAGCCAACCTTTTACATGCCATGCGCCAATTTTTTTTCACATACGAGTTCCAATGCGCCATATAACTCAAGCACCTTTTCTATCTTACGTTCATGGTCCTGCCATATCCGTAATAACTTTTTTAATAAAAGTTTGTTTTTAGACATTATAATTTACTTATAATTAATTTAATTATAATTATTAACTTAATTTAATTATATTATAATTTACATTTTAAAATGCTTTAACTATTGCACGTAAAACAATGTCTATTACAGCACATAAACATTACTTGCCATGAATAAGACTTTTGAGCCTGTTTGGATTTCGCTAGTCTTTCAATGTTTGGTGTAAAGTTGTTACTGAGAGCAACAGATAATTTTTCAAATTTGAATCATTCATTCGCTACCTTGTTTTTCTTTCAATGAATTTCATGGATGAAAATGCCTGTTCACTTGCAATCAAAGAATATGTAGGTGCAAGGATGCAATGCGCCACTTGTAATCATCAAATGCGCCAAGTTTGGCGCATGCGCCACAGGTTGGCCACCCCTGCCTTAACTCATATTATGGATCCCATCAAAGCTTTTATGGACCCCGGTTGGGAAACGCTGAGCTAGGGGTTCCAGAAATAACAAACCTTGTCCTAGGTCCTGAATAGGAACGGATCTGTGTGCATGACAACGGTAATATTATGGTTTTTTCTGTGAAGAGGCATACTAATGTAAAAATTATAAATTCTGTTTCTATATATTTTCTTTTTCAAAAAGTAGAATCGCTTAAAATTCAGTTACCTCCCCACCTTCTGGAGAATGGGGTCGCCTTGATTCAGTGGTTTTGCCCGTTGTTCCAGCATAGTCATAGTCATAGTCATATAGAGTGGGGAGGTCAGGAAAGCCCTAGGTGCTGATTCCACTAGGGAATATTGCACCAAACCCCATTGTTTTTCGATATTCCTGTCAGAGAAAGCCAGATTCCTTGAGAAAGGCCAAAAGGCTTTTGACAGGTTCTTCGTGAATTGTATCAAGTTCTGTTCCAAGACCTAGACTTGAGTGCCTTATGTGAAGCAGAGCTTCGCATTCAAAAAGTATGTGGTGGGCAGTTTCCTCCACCATATTGCATTTTCTGCATAGAGGTTCTTCTTTAAAGATTCCCATCCTATGAAGGTGTTTTCTTAGGTGATAGTGGCATGTGAGAAATCCAACTATCACCCTCATCTTACCCCTGCTAAGACGAAGGATCTGAGAAGATGTTTTCATAGAAGGTTCTTGAATCATAAGCCTTGCATGTTTTTGATCGGTGGTTTGCTTCCACTTTTTTGTAGTTTCTTTAAGCATTCTTTCTCCTATCACCCTTTTTGCGGTAGTCTTAGAGATCCCGCAAAAAGGCTCAGGGCTTAAAGGTAGGTATGCAGTCCCCAGTTTGGCTAACTTATCTGCATTTTCGTTTCCTTCTACACCAGTATGCCCTGGTACCCAAGTAAGAAAGATCCTATTATGGGTCCCCAAGTCATGTAGAAGGTTCCTACATTCCCAAACAAGTTTGGAGCTTATTTGGAATGAGTTTATTGCCTTTAAGGCTGCTTGACTGTCACTGAATATGTAGATTTTCCTATTTGAGTAGGATCTTCTAGAACATTCTTGTAGACAGTAGATGATAGCAAGCAGTTCCGCTTGAAATACTGTGGCATGTTTTCCTAATTTTCGGGAAATCCTTGCCTTAGGTCTGATCCCACATATTCCAGCACCTGCCTTTTCGTTTTGTCTGGAGCCATCTGTGTACCACACAATGTCTCCATTTGTGAGCATGTAGTTTTCCTCTTTCCATTCCTCTCTTAGGTCAATAAGTACCTCAAAGGGTCTTTGAAAGAGGAATCTTGTCTCCATGATGTCAGAGGGCATCAAAAGTATAGGGTCAAAGAATTTTTGGTTAATACTGGTGTGGGACTTTTGGCTGGCAAAATCCATCCACAGTCCAGCGTTTTCCAGTCTGTAGGAACTTCTTCTGGCAGCACCGCTAATAAAGATATCAAGTGGGACGACAGATAGAATAATTTCCATGGCTCAGGTGGGAGTGGAGGACATAGCACCTGTTATACTCAGGCAGGCAGCTCTTTGAAGACTGTCTAGCTTGGTCTTAACAGTCAATTGTTCCGTCTTTTTCCACCAGACCACAGCCGCATAGGTCACAATGGGTCTAATAGCCATAGTGTATAGCCAATAGGTCATCTTTGGCCTTAGACCCCATGATTTACCAAGAACTCTTCTACATCGTAGAAGTCCAACTTTTGCTTGTTTAATTTTACTTTTCAAATACTGATTCCAGGTTAATTTAGTGTCCAGTATAACTCCCAGATATTTAACCTCGCTCAGCATATTTACTTTTTCCCCTAGTAGGGTAGGTATATCACTTTTGTCAATGCAGGTTCTTTTTCGTGTAAATGGGACAAGAGTAGTCTTTTGAGGATTTACTCTCAAATTCTTTTCACAGCACCATCTTGCGATTCTGTTCAGGGTCCCCTGCATGATATTTATCACCGTTTTCTCATCCATGCCCGATATGTAGACGACAATGTCATCTGCATATCCCTGGGCATAAATGCCGCTTTGATTGAGGTCTGCAATTAGGTCATCAACCACCAGATTCCACAACAGAGGGGAGAGAACTCCTCCCTGAGGGCAGCCTCTAGTGGGTCTAGCTTGTTCCAGCAACTGATGAGTTGTACGCTGCTCAGCTTCAAATTCTCCCTAGGTGTAATTCTTCGGTGTCAGTAAAAAGTTTCGTTGTGTGTATGCCCATTTACTTGATGTTGTATGCCTTGTGTGGCGCAGCTTGACTAAACCATGGCTCTATTTAAAACCTAAGCAAGCTTCTCAAGAAAAGTAGAAAATCCAAACTGTAAATTGGACTGGAGAGCAAAAAGAAGGTAGAAAACTTTTAAGCATATTTGATTCGGCTATTTATAGAATTTCGTCACATTTTCATTAAATTTGTAAGACATTTCCTGAATTAATTTTCACAGGTTGTTCAAGTTTAATAGAATTTCTCGTGAATGTATTACGTAGGAAGACACTGCTGAACTTGGCGTTATCGATTGAAAGTCTCGGGGACATTGTTGTAAACCACAGAAATATGTTTAGAAAAGATAATGATTAAAAACAATGTTCAAAATGATCTAAATAATTTTTTTTAAGCTTGAAAACTGCTAACCTGAAATTTTTGAAAAGGGACCTATTATGTTGCCTTAAACCCTCCAATTATATAAAAATCTACATTAGGTTGCTCCAGCAAAAATGCTGTGCAGAAACAGTCTGAGCAAATGCTCTTACCTCTCTAGCCGAATCTAGCTTTGTATAACTTTTTACTCATTTTTCAAATTATTTAATTTTATTTTTAAATTTTCTAAAAAATATTAACGCGTACGGTCATAGTTTAACGTACTTCTTTAATATCTATGATAGGGAGTGGAGAAAACGCAGTAATAATGCCAGTAACATTCATTTTTAATCATGGGAAACGTTTACCAACAATGTGAATCGATCATTTCAGGAAGCGAGTTACTCAAACGCTACTTCAAGTTACTTTACTCTAAAGTAATTTTGAAGTAGTACTAATTTATTCAAAAGAAACACTTTCTTCTACGAAGTTTGTTTCTGCTATGTTTGCAGTGGTAGCATCACACATGTCAGTTTTCCATATTCGATCTGAATACTAATAATTGTTTACATTTCTGCAGCACGAACCGATAAACACCAGTATTCATATGCAAACTGTATCACACTTTTGAAATGGATGCATTGTGAAGAAATTCAAATTTTGAGGATTAAACAAATTGATTTATTTTCGCGTAGAGACATTTACGAAATTTTCATGGGTAGATAAGAGTGTCGTAAGTACATGTAAAATTCAGAAACACGATTCATGGGCACAACTTTACAGGATGGGCCCCTGAGACGTCAAACCAAACCAATTTTTAAATAGCATCGAGAGGGGTTTCTTACATTTGTAGGTAGGAAGAATTTTTATGGCCACACCTGTATTTGATATGCCTCTCGAAGAGGATGTGACAATGCATTGTGATGTATTTAAATTAAAATGCGTCTAGCTTGGTAGTTGGATCCCTGGCACTCGATTCAACAAGCTCTAACTCGGACTTCCAATCCCTGTGCTATTAAAACATGGACAGGTATGGAATGACAGGATATCATGTTTAGGGACGAATCCCGCTTCTGTCTTGGGGACAGATAATCACTGTATTCGCATGTGGCGTAGACCCGGCCAGCGCTACCATTTTCAGTTTAACGTCGAGAGATTGACAACTATAACTCCGGTAAAGATGTAAAAGCCTTCATTTAGAACAACCCATCCCTCTAGGTGTGGTGAGAGGTAATTTGACAGCCTAGCGATACGTTTATCAGACTTTCTACAGCCTTATGTTTTGTTTCTTATGTCACGTGTCCAAGGGTCTATATTTACCAGCAGAATAATGCCTGAATATACACTGTTACTTTTCCAGGAGCTTTTCCATGGCGTTGGAATGCTTCTTTGCTAGAGATTCCTGGATCTGTCTCCAATTGAGCATGTATGGATATGCTAGGCCGTCAATTGCACCACCCACGGAAGTCATCTGGAGCAGCTGCTGCAGAAGCAGAATGCTTGGCATAATTTGTTACACGTCGTATATTGGAATGCATCGCAGCCATAGTGGTTTCGCAAATATTAATTTAAGTCCTAATTAAATCTGATGCAGTTTTATTTTCATCTCTAGATTTAATGTTTTAGTCATTTCTTGAGGAAACTAAGCAACAGACCATCTGGCTAGAAGTGTCACTGGTAATGCGTCCCTCTGCTTTCACCACCTCCCTCTCCTTGTATTTCACCTGAAAATATCCCTAAAACCAACATCCATCGACAGATGGCAAGATATGACTAAAATCTACCGAAGATGCAGTTAAATTGCTGTTTTTTTTTCCCAAGGTGTGTATGAAGCGCCTTATATGCACACAGGAATTCATCCTCTACTACATAGGTCACGGCCCGTTCTTGAAATATTTATTACTGATTAGTATCCATAGCAGAGACCCTTGCATCTATGGCACGAAAGTGGACCCGAACCTCTATATTGCAACCTGTCCCATCGCAATTCACTTCCACATCAGGGTTGGCGCAGCTTGTCCGTATACGGACCTTGCACTATAAAACCTCAAACTTAATTCATATCAGTGAACCAGCACTATTGCATTATGACACGCACGACGTAAAAGCCTGCTAATTTTCTCTTCCTTCATCGTAAAACCATGCAAATTGTACAATTTGTGGCTTTCAAGGAGTTTGAACTGATGCAACTGGTTTTAATTCAGGCATTCTTTGCACCGAAATATTACTTTTCACCGAAAATAGTAATTCCCTTGCCTTCTTAAACCTCACGGCACAATATGTTAAGAGTAACCCCCAGCGTGTTCTTTAATAGCTGGAAATTTTAGTTTTAAATTTTTATTCCTCGCCCACCACTTGTCCCTTTATTTTTTATTTTATAGAATTTATTTCTACAGCAAACTCTTTGTGGGTCGGTGTCCCATGATGGAGTTTTGGCTGAATTTCATTACCTCCTTTTTACATCACACATGCTAAGTTTCATTCCGATCAAACTCTGCGGAGTTTCGAATTTTTTTCTGGCAGTGTGTTATAAAATGCTATTTTTATCTCAGAAGTCGGATTTCATGAAAATATGTTGTGCAGTGTAATTATCTATTTTAAATCCTCAAAAATAAATATTTAAAATATATATTCGTTGATAAAGTTTTAAAGGTGCATATTTTAGAGAATTTTTAAATGGCTTCACTACTTGGCAGGTTGCTAATTATGTTAGAAGTGTAAAATTAATATTTCAGTGGTTTAAATTTAGGATTCCCTTCAGTCATATTTCTTGCAAGAAATAATTTCCACGCAAAAATTCGCTTTTTGTTTTGTGTATACTCACAATAGCCAGAAAGACTATTGTTCATAAGAGTCTTACTTTACACAAGCCTTACAGATTTAAAACATTATTAGTAAGTAAAAATGACATTACCAACTAAAAATTACTGATTAAAGTTTATAGTGGAAATAAATATATCGCGATACACTTATTATTTATTTTACCTGGCTAAAAGCATTATATCCAATTGGTTAAAATAATTTACTTTGATGCATTTATTCGTGTGATGTAACATTAATCTTGTAAATCCCGTTCCGATTTTTCTACAAACTGAGGTTCTTTCGCGTACTCTAAAAAGTTTTAGTTATGCATATATTAAACCTTATATACCTATTGTGTATCTAGTTCATAAAGATCAACTAATAACTGAGTAAAAATGCTTAAAAATATACATCTTACTCTTTTTTTAAAGGATTCGAGTATCTATAAACATACCTTTCTAGATCGAACATCCTGCTTGATTTAGTTTAGTACAGCACGTGAAGGTAATCCATTAAACGCAATAGTTGAAAGCAACTGGTGGCTCCATTTGAAACAAATTTAAAAAGAAAATCGTAATTTAATTCAGATTCCCCTCCTGGATAACGAAATGAATCAGACTGAAGTGAGGTACCAAGGGTCCTTGGGTTATTTACAGACACGCTGTAGTGATTGGGAACTCTCCGCTTGGAAGTCAAATAGGCGCTATTTTCGCGTGGCTATTGTGAACAGCTGCTCCAACGTGACATTATCAATCGTTAAATCCATTCTGATTTGAAATGTTTGGCACTGATCAATGAGGAGGCGTAATCTTTGAAGAGCAGAAAATATAATTTAACTTACGATCTAATCAATAGATAATATAAATCTAAACAAATGCTATTCATCTAAACGGAGGATACCAATTTTTAAAGAACGCGGATCCTATTTTCTTATCAGCATGAACTAAAAATACTCTAAACCGGCCGTATCGTTATTAAAAATCATCTGTAAAAACCCTATCCTCACTATTAAAGACCAATATTAAACCTTACAAATTATATTTTCAAAAGATTGATATTCAGCTTTCTGTGTTAAAATTTTTTATCCTTATTCTGTAATCTACTTATCTGTAAGAAATTCGGAAATATTTTTGGATAGCGTATGCATACTTAAAATTCTGGATAGTTTGGGAAACATTTTTGCAAACTTTGAACATGCGTGGAACGAAACCGGAGACATAGCGTCTCAAGTTCTTTTGAACCTAATTTAACGCAATTGTATAGTATGGCTATGACGAGATGGTATTTGAGACACATGTTTTTAAACGAGTCTACTCGTAAAATTAGGGAGCAAGTTAAATATAAACAATGCTATTCCATAACTGGCGTCTTGAGCCATTTTTCTGACCACAAATTTTTCGCTCTGAGCTATAATTACCTCTCAATAATTCTAATTAATTCTCAAATAATTACCAAACAAGTGTTGTACGAAACAAACATCTCTTTCCCCCCTGGTAAGTTTACCACCATTCTACAAATGAAAATTCCTTGTCTGCTACCTTTTCACCTGTCGTACTAGCACAAAAGGTGGTTTTCCGTTGCATAAAGGTGGCACATGTGTCTCATACATGTAGTTTTAATAGAAATATACCAACAATCATGTCTTTATCACATCTTTTAAGCCACGTGCTGCAAACGTATCGCTTCGTCTCAAAACAACATCATTAAAGACATTACAAATACATCGTTTACGTTTCTATCTTAAGGACAAACTATATAGGTAGCACCGTTTACCACAACTTCGCCGCTGTTTACTAATTGATCTGTATTATTCACTAATTGAGCTGTTCGCCTCATACGCGATGCAAACAGCATTAATATTATAGCTATGAAAAGGTAGTATGCCATGGACACCTCGCGTACATATAGCGTAGGTGTTCCAAATATCACCTATCCTAACTTTTTCTCTGTATCTCAGCCTCCTGGTTGGGAAATCAAGCTGGAAACTAAATGAATATCACAAGGAACTATCCTCCTTTGGTTTCCAGAGATCATATACCTTCGCTACTTTTGTCAGTTTAAATTAACTAGTAAAACTGCCCACCCTCCAGGCGAAATTTGGTTCTACTATTAAAAAAGAGTTGCTAGTAGAACATACTACCTACCTTTAGTATTTAATGTACTTTCAAGTCATATAAACGAAATTATGATCTGGAAACACTTGCCTGGATATTCCTTGAATTGTTTGGAGACAAAAAAAAATACGTTGATCACAGCCCCAAATACTTCGGATGCAATAGTGTTGTTGATGTAACTGATAGGAAACTTGTAGGTGGCGCTTGGTGTGGCAAAACCCTAAACCGTCAAGGTAACTACATAAACTCATAGATGTCGCGCATAATAGCTTGCAAACACGAGCAGGCGATATTAAGCACAGGTGCGATGTTTGGAACACCTACCCCCTATGATACCTATCGATTATTGTCAAGGCATCGTGGCTGGGCTACTTGGGGATGCCGCTCTGCGAATCACAATCAGTGATGTGTTGGACATCTTCACAATCAGCTCATCGGAATTATAACTTAGTTTTCCCCCTCCCTCTTAAAGACTTCTATTGTCGGTGTTATTATATTAAATACTTGCGATGTGTTTTTCATTTGTTCTTTGTTCTTTTTTTAAACGATAATTTCTGTTTAAATTCCAGGCCTTCTAATCTATTTCCTCACCGAAAGTCATGAACCCATCTAGCAACTTGTCCACTGACTATCGTCCTTACAGTGGCGGCCGACCAGCTTGGGCTGTCGCCGCTGATGGTGCCAGCGATTCAGGTCGAGATCTTGAAGACCAGTACGAAAGTGACCTGGTTGAGCACCGGGCAGATGTTGTACCCGAGCCAGAGAGAACAGGATGCTGGTACAGCTTTACCAGGGTGATAAGAGGTGAGTCCTCAATTCTTAAACTGAATTCAACAAATCTTTTTTTGTTTCAAATGCAGTACCGTCGAGACGGACGTAACATCCTAGAACCTGAAATATTCAAGTATGTATTATAAAATATAAAAAACATTACTTTACTGATATTATTAATTTTAAAAACTCATAAAATACTTGGGGAAAAAAGAAAAATCACAAAGGCAATTTTGACGAAAAGTCTCTTGCTTTCCAAAGACTGTGATAAACAGATCTGCCCAATAATACAGAGTAGTAAAGGAGATGTGATTGGTATCCATAATCACTGCACCCGTGCAACGAGGTCAGAAGGGCTACCTAGAATTCTAATACGGCGCACGTGAGTTGTAAGACAATAATGATAAGTAGTCACCTTGACAGCTGCAACAGCCTAGGAAAACCGAAAATTCCTAACTTCATCCTCAAGTCTCAGAACTATAATGCATTTTATTATTATTTTGGAAATTTGCGCTTCAGTATCAAGATAATTTCGTCTATTTTAAATTCTGGAACTAAAGGTATCTAGAGGGTATTACGTTGGAACAAATGAAAGAAAAGAGAGTTTTGACATATTAATCGAAAAAGTAGATTTTTCGTGACGTCTCAAATTACCATATTGAGCTGATATACTCACTTAGGCCCCGTTCACATGAGGCGCGTAAAACGCGTGTTTGGCGAGGTCCTGCTCTTTGTTAGGTCGCTAAGTTAGAGAAACTTGAATTAGAGGAATAAAAAAACATAATTTAATGACGGGACCTCGCTAGTCTTGCCATAAGCGCGTTGAAACGCCTCATGTGACGTGGTCTAAGAGATTGAGTGCGTTTTACCTTTACGATTTGGATCACCCAATTATTCTGATAGTTTTTCTAAGAACGTATTTAGCTTAAGAAAAGCTGTTAGAATTTCGTGCATGGTGTATTTTTTTTCAAACTTCGTTCCTAAATTCATTCCTCTTTCACACCCTTCAAGTTTCATCGCTAGGAGTTGAGATTCAAAACAACACATTTCTCACTTTGTTTACAAACATTTCCCATGAGTTTTTTCTGAAATGGCTGTCCGCCAACATTTTTAATGTGGAACTGGGAGAGCACAAACCGGAAGTGTTGCATTTACGATCACGTGATAGAGAAAAGCTGATCTTGAGGTTTTTAAAATGGACGCTTATGTTGTCTCTTTGCCAAGAAAGTGTTTCCTTGAGATTTCACTCAACCCAGAGAAACATTATAACTGCGCAAGACTCAAGTTTATCAACATTGATTGTCATGCAATCGGCTATTCGGTTGTTCCATCCGGCTTTTGTATTCGTTTGTAATTAAACGATTCAGTCATGCAGACAGACACTGTAACTTCGATCGGAACATGACGCAAAATTTTTTTAGCGAATTAAACACCTTTCAATTTGTGCGTCTAAAAGAGCAAACAGAATTCTCCGGATTCTTATTTTTTTAATGATTTGTTCACGAAGACGTTTTGAATTTATGTGTTGGAATAGATTAAAGATCGGTCTGCTGCAAAAATGGCACTGGTGTACCACCTTGCGAATGGTGAAGCGATTTAAATTGTGTAACATTTATTTCATTTCAACTGTTTAGTTTTGAACTTTCGACTAGTATGATCACTAATTTCAAGTAATACTCGTATTTTAATACCAGCATAAGCTGCTCTGAGTATTACTTTTTTTGTTACAAAGTATCATTAATAAATTGTTTCAGAAAGATTTTTTTATAAGTCAGTTTGGAACAAAAGGGTAGTTACAAAAATTATTTTTTACAGATCAGTATTCTACATGTATTTTCTATATGTATGGAGC
The DNA here is from genome assembly GCA_947359465.1 of Metellina segmentata. Taxonomy (NCBI): domain Eukaryota; kingdom Metazoa; phylum Arthropoda; class Arachnida; order Araneae; family Tetragnathidae; genus Metellina; species Metellina segmentata. The sequence continues at coordinate 59,974,167 of OX375875.1, forward strand.
AGATCGGAAAAATGTATTTTTGGTGTGCTGTAGAATTTTAGTAATTAGTTTATGAGTGCCATGAGACAAAGAAGGATGATAATCGTTGTGTAAATTAACGTTTTCCAACATATCATCTAAATACTACAAGAAAAGTAGATAAATAAATTAAGAGATTTCCGTAAATCTTGGGGACTAGAAGGTTCTAAACCCTTTAGGGGAAGGGGGAACGCTAGACGTCTGCCACCACTTTTGAAGGAGTTTAGTCAAATGTATATAAATATTTTAGGTACTATGTCAAGGCTAAAGTATTCATATTCTTTTATTTGATGTCAAGCGGTGCTGAGAGGGTCAATATGTCTCATCTAACCTTAAAAACTAAAAATACTTAACTTTATGCTTCACCCCAAAGTATTTCTTAAAAAAAGGGTTGTATTTACTCCCTGTTCCCAGTATCAGGTTAAATCTCGTGTCCAACATAACCAGAGATTCCAACCTGCGATGGAAGTTTTTAGTAGTACCAAAGGAAAAAATCCGTAGTTTTAAGAATTTTTCAATAGTCAAGTAAAAATTTAAGAAATCGGTTTTAATAACACGCGTGTATAATTAACTCAAGTATTTAATTACAAATTTGAAACATAATATGCAGCACATTGTATTTATAATTAGTAAGGTATATCATACATGAAAACACATAAATCGAACCAATTATTGTGTATGAAAGGATTATGTACAAAAACATTTAATAATTAAATTTAAGCACTCTCCTATTTACCAAAAAAAAAAAATGAAAAAAAATTCAGAAATAAATAAGCTAATTGATTTGTTGTAAAGAAAAAAAATTTGAATTTTTCCGTAGAAAAAAAACATTGATTCCGTAATCCGTAATACCCGATTCATTTCCGTAGAAACTACGGAGAATCCGTAGTAGTTGGCATCTCTGCATAACATGGAACATATGTTCCAAGTAGGTACTTAATATTTCATCTGCATAAATGTAAATGTTTCTCGGTTTTTTTGTAGAGCTTTGATTTAAATACCAAAAAAAAATTACAACTTTTAAACTTAAAAACCGACTATACAAAAAAATTCATATTTTCCAACTCCTCGAATTCTGATGTTATGTATGATAAAGACGACCACTCTAACGATATTCAAACAGAAGTTATATTTATTTTAGGGTTTAGTAACAAAGCAGTAGCTTTAAATAAACAGTAATAAACCGCAAAAAAAAATGAGAACACGAATTTACGTACTCCTAGTTGAGAAAATTCAGATAGCATTTTATAGAGAATAACATCTTTTCTAAATTCATTGCATACAAATTACATACGGGTCGACTGCATATCATATCGAGTACAAAATGCATTTCTTATGACAACACCGAATTTCGACTACTAATTTAAAATCTATATTAAGACAATCCCGTGCATCGAGTGTTGAGTCATTTCATCTACCCTCTCCGGATTATGATATGGAAAATTTGGTTGCTTTTTCACTCCCCCCAGTCATGTTTTACAAAACCAGGGTGAATAAGACCGTGGAAGGTTTGGAGCTCGTATTGTTAAATTAGCTTCGCAAACTTATATTTTCATATAAGTACATTCATTCTACTTATTCCTTACTCATACGATTGATTGTTCATAATTTTTTCTTGTGAAGATAGCGAGAGAAAACTAACTGCATGTTAATTTTCTGTTTTAACTATAATATCTCTAAAATGATAAAAGGACGTGTTTGTCTGTCTGTTTGTTTGTTACGAAGCCCGAATTTTGAAATTCAATCTAGAAAAAATTTTAAAATCAATTTAATGATTATCGTTTTCTTTAGAATGGCAACACCATAAAGAGATTGCAGGTTCTAAACTTTTTTTCCCCGTTTCATTTTGCTGAGGAACGATTTAAGCCGAAAAGAAAAAATAAATAAATTTTTACTATAGTTATATAGTTCTCTTTATTATCTCCTAGATCGTTAAAGATTTGAGTAAAAATTTCAACGGATTTGAAATCTGTGGAAATTTTGACATAAGATTATTACCTAAAAATATGATTTTCTTTAAATAAATAACTTTTTTAATTGAATATCTTTAAAATTTTTGCAAAAGATTCTGACGTCAATCCGACCTTCGAGTTCAAAAAATCCATTTCCTGCGCTCATACGATTCCAGCCCCAAAGAAAACAAAATAAAACAAAAATTTGACTAGCAATTTTTTTTTTTTTTTTTGTAAAATTGTGATTGTTAAAGATTTGTTTAAATTTGTCAACGTATTTGAAATCTGCGGAAAATTTTACACCACATAGATACCTCATACATTTGATTTTCTTTTAATAAATGATTTTTCAATTAAATATTTATATTTTCGCAAAGGATTGTGACGTCACGCCGATTAGATCTCTTCGTAATTCAAATTTGGCCGCATTTTATTTCTTGTAAAATCTTGATTGTTAAGAATAGATTGAAAAGTTCAACGGATTTGAAATCTGTGGAAAATTTTACACCAGATAGATACCTTACACATTTGATTGTCTTTTAATAAATAATTTTTCACAATTAAATATGCAAACCAACATCCCTGTCCAACTGTTATCCAATAGTCTTCCCATTTGGTTTGCGAATGCAAACCAAATTTGAATTCGTAGTAATCACCGTGGGTTAGACCTGACCCCATGAAAAGAACTCTCACGGGTAACGACGTGCTGGCCACTCAGTGGCTAGTTAAACAATAAGCTGTACATGAATTAATCTATACATCACGAATGTGTTTTGTTTCCTCTATTCATGCAAATCGTGACGAGAGTACAGCTGTTTGTCATCTGTTGACAATGGTGTAATCTGATTGTGTGACTCGGTGACAGCCACTGTATATATATAATCGGGTGTGCATTGGAAAATTCTTCACTTTTCATGCTTTAAAAATGTGTTTAATACTTTAAAAATAGATTCCTGTATTTATGTTTGACGAAAAGGTCGGTTAAACACTGAAAACTGAATGACTCTTTGATACACTGTTATTTTTTACTCTTTGACATTAAAAAAATAAATGAATTACATCTCTAATGGTAATTTACGACTCAAACTTTTAAATCTTGCACTTCTGTTCTCTGATTACGTTTTCCCGCTACATCAGTAAACAAAACTCCAAAACCTAGTTTTAAAGAAGATCGAATAATTAAATTAACTATATACAGTTCGAATGTTAGCGTTAAAAAATTTAAAAAAATTGTTGACTTTAATGGGATAAATAAAATATAATTGGTATGCATACAAATATGAACAAAAAAAATGAAATTGTTCAATAAACACTGAAAATTGTGTCGTTTTTATTTGCGCATAATCTGAAAAAAGCAATACAATATTTCTGTGTCACTTGCAACACAAACATTTCTTCACCCATTTGGAACTGTATTCCGAAGACTAAAATTTGTTTCTTTGGTTGATTGGTTTTTTGTGGCTATATTTTGCTACATGCCATTTGTTTAGGTATTCACTGCGATTACAAATTAGTATATAACCATGAAACGTATAATTTTGTAAACCAATAGTGCAGATGTTTCACATTTGTTTCCATTTTTTTTTTTGCATTGTTTCCTGATGTTTAGAGTTAAAGATTTCTTTCTTTTGGGGTTTAGCTGTTTGTCATGCTCAGTGTACAAGTATATCAATGATATGTATCTGGTTAGAGAATTGTAGGGCGAATATTTTGCGGGTACTTATTATGCGGATGTAGTGGTGGATATCTGAATGTTATTGAATCACCTGTCATGTAAACGCGTTGTACTGTTTTCATACAGTCTCTAAATTTCTTATATCTTTATTCTACGCTTGTCATGTAAACATTTTTCGAGGCTTGATCGGTGTAAAGGAAAAGTTCCCATATCATAATTTAGCGTCTTAATTATTAATTAATATCAATGGAAATATTCAAGCGCAATTGCATTACAATCTAAAAAATAACGATACAAATTACTTTTATTTAAATGTTCTAATTTGAAAAGAATATGACCCATACTTAACTTTTTAATTGGAATGTATTGTTAAAATTATTCTTATTTCAATTGTAATAACATAATTCTACTCCAGATTTACCACAAGAATTATTCAAGAAGTCAGAAAATTTGTTGAGTATATCTGAAATAAACAAATTTGCATTTGCATTTGAATTTGATACAGCAAATTCATTTTTAGTAACTGTTGGTTGTTTAAAATGGCATAGATTAGTTTGAAAAGATCCACAATATAATTTGCTCAATCCGATTGTTGATAAAAGTGTAATAAGTGTAAGTTACTAAGTGTAAGTTAATAAGTAGTAAGATAAGTGTTCGGTTGTAAGTGCAAGTTAAGAAATATTGCAAACACAGGGCAACTGGAAATAGATAAACGCAATTTGCAGTACTTTTGACATAGATTCTCTAAAATAGACTTTTCTCAATCTTTCACACAAAAATTGGTCACTTTTGAAATGGAAAACATATTTTTCTTTTTAAGAGGACATATTTTGTAAACTATTATTCATATTGCAATTTAGAGAAGAGTATTTATGACGTCAGATTCAATAGAAGAAAAATACATGAAAAAGGATAAGAATAAACTATATTCTATGTTAAATTAATTTGTTTCGTTTTTTCCCTTGTAAATTGCTTGTACAATTGGTATTGTTCAAATTTTGATATCACATAAACTAAATAATCTTAAAATTCTCTGCTTTTCATGAGAATCTCCTGCAATGTACAGTGCATATAATAGCAATGCTACTTTGCACGAACGTTTGAGAAACAAATAGGTTCATTTCTCAAAATGCTATTTTAACCGTGCACGTTTTCGAATTTTGTAGGATGTTACTTTAAGAACCTTATCTGTGGGTTTTGGCCATCATTAAATCGGAACCTATAACCTTTCATGCCCACTGCAACAGTTATGTGGATATAGGAATCTTAAGGTCAAAGTCTACCTCTCTTTAATAACGCCATAGTAATTTGTAATAACGTCACGGGTGTTTTGACTCGGACCAGTAAGCGTGTCCAGTCTTGTTGGGTCCTGTCTCCATAGGGATCGGAATTCTTGAACCGCAACCAGTCCCATTTGCTGGATTGAGTCGTGCAATATTAAAATATGGGCGGACAAATTGCCTTGTGAGACTATGGCGTGGCAACAAAGAGTGATGTCCGTTTGTCTTACCTAATGAAAGCAGTGTGATTACGGCCGATAAAAACGATGTTTCTGTGTTCAATTTCGGCTAATTTGTTTTCTACGCTTCTATTCATTTCTTTAATGGAATTCAGATTCATCATGTTCAGGGATCACAGCGACCTTTTGGGTCCGATGAATTTGGTCTTACTGGACCGAAACTTTCCCCAAAATGAAACATCATCAATTACATTTAGTAGACAGCTTTTCAGAACACCTCACAGAAGTAAAAATATATTTATTATTAGGCTATAATAGGAAAAGAACTCATGTGTGTTCTTAGTTCAAACTAACTAGTTTATACCAGCAAAATTGACTGAATAGTGGGATTTGTTTTTAACTTTATTCGAACAAAACTTTTACAGGGGTTAGCGAGTTTCCGACTTTCAATTCCGGAGAGAGAATTATTAACAGAAATTCTCAATTCTGCTTTTTAATTACGCTTTTTTCGTTGGGGGGGGGGGAGCGTTGACTGGGACTTTGTATTATCACGTTCAAAAACCTTCAAATGTTTAAAGGTACAAAGTAAAACAATATCAATTTAAAAAAAAAAAGGATATTTCCCTAAAAAAAAAAATACAGGTAACACAATATGTTCACTAATTCAAGTTAGCATGGACAGTTTCGAACAACCAGATCTTACGGCGGAATTGTCGAATCTAAGACAAAAAGGAATTTCCCTAACTTCTAAAATAGATGTACGATAATGACCCAAATCGGATTTAAAACGAATACATAAAATTAAGAATTATTCAAGAACTGTTCTAAGCAGACTTCCGAAACGAAAGAAACTGTTATTGTTATGAAGGCAATAAGACACAATGTTTTGTTAAATATTTGCATAACTTTGCAGTGCCGGCAAATCGGTATAGTAGTTCTGAACACAATTAAAATGTAAGGAAATAGCTTTTTGTGTGGGGATGAAGCGTTAACCCTCTGAGGGGTTCTTCCGCATATATCCGTTCTACAATCTGCATTATTTCTAAACTGTTTTAACGATCTTGCCCGATAGAACCTCTCCTAATATTTCTTCAATCAATAGATGTGGGTCATTATGTGGGTAATGGGGTAAAAATTATACTATACTATTCGGAAATCTCTTGGTGGTACTATGTCCCACGCTGGGCATTTGCCTTTCTGCCATCGAAACAATTGATTCATGAAGTATTATTATAAAGAAAAAGCTAAAATAATAATAAAATACAAGACCAAGCAAACCGGTAATGATATTTCGGTTACAATAATTCTCACCTATTTCTCAAAACGATGATTCATTACCAGATTTTAAACCCTGACGTTCACTGATAAATCATTGACACGTAGTGGGACACTCAAAATACGAATCCTAAAACATTTTCAATTTCGAAAGATTAAATCGACCCTGAGGAATTTGATGTCCTCCAGAATTTTATCGTTTCTGCATACTTAAGTAACGTCTTGCTAAAATACACTCTGTGCTAAAAAAAAATCGAAAGACCCGTAACCAGTGTTTGATAGGAATGACACTTAGCATGGTGTGGAGCACCACTGTAACTCCTAGTGTAATGCCGTAGGGAGCCTTCACTTAAGACAGCTGGCCCCCCTCTAGTATAGTTACAAGGCAGTATGATAGCCCAGTGATGTTTTCAGCAGATCTTACTACCTGTTTTTCCTTTCTCCACGTGTCCAAGGAGTTACTTACCAGCATAGTAACACCTGTTCACACACGACTCGTCTCTCCCTGGAGTGACTTTGTGGTGTTGAAGGCCAAGGAGATCCCAGATCTATATCCCATGTAGCATATCTGAGATATGCTAGGCTTTCAATTACACCCCCCACACACCCAAAAGATAAGTGATCTGTAACAGCAGCTGAAGAATGATTTGCTTAACTTTGATCCATACCACATCGCATATCGTGAAGTATCGTAACCATGGGGATTTACATCTTATTAATTTATGGTCGTTTTGATGTAATTCTACAATAATAAAGTGTCTTCAAGATTTGATGTTATAATAATTTCTTTGCGGAGATAAAGAAATTATAACAACATCAAATCTCGAGGGCACTATATATAGGCACTTAGTATGTGATGTACATCCACATTTATATATCACATACTAAGTATGATACCGATCGAACACTAGTTTCGGGGTCTTACGATTTCTTTTGCATAATTTAATATTTTTCATGGAAATATATGACTGGATTTCAAAGAACACGTGTAAGTTCCAAGCATTTAAAGAAACAAAAAATGCCGTCGTATCCTAATATATTGTGCGATATGCATTAATTATAACAGCATTTTTTATCGCTATTGTCATAAGCGATCAGCATGTTATAAAAGTTCTAAATCACTATTATGGGGGTACAAAAATGGCATCAAACTGGGAGGTGGTATTTAAAGATACAAATTTATTTCTGCATATTCTGTCAAGAAAAATAACTTAATTGATTAAATTTAATGTTTTTTTAATACTTAAAAAATAACAACATTTTTACATTTTAATAGTTTTTAAGTCGTCAAAATGTAAATTTTTTATGTGAAAAATTATTTTTCACGTTATATTGTAGCATTTATTTTAGTTTACACAAAGTGTTAAATTATGAAATTACTGTTCATTAATAAATATTTTTATATAAAGAATTTTTATTTACAGGAAATAGCTATTGAACTTTGCTTTAAGATTTAAGATTTTTCTACATACTTGTATCCGTCCTAATGTAATCCTGTCGTAATGATTTAGTACTGTAATAGTTGTTACAATATTGTCAATAATTTATTATAGAAGTAAAACGTAAGACTAACAGAATTTTTTCTTCAACTACGAAATTCTGATTGGAATTATAAATATTTTCTTGATTCCATCGTTAATGGATATATACATTTTGAGGTAGAAAAAGCGTGTGTATATCATAAAACAGAAAAACAAAAAATTCGAAGCTTTTCATGCCAGATTTCTGGATAAGAATAAAGCATTAACAGTAAGCACCATCCTCAGCTCCTAGATTGGAATGAATCTATACCAGTTGTATAAGTAAGTGCAGTATAACACTAAAATAATTTACAAATTAATATTTTATTCAAAAGATATTATTTCGTTCTTCCAGGTCTCTGGGCGACTCGCCAGATGAAAGGTAAAGAAGATGACAAGGAATGGTATGTGAAAGTTACTCTACGAGAATTGTTTACATACATTATCTTCTTGGTGCTGCTGTCTATCAGTAAGTATTTGCAGGAATTTCATTTTTTAAAACCATATATTAAAAATAACTGATAATAGAACAGGATTGAAATGATTATTGATTTAAAATATGAAACCATTTTCAGAACATTTTGTCCAATCAGCACTTACTTGTGAAAGACTATATATATATATATGAAACGATACCTAAAATAACCCACCAATACAATTCTCACCAGAGACCAGACCCCGAACACCCCACTTTCCTCTCATAGTCTGTCTTTTAATTCTCATCCTTCTGGCGAGTTCATTGTGAACTATGCACTTTTTCCATGAGCCCCTAAGAATAGGAAGCTCTTAGATCCGTTCAAATATCCGTCCCTTTAATAACCTTCACACCTGATGATGCTACTAGTATGTTATTGAAGTAATAAAGGTTTGTTAAGAGAATTTCTGCCTCTTTTTGTGGAACCAGCACGAAACTCCACACCAATGGATCATCCTCTCATCTTGCCTACCACTCTTGCTACTCCGTCACAACTGCAGGCCTATAATTTCTGATATTATGACACACACACATTACACTACAATAATGAACCGGACAGCAAGATGTGAAAGAATACATGTTTTAATAGGGGCGTTCCCTCACGTGCTGCAATTACATTGGCAACCCTTCTGGGCATACTTACAACAAGGTTTTGATACACAGCTGTGGGTATTTGTGTTCATTATATTGTTGTGTGTGTGTGTATATATATATATATTATATATTTGATATATTTCTTAATCGTTATCAAAAACTTCCCACTTCTTTTACGACAAAGGGAAAAATAGAAGTGCTTATATATCTTAATATGTTTCAGTGACCTTCGGCATGATGAGTCCAGCCATGTACTTCCAGACTAAAGTGATGAGTGAACTGTTTCTGGACTCTTCATTTGCAGATGGATCGGGATCAATGAGAGAATCAACGCAGATGACGGATTTTTGGAAGGTAGACCCTCTGGTTTTTCATCCATTGCTATTCACTTTCGGTGAACTGTAAGATCACCGACTGAACTGTTTGATCTCGGGAGTGTTATTTTTACCACGAATGGATGTTTCTTATTAATTAGCATATCTGTGAAAAAAATGTAAGTACACTAGTTTCCCAAAATTAAGGAAAAATCACAAAAAGTTGCATCTAGAATTTAATGAAACTGAGCCACAGTATACAACACATAGTGGGGTATAAAATAACAGGAAAAATAAAATACCAGACAATTATGGTGTTTTAGAAATTAGCACATGTAAAAAATTAACAAAGTGAATGTGTCAGTTTCGAAAAAGAAAAGTACCTTTAATATGGAGTATGATCACCCCTAGAAGCAATACAGCACATACAGCGATGTGTGATACTGTCAATTATGAGATCGATGAGTTCGCTGGGAAGTGCGAGGCATTGCTCTTTCAAAGCAGTTGTAAGTGTGGCAAGGGTCTTTGGAGATTGATTGAGAGCACAACACGCCTTCCTAAAGCATCCCAAACATGTTAGATGTGATTCAAGTCCGGTGATCGAGCTGGCCATTCCATGCTCTGAATTGTATGGTGCTGCAGGTAATTTTCCTTAATGCGACCCCTGTGCGGTCTATCGTTGTCGTGTCCTGTTACAGGAAATCATTACCTATTGCACCGGCAAAAAGGCACACATAAGCATCAAGGATGTCACCTTTATAGATGTGAGCATTCACGGTTCCACGTGGAAAGACATGGAGGTCCGAGCGTTCACCCAAAGAGATACCACCCCAAACACAGACACTGATGGGTGATAACGTATTCCCTGTTCTCTCCAAATCAAACAACGCCTACTATCGCTTTGAAGGCTAAACCGGGACTCATCCGTGAAGAGAACACGTCTCCATTGATCAGCCGTCGAGTGGACCTGTTGACGTGAGGTGTTGTTGTTGACGTGCCCCCCTGAAACGTCCCCTCTTGTGACGTGAGGTGAGCAGCTCACATATGGTTGGTCGCCTCGCGTAAAGACCAACTTCGTGAAGCTTTCTAAGTACGGTAGACGTTGACACCAACCTTCCGATGGCTCCAGCAAGAGAGGTTCTAAGATAATATGGGGTTGCGGTTCTATTCCTTCGTGTATACAACCGCAATTATCGGTCATTGGCGCTTGTTGTAGTGCTTGGCCGTCCTAGGTTGAACCTTCTGGATGCCGAACCAGTGGTTCTAAATTATTGCCAAAGTCTATGAACCACAGAAGGACTCTCATTTAGCCATCTAGCCACATCTGTCTGACATTGACCTGCCTCCAGTCTCCCAATGGCTCTAAATCGCAGTTCTGTGGGCAAATTATACCTCAAGGTCATTGTAACGGATTGGCTATCCCAGATTTCTTATCTCACTATCACAGCGATATCTGCAGCCTTACTCTCTAACGTGTAATCCTTTGCTCCTCACAGATGGCGCAATCGGATTGCAGCGCCACTAATTTGCATTTTTCAGTTTAATTCAACATCTTTTAGTTAATAACATATGTAAATCTCATACGGATTGGTTTCCTTTTGAACGAGTTATCGCTCTTTTTGTGATCTTTAATTAATTTTTGGGAACCAGTGTACCCATGTACATACATGTTAGTTATCACTATCTGACCTTTGTGTAAGGGAATGTTAAGTAATAAATTCTCAGAGCTTAGTTTCTCATAGCTTTACGAAAAAAGCATTGATCTACAAACCACCGTTACTATGTCAACCCCAGGCTAATTTTCCAGTCTACTTTACCTCCAAAGATTGATGCAAGGAGAGACAACATGTTCTGCATTTAAATGTCTTACCTTTACCTACTTTTTTTTAAGTAGTCATAAAAGAGCAAGAAAAAGGAGGATCTTTTCCAAAGAGGGTTTACTATCACATCTATATATATAATTCTCTTACGTGGCACGCAAAAAAGACGTTTTTTGTTATCGCGTTTTTGGCAACATTGTACGATTGTTTGTTTATCACAAAGCCTCGCGCTACAATTAAATTTATAGCGTCAACGGATGAAATTTTATTCAAAGAAAATTAATTTTGGTCGAGCTGTTGCAGTTAATAATAAAAATCAAAGAAAGCGGAGGATTTTTTCAGGGCCATTTAAAAAACGGTCCTTTTCAGGGCCAGCAATTATAGTTCAACAAGACGCTTGCACTACAACTTTTGACGACAAACTCAATGAAAATGCGTGGGTGGGTCAAGTGCAGGAGTAAATGTATATACAAACAACATGTTGTGTATTCAATTTCCATATCAACGCTCACATTTCGAGTCAAAATTTGCTCAAAGTTTTCATTTAAATTCGGATTCCAGAGGTACTGTAAATATCTTTTCTGAAAAGCATAAAAAAATTTAGATTTGAAAAATATTTTTTTGGAATATTATATTTTGTAAACAATCCCTTCTGCTAGGACACATGTCTTCATTGATGCGAGCGAAGCGAGCATATGTTCGCGCAGCGAACCAATGTGGATTGCGGAGTAATCCTCCGAGGGTTGGCGAGCGTTAGCGAGCAGGGGGCAGGCCCCCTAGTATACATTATTTCCCTATTCATCGAGGTCTGTTAATCTCATTGGAACCTATCTTATATTACCCTAAGTCAAGGCTCGAAATACCCGGGTTCACAGGTGCACTGTGCACATGAATATAAAATTGTGCACCGAATTTTTTCCCGATAGGTGCACGCAGTGGGAACGTGTTTTATGTTATTTTGATGTTTGAACAAACTATAAGTATCAATCTCTCTCTCTCTCTCTCTCTCTCTCTCACACTCTCTCTCTAAAGAAACGCAATTAAAATTCCTAACTACACACAATGCGAAAACAAAATCGCTGGGTCGTAACGGGTTTATACAGGAGGAAGGTTTACTTGTGTCCCTGCCACCAGAATTTTCCGATGATCGGAACATTTTCCAGATAGCTCTGTTGAAGTCACTGTCGCGACAGCCGTATGCCGGAGAAGGGAGAATTTCGATTTTAAATATTTTTATTTACTATCTATTTCGAACCTATATAAACATACCCAACTAAAATAAACTAGTTTACATTACATTAATACTCTTGTATTACGTTTTTTTTTTAATGTGTACCTATAAAATATAATCAGTGCACTTAATTAAAAAACTTAGGTGCATTTGGTGCACCTGTATTAAAAAATCTATTTCGAGGCCTGCCCTAAGTTTTCTACTATCACAAATATGTAGATCATGCTTCTAGACAAAATATAACTAAATTCTTACTAGATCACTTTATTAGAAGGGAAATTAGTTTGCAGTAGTAATTCGAACTGTGGGTTCACACAGCAGACAGTTCTTCTTTGAGCTCCTCGCATTATGACGTTCACAGCCAGACAAACATATCCTTTAACACATTATGTCTACGGAGCTAAGTGTGTTATCAAGAGGGCCTGGGAAGTATTTACAATTATCGGTGAGAAGCAATACTCAAATGAGAGTTTTCAAACGTTGTGGGAGAAAGAGAAAATGAAAGGCGAAATGAATATCATATCCCGATTTCAATAATCTCCCCACCCCACACACAAAAATAAAATTTAAAAAAAAATTCTAGTTTTGCGTGCAGAAAAAATGTACTAATATATAGCTCTGCAAAACTGCATTCTACTTGATAAAGAGAATCTGCACTTTTGCAGCAAGCAGAGGCTGTAAGTTAGTAAGCCAGTTTGCAAAAGAAAAATTCGTTATATTTCTACACTAAATCTATAAATTCGTTTAAAAGAAATTCTAGTTTTGTGTGAGACTGGACCTCTGCAAAACTGCCCTCTACTGAAGAAAAATCTGTAGTTGTGGCAGTTTTGTAGCATGCAGAAGCTGTGTTTACAGTATTTTTACGCCTTAAACTATGTTTTTTTTTTTCAACTGGGGTGTGCGATATAATAAAGGGTTTAATCCCTATTGAAAGGGAAAGGTTTTATGCATGACGCATGTTATTGTCTAATGTAGATGCATATTACCCTTCATAGTTATTAAAAGGGCCGTCTACTAATGATTTGTATCTTTCAGTTTGCGAAAGATGTATTGGTGGAGAATCTGTACTGGGACAACTGGTATAACGACCTAGAAACAAATCCCGACGATCGAAATATATTGTACGAAAACCGACTCCTTGGCTCACCTAGAATCAGACAGTTACGAGTTCGCAACGATTCGTGCAAGGTGCATTCGGACTTTAAGAAGGCCATCACTCAATGCTATGACGTTTACAATCCGCATATAGAGGACACAGAGCCCTTCGGCTTGATGAATGGATCTGCGTGAGTATATTTAGTGAGGCATGCAATTCACCTAGGTCTAGCAATGAATGCGCCTATTTTCAATTATAAGGCCCTTAGTCCCTACTATTATAAAATGAAGTGTTCATCTGTCTGTTTTTTATGTTCACGTTCCTGACGAATCTATGGCGCTTACAGTTTACAGTAATGGGATTCGGCACACTGGTACTCCTAATATTTTGCAATTTTTGCACGAAGCCCAAATTTTAAAATTCAATATAGAACATTTTAAAATTAATTTAATGATTAATTTAATATTTATTGTTTTCCTTAGAATGGCAACAGCATAAAAGATCAGAAATTCTAAATTTATTTTTTCCGTGTTTCCGTTTGAACGCTTTCAGCCGAAGAACAAAACATATAAAAAGTTTTAACTGGAGTTTTGTAGTTCTTTCTTTTATCTCTTAGATCAGTGTTTCCCAAAGTGTGGTACGCGTACCTCCGGGGGTACGGGAAGAGTTTGGTGGGGGTACGCGTTGCACCCATGGAAGTAGGAAAGATCTTTCCTACTTCCATGGTTGCACCGGAGTTTGGTGAGGATATGCACTGCACTGTGCTTAGCTGAGCCTTACGTTCTCATGAGTCAAGTCAAGACAGTCTTGTGAGGCGTGCGATGGTCCGGAGTGTCACGGCGGAAATATACCACACTTCGTTACAGAAACAACTTACTTCGTTAGCAATCCGTCGGGCGCAACAGGCCTGACTGGCACAGCTTTGACATGAACTTCAATGTTTTCTTAATGATAGATTTGAGTTGAGATATTGTTTGCATGACTGGAAATGACTTTGTAAACTAGCATACTTAGCAGGTATATTCTCTGTTTTAAATTGCCTCAACTTATCGTTACAAGGCAAAGAAATTTCATTGTTTCACGTTCAAGATAAAGTGAACGCTGCCATCGCAAAACTAAAGTTATGGCAAAAGAGAGTTGGTAATGGAGTAGACTCGTTTCCCTCTCTTCGTGAGTTTATAACAAGTTCGACTACTAAAATTGATGCTGATACTCTGAAATGCATAACACATCATTTGGATAGTTTGCAAGTGGGCTTGATAAACTATTTCCTTGATTTAACCAAAAATATTGAATGGATAAGATATCCGTTTAACATTAACACAACATCCATGCCGGAAGATTTATCGCATACGGAAGAAGAGCAATTGTTGGAATTGGCTTCAGACGGATTCTTGAAAAACAAACATAAGGAGAGTACTTTAACATCATTCTGGTTACAAATGCAACCTGTGTAACCGGTTTTTTAACAGAAAAAGTTCTAAAATACATCTTGCCTTTTCCAACTTCATATTTATGTGAAGTTGCTTTTTCAGCATTTGTAGACATTAAGTCGAAAAAAAGGAACAGACTATTGGACGTGGAACCACATCTCAGATTAAAATTAACAACCAGGGAACTGAATTATGACGATCTGTTATCCCAGCACAAACAATTTCATACTTATCATTAATCCAAATATAAACGTTATTTATAACATAACTTTTATTTATATTTTATTATGAATAATTTTATTTCTCTTTTCTTGTTATTTTGTGTATATCACAAAAAAAAAGAAGAAAAAAAATACATTTTGATTGTTATTAAAATACATCCATTTTTTCGACGAGGGGTACTCAGCGTTACGAAAATTATAGAAGGGATACACATATGTCAAAAGTTTGGGAAACACTGTCCTAGATCGTTAAAGTTAGAGTAAAAATTTCAACGGATTTAAATTAATTATAAAATGGAAACATCAAATGGTTGGAATTTAGTGGGGATGTGTTATAGCGTTTAATCAAATTTTATACTTTTAAAGAGAGGTAATATATTGGATTGGATGCCGTATGCTGTCACTGTTTACCTAGTGAAGCCTTCATCTGCATTCAAAATTACGTGGAGTTGTCCTAGGACCGTCGCCAATAGCCCATTGTGTTGCTCTATTGCCACCTTAACTCTACCTACCTCATCTGTAGAGACCTCCTTATGACGGAGTTGGAGGGATTAGTTACAACCAAAGCCAATACAATACTGTACATATAAAACATTTAAGAAAAAATAGTACATAAAGAACAAAATAAAGGTGATGGGCAAAACATGGACGCACGAATACACACAATGACGTTAAAATATTATAATTTTTTTACATAAAAAAATGTAATAATGGAAAAAAAATCAGACGAATAAAAATACTTATTCAAAAGATGCTTATAAAAAGGGATCGAAAGCGAATGAGTTAGTAAGTTTAAAAAATAAGTTACTAAAGAAAAGTTCGCCATTTTGTAGACAACTTTCGATTTCTCAGCTCTTGCAGACACAGTCAACGTTGTAGTTGAGGAATTCTAATTATAGACTTGGAGAAAAGTTTTCGGTCGTAAATTTCTCCACGACGCATAAAATTGCTCATATTTTCAATGATTTAAAATTAGAGTATACCGGTTTAGCTAAACAAAATAAATATGATTACTTTGTGTATTGAACACTTAAAATTCGTATTCCTAACAAAATTCACTCTACTCGGGATAATTTATATTTTTAATGCAATCCAAAATGACGAACAAAGAGAACAAAAAGTGAACAACCGAAAAAAGAGGTCAAAAAAAGATCTTACTTAAAAATAGAGTGAAAAAAGATCTGAGCGGAAAAAGAGGACATGTTCTCTTTAAAAGAGATGGTCTGTCAACCTTAGGTGGATGTCCACCCAGGTAAAAAAAACTCACTTAGGCACCTACAAAGGATTTCTGACAAAAACATTTTCCTTCTCGAAACTTTCTACTAACCCTTGTCTAATACAGTACTTTAGTGGGAGTATATTTGTCCTTTCGTATTTTATAGTTTTTAGAGCATTCACACAATTTAGTGCAGTAAGAATAATACAACAATAGCTCGTATCGGAAGCTTTAATTACAATGATATTGAATCAAGCTGTGTAACTAAAAAATCTAACGAGAACCAAGTCACTACAGACGAATGAGATATCCTAACGGTTTGAAACGAGGGTTAAAATTAGAAAAAAAAGTTCCAAACACTTTCGAAGGTATGAGCTCCCACACACACACACACACACACACATTACTATCTTTAAAAAAATCCTTCAGACTTGCGGATCATTTCACGTTCTCCTTTAATTCGGGTCATCTTGCCAGTGTAGCTAGCATATAAATCTTTCGCATTCTAAGGACAACTCATCAGCCACTTCCTCATTCAACGCCTTGTTTATCGTTTCCTAAAATGTAAGAAGAATTCTTTTATCACTGTTCGTTGTATCCTGCTTGTGCGTTTCTCTGTACATGTATAATGCTCATCGACGAGTTAAAGACGTTTACTCACAGATATCTTTTTAAGTCAATCTTTTCAAAACAGAAGTTTCACTATCGACGAGTGTAACTTGTTGAAATAAGATAAGATATCTATCCCGTTTTTTTACTTCTTTAAATATAATCGCACAGTGTAAAACACGCAGCCTGACTTGTATGCATTTTATCTTTAACTAGCCCCACGTTGCCCGTGCCCGTGGTGTAAGGTATTAATCTGGTGTAAAATTTTCCGCAGATTTCAAATCCGTTGAAGATATATTTAATTTAAAAATTATTTACTTTAAAAAAATCATATTTTTAGGTATCGATCTAAGGTGAAATTTTCCGCAGATTTCAAATCCGTTAAAATTTTTACTCTATCTTTAACGGTCTATGAGATAAAAAAAAGAACTACATAACTAAAGTTTAAAAAAAATTTTTGTCCTCTGCTGGAAAATTATTCTTTTGTGCAAAATGAAAACGGAAACGAGAAAAATAAATTTAGAAACTGTCATGTCTTTATGAAGTTGCCATTCCAAAGAAAACAGTAAAAATTAAATTTGCATTAAATTAATTTTAAAATGTTCTAGATTGAATTTTAAAATTCGCTTCGATCCAAAAATTGCAAAAAATTTGGACTACCTGTGTGTCAAATCTCATTGCTGTAAGTGCCATAGAATCGTCAGGATTTTGCGGCCACGAAAAAAAAAAAACACTTCCTTTTATAATAGTAGAGATTAGCTTCTCTTTTAAAATATTGTCAACTTGGGGCTATTATTGAGAAAGGGAAGCAAAAAAGTACAGAATTTATCCCATACAAATTTTACCTACCTTACGTAATTGTCCATCAATTAATATTTTTTCACTAAATATACTCAGGTTTACACTCATCTAAACTCTCGAGTCCCAAATACCTGGTTTATTCTGACCCGTCATGGAATAAAATCTAATTTCAAGTACTTAATGTTTATCTCGCTCACTCACTTGCATAATTTGTCTAATTTTCCTTTACATACTTGGACAGCTTTATTATTATCGATTGAATGATACAAAATTTCTAAATTCACAAAGATTGTACATTACAATTCACATTTCCAGGGTCTAATCGCCAACAGTGACCTTCCAACAACCCAATAGCAGTGACCTTCTGTTCCTTGATTTTATTTTTTATGGAACAGGAAAGTTGGGAAGTAACTGAGAATTGGAAAAGTTCTCATGGGGTGGTTAGCGCTAATATTAATAAGTAGTTGTCGCGCTAATAATATTATTTTCCCTATTCGTTTTATTTTCGGGTAGGTAGGTTTTAATTAACGTCGTAGTCGAGCAACGCAACCGGCTATTGAGTATGGTCCGAGATCAATCCCCAAGTGGAAGATCCGATTTTATTATCGGGATTACTTGATTCGAGTTGCAGGGGGCGTAGGAATGATTCTTGTCTGGTGCATTCCTCCCTGGGTGTATTTCTCTATTCTGTGTCGGTAAAACTTTCATTGTATGTGTGTCTACTACTTGATATTGTATATAGTGTCTACAGCAGCGAGGTCCAATATGGCCCTTGCGTCATTAAACCCCAACCAACAAGATTAGTTGGATTTCTTAATTTTTATCACTTAGTTTTTGGGATGTCTAAATGTTGACGGCCTTGTATATTACTAAGTCGATAAATATGCTAATGGACAAAGGTGTTTTAAAAAGTATTAATGTTTCATAGATATTTTAATCTTTGGTTGGGTTATATTTCTGTCGCTCCATGTAACCATAATTCACTTAATACATATAGTCGTGTAGTTATAAATTTTGAATTTCAAACTAGCTGTCATCTTTTACCATTTAAATTGTTGCACTATCAAAATCAAACTAGTTATCTGAAAATTATTTTTTATATATTCATTTATCGAATGACGTTAATTTTGAAAAATATATGTGTAAATACTTAAAGTAATTCGTGTTTGGTTGTTATTGTTCTCTCCAATTATTGGCCAGGTATAACTACTGTGTTTTCAATTGTTGACTTACAAGTCAAACACATTAGGTCGAAATTTTCAAGATATGAATTTTTTAAATTTTCTAGACCAGAATGTGGTGATCATTAGGCGTGTGAAGTCCACCAAGTCATTTTGTCTTTGCACGAAGATTATATTTCTAACTGAGAAACATTAAGTTAGTTAAGTTTAGTCAGAAGAGTTCTTTCCTTTCTTTTTATCATTACCATGTGTTTTGACTTAGTGTCACTTACATGAATTACGTCACTTGTTTGCCGACGATATGTTTTGTCCATAAATATCTCATTTTGTTTAAGTGTAAACAGTATTCCGTGATGTTTCCCGTGTCTATTAATTATATATATATATATATATATATATATATATATATATATATATATATATATATATATATATATATATATATATATATATATATATATAATTGATTAGTAAAGGACTGAGGTATCTTGCGAAATTATTTCAGATTCTTTCATGAACAGGATTTCACAGGACGCTACAATCACACGCATGACAAATGCTGCACAGCTTTGCAATTTTGTATCCAATGTTCCCCAATATATTATACACTATCTACCAATAAGTATTTGGACACTTGTTATAGAAAAGAAAAACAAAATATATTCATATTCAATAGTTGGTAAAGCCTCCACGAGAGGCAATTACAAGCTCAACCCTCCGGGGCATGCTTTCCACAAATCCTTGTATGACGGCTAGTGGTATTTTCTTCCACTCGGCTTGGAGAAAACATGCAAGTTCCTTCACCTATTTTGGACGATTGTTGCCCCCCTTAATTCGGCGATCGAACTTGTCCCAGAGTTTCTCGTTGGGGTTCAGGTTTGGTCTCTGGGCAGGTCAGTTCATTCGGTTAATCCCATTGTCACCATACCAATCCATGGTGGACCTCGCAACTTGACAGCTGGCGTTGTCGTCCTGGAAGTAACATGGGTCCAACCCGTAAAACTGCCCCAACGTAGGAAGCAAACTGTCATCCAAAATAGTGCAGTAGGCCTCGGTGTTGAGCTTACCATGAATTTGGACCTAGGGTCCTAGTCCATACCAGGAGAAACAACCCCAAACCATAATTCCGCCTCCGCCGAACTTTACTGTGGGCACAATGCATTCGGGCACGACATGTTCTCCAGGCGGACGCCACACCCAGACAATGCCATACGAACGGTAGAGGGTGAACCTTGATTCGTCGCTTCAGAGAACCCGTTTCTACTGATCTACGATCCACTTTTACCGAGCTTTGCACCACATTAACCGAGCAGCGCGGTTGAACTTTGTGATCAAAGGCTTATGGGCGGCAGCACGACCATGAAAACCATCAGATGTGCTTCCTTACGGATAGTATTAATCGAAACAACACTCCTGGATGCCTGTTGAAACTTCTGGAGTATGTGGGCCATCGGTTGGGTGCGGTTACTCCGAATTTCTCTGGACAGCACTCGTCGGTGTCTATCTCCCAGTTTCGTGGGTCTGCCGATTCAGGACACATTCCGACAATCACCGCTCACCTTCCACTTCTGAATTTCATAGGCCACTGTCGATTTTGGGTAATTCAGCTCGCTAGATATGTCCCTAAGGATCGGCCATTTCTGTGATACCCGACAATTACATCTTTCTCGAAATCAGATAACTCTGCACTTCGTGGCATTTTGCATGCGACTGATGCCAATCTTGTTTCCTACACGATATTTAACGGTGGAGGGCATGACGTATATTAGGACCGCAGATATAGTCATTTGCATGGGTGTCCAAATACTTATTGATAGATATTGTAGCAACTGTAACAAAGTAAAGCACAAATTTGTTTAGATTCCTTATAATTTCAACTTTTGAAAATTATTTAGTGATCAGGAAATTCTTTTTCTTTCACATTTTTCAGATGGGTTTACCACACAGAGAAGGAAATGAATGGTTCCAATCATTGGGCTCTTCTGGCAACCTACACAGGAGCAGGATCTTTTCGAGACCTGGGCGTAACGAAGAAGCAGGCCCTTGCCCGCTTAGAAATACTGAAACAAAACTTATGGATCTCCAGAGCAACAAGAGCTGTCTTCATTGACTTCACCGTGTACAATGCCAACCTAAATCTATTCTGCGTGGTGAAGTAGGTGTTCAATACATCCTATTCCTGAATTAAAATTGTGTAAAAAACTTCCCTCATTCTATATTAAGATTTTCAACTATGAACGTTTTGCTTTTGGACCTGTAAATGAATTGTCGCTCCTTTTATAACCTTTTAAAAATTGAATTGCTACGATCATAAATTGAATTTTTTAATGTAGAACCCTGTTGCGTCACAAGACACAGGTTATTTTGTTGTTTTAGAGAATATTCTTCATTTTTATCTACTTTGTATACCACTTTTCGAAGTTTTATTAACCAGACATGCAGAAACTGCTTTGTTGTTTTGTTAAGTTCAGCATTTATTTCATATTCTCCTTAGGCTGGCTTTCGAATTTCCGGCTACCGGTGGTATGATTCCATCATGGAGTTTCCGAACTGTAAAGCTACTGCGTTATGTGAATCCTTACGATTATTTCATAATGGCTTGTGAGGTTGCCATCATAATCTTCATTCTTTATTACATCGTTGAAGAGTCTCTTGAAGTAAGTAGTGTTAGAACATTTTTAAAGAAAGAATAGTTTTTGATAATACTTTTAAAGCAGTGTCAGAAGCTTTGCATCTTCCTTAATCATTATTCAAATTTTCAACTTTTTAAATGTAAGCAATATTTTTCAGTCCTGAACAATTCAACTTTTTCTTAGAAATGTAATTTTTTGGAATTATAATCCCCCACATAACGAATATTTATCCAAATGTTTGTTGCAGTAAAATTATCTTTTTCAATTTTATTTTATTATGCAATATAAATAAATTTATTCCGACAGATAAAAAAAAATGGCTGCGTATATTTCTATGAAGTGTGGAACATCCTTGATCTCCTTGTTATTGGGGTGAGTGAAAAAATACTTAATGCAAAATAAACTAAACTAATGTCATTAAACAATAATTTAAATTCATTAAAATTGTATTCTAGTGTTTCATGACACGTTTTTTTTTATTTAAATTATTAATTCTCCCTTTTGACTATTCTGGAAAGTATCATTGACTGTAAAGTTTAAAAGCTAATTGCTATCATTTAATGCTTTAAAATGTTTGATAGCTTTTTAAGTTTTGTTGAACTTGATGAGCAATATTTGGGTGTTTTTAGGTGTCTTTGATCTGCATCGCCTTTTCTGCTTTCCGAACAGTTGTAGTGGATAATATGCTAGAAGAATTGTTGAGTCGGCCGGATGTTTTTCCAGATTTTGAATTTTTAGGTTTCTGGCAGATGCAGTACAACAATGCAGTAGCTGTAGATATTTTCATTGCTTGGATTAAAGTCTTCAAATACATTAGCTTTAACAAGACTATGACACAACTGTCATCCACTTTATCCAGGGTTAGTATTCTATACTCATATTCTTCTGAACGTAATTCTGCATAATTACTGAAAATAATGAATTGGTGTGATGTGGTGTCATTTTATATGAATATCATAATTGTGTCTTTCTTATAGTGCTCCAAAGATATCGGAGGTTTTGCTGTCATGTTCTTCATCGTGTTTTTTGCCTTCGCACAATTGGGTTATCTATTATTCGGAAGCATTGTCAAAGAATTCAGTACTTTCGGAACAGCCGTGTAAGATTTTTTTTCATTTAAGACCATGATTAAAGTTTTGATACTCGAAGTTCTATTTTTTTTTCTTTGTGGAATGGTATTTTCTGCTTCTAAACTATAAAATGTTTCTGAAAAATTGCTTTTAATATTTATCGATAATATATGACAAAAATAAGCTGAAAATATCGTCTTAATCACTTTCAATTCTTAACATTCTTTGGTTGTCTTTAGCAAATATGTTTTCCTTTCTTGAAAGGTTCGCTTTACTACGTCTTATTCTTGGAGATTTCGACTTTGAAGCATTGGAGAATGCCAACAGAGTTCTGGGCCCTATTTACTTCCTCAGCTATATATTCTTCGTTTTCTTCGTCCTGATGGTGAGTTTACCGATCTAACGAAATCATATTAAATTTCATTAGTTTTCTGTCTATTCATAAAACAATTTTGAAAAGACATTTGAAAACAAACAACACTGTATGCATGCTTTTCTCACTTTTGCTTAAAAAAGTTGTTTTAAACATTTGATAAAAAAAAAGTTTATTTTTTAAAGAAAAAATCAACCTAAAAAAGAATAACCTTTTCTTATCCCAAGCTTTGGATGAAACTAAAACGTAAAATATAGTTTTATTTATTTTTATGATCATTACCTATTCTTAAATAAAAGTAATGATTTTTTTTTTCAGAACATGTTCTTGGCTATCATCAATGACACTTACGCAGAAGTAAAAGCTGAAATTGCTACTTCCAACAGTGAATTTGAAATCGCAGACTTCTTCAAGAAGGTACGTAACATTTGCATACGAAAATGAAAATATGCAAATTTCGCTAATATAATTGTGATATGGCAATCACATTGTTCTGTATACTAATATCCTACCTCGGCCTCAGGTTCGATGGGAATGAGTGGAATTCTCAATCGGTATCGGATGGAAATACGCAAATACCTTTTTCCTCGATGAAATTGAGATGAGGGGAAGCTCGATCCTAATGATCTTCAATATCCAGTGACAATCTGAGGATATTGTTAAGTGACGGGATCTGGAAGTTCATTCTGGATTGTACTTCTCTGGTTGGAGAGTTAAGGGAGCAACCTAGTAAATTTGTTTATTCATATTTTCATCGATTGTACAGTTCATTTTCCTAATGATCTTCAATATCCAGTGACAATCTGAGGATATTGTTAAGTGACGGGATCTGGAAGTTCATTCTGGATTGTACTTCTCTGGTTGGAGAGTTAAGGGAGCAACCTAGTAAATTTGTTTATTCATATTTTCATCGATTGTACAGTTCATTTTTGAGGCGTGCAGGTTATCATGCCGAGAACTGTCTTTTTAGTCGTGATTCCCGGAAAAGAGGGGCCACAATGGGCATGCATCCGTCTCTTTGGCACGAGAAATGGAGTAGTTTTGTTGTCCACACAGTCTATAAACCTTGGTCTTGACACCTTCAAATTCTGCGTGCTTCGACCCGAGCTCGTCAGGGAGCCAACCCTTCTATTGGCCAAGCCAAATATCGCCACCTCAGACCTCAACCCCATTGGGTGAAGGCGCACCTGTCCGAATTTCTCGGAGTCGAGAGGTGATGAACTCTGGTTTGCAAAAATATGGTTAATGTGACTGACAATAATAATCCAACATTAGCCATATAAGCGATTTTAATGTAATGGGATATTTTTAGTCTGTATATCAACTAGAAATGCGTTAGGTACTCTTAATAATACTATATTTTTAAATTTTGGCAAATCTCTTTTTCGCTGCAAACCTTCGTTTTTTTTTCACACAAATTTTCAAGCAGTATTAAAAATTGAGCTATCAAAATTAGACAAAAAGTTGGTTGTTAGCCATTTTCAAAGTAAATAATTTTCTCGGATATTTTTCAATGTCACAGGCCTAGTGATTGTCAAGATAGATACTTTCCTGCATTCTAAAATGCAAATAATAACATTAAATTTCAAACATTCAATATTAGAAATTAATTGTATAAAGTATGTTTGTCCAGCTAAATATAGGTGACGGTAGTGTTTCTGAGGTTATACGATGTTTCGTGTATGTATACTGAACGTGACGTCCATTGCCTTGTTTTTGGAATAAGATTTCAACTCTTCACCCATGAAAAATTCGAAAGAATAAATTCCGAATTGATTTGAGGTAGTTGATTGCTCAACATCAATTAGATTGAACGTCAAACGTTGCCAAAATGGCGATAAACTTTATTTAAGGTAACCCTGAGTATCGTGAGAGAGCATTCGATAGCTGAAATAAAATCTTTGCAGATCGTCTGGTTTGTTTGTTTACACAGAATATCCCTCTCACACAAAATGCTATATATAATTGTAATTTTAAACTATTTCTTTTGTTCTAAAATTACAGAATTGTAAAACAAAAATCATGGGTTTCAAAATTAAATTATCTAAATACATTCATCTCTAAATGTTTTAATCTTCGATTGAACCTTTAACTTATGTAGTTTATATGTATGCTTTGGAAACATGAATACTGAATTGGTTTTCACATTCCTATTTCAGGGTTATAATAATATCTTAGGTAAGTTGGGCAAGCGCGACAAGATTCAAGATATCCAGAATGCCTTACGTATAGCTGATTTTGACGGTGATAAGAAACTTTCCTACCAAGAAGTACGCCAGCAACTGAAAGCGTAAGTTACTAAATTAATATTATACAGATAGTTGTAAATTGACGTTGCTTAGGTTGAGGATGAGTAAAAATATTTTTAGCGTGCAACACCGTTTAAAAACATGTGTCCTATAGTTTAAACTACTATATTTGATACAATGTCAAAACTGTTAGTCATTTTAAAGTTTTTAAAATTTTCAGCTTTGAAAGATTCCACGCACGAAGCAATTGTGCCTAGAACTTGGTGAAAAGCTAGTGCTATCTTAAAATATAACTGAAAAACAATTTCTATCAAAAAACAGTTTAATTTCTCTTCCTGTCTTTTGCAAATACTATTCACATTCGTATATCATTTAATATTGCATCATATCAATCGTGGACTACAATAGTAGCACTAATCAAAAAATGTTTTTGAAACTTTACATATGTGTTATTGGGGAATAATGCATTATTTCCAGCAGCAACTGGCACATCTCTTAATTGAATACTTGATGGCCTAAATGTTTTACAGCTTTGATTTTTTTATAGTAATGATAACTTTAAATCCGTTTTATCTTAAAATGTGATTATTTTAGTTGTACAACTGCAGCTCATTGAGCGATCTACTGAAACTTCTGCTCTCGTTGGTTATTCGGGCATATTTACTAAACGTAACACTGCTGCTTAATCAGAGGTGTTGAATCAAACTAGTACTTTAAACTTTCTCAATTTGACTATAAATTCGACAGTATTATCTTAAGAGTTCTTAGAAGTTATTTCTTCGCCATTTTATTTAAAAAATTTAATTATGTTATGTTTAATGTACTTGTAGGAGGAATCTATCCGAAATGGAGATTGAGATGCTGTTTGCCAAGTACGATGTGGATGGAAATCGCGAATTGGACGAGAAAGAGATGCAACAAATGTTCGCCGATCTCGAAGGCCAAAAATTGCAACTGGATGATGAGATCAATAATCAACAGAGCATGGTAGCTTCCGATGCATCAAGACCACCAACGGCTGCGATTCATGGAAGAGGAAACGGATCTGGTGTTCCAGCAGATGAATTCAATGTGTAAGTAATTCTATCTGTCACAGAGTATCTGCATAAACATATGTTAGAGTAATTCGACTGGTTATAGAAATTTTTTTATCCAGTTTTTAAATAAAGGTAAGTGTTTAGGACAGCCATTTGAAGCTTTTTTCATCTCATAGCACACATAAACTAATTACTAGAATTTTGTGGCACACCAATAAATATATTATGTTGTTTGCCGACATTACAAAAATACACATAAGGAAGTTCGGTCGATTTATAAAAAAAAAAACATTAATTATCTATCCCTTTGGCTAGAAAGTAACTTTAACCCTTAACTGCTGTGTCACAAACCGTCTCGTAACTAGTGTGGAGGGGTCTCTCAGACCTCGCTCACTAAAGTGCGTATAAAGTTGTTTAATATAATATATTAATGAAAGATTCTTTAGATAATTATTATTTATACATTTTAAATTTAGATAATTCAATTCTTAACATGAAATAGTTTTATATTTACTATATAAGTTAAATAGATTCCATGTCTCTTCAGGCTCAGCTTTCGGACCTAATTTTGCAGGACGTTTCAACCTTGGAAACTGTAAAACTATGTTGTGTTTTGGTGTTCTAACGGCACGATTAGGTCCCCCCCCCCGGGCATCCATTTGAAGTTATTTTTTCCGTAGAAATTTTATTCTTGTGAAGACGCACTTGAAATGTCTTCATCTTCATCTGCCTAAATTTCCGAATCCGTTTCGTGTTCGCTTTCAATAATATTATCCGAAATTTCACTGTCCGGTTACTCTATTACCGACCAATTATCATCAATAACCTGAATTTCTTTTTGTGTAAGATACACAGGTCATTTTTTTTGTAAAGTTTGTCTCTGTTAGTTTTGTTCCATTTTAGGCTTTCTGCCGAAATTCCCCTTCTCCAACTTAGACGATTTCATTCAACAAGAACGGTAACGCAAATGCTGTGAAGGGGTCACGCGGGAAATGCAAAAAGTGTAAAACACGAAAATAGTTGGGGCAGCCAAACCAGTCTTGGAATGTGGCTTCTGTTGGACGTAGTAGGAAGTTACTGAATAGGACAGGGACCAATATTCACTTAAAGGGTGGAAATGATCTGTCAGAAATGACTCGGGCAGGGTTCCCACAGTCCTTGAAAAGTCCTTGAATTTTTTTTCCTTACTAGGGGCCCTTGAAAGTCTTTGAAAATTACGAAACTTGGTAAGAAGTCCTTGAAAGTACTTGATTTTTTTGACTAGTACATAATTGTGTCATTTTGTCTTGCGTTGGAACTTGTGTCCAAACTAGTTTTCTTCACGGCAGGTGCGCAATTTGAGCGTCATTCTGAGGTGTTATGTGCTTTGACATAACATGATATATATATGAACAACCACAATTGGTGATATATACATGAACCACGTGATATACTTATGAACACACACAAGGTCATAAACCATGTTTCCTTGACACGTCGTCCCATTACTCTTCTGCATAAACTATACAAACATGAAAGAGTTCCGCCTCTTTGAACATTTTTAAAAGTTGTCTCGGAGATTTATGAAGAAATACAAAGAAAATATTCAGGTTTTTGAAGGGGGTCACAGTTGTTTTTTCATTTTTATATTATTAAAGAAATTCTACAATTGACGTCGTACGTATACAATTGGCAAGAAGAATGGAAACTTAACAGTTCTGGATTACTAAATTATCCATTTTCGTAAAACGCGGAAGATTCTCCAAGCACGCGCAGAATTCGGGCTTTGCATAAAATTCAGACTACCTGAGGTATCAATCTGTTGTAAAATTTTCCGCAGATTTCAAATGTGTTAAAATGTTCACTCTATCTTTAACTATCGTGAAGATAGAAAACCTCATAGACATCTTTTTTTTTGTGTTCGTAATGAATATCTTCGTCAAATGTGGCCGAATTCGTATTGCGAAAATATAAAAGTTACAGTTGAAAAATTATTTGTAAACAGAAAAGCACATTTAAGGTAACCTTGTAAAATTTTCTGCAGGTTTCAAATCCGTTGAAGCTTTTACTATCTTTAACGATTATGAAGATAGAAACTTGGACTAGAGCATAAGAAAGCCATAACGGCAGTCAAAACTTTGGATCTGTTTTGTTTCTCAAATAAAATAAACCATGACAGCCGTCTGTTGTAGTGGCAGTGGACGTGAGCAAAACAGAGATTCTGTCGTGTGTAGATCGAACCCATGTGCAATCTTCCATACTCTTCTTCGTGACACCAAAGAATTGTACGATATTTTATCGCATGACCAAAATCGATATGTGTGCAAGTAGCCTGATAGTTAGCATTGAGACGCAAAATCCACTTTTCAAAAACTTTCACAGGTTCTGTGACAAAAGAATATTCAAATTATAACCAAAATTGATCACAATCCTTCCTCTTTTTTTGACTGTCATTAGTTTAAAAAATGAAGTAAAAAAATTGGCGGTATCTTTATATTTATCACATTTTTCTTTTTAATTGACAACTTTTCCACATGCTTTGTTTTAGGTCGCTATATAAAATTTTAGGTCCTTGAAAAAAAAATTTTTGGTTTTGGAAAAGTCCTTAAAAGTCCTGGAATTTTTTTTGATCAAAGGTGTGGGAACCATGTCGGGGTCTGTGAGACCCATGACAGCAGTTAAAGGTTAAAAAAAATGTTTTTGAAGTAAATTTATACATCG
Organism: Metellina segmentata; assembly: GCA_947359465.1. Classification (NCBI taxonomy): domain Eukaryota; kingdom Metazoa; phylum Arthropoda; class Arachnida; order Araneae; family Tetragnathidae; genus Metellina; species Metellina segmentata. Next base: position 60,003,119 of record OX375875.1, read on the forward strand.
TTGATTTGCAATTAAAACACACTAAGTGAAAAAAACAGTTCAAACAAACAAGGAAAAGTTTGGGAAATGCTGATCTATTATATTTCTAAGGAGAACTGAATTTTTAACTTTTCGTTAGTGATACTGGTCCTTACAGGTAGTGCTGGGCTGCATTTTTTTTTTTATGTATAAAAAAAATTACTGTAAAATGAATCATTTAATAAATTTATAAATCCTACATTTTTGAATTATTTATTTTTTGGTATATCCTCTCCAAAAAAAATGTTTTGTTTTTTAATTTTTTTTAACTGATAATTCATGCTTGTGTAGCTAGGAAAGAAACCGTCGATCCCCTCACAGATGCACCACAATATCTTTTGTTAAAAAAGATATATAGACGAGTATGTAAGGTTTAGAGAGGCTGCTAATAGAGTTATATGAACCGGCTTTTACAAACTAGGCTTTTATTATTTCACTTGTGTTTGTTACTTAATAAAATCCGTGTCTTCGTTTTCATTTCAGACTCACACGCCGTGTGGATCGTATGGAACATTCCATTGGAAGCATTGTATCCAAGATCGACGCTGTTCTAGTCAAAATGGAAGGCATGGAAAAAGCCAAAGTAAAGAGGCGAGAAAATATGAACAAAATACTCAATTCCATCTCAGAGGTAACTTATCATCAAATGCTCGTTGATGGTTTCATTTTAGGAATAAAAATATAAGCGATTTATTTGATATTTGAGCAGTGTGTTTGCGTGTGTGTGTTTTTTTTGTTCGAACATTACGAATTATTCTTAAATCAATTGCAGCTCTTCTAAAAAATTTAAAATTTGTTGCGGTGGTTTTTATTATTATTATTTTTTTTTTTATTTATTTATTATTATTATTATTATTTTTTGCAACGCGCATGGTATGCAAATGATATTTTTTTCCTTCTTTAGAGTGAAAATTTAGATGAGAAAGCTAAACGGCAGCAAATGGAACAGCTGGTGAGAGAGGAATTGCAGCGCTGGGACTCTGATCAGTCCCTCAATATGCGTCGATAAGGTACTCTTCGTCCTAATATTTTACAAATAGTTTAAATAAAACATTTGATGTTTCGGATGTTAGCGTAATTGGGGAGTTACATATAACAGTAGTATGTCGGAGATTGACTTTCTCAAATATTTTTAATTCGTTACAGAAAGTGAGATATCTCTATTGTATTTTGAACTGATTAAGTCGCAAGACTCATTTTCTCATTTTCATTTCATAGACTCATTCATCATAAGACTCATTTTCATTTTAGCTAAATGAAGGACTTTTTAGTATTTTAGAGAGAGCATTTATGACCATATTTTTAACCATCGAACATTTTAGAGATCTATCATGATAGTTACCTTTGAGCTTTTAATTGCGATACTCAGAGCTCAGGCAGGTTTGATTTGTCGCTCAACAGTCAATTGTGCTGCCCGAGGCCTAATTAGACCTGAGTTTTGACAAGCAAAAGTCGTAACCAACATACAAGTAACAATTTGTATCATGATACACAAATAGATCGTCAAACTTCGTTGTATATCTGCGTCAGTAGCAAGTGGATGCTACTATTTTTTTTCCGGATGACAACAGAAAATTGCGAACTATTTTTATTTGGATACCTGTGTGGTCTGACGTTCGTCTGCTTTCTACATTCCCACACAAAGCATCTCACTATTCACAACTCCTTCTTTAAACCATTTTTTTATTGAACAAAAGCAAACTCCCGTGCACCATAGAAGTACAACACGGGGTTTACAGAAGTGAGTTGACTAAACAAAGAAAGAGTGGTAAAAAAAAATTAACTAAAATTACAAGATTTGATTACCTTAACAAATGAGTAGAAAAGCAGATTAGATTTAACAAAAATAGTGAGTTTCTTGGCTGTGTTTTACTCAATCTTCTAAAATCATTTTGAAGGCACATTCTTGTCTTCAAATTAGACCTGCGGTTATTGTTTGTTGAGAACTGTGAGTTGAGGTTCACACTTATACAACTATACATAGGCATGTAATGAAGACTGGTAAACTCTTCTGTTTGATTAGCAAGTTGTCATTGAAGGGGATCAATAGACTTACCTACTGCACTAGCAACCTGAGAGTTGTAGATGGAGCAGGTTCGATTCTTATAACTTACCATGGTTGTATTTCTCTCTACTTTGTATCAGTAAATTTTTCCTTGCGCGTGTAAACCCATTTCTTGACATGGTCTGTCTTGTGATTGTCTCAGCATAATACCCAACTAACAGGAATGTATGGTAAGATTATAAATGATGCCCGCTATGTTTTGACTATCCTTTTGCAATCATATTACATAAATGCGTTTTTATCGATTCCCAAAGTTTATGAAGAAAGATGCGTTAGCTCTCGTTTAATAGTTACTAATTATTTCTTATTACAGGTAATCCATCAGAATTCTTTCCTTATAAACATCAGAGACAACACTACTTTGTGTCCCAGCACTTGTAGCACATCTAACGATTCTTCATCGTTTCTCCAGCACGAGTCTCAATTCCAGATCGCAAGAGATCTTGAGGAACAACTTAGCACTTCCTTTTCAAGGATTCGGAAAAGTTTGAACTGCCTCTCCGATTAAAGATCTTGAATGTCTAGTCATATTCAGCACGTAGACTTTAATATACATGGCATATTTTTGTGCTGCAAGTTCAAAATGAGATATAGTCTACATTTTAAACCAAACATTTTGGAATGTAAACAATTTAGAATTAAACACAACGCTCACAGAAATGTGTCTAAGTAATTGTTATTTTTCCTCAGAAAAAGAATTTTTAAAATGTGATATATGTATTAGATGAGATTTTCGGAATTCGTTCATTCGTGCGATGCTGGCGAATTGTGTATTCAAAAGAATTAGGCCATTCTGGCGATTCATTTTTAAAAAATTTAAAAAGCAGTCCAAATTGAGTAAATATTTATTGTGTTAGGTTATGAGAGGATACTTGGCTATACTAGAGCACTGATTCTGCCTTTCTTTGTGTTGTAAATGCTATATACTAACATATAAATATAGAAACTTAAAATAAAAAGAACCTTTTTGTTCACCTCTCATTTATTAAGATTCGCCTAGATATTTTCCATAATATCTTGTTAAAAAAGTGTGAGAAAGGTATTGAAAAAGTCATAAGATAGTTAAGTAAATTTTCAGCAAACGTATCGGTCTAATTAGCTTTCGTGTAGCAAAATATGACCGTAGATCGATGAAACAAACCAAATTTAAGTAAAATTTATCTTAATTTTAACCTTGTTTTTGATTTTGATTCGTATATATATATATATATAATATTCTGCCTACCAAATACATTAAATACATCTTTAAATAATTTAAACCCTAAATTAATAGCATGAAATGATGTAGCGCTCCCTTTAAATTGTTTGCAAATATCTTAACGATATTTAAATATTTCATTTATAGAATGCATGCTTGTAAAATGTCGAGTTTTAAATTGGCGATGAGAAATAAGAAAATTTCAAGGTACTAATATTTTAATGGAAAACATTTTTAAACATTTTATTTTGTTTTAACTTTAATGTATTTCTATACCAATTTGTTTCACGAGAAGAACATATATTTTCGTTACGATTTGTATATAGTGTACAGAACATCTGCACTCTTATTGATAGGGTGTCAAAATAAATTATATGTGGATCAATGTTGTATGTTTTCTCTGCTACTTTCCAGAACATCAGTTTTCTTCAGTACGAATATTGTTCAAAACTCTGAATTTCCTTTTTAAATCATAATTTTTAAGTATTCAACATTTTAATGTACCCAAATGCTACAAATTATAATACAAGAAAAAAAACTTAGCCAAACATGTTGTGAAAATCTAAAAACTTCAAAAAATTAATTGAAAACATGATTGAAAAAGGTCTATATATTAGGGATGCGACATCGGTGTCTATGTTTTCAAAAAAACATAGACATCGATTTAAAAAAAAAAAAACATCGATGTTTCTACCTGTCGATGTTTTTACGTTGTCGATGTTTTATTTTTAAATGAAAAAAGTACCGTTATAAAAATTTTAAAAATAACCAAGTAGCATAATTTGCATAATCAGCAAATTGAAGATACTTTTAGACCAAAGTGACCAAAGATGAAGGGTCTGAAAAGTAGGGATGCGACATCGATGTCGATGTTTTCTAAACATTGATGTTTTAGAAAAAAACATCGATGAATTGGAGCCGATGTCGCATCACTCGTTGCTAAACCAGTTTTAAGAAATGGGGAAACAAGTTTAAATACACTGAATTTTAAAAACATTGATGGTATGGGGCTATGTATTATCAACATCGATGTTTTGCTATCGATGTCGCATCAATAGTTGGTAAACCAGTTTTAAGAAATGGGGAAAAAATTTTAATACACTGAATTTTAAAAACATCGATGTTTTAATTTTGAACATAGATGTTTCAAAACATCGATGTTTTGCTATCGATGTCGCATCCCTACTATATATCGCTCACTCCTTTCAACAACGTCTTATCTCAAAAAGCGGCTCTATATTGAACGGTGAAGTATAACGATCTGGCAGGGATATACTACTCTTTCAGGACATTTTGAAAACTGGCATAACTAAAAATCCCAGATTTTTTAGACATGACGTTGTTGAAAGGAGTGAGCGATATATCAGAACCTGATGATAGCGGGCTTTTTGTTGTATCCAAATGTTATAGATCCTTTCTATCATCTTTTTATTTTCATGAGTCATTTTTTGAAGTTTTAGATTTTTGTTAAAATGTACTTTGGTTGCCAAAAAAAAATTCTTTTTAAACGCTATTGTGTTATATCTTTCCCACACACAATGTTTAGAGTACGTTTTTCTAAAGGTTTACTCGCAGACAACTGAAACTAAACACTGGCGCTTAAACTTTACTCAACAATAGCATTTTTTTAAAATTCAATTACCTTTTGAAAAACATCTGAATTTAAATATTCGGAGATGAAATTCAATCATCTTTTCTTCATCCATTAAGGGAGGCTGGTGATTGGAAAAATAGATGAAAACTAATTTGAAAAGATTTATTATAACAAAAATCAATTTAGAAAACTTACTTAATTTTTGTTTATCAATCCTTTTCAATGTGTAGTCAAATTACTAAAAATACACGCGAATAAAAACTACTCTCTCATCCGAAATAATGTCGCTATTTTGTCTGCTTTTGAACCTTGCGTCATAAAACTCCGCTTTTCACATCCGCTGTAGATAAGCGTTGAGGTTGGTTCAGGATGAGACATGGCAACTAAGTCTAGGCTTTTCACTTGCACTCTTTTGCAAGTAGTATTTTTTTGTACTAGCCACTGCTTGGCCAGCACAGTGTTGCCCGTGATAGTTCTTTTCGTGGGGTCAGGTGTGACCACTGCTCACTAACCCCCTGTGATTGCTACGAATTCCCATTTGGTTTGCTGGAATTCTGCTTGACGTTACAGTATATCTTTAACCATCCCGATTTTACAAAAAAAAAGAACTAAACAATGCCAGCTCAATTGCTTTTTTTTTTGCTTCTTTCGCTGAAATTGTAAGAGGGCAGGTTAATGTAATCTGTTTATTTTTAAGCGAAGGTTTACGCGACGCCACAATCTCTTACAAAAATATAAAAGAATGTTCAATTTAAAAATTTTATTTATTTAAAGAAAGAATCATATTTTTAGATATAGATCGAATGTGAAATTTTCCGCAGATTTCAAATCCGTTGAAATTTTGGCTCTATCTTTAACGGTCCAGGAGATATAAAGAAGAACTAAAGAACACCAATTAAAAGTTCATTTGTTTTTTATCGTCTGCTGGAAAATCATTCCTCTTCGCAAAATAAAAACGGAAACGAAAAAATAAATTTAGAATCTGTAATTTTCAAAAATAATTAAATTTATTTTAAAATGTTCTAGATTGAATTTTAAAATTCGCCGCGTAGTACAAAAAATGTGTACTACCTGTGTGCCAAATCCCATTACTGTAGTGCCATAGATTCGTCAGGACTTAGCGTGCAGAAAACAAACAGACAGACAAACACTTCCTGTTGTAATATTAGCAAAGATTCGGCACATTGTGGCCCAGGAGCAGAATTATATTCAGTGTTCTGCAACACAACTCCTAGCATTTGCAATTGTTCTACAGATACTTTGTCCGAATTTTGAAAACTGCAGTAAAATAAAAATAAAAAGACGTTACATTTTTTTCAGCTAAATATATGTTACCATATTTACAATAAAACACACACATCCCAATTAATTAACTTACTTTATTTAAAACCGAGGCATACTTTCAGAATTTGCAATTCTGTCGATAACTTTTGAAGTTAAATATTTCGTCATTGACATAGATGTGTTATTTATAAAGTGTTTGTGGTAAATTGGGCGGTGTTGGGAGGTTGTTCCGTATCTAGAAAAGAAATGTGTGGCAATGAGCGCGCTTTGCACTGCGGAACATCGTAACCAAATCTCATCGACCAAAATTTTGATAAAATTAAGGAAAAATTGTTCTGCAAAGACTTTGTTCTGCGACGTATGTCGCAGTTTAAAGCACTTTCTGCTCCCGGGCATCATGCTAATTGATATTTTCCCAAGGTGTTCTGAGTATTTGGGGACTGAAATGGGTTCTCTTGTCCGATTAGTTGGCAGATGATAAACCGTCACTATCATCAACCTAGTCAGATAAATAAAGAATAAATCAACTATATGAAGAAAAAATGTCATTTTAACTATCAGGGCTACAACATTTCACATACTGTTACACTGCATGAGTGAATAATATATTCCTTTTCATTCTGAATAAATGAAAAAAGAGTAATCGTCCTGAATGCATAGGTGAACAGAAAAAAAGGTCATATTGTTAGATAAACTTCACGTAGATTTTGTATGGGGTTCCTTTAGTAGATTTCCTACAAAAAATACCGCGCTTTTTACAAAAACTGCGAATGAAGTCTGGAAACTAATTTAACATCTAAAGTTTACATGCTCACAAATCCAAAAGCAGACAAAATGGTTTCAAATTTCTCACCCGAAATTATATTTTGCTCAATCGGTATTTAATTAGTGTTTAAAAAATTCGAAAAGAGAGAAAGAATTATTACCTACTACAAAATCGTGAGAGTTATGCAGAGTCACTAAGTACCTACTGTTAAAAGAGTAGCTGAACGGACTCCAGGAAGACTAAGAAAATGTGTATGGTAAGGCGGGGTAATTGTAAACAAGATATACAAGCGCCCACGTAGGATTCCGAGAAACTAAAATGTTGTGAAATGTGAAAGCTGGCAACCCTGAGGTGGATGCAATATGGTGATCCCTTATTTCTTTGAACCACAGCTGATAGCAATATGTTTAGTTGAAAAGTTTGTGTTTTAAAGTTTTTGTGTACTGCATTTTCTGTGCTGCCCTCCATAATATATTGAAAGGTATGTTGTTCCAATTCTTTACTACGGTCAGTTATGTTTCTGTCGAACAAAAAATCATTGACCTTTGCTTCTGGGAACTTAATTGCACCTACAGTTGAATGTTTACAACTACCCCATATTTTTCAAGGGACGGGGTAATTGTAAACATAACTTTGCCAATAGTTTCGTTCAATTTGAGTGGAAAACCAAAATGTTTTCCCGTGTAATTTTGTATTTAATCGTATTTAGTACGTATGAATTGCGTTTTTCGTGTTCTTGGGGAGCAGGAAGACTGATTTACTAAAACCACACATATGGTGAAGTTCTTACAACTGACCAAGTTGAAGGAGGCAGAAGAGAAAAAGAACAAAAGGAAGCCTGGTGAGAAGATAGTGAAAGAGACATAAGTAAGCAAGAAACCAAGAAAGAAGCAAATGGAAAGGACAGCAGAACTCTGGGACAACGAGGATGAGGAACTATTGAACGAATTGACTAACATTGACGGTGAAGAGTTTGAAGTTCTCCAAACATTTAAGCAAAATATAGAAGGCTAGCTTGTAGGAGAAGTTAAATATTTTGAAGGCATTGAAACTACTACGTTTGTACTTGCAGATGTTGGGGGGAGGGGAGAGAAAGAAAATTATTTTTTTTGTATGTATGAAGGGTGGATGTTGTTTCGGAAGAGGAGTTTCAGATCACCGGACTCAAATGCATCGATAATGCATATACTGAATTCGCCGTGGTTCAAAACGACTAATTCTGTGTTACCAAAGACTATGTCAAAGCAATTTTACCTACTCCAAATTGTAGCAAAGACCGTAAAGAAATTTTCCACTGTTAATTAACATACCATAATTTAGATCCGCATGATAAGTTTGCATACCTATCCCCCCAGTGGCAGAAACACGGCGACATTGTCGCGGACAGTGAAATCCGCTTGCGAACAGTTTTTGTCTAAACTAATAAAACAATTTTAAAAAATTGTCCACAACTTTCGGACAGCAACGCCACGGAAAAAGCTGTTTCTCTTTCAAGCCCAGAAAAGCCCGCGTTCGTTTCGTTCTCCTGCACTTTCAGAGTGCACATAAAAGAATACGACCTCTACGTTCTGCGTCCGCTAAAGAGAGCAACTCATTGCATGGAAAACACGTGCTCAGAAGGGCGTCACTAGATAAGGTTGTATGTGGTGTGTATGAATGCGAAATAATTCAAAAACTTGAGCACACATTTTCTAAGACACCACCCAAATCAATCTATTCAATGGGACCAAACCTGGGCTACAAAAATCTGAAAAACATATTTAAAAAAGCGGAAAATTCCAAGAAGAAACAAAACAGTTCTGAAGCTGATGAGCAGCAGAACCAGTAAAATGTGTCCGTGGAAGATCAAGGAACAAATATTTTCTTTCTAAAGTAACAAAAAAATTAAAGTCAGAATATTGCTGAAAGCAACAGCCGAAGCCGAAATATATCCTCAAAAGATTGTCCGGATGATTGCGCTGTAAAACGAGCTAGTAGATATGAAGATCCAAATTCTATAACTGATGTTCTACAAACAATACATACTAAGTGTCACATGATTTATATTTACTTCTTGATGGTATTTATTTTTGCATTCAGTGTATTTACATATAAAATAATACTCGAATTTATATATTCGAGGTAGGACAGATTTAGTTACGCAAAGTTCAGCCTTCGCAGCGCCGACTCGAGGCACGTGCGACCGCATGGGCAGGGGGATCCAAATAAAGGTGTATCGATTAACAAATTTTAATATACAAAGAACGTTCCATAAAAACTGAGAGTAAAATAGTAAAAAAATCAAGAGATACGTTTCCAGAAAAAATTACATCATTCTTTTTCAAAATACCTTCCCTCTGATGATATGCAACTATCCCATCGTTCATCCCACTTTTCAAAACAAGTAGAGAAGCCTTTTTCTGGAAGCTGCTTCAAAGAACACTGCACTGCTGAAATAACTCCAGAATCTGTATTAAATTTTCTACCACTGCGCTTCTCCTTCAACGTCGAAAACAGCCAGAAATCGCATGGTGCGAGATCTGGACTGTAAGGGGACTGGCATGAATTTAATATTGCATTTGCTAAGATATTGCTGAACAGAAGTAGCGATATGTGGGCGAGCATTATCGTGATGTAATAATGTTTAATTCCCTACCAGTTCATGTCGCTTTCTCGATATGTGTTGTCGCAAAATTTTCAAAACTGAAACATAATATTCACCATTCACAGTAGTTTTTGAAGGCACAGCATGCTGATAGATTACACCTTTATGATCAAAGAAAATAAACATGACATTTCCAACAGATTTGGTTTGTCGGATTTTTTTCGGAGTCGGAGAATCAGTGTTTCCATACACTTGTTGCGGACTTGTAAGGGGATCAAAATGATGCACACAAGTTTCATCACCTGTTATTACAGTCTTTAAGAAATTCGGATAACTTTGAAGCATCTGTTTCCACTCACAACATTGGTGAATTGTTGTTTGCATTTGTTATTTAGTAGGGTGATGAGGGACCCATCTGCAACAAACATGGCGAAGCTGTAAATTGTTGCGTAGAATGCGAAATATCGACTTTTCGAAATGTTAGCTGATGCCGCAATCTCCTCACATGTCATTCGCCGATTTTCTTGCAAGATTGCCTACACAGTGTTAACATTACGATCATTCACAACACTCTCTGGTCGGCCAGACTGAGGAGCCAGTTCTGCAGACAAACGTCCTTTTTTGAAATCACCATGCCACCTAAAAATCGCAGACTCACCAAAACATTTGTCTTTGTAAGCTTCTTTCATTAACTTAACTGTTTCTGGAGCTGTTTTGCCCAAACGATAGCAAAATTTTATGGCAGAACGCATTTCGTTTTTTAACTTTGAATCACTCGCCTCCATTTCTGTAGGGCAAATAAAAACACTTCTTTAAACAAGCCCGAAACTAGGAAAATAAAATCGTGTGCATCGTTTAGAATATTTATAATTATACAGTTAACAGTTTGAAAAAATTGCCTGCACTTTTATTTTTTAGTTTCGCGGTGTTACCACTACGTAAAAAATTCACTCTCAGTTTTTATGGAATGCCCTTTGTATTTTCCTTGTTCTGCTAATATTTTTTGTCTGAACATTTGACTTGAAACACTTGATTTTTGTTCTCAGACAGTCTCAAAACTCGACATTTTGCAATACTTTGTTCCAATTTTTTCGAGGATCCTCCTAGGAACCCTTCCCCCGTCCTGCTGGGGGATACACCCCACATCCCAGTAACCTTGACTTGAGGGCGCTAAAACATAAAACGTGGGTTCGTACGGGCCTCAAAATATGTTGGGGCCGGCTCTGATCCTTCCTACATTTCTAAAGTTTCTTGTTTTTGTTATATCAATGCCAGTCTCTGAAGCTGCATGCGAAATTTAAGGGTCTGTAATTGATGTCGTTGTGAAACATAGGCTAAGATCAAGAGATTGAACAGATGAAGAAGTACGCAGTAACGATAAGACGGTTTTTATTCAACTGAATGAGCCCCCTTATGGTTATGAAGGTACATGAAGGTTTTTAAAAGCAGCTTTATTATCTATGTATGGTTCTACTTATCCTTCCCACTTTAAAAATCCTACAAGAAGTGAGCTGATGAAACGAATTGTAACATCAAAAGTCATAAACAAAATAAACGAGAACGCGTCATGCTAACTATGTTTCAAATAAAATGATAAAAAATTGCTGGTTTAATGTATGATTTATCCATTAAAATTACACGCAAATTTTGCAGACAGATTATAAAATTCTTAAAGCTTGTCGCAGACAGCTATAAAATGTTCTGCCACTGGGAGCTACTATGCCAATGTATGAAGAAGCCTAAGAATTAATTAAAAGTTTTCCACCCGGGGGAAAAAATTTATGAGAAAGCTATAGAACAATTGAAATTACGTTTTGGCAGAGAAGAATTACTTATAGAGGTGTATGTTAGGGATCTTCTATCATTAGTTCTCCAAAAGCAGAATATGACGAGAAAATCGTTGAGAAATCTTTATGATTTATTAGAAACAAAGCTCCATACGCTTGAGATATTAGGAGTAACTAGAGATAAATATGAGTCGAAGCTTTTCCCACTTGTTGACTCTGCTTTACCTGAGGAAACGCTTCTAGCGTGGGGACGATATAGATCTACAAGTCGTAGATCACATGATGAGGACGGTCAAAATACAACTAAAATTACTACAAAGACTGATCTCGATTCAATTCTTGATTTTCTTCAAAATTCAGTACAGGCAGAGGAACGTATAATTTTAGACTCACAAAATTTTTGAGTTCAAACCAAGCATAATTTTAAATTTTTTCAAGGAGAAGAGGGCTGGAAACAATAAACACAAATATACTGACACTCGTCAAATTGCTAGTGCGGCTGATCTTTTAACCTCTTCGGGGGAACAGAGGCAGTGCATATTTTGCCACAATTTACATAATTCCACTGACTGTTTGAAGGTACCAAAAATGGCGATGAAAGATAGAGAGAATCTCGTAGAGAAATCAGGGTGCTGTTTTCTGTGCTTAAAACCAGGTAATCAAGTTCTTAAATGTTACTCAAATGTAACTTGTTTGGGTTGTGGAAAAGCATCACGTTTTACTCTTTCATAACAAAAAGCAGCAAGCATTCTCACCTACCGGAAACGAAACTGCAGAGTTAGATAATGGTCCGAATGAGGATCAAGCACTTGCGAATGTGTCCAAAAGCCCTAGTGTTATGTTACTAACGTTAACGGTTTTAATCAGAGGTGATGGGAGAAAACGGAAGGCAAGAGCCATCATAGACTCTGCTTCACAGCGCTCTTACATTTAAAAAAATACTGCGAAAGAGATGAAATATAAAAGGGAAAGCTGGGAATATCTTCACCAATCTCTGTTCGGTGGAGAAAATACAGGAATGTGTAAGCATGTGTTTACTTTATATTTGACAAGTTGCGATGGGTCTTATAACTGTCATTTCCAAGTATTGAGTCAACTTGTTATCTGTGAAAGCGTTTCACCGACAATGCCGGCGATTCATTTAAAAGAGCTTACTGACTATAGTATTCATGTGAGCGATGATTATAAAGGAACTATTCAAATTTCAATAGGAGCCGATGTTGATGGAAAAAACATTACCGAGGTTACAAAACCTTACCTTGTGGTTTAACGGCAATGGAAACACGTTTAGGGTGGACCATTATGGGACGTATACAACAGATTTCTGCAGAGGAAAATGAAGTCTCTGTTACTTATTCTATACTTTCTACTACTAGAACAATATCACAATTGTGGACTCTTGACACTCACGGCATTACCGATCCATATGAGAAGAAAAATAAAGACCTTCAGGATTCCGCCAGAGAGCATTTTCTTAACACAGTTCAGGTCTACAAAGACAATTATTTTGTGATACATTTACCTTGGCTTGACGATCACCTTCCCCTGCCTCATAATTTTAACTTGGCTTTAAAGAGACTGATGGACTGTACTGTGCGAAAGTTAAAAGAAGAAAATTTGTATGACGATTATAGTCAAATATTTGAAGAATGGGCAAGAGAAGGAATAATTGAAGAAGTTCCTAAGCATGAGATTCAATTGTCATCTTATTATTTACCACACACAGACATGTCGTGAAAGAAAATAACACAACTAGAATCAGACCCGTGTTTGATGCTTCAGCGAAGCTGAGAGCTTCCCTAAGCTTAAATGACTGCCTGGACAGAAGAGGTTTCTTGTGTAAAAAATAAAATTGTCCCGGTATTAGGTCTACAATGGGTTTTAAACTCAGATACTCTTTCTGTGCATTTAAATTAAGTTTGCGAAGATAAAATGGTTACTAAAATAAAAATACTGTCGGAAGTCCACAAACTTTTTGACGCTATTAGGTATACTTGTCCAGTGACCTCTTACTCGAAACTAATGTTACAAAAACTGTGAAAAATGAAAACAACTTGAGATTCGGAGTAACCACCGGCAAATTCTAAAAAATTAGAGAAGCGGAGAAACCAGTTGCATCTACTTAAGGAAATTGCTATCCCTAGATGTTTAATAAAAGACCCTGATGGTGCATGCAGTTTAAGTTTACACGTTTTTTTGTGACGCGAGCAAAATAGCTTATGCTACTTGCATATTTTTAAGGAATGAAAGTAAAAACTTAGCTTCGTCAACTAGTTCAAGCACGGTGCAAGGTAGCTCCGCTGAAGTCTACTACAATTCCTTGGTTAGAGTTGTTAGCGTGCACTATTGCTACCCGACTGTGGCAAATACACTCTATAACAAAAAAATCGACGCACCAAGAAGTAGGGATGCGACATCGATGTCAATGTTTTCAAAACATCGATGTTTTTGAAAAAACATCGATGTATTTAACATCGATGTATTGGGGTCGATGTTTTGGTAACATCGATGTTTATACGTGTCGATGTTTTTACGTTGTCGATGTTTTATTTTTTAATGAAAAAAGTACCGTTATACAAATTTCAAAAATAACCAAGTAGCATAATTTTCATAATCAGCAAATTGAACATACTTTTAGACCAAAGTGACCAAGGATGAAGGGTCTGAAAAGTAGGAATGCGACATCGATGTCGATGTTTTAGAAAAAAAACATCCATGTATTGGAGCCGATGTCGCATCACTAGTTGCTAAACCAGTTTTAAGAAATGGGGAAACAAGTTTAAATACTCTGAATTTTAAAAACATCTATGGTTTGGGGGCGATGTATTATCAACATCGATGTTTTGCTGTCGATGTCGCATCACTAGTTGCTAAACCAGTTTTAAGAAATGGGGAAAAAATCTTAAATACACTGAATTTTAAAAACATTGATGGTTTGGGAGCCATGTATTATCAACATCGATGTTTTAATTTTGAACATCGATGTTTTGCTGTCGATGTCGCATCACAAGTTGCTAAACCAGTTTTTAGAAATGGGGAAAAAGTTTAAATACACTGAATTTTAAAAACATCGATGTTTTTGGGTCGATGTATTATCAACATCGATGTTTTAATTTTGAACATCGATGTTTCAAAACATCGATGTTTTGCTATCGATGTCGCATCCCTACCAAGAAGGAGTAGTCCGATGGAGACAAAAAATGGTGGATAGGAAAATTATGTACAGAATAGAAAATAATTAAAATTTCAGAACAATTGAATGATTTATTTCAGAGTTACAGTAACGAGCTCAATAAGGTGTTGACCCGCCTCTAGCCTGGATGCAAGCTGCCACACGGCGTGGCATAGACCGATAAAGCTCACGTATGGTCTCCTGCAATATTTCTTGCCAATTTGCTCGAATTGTCGAACTACGTCATCAACATTCCCGACCGGATGCAGTCGCCTTCTCATCATATCCCAGACATGCTCGATGGAGAGAGATCTGGTGATCTGGCTGGCCAAGGAAGTGTTTGAAAAGCTTGAAGACAGTTCATAGCAACACGTTCCGTATGTGGTCTGGCATTGTCTTGCTGAAAAATAAGCCCAGGGTACTGCGAAAGGAACGGTAACAAAACAGGTCTCAGAATGTCGTCAGCGTACCGCTGTGCAGTAAGTGTACCTCTAATGACGACCAAAGGGGTTCGACTATCAAGGGAAATGGCTCCCCAGACCCTAACTCCTTGTTGAGGGCCCGTGTGGCGTGCAATAGTGAAAGCAGGATCGGCACGTTGCCCTGGACTTCTCCAGACACGTCTTCGATGATCGTCAGGACACAGATGGAAGCGGGATTCGTTGCTAAAGACTATACGTCCCCAGTCAGCATCATTCCAGCCTGATAAAGCCAAGCACCACTGTAATCTGGCTCGACAGTGTGCAGGCGCGAGTGGCAAGTGGCGTAACGGAAGGTACTAGCGAAGATTTCGCTCTCTCAGCCGTCTGTGAATGGTCATGGTAGACACTCGTGTGTGGGTCGCACGACTGATGGTTGATAGCAATGAATTAGGCGCTGTGACAGCTAATCTGACAATCACTCTGTCCTCGCGATCTGTTGTGGCCCTACGTCGACCGCTACCTTCATGACGCTAAAATCTGCCATTGTCCACCCACTCTTGCCAGCATCTTCTAATCGCCGCATCGCTTCGACTCACATGACGAGCGATTCTCCGATTTGCCCAACCTGCCTCTTTCAATCCAATGATACGACCTCTTTCAAACTCTGAAAGTTGCTCGTAATGAGCTCGAATCCTGCGGCGAGGCATTTTTTCAGTCGGTGAAAGGTATCCTAAATCGCAATGCAGCAGAAATTTTTAACAACAGTTCAAGAACAACTCCTTATATACATCTGCTGGATGCACAGTTCCGATGCGCAGGAGCTCGCACAATTCATTCATTGGACACCAAATTTTAATCATTTGCATATTTGGTCAAAACATTTTTGCATACGAAATTTCAAAGCAATCGGATGATTCCTTCTTGGTGCGTCGATTTTTTTTTATTATAGAGTGTAGCTATATGAGATTTAAATTTAGGAAATATATTCCAACCTTTTTTTGGTCTGACTCCAGTAACGCCTTGTATTGGATAAAAGGCAGCGAAAACTGGACACCATTTGTATATAACAGAGTACGAAAAATTCTATTAACGAGTACACCGGAAAATTGGTATGTACCTGGATCGATCAATCCGGCGGATCTACCCTCCAGAGGTTGTTCCGCCAGACAATTGTTGGAGACAGAGTGGTGGGAAGGACCTACTTGGAACTGTTACCCATCTGATGAATAGCCTGGATCTGAATTCTCCGTAAATAAAGAAGAAGTGTTGAAGGAAAATAGGAAAGAAATGGTATTATCTATGGTGAACCTTCAAAATATAGACAGTTCCTTCATCTATAAGTTTTCGAGCTGTAGCAAAACTATAAGAATTATTGCCTCGCTATTTCGATTCATTAATAATAGTCGTATTCCTAGAAATACTAGAAAATATGGTAGCCTTGATTCCGAAGAAATTTCTGTAGCTGAGTATGGAGTTATCAGAATAATACAGAAAGAAACAGAATAATACAGAAAGAAAGCTTCGTTAATGAACAAGATGAGAAGTTGCAAACTGTGGGAGCCTTCAAAGATAAAAACGATATCATCCGATTGAAAACAAAACTTTTGTATCGACCAGATGGTAACGATTTTAGAATGCCTGCAATTTTACCATCTAATCCCTAAGTTGTAAAGCTTATAGTGATGCACTATCATGTAAAAAATGCTCATGCTGGAACTCAAATGCTGCTTAACATTTTAAGAGAACTATTCTGGTTTCTGCATGGTAGAAAGACAGTGAGATTCGCGTTTCCGTCACTTAATTACTTCATAAATTCAAGTGTTCACTTTCAAAACATTAATCTCGGAACCTCACTCGTCAAGGAAATCCGTAAGACTAAATAATCCATCGGGCATAAATTCAGAACAGTTCACTTGCAGGCAGTTTTCCCGTATTTACTTCAAATAAGAAGGCCGACAATTTAAAAGACCCTTTATTGTAAATCATCAAAATAAGCAATAGCATATTTGTTGCGATTTCCGGAATGCCCTTATCTTCAAACGACATTTCCGTCAGTTGGTCAGGCGCTTCTTGTCCAGTTTGGGACCTAGGGCAATAAAACCCTAACATACAATCCGTCAGTCGGTCATAAAAATAAATCGCTTTTCTCAAGACATGCCGTCAAAGACATGTTCGAGCCTTCCAATACATTTAAAGGATCCAGAGGTGGAACCACTATACAGCAATTTCTTCTAAAATGAGATAATCATCTAGTAGCATTCAAATGTGAGCACCACGTGCATTCATTTTGGGGGTAGAACCACTTTAAAGCCGTAAAACAAAGTGATAAAGTATCGGTTAGCTGGGCCACCTTTCTCCACATATTCAGAGGAAGAATTTAACCTTTTGGTATTTTGGATCTTTGAAACAATTTTTTTTTCACTTTTAGTTAAATATAAACTTTTACTACACAAAAAAATTTTGTGTTGCCCCTTGATCCTTCAATACCCATTTCGGGGAATATATCGAAGCTGTCATAATGTGTGTGTGGGGGGGGGCTAAATATTGCTTTCGCCCCTTCTCCTCAGTGACAGGAGGGACCAAATACCTCTGCCCTTCTGTTGGCAAATGCCAGCATCTATTGACAGGAAATGAAATTAGTCCAAATTTGCTTCAACGGTACTGTTTAATGTTGCTTTTGTTCAGTGACAGGAGGGGCCAAACCCCCTCCTGTCACTGTCCAACCCCCCCCCCCCCTGTTGGCACGTGCCTGGTGATAAAGGTCTTGGACAAAAGGGGAAAGCACACACTTCCTCCTAAATGCAGAGCCAAAAAAAAACAAAAAAAAAAACGGACCACAGCCAACTGGTGCTCTGTGAAAAATGGCTGATTTCCTTGGTAAGCCATGTTTTAGTTTATTCTTTCATTTTGTCCGAGGTGAGCTCACCTTCATTTTATTTTTATTCCATAGACTAGTTCGAGTCTATTCCCCTGTTCGAATTTTGCTTTGTTACATTTCTTTTAAGAAAAATGTGCTATTGTGTGTAATGCGCTCTAATTAGTACTCGCGTTGTAACTAAATCCATTGATTCTATTTTATCGGTATTGCTGAATGTTATGATTGTATTTTTTTCACTGACGTACGTATAACCTAGATGTTTTTATAATTGTTTAATAAATATAAAATGTATTTATTTGTTAAAATTAGGCTTTCTTCATTTTCCCCTTAAATACACTATCAGTACTTAATGTATCACTTATATGTCTGAGTCATCACCCCGTACTTTGAGCAGGGATAGCGTAGGCCTTGGTCACCAAATTTAAACTTATTTTTATTCAATTCAAGATAAATGTAACCACTATAAAAATCGATCACGTTTTGCAAAAATGTTGAGGTATTGCTCTACTGTTAAAGCTGGCTATTAATAAGGATAATAATCCTTAATAAATGAACTAAAAAGGGACCCAACATTATTCTTAAAAGGTTATTGAGAAGAGTACTGGGCCGATCTACTTTAACTTATGTACAGATGACGACGGTGCTATGTGATTGCGAATCCATAATCAATTCTCGACCGTTGACGTATTTCGCGGATAATGATGCAGAGCTGGTTCCACTGACTCCTTCAATGTTCCTGTAAGACATCAAAATGAGTGGTGTTCCTGACTGTGATAGAATTGATCACCAGAGTCTTAACCAAAATGTTAAGTATCGGCAAAATTTATAAAAAAAAACCTTAAGAAATAGATTTCTATTGGAATACTTGGGAGGTCTACTTCAGAGACCAGAACGTATAATGGGGCGCCGAAGTAGTAGTTGGTGACGTTGTCTTGATTGGAAGCGACAACACGAAACGTATCAGTTGCCTTGGGAAAGTAGTCGAGGTAATCCCAGGGAAAGATGGTGCTACAAGAATTGTAACACTAAAAACTGCAAGTGGTGAGTTGCTTCGACCGATACAACGCCTCTACCATGTAAAAAATTTATGTGCTATACTTTAGAAGTGTCCGCAGCAGAGTCAGTTCTAGTTAGAGAAAAATTGAAAAGTACAAAATCAAGTGAGCAACCAACAGCCAGTCAATCAGTTGACTGCAATATTGAATCTTCTGAGGAGGCAAGAAAAACTACAGATGGCCGTATCATTAAGATGCCTCGCAAACTGGACTTGTAAACTGTTTATATAGTTTTGTTATTGTAGCTGTGACTATAATTAGCTATAGGTTAAATTTTAAGATTAAAGTTAACTTAGCTGAGAGAATGTTGGATTTTTCTCTACCCTGATTATTATCTTTGCTTTGATATACTATTTGTTAAGTTGAAAATGGAAACAGTCTAGTTTTTATTATGTACACAGAGCAATGGCTTTTGAGTTACTTTTCGAATTTTCGAGTATTATTTACGCCATAAATGCTGCTGAGTGTTATTTTCGTAATTTTCTGATCCGTACTTTCTCGCAAACTGTCTTAGAATCAAGCGAAAAACCCGAGTTTTCAATCCTGTGAAGGCGGCGGTAACTTTTTTTTTTAAATATAGAGAGATAAGTTACGATGTGGTTCTGCAGTGCAAAGCTCGCTCCTTGACACACCTTTTTTTTTCTAGCTACGAAACAACCTCCCTCCACAACCCAAATTACCACAAACACTTTATAAATAACACATCTTCTATGTCAATGACAAAATATTTAACTTCAAAAGTTATCAACAGAATTGCAACTTCTTGAACAGACATGAGGAGCTCTCTGCTGCTGTTTTCTACTGTATTGAATTATATTCCTATATAACCAAGAATGTACAAATAAATAGTTGCAAAGATATCTATGAAGTGTTGCCCTCTCCAGTAGATAAAACTAACCACACACACTCACCAGAGATATAGATAGAACGAAAGGGTGAGGTGTGATATACAGGCTGGGTCGTTCAGCGCCATTAGCGCTGAGAGGCTGTCGGAGTAAATAGGGGTAACCTTATAAGCGTTGTCCTTTAAATATGAGGAGACAAACATCGAAAGGAAGCGGTCGCTCTTTAAGATTCTCCGATTTGACGATCCTTATGGCAGGGTTCGAAATACCAGGGTGCACAGGTGCACATGAAAATAAAATTGTGCACCTCATTTTTATCCGCTAGGTGCACGCAATCCACCTAACGTTAGAAAAAAGGGAAAGGGGGGTGGAACGTGTTTTATGTTAGTTTGATGTTTGAACAAAATATTAGTATCGCTCGCTCTAAAGGAACGTAATTAAAATTCCTAATTACACACTATGCGAAAACATAATCGCTGGGCCGTAACGGGCTTATACAGGAGGAGGGGTTACTTGTACCACTGCCGCCAGAACTTTCCGATGATCGAAACATTTTCCAGATGGCTCTGTTGAAGTGACTGTCGCGACAGCCGTACGCCGGAGAAGGGAGAATTTCGATTTTTAAATATTTTTATTTACTATCTACTACGAAAACCCATATAAACATACCCAACTAATATAGTAGTTTACATTAGATTAATACTCTTATATTTCGTTTTTTTTTTTTAATGTGTTCCTAAAATATAATCTGTGCACCTAATTTAAAAACTTAGGTGCACAAAGTGCACCTGTATTAAAAAATCTATTTCGAGGCCTGCCTTATGGTTCCTTGGTAGATTTGATCCATAATAATGCTGTGCCCTCGTACTCTTTAATGAATCTTAACTTGTAAATAATTTTATAATTTCTTTTTTAAATAAAGTTTACTGTGCTGTAAGCAGTCTAATCTCTAATTAAAGACCAGAAACATTACAGCGGATAAACTGAGGGAGGGAAAGCAAGGCCGAAGTCTCCCCCCTAATGATTTTTTTTAATTTTATAATTTATTTGTAAAAACGTCGGCGGTTTTTGGCGTTTGGGAGGTGCCAACCATTTATTGTTATTTATATTCCATTTATTTATGAAAACAAGGTACTTCAGACCGGAGAAGCATGTGTGGTGAGCTGCGGCGCCGTGTTGAACTGCGGTACAAATTGCACGCAAGTTAGACGTGCGTCGGCGCAGCGGCGCCGGAGCCATATGTGCACTACTCCATTGGATCTAATGCATCTCAGACAGCACTTGAGTTGCGACAGCGGCGACGCACTTTGGAAAACAGGATATGTGTACCGGGCCTTAAAAGGATATTTTTATCTACGGAAAAACCATAATTTATTGTTTTAACTGAACAACTAACTTATTGGATGATCAAACACATGCTAGCCCTTTGGTAATTCGAAAAGAATTTCTTAACCTTACAAATATTTCTTAGGTTTTAATTACTTAAAGAATATTAAAAATTAGCCACTGCTTGGCTAATCCCGGCGTTGGCCGTGCTCGTGGTGTAAGGCAGTGGTCCCCAACCCCCGGGCAGCGGACCGGTACCGGGCCGCCAAAGGAACATTAAATTATTTCCATTTTATTTACTGTGGTGTATTTCTTTCGGGTTTGTGCGGTTCTTATCTATGAAATGTCAATTCAAATTAGGAAGCTGTAAATTAGAGCTTGAAATTTTTTTTGTTACTAGAGCTTCAATTATGACATCTGAATTCTGTATGTCTCTATTTTCCAATTTTGACAAATGTGACAACTGTTTTCAAGTTGGCAGACAAAATAGCTGCATTTAAAGCCAAACTGAAGTTGTGGGGGTTGCGCGTGAACAGAGACATTTTGGACATGTTTCAGACATTAGCGGGGATTTTAGGCGAGACTGAGCCTAAACATTCATTCTCCCAGTTGGTGCACGATCACTTGTCTTTGCTTTTAAAAGAGTTCGAGCGCTACTTTCCAACCAAAAAAGACCCACGAACTAGTAAAGAATGGAACCGCGACCCATTTGTCAACAAATCAGGCGAATCTAGCATGTCTGTGCAAGAAGAAGATCAACTGCTTGAGATTGCAAATGAAGACGGCGTTGAAACTACATTGGAGACAACAACTCTGCCGGTGTTCTGGATTAAAGTCTTGGCGGAATACATTGAGATTGCCACCACAGCATTTAAATCCCTATTGCCATTTCCGACAACCTATCTGTGTGAAGCGGGGTTTTCTGCAGTGACAGACACCAAAACAAAACAAAGGAATAAACTGGACATAAGCAACACACTTCGGGTGTCACTGTCTCCTATTACCCAGGCCCTGATTTACCATTAGGCCCGTGAGGCACGGGCCTAGGGCCCCCATAATTTAAAGGGCCCCAAAGTTTCAAAAGTATCTAAAAATTTTAAACAAAAATAACTTTTCATATTTTCTGGAATGTTTTTTCAACAATTTTTGAAACGGTCAACAGTCAAATACGTAAGTACCAATTATTGTTTTAAAATTAGTTTTTGTGATGAACGGATAACATGGGGGGCCCCCTTCCTGCGTGTTGTGCCTACTATACCAAATTTTCTAAATCGGGCCCTGCTATTACCCCCAGATGAAACCGTCTCGTTGCAAAGAAACAAGCTCAGGGTTCTCATTGATTTAGCGTTCTAGTGAGTTAAAATGTTAAATCACTTTATATTCATTTTTTGGTGTAACTGTATTTTATTCTAAAGCAGCGTTTCTCAACCTTTCATTATTCGCGGCCCAGTTTTCAATCATAATTTTCATCGCCCCCCCCCCCCCCAGCATACAATAGAATGTATACAACAATAATATATGATGAGTATTTTGATTTCTGTTTTTAAATTATTTTTAACTAACTGCCAAAACAAGAGTAAAAGCGAGCCAACGCTGGCGAGAAACCACATCTGACATTTTGCCAAGCGGGCGGTGAACAGATAAAGCGAATGGAAGCGGGAAAAATTTAAATATTATATTTGAAATGAAAGCCAAACAGGAAGATAACGTTAAAAGAAAATGAAAGTACAAAAATTCGTTAATGAAAGTTAACCTAGATGGGGTGAGCTAAATTTAGAAACTGGGAAAACATTTTTTGAATAATAAAAGAAATAAAACAGAAGCATGACTAAAGAAAAGAGAAAAATAAGTAATATGGTTTGTGGAAGCCGTCTCGAGCATGCGCAGAGCAAATGTTTTCTCATAGGAAGAAGGAAAATGTTCAATAACGTAAGTTTCAACCCTCATTCGAGTTGATCGCTATCAAATCTATCAAATGTTATATATGTTTTCGTGTTAATTGCAATCACCATATTAAATATTCACGGCAGCAGATTTACAGATTTATGCAGACCCATAGATAATTTTTTAAACGGGCATTAGACGATAGTCAAACATCAACAAGTACACAGACGAGTGTGGTTTTGAAATAAAATCAAGAAAATATTCTCAAGAATACTTAAATTTGGGGTTTACCAGTACTGAACTAAATGAAGAAGAAAGGCCCCTGTGTATCATTTGCTCAAAAATGTTGGCCGCAGACAGTATGAAACCTAATAAACTTAAAAGACATTTGGAAACGCTTCATAGTGAGTACGTCAACAAACCCTGAAAATTCTTCGAATTAAAATTAAAATCATAAAAAACAAAAATCCTTTTTTAAAGAAACTTTGTCTGTGAATAAAAAAAAGCTTTAATTGCATCGTACAAAGTTTCATATAAAATAGCCAGATGTAATAAACCTCACACCGTTGGTGGAGAGCTTATTTTGCCAGCAACAATTGAGATTGTAGAAACTTTGTTTGGAGATAATTTTTCAAAACAATTGCAGCTCATACCTGTTTCAAATGATACTATTGCTCGTCGAATTGGTGATATAGCTGAAGATGTACAGTGTCAGCTTTTCTCGAAGTTGGGTGACAAATTGTTTTCAATACAGCTTGATGAAGCAACAGATAGTAATAAAGATGCTCATTTCATTGCCTATGTTCGATTTTGAGATAATATGTCAGTAGTAGAAGAACTACTTTTCTGCAAACCGATAGAACTCAAAGCAACAGCGCTCGCATTATTTGCTATTTTAAATGATTTTATGAACGAGGCAAACATAGAATGGAAAAATTGCGTCGGAATATGCAACGATGGTGCTCGTTCAATGTCCAGAAGATTCCAAAGAAAACAAGCAATTGTAAAACAAAAATCGCCTCAGTGCGTCTGGACACATTGCATGAACCACAAAGAAGCTTTGGCTTCCAAAGAAATGAACCCTGGTCTGAATATTGTGTTAACTACAGTTGCAACCGTAGTAAATTATATCGAAATGAGACCCCTGAAATCAAGAATCTTTTCCGCACTTTGTAAAGACATGGGTGCAATGCATTCAACTTTACTATTTTATTACGAGACAAGATGGTTATCACGTGGGAAATTCTTGCAACGTGTTTATGAATTAAGAGAAGAAATCGTCATTTTCCTAGAAGAAAACAGACTGGAAGCCAAGAATTTTAGCGATGGTTTATTTGTGATGAAATTGAGCTACTTGGTCGACATATTCGAGAAATTAAATAACTTGAATCTTTAACTCCAAGGAGCAAATATACATATGTTGGATACGAGTGATAAAGTAAATGCTTTTTGTAGAAAATTGGAATTGTGGAGCAGAAATTTAAAGCAAAAAAACCTAACAATGTTTGCAAATGTGAATGATTGTACTAAAATTTACAAGGCTGAAGAAGAACATGTAAAAGTTGTTTTTGTAACCATTGAAAATCATTTAGCCATGCTGGCAAAGAGTTTTAAAAAGTATTTTTTGCTGACGACAAACTGATAGCAAGTTACGAGTGCGTTAGGGATCCATTTCATAAGACTCCCGAAGGACTGTCAATTGATGAGGAAGAAAAATTCATAGACTTCACGACAACTGGCGAAACAAAAAGACAATTTAGTAATAAATCACTATTTTAATTTTGGTCAGGAGTAGAAGATTATTTTTCTGCACTTAAAACAAGGGCATTTCGCATTCTATTACCATTTTCAACATCCTACCTTTGTGAAACTGGATTTTGTGCTGTGGCTTCTTTGAAGGCAAAATATAGATATCGGCTACAGAACTAAGAGTGGCAATTTCTAATATTAAGCCTTCCTTCGAAAAACTTTGCTCGGCAAGACAGGCCCAAGGAAGTCACTAATAATAATAAATGTGTTTTTAATTTGGTATGTTTTGATTAAGTAAGTTTTGATTTAGAAATTGTTTTACTATAATAAATTAATTATTAAATATGTCGAAATGTATTTTGTTTTCTATGAGTCTGTGTGCTTTCCTTTAAGTCAGTTAATCAATTTTTTTAAATAATATTTTCTCTTGGATATACTCGCGCCCTTCTAGTGGGGCGCGCCCTACAGGTTGAGAATCACTGTTCTAAAGGCATGCTTAAATACACACAATTAAATTAAAATTATTAAATAAAAACCATCGAAAATATAAACAATCATAGTCTCCCCCCCCCAGCGGGCCGCGTTAAAATGATCAAATGTTGATCCGGTCCGCGGCGATAAAAAGGTTAGAGAGCACTGCCTTAAGGGACTGATCCCGGACCGTCGTTAATAACCCGTTGTATTGCTCTAGTATGACGTTAATAAAATTATCATTGCCATTACATTCTTTTAGGGATATTTTAGAGTTATTGTTGTATGCTGTTTTATATAAAGCTCTTTTTCAAAATGCTCTTCCTACAAATAGTTTAACATAAATCTAATGATTAAAGAATATGTTTCGAACATTATATATGCATCATGTTCTTACTGATACCAATTCAATTGAGAGAAATCAAAATAATTTTACTTTCCATGCATTCCATTGCTTAGTCACAATTTTTCATGCATGGAGCTTACTTCACCACAAATGAAAAAAATATAGTTTTGATATTAATTGATTGTTTTAAAATTAATTTGAGGATTATTCACGAGTATATTTTCTATGAATCTTTAAACAAGACTCCAATAACTGAGGAATACAGTTTCAATGGAAACCCCTCGAAAGTCTAGTATTCCTCGCAATATGTGTTAGCGATACTTTAGAAATAATAGAAACACATTGTGCTTCATTTCTATTCCTTTCTTCAAGTTGTTATCAAATTTGTTTTAATTAAAACACTTTCCACTAAGCAGGGCCCGATTTAGAAAATTTGGTATAGTAGGCACAACACGCAGGAAGCCCCCCCCCCATGTTATTTGTTCATCACAAAAACTAATTTTAAATTGGTACTTACGTATTTGACTGTTGACCGTTTCACAGATGTCACCAAAAAGTTTGAGAAAATCGTGACATTACTTATAACTCTTGGCAAAACAAAATAAAGCAGATGAAAATTAAAAACATAATCTATATATATATTTCTCTTACGTGGCACGCAAAAAAGACGTTATTTGTTACCGCGTTTTGGCAACATTGTGCGATTGTTTGTTTACTAGGAGCCTCGCGCCTCATTTGAATCTATAGCGTCATCGGATGAAATTTTATTGAAAAAAATGAATTTTAGACGAGCTGTTGCGGTTTGTAATAGAAATCTAAGAAAGCGGAGGATCTTTTCAGGGCTATTTAAAAAACGGTCCTTTTCAAGGCTAACAATTATAGTACAACAAGACGCGTGCACTACAACTTTCGACAACAAACTCAGTCAAAAAGTGTATGGGTGACTCGAGTACTGGGGAAATGTACACACAAACAACATGCTGGGTATTCAATTTCCAAAGCAGCGACCACATTCGAGTAAAAATTTGCTCAAAGTTTTCATTTAAATTCTGATTCTAGAGGTACTTGTATATATCTTTTATGTAATGCAACAAATTTAGATTTGAAAAATATTTTTTTGGAATATCTTATTTTGTAATCAATCCCTTCTGCTAGGACACGTGTCTTCATTGATGCGAGCGAAGCGAGCATAGGTTCGCGCAGCGAACCAATGAGAATTGCGAAGCAATTCTCCGGGGGTTGGCGAGCGTTAGCGAGCAGGGGGCGGGCCCCCTAGTAGTTAGATAATTAATGTAATTACAAAAATATGATAGTGGGGGAAACAGTCGACGGACATTTACGTAAATACCCAATAATTTAAGTAACTACTTAAAAACTTTAAAATTTTTTTTAGATACTTTTGAAATTTAGGGGCCCTCTAAATTATAGGGGCCTTAGGCCCGTGCCTCAAGGGCCTAATGATAAATCAGGGCCTGCCACTAAGATACATTAGGTATGTGGAAAAAACTCTAGTTTTGTTCCACAGTACTCATGCACTTTTCAAACAATACTGCAGTTCATGATTTCCAATTTTGTATAGTTGTCCTCTTATATTTCACAAGGGAAACTTCATATGGTGATAGAGGTTAACAACTACGATTACCTTGATTTTTTTAAAGAATAAATCTTCTACGTAATCTGCAGTTGAAAACCGATTTTTAAATAAAATAGGATGTCCTTAATTGAGTGTTAATCGCGTTCAATGAGTTGAATACATACTCAAATATGTGTAAACACAACTAAATTACATCTTCACTGCGCTAATTAAACACAAGAACTTAGCGCATAGGAATTGTAATATGTTTATGTGATGTACAAAAGATGCTATATTTTTTATTAAATAGAGCGATAAAAATAAATAAAAAGAACATTCTTTGTTATCCAACGATTCTTATTTTCAAATCATATTAAGTTTTATCATGACGGAAACGAATACTACACTGTTGAACAGCGAACAATCGCCTTTCACGAAGCAAATCCCTTGAGGATATACACTGGTAAAACCGCGAAACGAGAGAACCAGGGAGTCCACAAGGCCAATAAAACAGCACGGGGGACAGTTAATGGGCTTGGAGATTTCTGTTTTTCACATTTTTCAGCAGCGTTTTACTAAAAAATGGTATTTATGTCGTTTATGAGCAACCCTGTGTAATTGCTTTATAATATCAGCTATTGATTGAAACAAAAATCGTCGTTTTGTGGGGGTAGGATTCTTCTTCAGCGAGTTTAACAATTCAAGGCGAAATCCGATTCAGTAGTATAGAAAACGTCGTGGCACCAGGGTCTGACTTCCCCGCCAGTACGTCACGATCACTTTTGCGCTCAGAACGTGTTTCCGCTCTGAAGGAGCAAACCTATTCCCATTCTATAAACCTTGGTCGAATCTTTCCCTGAAGGGATGAAGGGACTGATCCCTTTGTAAAGATACACGCGCATCTAATAAATCTAGTTAGTTAGCATTTTATTATTTGTAGTTGTCAAGATGGCAACATTGTTGTAGTTTCAACAAAATGAAATGGTTTTATTAAAAAGAATTCTTGGAATATATATAAAACTTTCTTGTTGTTATTAGGAGAAAGGAGAACGTGTAGTTCTTGCGAATCTCAATATTTGGTGACCACCCAGACGTGATAACCCGTAAGTGGAAATAAATTTATATTTTTAATGAAAATAAACTCTGTTGATGTATTAATATTCATCTGAAAATGGAAGCGGTAAAACGAACTCGGAAGTCAGTACGATCGTCGTTTACGAAAACGGTTAACTGTATTTTAGAGGAGTTACTGAAAGAAGTACGCGATAAAAAAATAATAAAAACCAAAACAGCTACTTTAGAGCGTTTATTTGCTGAATTGGATGTTCTTGATCGTCAAATTTTGAATGCAGAATTCGAAACAGATGAAGAATTTGATCTTGAATTTGCGAATATCGAAGCGTATAAGGAAAAAATGGATTTAGTGCGTGTAGAAGTAGAGATGCATTTAAATAGTGAAGTTTTACCATTAAATACTGCTGAGTCCATCGCTTCATCTCCAACTTCAAGTAGACGTAAACTGAAATTGCCCAAGATTGAGCTTAAACAATTCGGAGGAGAAGTAAAGGATTGGTTGACTTTTTGGAGTCAATTTAAACGTATACATGATGATGTTGAAATGGAAAATGAAGACAAGTTCCATTATTTGTATCAAGCAACTGTTCCTGGGAGTAGAGCTCGTGACATTGTTGACAGTTTCCCAGCTACGGCCGAAAATTATGGAAACGTCATTGAGTGTTTAAAAAATAGATTCGGCAGGGAAGAACTATTAATTGAGTTTTATGTTCGAGAAATGCTGGGTCTTGTAATCAGAAATGTTCAGGAGCCAAGGGGAAAATGTAATGTAGCGTCGTTGTACGATAAATTGGAGTCGTATTTACGAGCATTAGAGTCCATTGGAATGACAACTGATAAATATGCTGCCATGTTGTTTCCACCTGTGGAATCATGCATTCCAGAAGATCTATTTCGAGTATGGTTGCGTAATCAATCAGCAGTTACCTCGCAAGAAAATTCTTACTGTGACAAATTAAAAATGCTGTTATTATTCTTGAGAAGTGAAGTAGAAGGGGAGCAAAGGATTTCACTTGCAAAAGCGGGATTTAAATTATTAGAAGGTGGAATACGTAGAGAGAAAAGAAGCCAAGTTGAAGTTTCGGTTCCCACAGCCAATGATCTGTTTTCGAGTGAAGCAAGGTTTGAAAAGCGAAATGAGAAGATCATTTGCATTTTCTGCGGAAAACAACATGAAAGTAAAGATTGTTTTACTGCACAAAAAATGCCGTTGAGTAAAAGACATGATCTCATAAAGGAAAAAAAAGCATGTTTTATCTGTTTTAAGTTAGGACACCGAGCAAAACAGTGTAGGACAAAAGTTCAATGTTTAATTTGTTCAAAGAGACATTGGGCTATAGTATGTTCGGAGCTTGCAAATCAGAAAAGAGACGAGGCGAAAGAATGTGATGAAGAAGGAAAACAAAACGTATCTTTAGCGAATTATTGTGCCACAGAAGAAGTATTTCTGCAAACTTTGTTAGTAAATATCGAAGTCAATGGTAGAAAACAGACAGTCAGAGCTTTAATTGACACTGGTTCTCAAAGATCCTACATATTGAAAGAGACGGCTCAAAGGATGAGATGTAGACCAGTTGGTTCCGAAAGCTTAGTGCATGCTCTGTTTGGAGGAGTAACTTCTGGTAGGAAAACTCACAACTGCTACCAATTGACTGTCAGTAGTCTTGATGGCAAGTACTGTCGTGGTATCCAACTATTGGAGCAACATAAAATTTGTGGCCATGTGGCAAGATTACCCCCAGAACTTTGTTCAGAGTTGAATCGAATGCATATTGTAGTCACAGATGTGGGAAAAGGCGATCTACCAATAGAAATTCTTCTCGGAGCAGACATAGCTGGACAAGTTCTAACCGGAGAACTCCGTAAATTAGACAATGGTCTAGTTGCTGTACAGACATTGTTTGGATGGGTAGTCATGGGTAAAATGTGTGGACGTTCTTCCGAGGAAAATGCATCCTCGATCGTGACCTCCATGCTAATACACGCCGATCGTCTAGAGAACTTGTGGAAGTAGGAAGCCATAGGCATAACAGATTCATGTGAAATTCAACCTATAGAAGAAATAGAAAAGGCAGTATTAAATCACTTTCACAAGACTTTGAGAAAAAACGAAGAAGGGAGATATGAAGTTAGCTTGCCTTGGGTGAATGATCCAGGAAACTTACCTAGCAACAGAGAAGTTGCTGAGAAGAGATTAGTGTCAACCACAAAGAGGCTCAGATCCGGAGAACGCTTTGATGATTATAATGCAGTTTTCTTGGAATGGTTGCAGTTAGGGATGATAGAGGAAGTGCCAGAGAGTATACAAGAAAAGAGTGTACACTATTTGTCTCATCGAGCAGTATTCAAAGACAACTCCACAACGTCGGTGAGACCGGTTTTCGATGCCTCTTGTAAGCAGAAAGACTCGTTTTCCTTGAATGATTGTTTGGCAAAAGGTCCAAATTTGCTTGAACTAGTACCCACAATCTTGTTTAAATTTAGAGAAAAGAAGATAGGAATTATCTCTGATATACAAAAGGCATTCCTACAAATATCAATCAATGACAATGATCGCGACTTTCTGAGATTCCTCTGGTGGAAGAATTCCGAACAAGAAATTAGAGAATTTCGTCACTGCCGAGTAGTTTTCGGCCTGAACTGCAGTCCCTTTTTGCTTGGAGCTGTGATAAATTTTCATCTTATGCAAAGCAAATCCTCTTACAAAACTGTTGCTGAGAAATTGCATACTTCCTTTTACGTTGACAACTGTGTGACCTCGGTTGACTCAAAAGAAGAGGCGGAGATATTTATCTCAAATGCTACTGCAATAATGGCCGAAGCCAAATTTGATCTAAGAGGTTGGGAACAAACTGATACAAATAACATGAAAATTGAAACTCAGCCTACAAAGGTATTGGGACTATTATGGGACAAGCAGGAAGATTCTCTATTTTGTGATGTAAACAACATTAGTTTGGAGGGACTTCCATTGACGAGGCGGACCATTCTATCCATCGTACAGAAAGTATTTGACCCTATCGGATTTGTCTGTCCGTTTACGCTCCGTCCAAAGTTGTGGTTGCAGGAGAGCTGGAGGGAAAAGTTAAGTTGGGATTCTGAGCTGCCTGAGGAGATAAAGAAGATGTTTTCAAAGTGGATAGAGGAACTACCTTTGCTGTCAGTAGTGAAAATTCCCAGATACATGACCTTGAATGATGGTGCTTCTCACAGCCTCCATATATTTGTAGATGCTTCTAAGTCTTCTTATGCAGCTGTGGTTTACCTGAGATCCGAAAACGCAATGCAAGTCAGAGTACAGCTTCTTCAAGCCAAATCGAGAGTTGCTCCGCTGAAGAAATCAACAATTCCTCGTCTTGAGTTGTTAGCTTGTTGCATTGGAGCTAGGATGGCTTCCTTTATCATTAAACGTCTTGAACTACTAGTAACAAGAACATATTTCTGGACTGATTCTTCAACTGCTTTGTGCTGGATTAAAGGAAACGAACCATGGGCGACATTTGTCTATAACAGGGTGAAGGAGATCAGAAATTTGACCAGAACTGAAGATTGGAATCACATCCCTGGAACTGAAAACCCAGCTGATTTGCCTTCGAGGGGATGTTCTGTAACAAAATTAATCACATCTAGATGGTGGGAGGGGCCTAATTGGTTGCCACTAACAGAAGATGAATGGCCTCACTCTAATCCTATTGAAAATACAGAGGAAATTGCTGCTGAAAGAAAAAAAAATATTGTAACAACATTGAGTTGTAATGTCGGACTGTCTGAATGTGTTGGTTTTGATTAGTTTGTTAACATTAAATCAAAAGGTGGGAGAATGTAAAGATACACGCGCATCTAATAAATCTAGTTAGTTAGCATTTTATTATTTGTAGTTGTCAAGATGGCAACATTGTTGTAGTTTCAACAAAATGAAATGGTTTTATTAAAAAGAATTCTTGGAATATATATAAAACTTTCTTGTTGTTATTAGGAGAAAGGAGAACGTGTAGTTCTTGCGAATCTCAATACCCTTACCGTAGTCAATAGCCCGTTGTGTTGTTCTAGTATGACGTTAGCTAAAATGAGCAAATTACCTCTATAAACCTTGGCTCGTTGTGTTGCTCAAGTGAGATGTTAATTAAAAGACCTACCTCGATTACAATAAATATATTTTTGAGAAGTCATGGGTGGCATCACCCATTTTCTAACTGTAATTTCTAAGTGAGTCAAATAGAAGCGAAAAGCAACGCCAAGGTGTGTGTTCAGGGTAATCGTATTTGCATATTATCGTGCTTTGAAAATACAGCATTTGCCACATTTGACTAGTTATCGCTATTTTAGTAAATTCTTTATCTCTGTACCACCAAATAAATATTTTTCGCCAAGTCTGCCAAAAGGAGGAAATCTCTAGTAACCCATATGCTGCTTTTCGCTCTCTAAAACAAACCCTCTAGTTTCTTTTCTATTCAATTCAATTCCATTAGTGTTCTGCTTGTCTACTGAATTCGTGTCTGATAAAATAGGCGAATTTCATATTTCTTAACTCACGAACTTGGAAGATAAAAGAGTGGGGAAAAGTTAATGGTAAGTTATAATTTTAATTTGGTATTTCTTTCAATTCAACATATTTCCCTCAGTCCCGACCTTTTTTGATTTGAAACTGCGCCATTTTGCGATAAAATGTTTTAATCTGCTTGAAGAATATTATATTGACGCGACAAATTAGTTTCTCCAATTTCTCTTTCATCTTTGAGTCAACAGCTTTTCGATATAGTTTCCAACTTTCTATTTTCAAGTTTTACATCTCAGTTTTATTTAAATGACTTAACGCAGCTTAAGATTTAAACTGCCACAATGATGCCGTGTTATTTCTGTTACATTAGAGAGTTTTCGATCCGAAGATAATTTCGTTATTTGACTAGGATTCGTTCAACTGGCCAATTTTTGTCATTTTATTTGCTGATATGATGTATTTGAAATGTCATTGTAGTCTGTTTTCTAAGCACAATAATGTGAAGGAATCATTTGTAAATGTAACGTTTAAATACCATTATTTGCTAAAAGCCACGGTTGGGCATGCACATAATTTAAATAGTTTCTTCTGGTCTAGTGTAAGAAAAATTAAGGTTTTCATTTTAGTTGCCGGTACAATTTTGATTATAATTGTTTACCCTCTGCATATTTCTCTTTACTGCATCAGTAAAACTTTCCTTGTGTATCCATTACTTGACATTTTGTATTCAGTGTAGATTTGTGAAATATGGCCATTTGCCCCATAAAACCAACCATTTTTTATTACCTTATATTTTATGAGTGACTTCCTTTTTCTGGTCTTGCTGAAACTTCGATAAAAGTGAGAACCATTGTTCTAGATAGACAGATTTGGAATGAATATTCTTCAGATTGTCAGAACTAAAGGTAGAACTAAATTGAAAAACAATATTTTCAGGGCACAACGAAATACTTGTGATCACTTTTTTGAACCTGGAATAAGTGAAGTTGGTTATTTTTTCAACAATGACTTCACATATAATTTTATCATTGTCTAGTATCAAGCAATTTAATGATTTTTCACAATATAGAGGATTACCATGGAAGATTTGTTCCTTCACTTACATTTTTGTATTACTGTATGAAATTTTAGTTTTTCTGCTAAATTTCAATTGCCTTTTCCATATTTTGAATACGAGCATCGTGTAATGTTTCTCAGTTGTGAATAATTGTTTGGGGTAGTTCTTTTCCAATAATCACTTAAAATCAATGTTGATTTTATTAACCAGTTGTTGTTTTGGAATGATAGTGCATTTATTTGAATCCATTCTGTGAAATTTTATTATAGAGGTTTCTATTTAAATATAAATAATCATTGGATATCTTAAGTCGCATTTTACTTTGAGGAACAAAGTTAGTGGCACCTAATGTTTCAGATTAATGTCAGTTAAAGAACAATTATCCCACACAGAGAAGCTTCAAAACGTTACAACTAATGTTTTTAATCGGAATATAATTAATGTTAAATGATATTCCTAAAATTTTCCATTAAAATTTCAAAGAATCGTGACTATCCACATAGTATTTAATTCCTGTATTATTTTGTTCTTAAGTCTTAGGTAAATATATGAATATTCACATTTTGTGAAATTACTGGAACCTTAATGTTCTAGAAAGTCTATTAAATAATAAGTACTTAAATTTTTTCACCCATTCAAGAAATATTTTAAGTTAAAACTTGGAATCCATTCAAATTTCGTTCAACGCTTTGTAACTCGGATCCATTTCGTTTTCATTGTTAGATTTGTACAGCTTTGTGACACAAATTTTTTAGTGGCAACATTTTTGACATGCATTTTATTAGGCCACGGAAGAATTAGAAAAACTTTTTTTTAGGCTTACTGAAAAATAATTTTAAAATGAATGAAAAACTTTAAAAGAAAAATTTGCACTGCTGATTTTTTTTGGTACAAGGTAAGTATTTACTTCAATGAAAAATCTTTACTTTTTATGAAATATTGCATAGAAGCTTGTAGTACAATGTTAGTTAAAAATTACCAAATTATTATCGATAATTGAAAGTTTTAAGTCTAATGAATAGAACCAGGCTATAAAATATGAATGCTATAAAAAATCACACCGTTTCTAGCAGGCCTAGTCAAATAAAAAAATTAATAAAATATTCAAATAATCTCATAATTGCTATATATAATCTAAAAAAAGCGGGGATGCCTTTGCCTGTCACAATTCACTTAAACAAGCATTGTTACATATACGTGGTAAATAGCAGCATACACATAATAGCATAATTAAATTTCATGTGTACTAAAAGGTTTATTTTCATTTGCACCCCAAAATTTTTTTATATATATTGCAAGAATATGGATTAAAAACAATGTATTTTTCATAATTACGCATTATGCAAAGCAGGAAGATTTCTTAAGTTAAACAAGCCTAATATTTTTCAAATACTCAGATACAATTTTTATACAATACAGTCTAATTGGCAGAATTTCTCCATATATCTTCAAGTTAGTCATAGTGTGTGTTGATTCAAGTTGATTTAGTGCAACCAATGAAGCCAGAAAACTGGCTGGCTTTTCAGCTTATGACGTATTTTAAAATGTGTTTAGGAAGCAAAAACATTACTAATCAAATCATACATATTTTATTAGTTAAGGATTCACCTCTCAAAAATTCTCTTGAAAAAAAAAAAAAGCAGCATTCTATTTACTTCATTATTTGTTTTATACTAGTTTCTATGTCGTGCAATTAATTTTTCAAGCATGTTTTTTAGAAATTTATTAAATGTTTACGATTTTTTTTCCAGAATTCCTCATTTTTTTGAAGCTCTTCGTTGAGGGAAATTTTTTTTTCTGGTAAGATGTTTTAAACTTGGTGCCAAAAATACTAATAGCAAGAAGGCACTAGTTTGTTTTACTTTTTTCTCTTACTTAAGATGCTATATTTTTTTATTGTAAGTTTTCTTATTTAATATTTTTCTTGCAATGTTTTTTTATTTCAGTATCAAAGTGGATTAAATATACATTCTATTTCAAAATAATTCCAGAATTCCTCATTTTTTTTTCTGGTAAGATTTTTTAAACTTGGTGCCAAAAAAATATTCTAATAGCAAGAAGGCACTATAGTTTGTTTTACTTTTTTCTCTTACTTAAGATGCTGTATTTTTTTTATTGTAAGTTTTCTTATTTAATATTTTTTATTGCAATGTTTTTTTATTTCAGTATCAAAGTGGATTAATTATGCATACTATTTCAAAATAACTTTTTCTGTGTAGGAAAATGGAATTAGTGTCCAACTATAAAGGACTTAAGGTACTTGCACTAGAACGTCCGCCATTGCGATTACCCTTAAATGTCCGCCAGTGTCTATAAATCGCTTAAAATAATTGAAATAACTAAATGTTACCAAGACTAATATTCAATTGAGTTAACTTTGAGATTATTTCATGAAATTTACATAGAAAATCTAAATTTGTAATTCTTTATGCAACTGTCAATAGATCTATCCCAAACTTCCGAAATCATAGCAAAATTGTTGCTCTGAAAACGGGGATTTTAAATCTATGTTCCTGGCACCACTTACTCCGCGAGCATAGAATAAATATCGCATGAAAAGTACATAGTTCATCAATGGATACACAACAGCTGTTATTCTTAAAATTATTCTACCTTCAACATTTGTGTATTTTCTTATGCGTTCGAAAATGTAACTGTCGATGAAAAGTAACCACAGACTCTTGAAGTATTCTTTGACGTTTAGTTTCGCAGTTAGTCCGACAACTACTTTGACGTAATACAAATCTAGCAGCAAATCTGCCTGTGACATTGCCATTGTTACGAAAACATTCTGTGCCGTCCCTAGTAACATATATATCCGGATTAGTTGGGATATATTATCAGTTTTATCTGCACTTTCTCAGATTCTTTGCACTCACTTTCATATAAATTGGGGGCATTGGAGTCGAAATTCAAACAAGAGAGTTCCACACCATCCAATTCATTTTCAGCAAGTTCTCAACAAATTATTAGCAATTTCTTCAGGATAAGGTTCAAAAATCGAATCTGTTTATTTTATAATCAGATAAACAAATACAAACAACGAGACACACTTGGACCCAATCACACTAGTATACCTTATTCATTTCCGCTATGAATATTGTGTTATAAGTCAAACAGATGTGTGATAAGAATTTGTTTGGTTTGCTAATAATGTTTTTACTCAATGATCTCATATTAAGTTGAACGGAAGCTATTTAGAATGATCAATTGACTTGGTGTCGAAGCGACACCAGTAGACGTTCTAGGTAAATTTATCTGAAAAAATTTTTATAAATGAATCTAGACCAACAAAATTTCTACTACTAGAAAAATCATTAAAAGTCGCCAAACATTTTCAAATTCAATTCACAAATGCATAAAGAGAACAAAATAAACTGGCTCAGGTGTTGAATCGACACTAACGGACGTTCTAGTGTTAAATCTTTTGGATAATGGGTATAATTTAAAAGTAAACTTAGTTTGTGTTGGCTGCTCACAAGTACTACAAGTCATTTCTGTTTTTGCTGCTTAAATTCAATTTTTAGTATATTTTTACTAAATTTTCAAAACTTGGTAATTACATCTTCCATGGTTCTTTTCATCTGAATAATTGTAGATACCAGTGAATTAAAGTTGAAAATTGATGGTTGCCACGTAGCGACTAAATGTGGAGGCATCCGGAAAAACTTTGCTACAGTCGCCACGCTTTCTTAAAAACACTAGAGGGCTCTGCCCCTGCTCGACAACCCCCCGAGGATTGCTATGTAATCCCATTTGATTTGCTTCACAAAATTCGTATAAATCTGATTTGACTTTCTGGTCCATGACCTCTGTCCGTTCCTCTACCCCCTGCTCGTCGATCCCCTGTGCTACTTAATTCCATTCCGAAGAAACTGTCTGAGAATTGAGCTGAAAAAAGCCTTTCTGTCTTTCTTGCATGTTTCCTTTTCCTTGACATGACAGTGAGTTGATGGAGTTTCACCGCAATGTCATTTAGAAGGAAGTAACCTATCCTCTGCGATACAAAAAAATTGTACCCTATCGCGAACTTATACTTTTCCTTGCATCGACTTTAGTTTTTAACCAATTTAAAAAATAATTGTACCATATGAAGGAGTATGTTCTAAGATTTCCTGCGATGTTTTCAAATTAAAAAAATATATATATTTATAAGCTATAGATATAAGTTTTAACAAAAAAAAATCGCCAAAATGTCCCAAATTTCAAAAAAATGTTGTCAGGAATCGGATTAAAATTTCTAAAAAAAACTCGAGCTGCAAAAATTTAGTCTTTATTAACTTCAACATTTTGTTTTTAAATTTAGTTATAAGGCTTTTTAATTTAGTTTAGTTTCAAAAAAGTAAAAAATTACCCCAAACAAAGATTCAAAGCTTGGAAATAGTTCAAAATGCCACAGGAATAACATTGAGTATAAAATGTTGCTGTATGCATTCAGCTCAGTCTGTTTTACCTATATTGATATATATATATATATATATATATATATATATATATATATATATATATATATATATATATATATATATATATAAATATATATATATATATATAAATAAAAATCTCCAAAACACATTAAATTGTAGTATTTATGTTTGAATTAACTTTTTATTTCTTCCCACGATGTAAATAAAATATGAATATTTGGGAAAAGAGTATGTTAATATGCGTGTTAATTCAACCCAAGCAATGCCGGGTAATTCCACTAGTGTATCTTGCATCCTTTCTAAAAACTATACAATATATATTCATACTCGGATTATTTTTCAATTGACTGTCAAATGAATTTACTTTTATTCTTCCTGTATGGTTATAGAAATGGATTCTGATATAAAATGCTTTTAATCACAGCAAAGCAAATTTATTTTGCATCTCAACTGGTGTGTAGTTTTCACTTTCTAGTCAAGGATCAACAAGTAACTACTTTTTCACCTTGATGTGTTTTCTTTTTTATATCTAATCATTTTACTTCCCACATTATTTCTAGTACTTTTGCAAAAACAATATTCATAATTAAATTTCTACAGATTGCTATTTTCATAGAAAAATCTGCATTTATGTCATGATTGAATTTAAAATGTATGCAACAAAATAAAATATGGAATTTACATGATCACTGCTATCTAAACTGTATGGCTCTGTCCTTTCAATATGTCTACCAATGCAATGACCACCTCAAACTCCTTTTGCTTGACGAGAATTTTAATTGGTTCCCTTTCTTTAAAGAGTGGTTTGAGAAGAATGACTAAAAGATTTTTGGGATCTTTTAGGATTGGATCAAACATAATTTCTTGCTACAAAGTATGCATAATATTAGAGAACCCTGCTAAAATCTTGATCAATGTTTTATACAATGTTCCATGCCTTCTAACTGGTTTCTGAGACGTTTCTTGGGCCAAAATCCAGTTTTCAACTTTTAGAATAAGCTTAGTCATGCACCAATATTAAAAGTTGACAATCTGGAGGTCAATGTTATATTTACTTTTTGTGTTAGGGGTAGGGTTTTGTTATGAAAGTTTAAGTTCTTAGAATCATAGAGCTTACACTGTTTTAAAGTTAAGTGCTGTTGATTAATACACGACAATTTTTAACTCAATTACTTTTATACATGGACAAACCTAATGCATTTGATAGTACGTACAAACGATGGCAACACTGCACATCAATCATTTAAATAAAGTAAACTTTTTCTACAAGTTCAGATCTTATTGGAATTTAAAATTTCTTAATTAAAATAATTCCAATTTACTCATGTCAATACTAGACAGATGTATAAAAGACTTCCCACACAATTGGCTAACCAGTAGCTAAAAATATATATATAATAGTTTAAATAGAGCCATGGACACATCAGATTCTATGAGATTTCTGGTATAAATTTGTGAAAAGGAATACATTGTTTTGTAAATTAAAACTTCCTTCTGAAGTAGTTGATATAACTTCTAGAGCTGAAATGGAGAATGAAGAGGATGTTTCTTTAAGAGATTAATTAATTATTAGCCTATTAATTTTTGTTAGGTACAGTGGAAAAAGAAAATTACATTTTAGTATTGTTGTACATAAATAAAAAAACCTTTGCCCCAATATGGGATAACTAAAAATAAGGATTCATTTAATGTAAGTTGGATTTTTATGATTTTAATCCCTTGCCTGGTGGTACAAGTTTAAACTAAATGGGTATAAGACAGAAATCAGTGTAACATCACAATCAGTTTCTAGATAGTTTCAATTAAACATTAATATGTATGATGAATATCATTGATGTACAAGAAATGTAGCAGGGTCAATTTTTGAAATATTAAAACGCAATATAGGAAAAACTGTTTAGCTTGGTTTGATTTTAAAAATTCTCAATCAAAAGCCTATTTATGTAAATTTAATATTTCTTGGGGCATACTGAACTATTAACACTAAAATACTTTCATATTTATTAATAATTTAAAATCAGCAGTAGTAAGTGTAGAGTAAATTGTGATTGACTGAAATTATGAACAACAGGGTGTTAAGTCCAAGTATATCAGCTGCACAGTAAACAAGGGATGTAGTACTTGCACACAAGCATGCTATCCACACATTTCAATGAATCTCTTCTATGAATGGCTCACTCAGCAGTACAAAGATTATTGAGTGAGTAATTAATGTGGTTGTCAATTTCAGTACCATGGTGATACAACTGCCTTCCTTCAATTTGTTGCCCAATAAATGATTGTTTAATCAATTACCGTATTTTGATTATGTACAAGCTAGTGTGTCTCATCCCGGCTGCAATACTAAAAAATGAATTTCTAGTTTAAAGGTAAAAAGACTAGACATGCTGCAAAATTACCACAATTGTAGATTCCAGTAGACTGTTCAAGACTCTGTTTTCCACCATTCAGAAGCATTAAAACTAAAAATTCAGTTTTTTACCTGTATTACAGCCGGGGGTGGTATTTGAAGACGGTTTTGGTGACTAAACATTGTAATTGCACCAGGGCCATTATGTTAACTAGGATTTTACCAAAATCCAAGCTTTCAAGAGCTTATGGCTAAAATTATTGTTTGGATGAAAATTTATATTTGGTGAGAAAATTATTGAACTCGTTCACAATTTTTATGCAACTTTTTTCATACAAATGAGTATTTTTCCAATTCTGTATTTCATTGCAAGAGCCAATGTACTAATAGGTAGAATCGTACCTTATTTTTACTTTTGGGGGGCCGTAGTAACCTAGTTAGAAAAATAACGAATTAGCAATTGGAAGTTTGCGAGTTCGAAACTTTGTCTCAAATGTTCTTGCTGTGTGCCGGCTCATGTGTTAACCTTGTCATCTTACCACAATTCAAAATTACTTGTTGTACTTGTATCTTTCCCTTCGGAATTGATCCTTAACTGTCACCAATAGCCTCTTGTGTTGCTTCAGTGTGGTGTTAATTACCTTTACCTTCTTATCTTTTCTAAATGATCGGTTTTAAATAAATGTCCTATAATAAAATTCAAATTTGGCTATCAAAGTAGCTAGTCTTTCTGTGTTATAAAAATATTTTGTAGTGAAGTATATTAAAGTGTTTATAGATTTTACTTTTAGTATTAAGAGATGTGTTCTCGAGAAAAGCCTGCATTGAAGAACTCTTAAGAGTAGTGGAAGAATGTTATAATAGTTGAATTATGTTGTGCTAATAAATTTTTTTACGAGTTATTTTGTATCCTTGATTGAAATGCGACATTTATGGCTTGCTCTGTATTCTGTTTTTGTACATAGTTATGGTCAGGAACAAGAATCTTACATTAACATGAATGATTAAAAATACTGTATTGATTCAGGATTGTTGGATGCTTTGAGGTTTATGGCTACGACATTGTCGAACTTTTCCTCTTGTTCGTGTTTTTTATTTTGTTTATTGGTAGTCAAAAGAGTAAAATTGTGGCTTAGAATTGTTAGTAGAGATTAGAAATCGGAGTAGTCTGTTGTATTGATTTCACCGATACATCACAAATTAAATCTTTTGTAATGAAATAATATTAGCTGAAAAGTCTACAGATTTCGTTGATAGATAACAAACTTTTTGCTGCCCATTTGTCTACTACCACAGTATGTGTTACGGCATGATTGTATATTAGCCAATCGTTACTGAAACAATAAAACAAAGGTTAGCATAGCTGCAAATGGTTTTGACTGAAGAGAAAGCATATCTAAAAATTATTGTACTGTGAAATCTAGGAAACTAATTTGCCACAAGTGGCAACAGGTTTGCCTATCCTAAAACAAAACCGTTTATGGAGAAATGATAAAATTGTACCCCCATAAATAATTAAAGATTACATGGGTAATTCTTACATCCAAGTGTTTTCATTGGATTTTGGGAAAATCCACGTATTTTATAGTTACCATTGCAAATAAATAGTTTGTTTCCCTTTTTTTTAAGCAAGATTGGAAGCATATTTAATCGAACCTTTATTTTGTTTATGTGGCTATTCTTAAAAACAAAGTCTTACTGTGAAATGTTAAATAAAATCCAACTGTTTTCGTGCTTTATGTTTTTCAAACTTTATGCTTTCAGTATTATGTACTCATTTTTGTTTTTTTTTATATTCCAGGCATCTTCAGAAACATTGATATTTGAACTAGAGAGATATACAGAATTATTTTCTACTAAGTTAAAAGAAAACTCGAATACTTCATGAAAATGGAAGGTCCTGCAAAAACTAATCTGATCATTAACTACTTGCCTCAAATGCTGACGGATAATGAATTCAAGAATTTGTTCCAAAGTATTGGTCCTGTGAAAGCTGCTAAAATTGTACGACACAAAACCACTGGTTACAGCTATGGTTTTGGATTTATTGAGTATGTCCGAGACGCTGATGCTCAAAGGGCAATCCAGTCACTAAATGGCTTTCAGTTGCAAAATAAAAGAATTAAGGTTGCATTTTCTCGACCTGGTGGAGATAATATAAAGAATGCCAACTTGTATCTACGAGGAATCCCGAAAAACATGTCGGAAGATCAACTGGAGGCTATTTTATCTGAATTTGGTGAAATAATCCAATGTCGTTTGTTGAAGGATGCCACAGGAGGTAGAAACAAGGGTGTTGGGTTTGTTCTCTTTGATCAAAGAAAACAGGCAGAGGATGCTATCAAAAAGCTTAATGGCCAAGTACTTGAAGGTGGTACAGAACCTTTGACCATTAAGTATGCAGAAGATAATGCCAAGAAAGTTCGTGCACCGATGGCAAGTGCTTTTGGTGCACCATATGGTGGGGATCCTTTTGCTGCATCAATGGGTGGAAGATTTTCAGGTGGTGGCCCAGTTAGGCAGTCAATTCAAGGAAGATTCCGTTTCAATCCAATGGCAAATAGCATGGGAGGAATGGGGTCTTATGGTGGTTATTCTACTCCATCTGCTCTTTCTGTTGGAAATGATAATCAGATTTTGTTTGTTTATAACATAGGTCCTGATACTGATGAAAAAACCATATGGCAACTGTTTGCAAGGTATGGAACTGTGCAAAAAGTTAACGTTATTCGTGAAGGTGGCACAGGAGCAGGAAAGGGTTATGGTTTTGTCACAATGCCCAATTATGATGAAGCAGTCTTAGCAATTGAATCATTAAATGGTATTGCGTTTTTTGGCAAACCATTGCAGGTGTCTTTTAAATCTTCTAAATAATTCATGCTAATGTTTCATTCTTACACATATAGGTACCATTATTAGTCAACATTTGGACTTGGTCATGCGAAGATTTCAAAAAATTATTACTAAGGATTATTTTCTCTGTATAGTTTTTAAAAGCGACTTGTTTTTTTTTTCCATGAAAAAAATAAATTTTGTTGACATTCCATTGTTTAATTTATTCTGAATCTGAAATACATCTAAAAAACTGTTGCCTTTTCTAAAGTTTATAAAAGAAGAGAAGGTTTGCAATCCTCTAAAACAAATTACTGTGATATTGTTTACCATACATTTCCCAAGAAGTGCAAAAATATATATATATTCAGCTTGTGATGTGTATTCCAAATTTTGATCATAATAAAGTGCTTAGTAGATATAGCACGCAATCTTGTTT
Source organism: Metellina segmentata (assembly GCA_947359465.1). NCBI lineage: Eukaryota > Metazoa > Arthropoda > Arachnida > Araneae > Tetragnathidae > Metellina > Metellina segmentata. The sequence continues at coordinate 60,046,813 of OX375875.1, forward strand.
TGAGACTGAAAACTTTATTTTTGTCTTAAGATAAAAGAATACATCTACAGTGCGTGTGTGTCTCGGAACCTAGTGTACTAACTTGGAGAGGAGGTAGAGAGCATCGTTAGGAACGATAATTACATTGGAAAGCCTGGAAGGAAACGTCACCCTCACTTGATACAGAGTAGTATAAAACACTTCATTGCACAACAAAAGAGCACCATGTCTTGCAAGCATCACAGGAGGTGTTCGAAAATTGTGCCCATTGGCATGGAAGCACACACGACACCTACGCGACATGGATTGGCGAACATTTTCGAATATACCTGGCGTTTCGCTGATCGTAGCAGCAGCAATGGAGATTTGTGTCTTCAGGTCCATTTCAGAATTTACAGGCGTGTCGTACACAATTCTCTTCATGGCAGCCCAGAGAAAATAATCAGGTGATCTAGTAGGCCAAGCGACGGGACCGCCTTGCCCAATCCTAATGGTCGCATGCACCTTGTGCAATGAGCATAGATATGCATATTGAACACACTTTCACATGAACAAAATTGCTTGTCGGCCGCACTTTGGAATAAAAACCACTGCAAACACGACACGTCCTGGGGATCATCCGCCTGCAATAACAGAAGATGTAAGGCTTCACCCTGCAATGTGTAGTTGATCAAGACGTTCCTGTGGCAGCGACAAACACGCGTACACTGGTTTTATTCCACAGCATGCAAGACCCTCTTCGAATATGGGTGTTCGTACTGTCTCCCCATCATGTTGAAACAACATTCCGAGGATATCCGTAAGTACCTCTGGAAGAAAGACTAGATACTTGCGAGTGACCAATCGAGGTGGTAAGATGTATGGCGTGTCTAAACTGTCCTCCCCGATACCTGCCCACACATTAACGGTGAATTGTGCTTCTTGTGGTCGGGTTCCATGTGGGCCTTAGACGTTTCATGTGAAAAGGTTGCTTTATCACTGAACATAACAGAACTGGAAAATTGCATGTCAGCCTCACTTAAGTGTAAAAACCACTGCAAACGTGACACGTTGCAGTGTCATTTTCGCAATCTAGGTGGACAAAATTATTGCATCAAAAATACTGATTTGGTGTATACCTGAAAAATGGTCAGATATACCCATGACAGTTCCATCTAAAAATAAAGAATAATTCAAAAACTTAAGTGGAAAATATTACAAAATTACGTACTTAGAATCTCAACTGGGAAAGTTCTTTTTAAAAAAAATTAAACTATTTTTGAAATATTTGGCTGTGTTTAGTTTTAGACCTTGCGAAGTAATGACTAATCTATTCGTATCAATTCTTGACATTTTTATAGAAAATATTTCTCTTATTGCCTATTGTTTTTATTCCTTGTCTTGCGCTTTTACAAAGCGGACCAATTGAAAGAATACAAGTGAAATAATATTCCCATGGACCATTAACTTCCCTTGAAGTTAAAACTACTAATTATTTGGCAAAAAGAAATTTTGATGGAACGACAAGGACTAGTTGAGATTTTGACAAGTAATATTTTTACCCTCATTAGTACAAGCAAAGGTACGAAAGACATAATAAACACATTGTTTATAGTAAAGTTTTTCTGAAAAAAATTGCTGGAACGTGTTTTGTGTTCAGTGCCATTGCAGCCCCTCATTGTGATTGTAATTCTGATATTATTTTTCGACAAAATCAGAATGAAGTATTGTTCATAAATTGTACGTAACTGTTTAACAGAGCAGTTGATAAGTGAGTTGTGGTACAGCTGAAGTAACAACCGTTTAGCTCATTTTTGTGTTATACAGAGTTTTCAAATTAGAGTTAATGTTATTTTATATTGGTGCATAGAAATATTAACCTTTTACCTGCCAATGTTCCCAAATGGGAACATTTTTTTAATAGCTTTATATTTTGTTCAGAGTATTCATACTTTCCGAAATGCCATGTAATAATATGAATTTAATTTAGGTGCCACCGTTTTTCAAAAAATAAATTAAGCTTTTTTACATAATTTAGGTCAAATCTACTGAATTTGGGAACTTCAAATTGTCATGCACATTTTAATTTCTGCTGTTTTTAAATTTAATTTTAAAAACATTTTACTGACGTGATTTGGTAGTCAAGGGACATATATTCTCTTACAAATTAAAATATTTTCAAGTGTTATTTGTAGGAAGTAATTCTTACAACAATTTTGATGTTCCCAAATGGGAACATTGGCGTTTGGGGTATAGTGTTTGAGGGGATTTTTTTTTAACTTGCAAAATTTGAGTCAATACTATTTTCTTTTTTTTTAATTATCATAATTCTTTTGCTATGGGTAACTTAATAAATGTGGTGGCTGATTCTTTCATACTACCAGCTGGCACTTTTGTATATGCAAACCGTGATACTATATTGTAAGGTAATCGCATTGTTACAGTTATAAATGTTTACGATTGGGATGATTTCTTTCACTCTAATCACCTTACAATAATAGTAACCACATTCCCCTTTGGTGAAATGGTTGGTTGAAATGTATCACGTAATTTATGGGTAGAAAAAGAGAGGAGAGCGTTTTGAATGACCTTTGCAAAGATCACATTCCAACAACATTCCTTTTTTCAAGACTCGACGAAGGTGTGACCTATAGTCTATGGTTTCATTCTGATCAAGCCGACCAACCGGTATAGTGGTTAAGGTGTTAGCCTCTAGATCGTAAAGTTCCGGGTTCGGGCATGGATGTTTGTAAGCTTATACCAGCTCAGGTGTTGCTTCGTCATCTGATCATGGTTCAAAATTACGAAGTATGAATTGTTAGGGGCAATGATGGTCCTCCCACTGTGTGCTCCTTCACAAGTGGCCATCGCTTCCGGCCTTGTAGTAACCAATGACTTAGGTCAAATGTGCCCGCCATTAAAAAAAAAAAAAAAATTCTGATCAAAGATTTCCTTTCTCGATCAGAGAGCACTATTGTATAGTATACGCTGAACTATGTAGTTTTAATCATTTTTTTATATTTAATACGTCATTCCTAATAGGAATTGACTATTCAAGTGCTTCTCGGGTATCACTCCGTGTCAACTACATCTTTCAGAGATACATCGCAAGTTCCTGCGAGCAGAGCAGGGAATTTTTCAACAGCCTATCCGAGGACGTAGACGATCCTGATTTTTACACATTGCCATCTGATGAAGCTTTGAATGAGGTTTGTTCTCAAGTTGTTTGTCGACAGATTGACCTGATGATTAACAATGAAGATGGTGATTCGACTATTTCAGATGACCGAATTCCCGATTCGGGCGAAGATCAAAGGAGAAGCACACCCTCATGTTCTGCTCCAAGTGCAAATAAGCGAAGACAAGAACCCAATCCCAGATGGAAAAGGGATGCAACATTAGATAATGATATTTCAGGAATAAGCTTCGAAAAGCTGGCTGAAAAATTTCCCGAGCTTGAGACAATGGATCCTCTAGAGTTATTCCACAAAATACTCCCTATGAATTATGTGCAACATCTAGTTGAAATGACAGCGTTGTATACACGGCAAAGGGACAGATAATAACAGGTAACTGTGAAGGTATTCTTCAATTCCCTTCTTTTGAGCGGTTACCACACGGTGCATACAGAGGACTTATAATATAGAGTAATTCTGGAGACACATGTGTTAGAAACTTTCCTAAGATAATGGCTAGAGCATGCTTTCGTCAACTTAAAAAGTACTTTCTTCTTGTTGACAACAATAAAGATGTTCAACAGGGTAATAAACAAAAAAAAAGATTGTGACAATATACGATAATATGTGTTGAAACTTGATTCAGTTTGAAGTTTTTCACTATAAACTCAGCATTGACGGATCAATGGTACCGTATTACGGACATCATTCTGGTAAGATGCTTATTCACGGAAACCCCATCAGATTTGGGTACAAAATTTCGATGACATGCTCATCTATATAGGATGGAAATTTACTCAGGGAAACAGGATGGTGCTAAAGCAGAGGCTCCACTAGGATAAAGAGTAGTCTCGGCATGACCAGGACCACGATCTCATCTACCAATTCACCTTAGAAAGACGGACGAACACTATATCGTCGCTTGCACCCAAGGCGTGCAAGAAGAATGTTAGAAAGCAGGGCCTTGCATGCAAAAAGCAGATACATTTATCTTGATTCCCCCGTAGCACTGGCAATAAGAGAAAAATGTATCCTTTCTAAGAGAAGTGTATGAAATAGAAACCAAACTTAGTCCTCTTTGAATCTATTGCAAAAAAATTACCATTCGGAAAAATGCCAATGTTCCCAAATGGGAACATCCTCAAAATCATACTTAGGATTTTTTTTTCGCCAAAAAAGGTCCATAACAGTTATACTAGCTGTAAAATAGGCCATTTGAGCGAAAAATTAAAATAAATAACTTTAAAAATGAATTACGGCGTTTAAAAGGTTAATGTCCACTCTTAGCCCAAGCACGTGATTTTCGGATAATTTTACTGACGTTTTACTTAGACACGAATCGTTTTCATTATTGTACCTTTTCCAGAAAAACATTAAAGAGCTCTCGGACGATTTGAAGTAGAAAATCGTACACCTGACTTTCGAATTTTACTTCAGTGGACATTGACAATTCTTTTTGACTAGTTGTCTCTACAATGTTATAAGTTTTGTTTTCTATACCTTGGAACTACAGGCTTAAAAATCTTTTTGAGGCCTTTGCCTATTTTTCAAACTACTTGGTAGATCTTAAATCACTGAGAAAAAGGAAAGATTTCCTTGAAGTCGAGAATAATTATTTCTGAGGAATAGTTCTTTGTGCCCGTTCATTTTACTCCTCTTTTTGCTCACTTTGGCGGGTAATTCGAAAATATTCGCTTTAACAGTTAGTTTTTTTTGTTCTGCGCACGTCCAATGAGTCTGCCTATTATGCATACGTAATTCACAGTCCAGTCACATTAATGTGACCACCACCTACTTTCGACGTCAACGTGAAATAACCAATCACAAAAGGCAGGTGGCAGCATATTGCAGTGGAGTGTATATAAAGGATGTCCTAGGGCATCGGAAAACATTTCAATCGTTGGCGAATGCAGTGACGTAGAGATTTATCCGACGTCCAAGAGGGCATGATTATTGTCTTTCTGGCCAAGGGTGGAAGCATTTCGGAAACTTAATTTTGTGAACTGTTCGCGTGCCGCCGTGGTAAAAGTATACCGTGCATGGCAAAATGGCACTCCAAAATCAGCGGCGTGGCACATGTGGTGCACCACGAGCTATAGATGACAGGCGAACGAAGGCTACGGAGATGCGTTCGGGCGAATAGACGTTCAACTGACCGCCCAGATGAACCAAGGGGCTACCAAGAGTGTATCCTCAACAACGGTTCAGCGAACGTTGCTGCGTATGGGCCTCGCAGCAGACGCCTGGTTATCGGCGACGAAGGCTGGAATTTGCACGGCAGTACCGCATAGTGGCGACAGGTGGCTTTTACCGATGGATCAAGTTTTATGCTCCATCGGACAGATGGACGTTGGCGTATACGGCTTGAAACGTCTGAAAGCAAACACCCTGCAACAATTGCCGGAAGGATTCAGGTTGCAGGAGGGAGCATTATGGTTTGAGGAGTGTTTTCCTGGCATTCACTGGGTGCAGAAACCTAATTGACTCTCTTCCTGCACGTCTCGCAGCGGTCCTTTCTGCCAAAGTGGTTATTCTGGCATTTGACAGGTGGTCACATAAATGTGACTGGACTGTGTAATTTAAGATAATGTGTTAAAAGTCCATTTGAAATCAGCAGTTGCGTAGGGCGCTAATTAGCTATGAATTCAAAAGGATCTTGCAAATTTATGAAATAGTAACCAAGAAACTAAAAGCACATAAACATACCTTGATGAACAGAAGTTAATGATAGTATCCACCAAATAACGCTAAAGAAAATATAGGAACTGTACTTTTAAGTTTTCCTCAAAGTACTAATATGCGTTCGCCAGATTGGTTTTGCAGCCAACGCAGAAAGTTTGACTTTGGACCCCTGTACATCATGTTGGGAGGAATTTAGCAAAATAAAACCATAGTCTTCCTAAGGGGACATACTACTTTAAAGATGCCTTTTTGATAATCTGCGACACTAAGAAAACTGAATTTTGTCCACCTAGAATTAAGAAATGACACGTGCGTCGTGGGGATCATCCGGCTGCAATAATTGAAGATGTAAGGCTTCGCCCGGCAGTATGCAATGGACAGTTGATTGAGGACTGCCAAATAAATTACAGAACATAATTCGGGTTTAAATAGAATGATATTTTATAAGAGTATGAATGTGTTACGGGCAATTTGTCAAACAAAATATTTTGACCATATAAGTAATGTTTCCTGCATGAAAAGTTACTTTTGGTTTACTGATGGCAGAACTAAATTTTCAATCAAATTTAAGGGACATAAATGTGATGAAGCTGGATAAAATAAAGACTGCCAGATTTCCAAACCAACGTCACGAACCATCCAATTCAATCTATATAAATAAGAATGGAGTGTTTGTTTGTACATTCAATATTTTCGACCCATTTCAAGTTTTCTATCCGTTTTGGACCCTTCTGATGCCGAATCCGCCTTTTTCTCGTTTGGTGTGTCTGTATGTTGTGCCCTATACACGTCCACGCGGTTTAAGATATTTTCATGAAAATTTGCATACAGTGAGTACTTTTATCTTCATTTAGTGAGTGGCATTGGTTGCGAAAGTCTGTCTGTCTTTCTGTTCTATGCTCGATTGTGTGTTTGTGTAGACATCACATGAATTGTATTCCAGATATTTGATTGCATTATATTTTATTTTATACATTATCTAATAGTTTAGTGAATGCAATATTAAACATTTCTTTATTGTTATATTTAGTTGAGTTTCATGCTAAAACACCTGAGTAAGTATACTTAAATCAACCATAATTTGGTAGTTTGGGAAAAATTGGAATGTCTATTGAATATTACGATTACTTCGATTGCTTGTTGTTGTTGCCAATCCCTAAAGTCCAGCGGGGCTAGACTAGGTCCATGAATCCAAACACCCTGAGGAAGTCCAGGACCAGCAATGGACTTCCAAGGAGATCTTGATGGTTAAGTCCCAGGCACTCCAGGATGTGGGAAGGAGAAGCCTGCTCAAAGGAGCACTTGGTGCATGTGTCGAAAGTTCTCAAGCCATCTGAGAAGGTCATAGTTCTGAGGTGTCCACTTAGGAATCGGGTAATTGCAGTTTGTCCCTGCCTGTCACAATTAAGTGCCAAAGAGCCGCCGAGTCGATGGCCCCGATACCATTGATGCACTGGGGGAGTGGACCATATTGTTTTTCCCCTCAACTTAGCCTGCGAATAAATCTCAGTGTAGGTAAGAGGCTCAAGTGGAACCAATACTTCACTAGCTCCCGCCTTGGCTAATTCATCTGCCATTTCATTCTACTTCGATTGCTTTACCAGTACTACTGAAAAAGTAATTATTCTTCAAAAAATTATTTTTTTTTAATGGAATTTCATCTCTGATACTTCATTTATTTCGAGTCTTATTTTTATTCTCTGCGCAATGAAAACGATTTCCGAATATTTGGAACAGACGATATTTTTCAATGAAACGAGAATGAACAAGATCGCGCGAGCAGTGATATCTTTTCTGGTTCTATCGCTCTGAATTAATTTCACATTTCTAAATTTTGTACACTTTTAGTTGTAAGTTGTGGCAACTGTGCGAGATCAAGAGATAAAATTGAATCACAAATTAATATCTTTAGAACAATTTTTTGCGACATATTTTATTTTGTTTTACTTCGCTGTTTCCTGTTTTAAATATTAATTATTTTAATAAATGTGTTTCCCTTAAACAAAGTATTAGACTTAAAAAATGTTAGGTAAGTCAGTATAAATTTTCAGTAAATTTTAAGTGTAGTTATGCCATTATTGAAAGAACAATGCCGTTATTTAAATAATAATGCCATTAATGAAAGAATAATAATGTTTATTAATCCAAACTGGAACTTTTTCCAACATTAAAAAATTCGTTGCAATAATGACAGGAGAAGATTGCAAAATTTCACAATGTCGCATACCGGAGGCAAGAGTGCCACAAGTAAAAAAATATTGTTTTGTTGACTATAAGTGCGAGAGCACTCGTCGTAAATCGTAATTTTAATTAATTGAGTTGAACATGAAAAGAACTTAAAAAAGGGAATTCCAAATCTTCCTATAAATCGTCTTTTATAGTAGTAACCTTAGTATCACCTTTCGTCATTTTGTAGCTTTGTCATACAGCAATTGTGCGATGTATGTGAAATGTATTACATGAATGGATATGCATGTGTAGGATTTGTGTCCGAAGTAAGTTGTAGAAAATATAAAGATGGCGAAAGATGTTAAAATAAATTTTTATTCTACAAAAAACGTAAGTCATTATATATTTTGATTATCTCTTCAATCTAGAGTAAACCAATTTAAACCGAGTAAGGTCGGGTATTTTGCTAGTATTGATATAAAAAAATGGTCTTCAATACTTGCTTAGTAGAGTGACGTAAACTTTATTTGTGTAATTACCTCCCGACACGTGATTACGAACACGGATAAGTTTCAAGAACAGTTGTGTTCTGGTTCCTATTGTTCTAGTAGACGAACATTGATGCATGACAGTGCCTGTGTTCTGACGATCAAGAACATAAAGGTCAGATTTTTGTTGTAGACTCTCGGAAGAGAGACGTGTTTTTGCACCGGACGGTGCGGCGCATATATCTGAAACTTGTATTATGTTGTACTAGCCACTGCGTGGCTAGCCCGGCGTTGCCCGTGGAGGCAACGCCGTGATGTAAGGTATTAATCTGGTGTAGAATTTTCCGCAAATTTCAAATCCGTTGAAGGTGTATTCAATTTAAAAATTATTTATTTAAAGAAAATCGTATTTTTAGGTACCATTCTAAAGTAAAATTTTCCGCAGATTTCAAATCCGTTGAAATTTTCAATCTATCTTTAGCGATTCCGATTTTACGGAAAAAAAAACTTAATCCCAGTCAATATGTTTTATTTTTATTTTATTTCTTACTCATTGAAAATGAGGATGGGACTGGAAATGTAATGTTTCTTTTTTTTTAACGCGAAGGGCTCCTCTGCCGCGCAAAATCAAAGCGTAAACAAGAAAAATAATTTTCTGAGATCCGAAGCGATGAAAAAAACTTGCCATAGATCCAAGGTCACGTGGGGAGAAAAGTCAAGATTGGGGCTGTTCCTTCTTTCGTCCGAAGAAGAATCACGTAGAGAAAACTATTAAGTGCATTTAAAAATCTTCTAAATTGAATCTTAAAATTTCGCCGCGACCCAAAAATTGCAAAAAATTTGGAGTAACTGTGCCAAATCTCATTGCTGTAAGTACCATAGAATCATCAGGATTTTGCGCCCGCGAAAAAATCAGACAAACGCTTCCTTTTATAATATTAAGAGAAAAATAAATGAGAGTGTCCAATTTAGGTATGCAGTGTCCCTCTGTTCTCGGCCACTACTACACACATTATCTATCAAATTAAGACCGCTCGCACACTGACAATTTGATTTGGGTAAAGTACCCTTCTTAAGCAAAAGAAAATGATGCAACAAGGTATTGAAGTACGACTGTTGGAAATACATCTGTATTTCAGGTTTAAAAATTACTTTACAATGCAAGTGATATGTCAGTGTTAGCTTTTGGAAATAGCAAGAAGTTCCGATTAATTTTCTCTCAAAAATTGTTTGCCTGGGGTAACAGATGGTATTGTTGAAGCACGACCGCTGCAATTTCAGACCAGGTGGGCTACCAGTGTTATATTTTGAAAATACCAGTTTGTGTGGATTACTTTTCTCTTTAAGACCAAACGTACCTAAATGCAAGCTGGAAGAAAGTTTCCACTGGTATTGTCCACGGAAATATCGTGAAACCATTGGTTAAACAACCTATCAAGGAAGGAAATTCAATAAAATCTTCCACTTAGTACTGCAGTAGAGTTGGGGAAAAACAGCTCACACAATTCATGTTCTGCTGCCGATCAAATGCTAAGTTAACCATAACATTTAGGTGCAGATCGTGATTGGCAAGGTAGCCGTTGGCGAGAAATTATCGATGTACCGTCAAGTAAGAATTAGACGGATAGCTATTTTAAAATTAAACTATTTATTTAGATAATTAAAATATTTAAAAGTTAGGGCACAGCCATCGAAAACCTGCCTGGAGCTAAAGCACCAATGGCTCTCCACAAAACAGAGACGTCTGTTTCTCGTCGAATTCAGAATCAGTCTTTCTCAAATCCCCGTTCTCTTGGAGTCGCAAAACCGCAGCTGCGAACGGGAGGGGGGTGAATTCCGAGCCCTTGCAAGATATGTTTTTGTCCTCGACAGAACTGAAGACACCCTCACACAGATGCAAAAACCGTCTGTAATGCCGGCTTGAGTTCCCAACAGCTAATCTCCATTCAGACATGGGATTAGGGAACCGACGGAACTCCAGCTGTGTCGATGGGAAAAAAAATTGTTCCTGAAAACGCACAGAACCACTCAGAACGGTTTATCGCATCTCTGAACTCAATTGCCAGACACAAGGGGAAGGAAAAAGGGGCGGACCAAAACGGAACGCCAGGCCACTGATGAGAAAAACTCTGTATTTTGTCAAAAACACGCGTAAACACTGAAGTTGCTGTCACCGTCTGGATGTTGATGCAAATTCCAGCGTAAACATGTTAAAGAAAAAGGGTCGGCTTGTACCATATGGTATATCGCCTAGGTGCTTCCTCAGTCGTTACGATGAGGAAATTTCTCAGCCAATCACGATCAGCACCTAAATGTCACGCAGAAGCTAGTGTCCGACCCCTCTTACCCAACTCGAGCGACAGAGCCTTGAGTGGCATATACGACTGAAGTTTTCCTTTCGTATTGTGTGGCGTATCGTTTTTCGCGAGACATATCACTGGCGCTACCTTCTGCTTTCCTCTCAAAGCGTCCACACCTCACGGTCGACAAAAGGAGGAACCCTCTAGAAGGTCAGTCGCTGACAGCTTGTAAATGGTGATCGATGCCAGCGGTCACTTAAAGAGGCATAACTTCCGCCGTACACAGATCTATACAATGCCTCTGGTGTAAACGAAATTTTAGCGGTAACAAAAGTATCGTAAAAATGTTAACCAATGGACACCCCGGATTGGAGCCATCCAACGGCAAGAGGGCGGTCTCAACTAGAGTGCCTATATAATAAGAGTGGCGACATACGGGAAACACTTTCTGATTGGTGTAGAGACCTTTTCTACCGCCCGAGGCGGTTTTTTCTTAGCTCCCGTAGACTTAACATGGGAACTTTTTTTGTGTTCGAGAAAAACGCGTGTATATTAAATTAAAAAGAAAATATAGCTTATTCATGTTCCATTTCGTGTTCTAGAATGTTTATTTATTATTATTTAAGTGTTTTGTCAGTATAAATTTGAGGACTTTTTAAGTAAATAGCTATTTTTGAACAACATGGTGTTTCTCGCAATCTAAGTTAGCGCGTTGTGCAATCTATCTCATCAATTACGCATGTATTTGAGCGTTTATATGATTCATTTATTCCGAATGTATCCATATTATAACAATTATATGCTTTTTGTTCTCCTTGAAATTAAAAATAAATTCGGCCAGCAACCTTCTTTGAGACGATTCTGGTAGAAAAATGGCTGTCGCGCATGCGCATTGGGCCAAATTTGGTCCCTTGTCGCCACTCTTATTATATAGGCACTCTAGTCTCAACAAGCCCGTTTTATTTAAGAATTCGGGAATAAGACAAAAAGAATGGCAGAGAGAGGTCAAGAGACCGGAATGATCATGCTGATATTATCTCAACGTTAAATATTGAAGGAGCGTTGCGAAGTATTGAAAATCGCAATCTGTTATCATCGAAGTTGATTATTACAAACTAGGGGGCCAGCCCCCTGCTCGCTAGCGCTCGCCAACCTCCGGAGGATTGCTTTGCAATCCTCACTGGTTCGCTGCGCGAACCTATGTTCGCTTCGCTCGCATCAATGAAGACATGTGTCCTAGCAGAAGGGATTGTTTACAAAATATGATATTCAAAAAAAAAAAAAAAAAAAAAAACACATTTTTTTTCCAATCTAAATTTGCTGTTTGCAGAAAAGATATATACAGTGCCTCTGAAATCAGAATTCAAATGAAAACTGTGCACATTTTGACTCGAAATGTGATCGCTGCTTTGGAAATTGAATACCCAGCATGTTGTTTGTGTGTACATTTCCCCAGCACTCGAGCCACTCACTTTTTCGTTGAGTTTGTTGTCTAAAGTTGAAGTTCAAGCGTATTGTTGAACTACAATTGTTGGCCCTGAAAATATACCCCGTTTTCTTTGATTTCTATTACAAACTACAACAGCTCGACTAAAATTAATTTTTTTCAATAAAATTTCATCCGATTACGCTATGAATTCAATTGAGGCGCGAGACTTCGTGATGGTAAACAAACAATCGCACAGTGTTGCCAAAACGCAATAACAAATAACGTCTTTTTTGCGTGCCACGTAAGAGAATTATATATATAGACTCTTGGATTTTTTTTAGCGAAAGCGATAGTTTACTTGTTAAGTAAACAAAATATTATCGCATCTCACTTATTTCAAATTAAATTCAACATTAAATGTTGATGAGAGTAGCATAGAGAATGTATTGAAAATCCCAATGTTATAATCGAAGTGGATTATCTTATCTCATACTTGAAGTTAAAATATAATTTACCAATTCATTTAACATAAATAATTGCGGATTCCATTCATTTCTGTCAGTCTGAAATCTGTCATTTGTATTTACTTGTGGAATACAGTGAAATCTCGGTGCAGTACAAAGTCCCAATACTCCGGACCTCGGGCATTCCGAATTTTGGATTATTTGCATATTTGTCAAAAAAAAAAAAAACTTAATCTACCTCCCCGCACGAATTTTGCGTTTTCAATAGTAAAATAGCAGATATATAAATAGGAATTTTTAATAAAGAAAAAAAAACTTTTTTTAATATCAATCAACAAATTTTACTTGCAAATCTAATTTTCTGAGTAGTATTTTCTCTGAACATGTCTGTTATTTTGCGTTGCATCATTAATTAGGTCCAGGTTTAACTTCTTGTTCCATACAAATTGTCAGAAAGATGTAAAAAAGTGTGGAAAAAAAAAACCTGCCGGTTCGCAAAACGTTCGAATTTTGGACAATTCCGGATTTGGGACTTTGTACTGTATAACTTGCATCTTAAAAATATTTAATTGATATTTTATTTTTAAAAATACTTCATATTGAAAACAAATATGCTCGGATTTGTTAGAAATATGCACTTAAATTAGTTACAAATTGTCAATGCTTTCAAATTAGAGTAGTTTTGAAAATTTTAAAATTATAATTTTGTTTTTTGAAATTTTGGATTTGTTTAACTCTGTAAAATTTTATTACTAATCAAAATATTTTGGGTTTGGTTGATTTTTGTCATCTTTTAAATTTTTACATTTACACATACAAAAGGAAAACATGATCCTAAAATAAAAATAACTTTGTTCTTGAAATCTCCTGGAAAAATTATAATTCCTATAGAATTAATCAGGAAAAAAAAAGTTCTAAAATCCAAGTTTCACGCAAAAAATTTATTCAAAGGATCATTACAATCATAAAGCAGAAAATAAAAAAGAAAGAAAAATATCTCTATATTAAAAAAAAAAGTTACCGCCGCTTTCTTAGGATTGAAAACTGTGTTATCTTGATTCTTAGACGGTTTCTCGAGAAAGTACGGATCAGAAAAATATTAAATTAACATGGTTTGTTCTTCATCGTGTTCCTTGGACAATCGTAAAGATCTTTTTCCGGTTATTAGTTTAGGGCTCATTAAGTGTCAAAGTTGAAAAAGCGAAATTTCTTCCGCGAGTGAGCAAAACACATACAAATTTTCAGTCTTCAGCCGTGAGTTTTTTCAAAAAGTACCTCTCAACGTAAATTTTTGCAAGTTTTCGAGTTTTTTAAGAAATTTCAATTTGGTTCTTGATAATATTTTTTTGAAATTCGGGAAAAATCGTGAAATTTTTGTTACTTTTTTAAAACAGTCATATTTATATCTTATTACTATTAGTTTTTAATTTTTTAAATATCGCAGTATACCTCAGAATGTACTTTTTCTTACGGTATAATTATTTTTGAAATTGGTTAATAAATAAATTCGATGCGATCAAAAGGTTGGTCATACAAAATTCGGAATCTTTGGATATTTTCGCTACTTTTTGTTAAAAAACTGTCATATCTACTGCTTAATACTACAACAATCAAAAGTTGGTCACACAAATTTCGTATTTTTTAGTTCGTAGATGAGGGTTGTATTTTTGAATATCGGGTTTGCTAGATATCAAATTCATCGTAGCAACAATTGCCATGAAAACGATATCTTTTTATTTGGCAAGGAAAAAGGATCGCTTTTTTTCACTCTTTTCTCAGACGGATAACCGAGAAAGTACGAAGTACAGATAGTAAAATTAGGAGATTAACTCGGTTTACTTAAAATTGTACAGGGAACAAGAAGCAGAAGGTTTTTTTGCTGATTCGGCTATTAGTTTAGAGTGCATTAAGTGTTAAAGGAAAAAAAAGTGAAATCACTTGCGAAAGGAGTATTGGTTTGCGAAGCAAACCAAACGGGATTGCGTAGCAATCACCGTGGGACGACGAGCGTAAGCGAGCAGGGGGCGAAACCGTCGCTGTGACGTCATGGACCGGAAAATCAAATCAGGATTATACGAATTATTAACATAGTTTCGCTGTACAGGAGATTCACTCTGCGAAAGGAATTTTGGTTTGCGAAGCAAACCAAATGGGAATGCGTAGTAATCCCTGGAGGTTGGCAAGCCCCTAGTTATTTAAAAAAGAAAAAAAAAACCGAAATTATTTACCAGCTCATTGAGATTACTACATCACGTCTAAAATTAAGTACCGATCGACGCCGTCGCCATTGGACATCGATCGTACACGTATGCTGGACATGTGCCTAGTAATGGTATTAATATTGTATCTTCTAAATTCACTTTATTATCTCTCTATATTAAAAAAAAGTTACCGCCGCCGCAGGATTGAAAACTGTGTTGAAACTGTGTGCTCGATTCTTAAACTATTTCCCGAGAAAGTACTGATCGGAAAAAAACGAAATTAATAATGATCTGTTCTTCATCGTATTTCCTGGACAATTATTAAGATTTTTTTCCGATGCGGCTATTAGTTTAGGGTTTATTAAGTGTCAAAATTCAAGAAGCGAAATTTCTTCCGCGAGTGAGCAAAACACATACAAATTTTCAGTCTTCAGCCGTGAGTTTTTTTTAAAGAGTACCTCTCAACGTAAATTTTTGCAGCTCGTCGAGTTTTATTTGAAATTTCAATTTGGTTCTTGATAATGTTTTTTCGAAATTCGGAAAAATCAGGACATTTTTGTTACTTTTTTTTAATACTGCCGTATCTATATTTTTTTACTAATAGTTTTTAATTTTTAAAATATCGCAGTATACCTCAGAATGTACTCTTTCTTACAGTACTATTATTTTTGAAATCGGTTAATAATTAAATTGGATGCGATCAAAAGTTGGTCATACAAAATTCGGAATCTTTGGATATTTTCGCTACTTTTTGTTACAACCGTTAACTAAAACTGTCACATCTACATCGTATTACTATTAGTTTTTTATTTTGAAAATAGCGCAGTATACCTCAGACTGTACTCTTTCTTACGGTACCATTATTTTAAAAATTGGTTCATAAATAATTTCGATGCAATCAAAAGTTGGTGACACAAATTTCGTATTTTTTATTTCGCGGAGGGTTGTATTTTTGACTATCGAGTTTGCCAGATATCAAATTTATCGTAGCAACAATTGCCATAAAAACGATTTCTTTTTATTTGGCGAGGAATAAGGCTCGCTTTTTTCCCTCTGTTCACAGACGGTTTACCGAGAAAGTACAAAGTACACATCGTAAAGTTTGGAGATTAACAGGGTTTACTTAAAATTGTACAGGGAACAAGATTCAGAAGATTTTTTACTCATGCGGCTATTAGTTTAGGGTGCATGAAGTGTTAAAGTAAAAAATAGTGAAATCACTTGCATAAGAGGTATTGGTTTGCGAAGCCGTCGCTGTGACGTCATGGACCGTAAAGTGAAATCAGGATAATACAAATTATTCAGATAGTTTCACTCTGCGAAAGGAATGTTGGTTTGCGAAGCAAACCAAATGGGATTGCGTAGCAATCCCCGGGGGTTGGCGAGCGGAAGCGAGCAGGGGGCGGAGCCCCCTGGTTCAATAAAAAAAACTATTAATCTGATAAAAGCAGATTGCAATTAAATTTTTTTTAAAGTTTTGTGACATAAATTAAATCGGCAATTCCATTGTTACGCGATTTTGACATTAAAAAAAAAATGCATATTTACGGCAAAGAAAATGCCCAAAACATATATAAATGCTTAAAAAGTTATTTTAAAGACAAATAAATGCAGTTTAAAGTACTTACCAATGTATTTATTGCTTCAGGTAGAGTTATTTCGATCGTTACTTTTAGACATAGCGAAATATGTTGGATGGCTTTAGTATTGTTTCTTTATTAATTCTTCAAAATTTAAAACAAATGATACCATCTACTGATCACAATAGTAAACAAACTATCCTTATACTGTAATCATTTATTAATTATTTTTCTGCAATTCTGGAAAACAGATTATAATTTATTTTCCTGGTGATGTACTGTATCAGTTAACATTATAGATGTCAAAAATCGGACATTTGTAACTACAGAATTTAATTTTAAGGATATCTGCACTGAACTGTTGTAATAAATACTACTAATTCAAACAGTAATCTCTGAACAGAACTAAAAACACATTGAGAAAAAAATAAATTTTAAGAATTAAATTTATTTGCTGTCAAAGCTTAAAGTTATGAAATGTGTCTTGTTCCCACCTTTTGAGAACTACCCATATGCTTGCGGAGTCATTGGCTGCCACAGAACTGTCAGTTAGAAACATATTGAACAAAACCTGGGCACCGAAAATTTTCAGCTAAACGCTGACTAGGGAGATTCTTGGAAAAATTGAGTATTTACACTCCGACATTAAATCAATGAGGTCACAGAGTTACCATTGATAAATTAGCTGATTTTGTATGTATATCGAGAACTCCTTTTGTACTGCAAACCAGGGGAGAGTATTACCGTTGATGAACTATTGTTTCTTCAGACAAGATGACCGATTCACTCAGTACATCCCAAAAACACCTAATAAATTGGGCATTAAATTTTGGTTAGAAATTGACGTTGAAACCAAATACTTAGTGAATGGATATCTGGAAACTGTTGGTTAGTACACAGTTTCCGTTTGATAGAGCCCTTTTACAATAGAAGAAACATCAGCACTTTCAATTTCTTTACTTCTGTAAGGTTGATAATAAATTTGAAAAGGGATAAGTTGTGTGGCCACTGTAAATCATGCAAGTTAAGAGATTCCTCATTCACTGAAGAAAAGAAGTGAATCATATTCCAGCAAGATGATGACCCATGGTACTATATGCCTTCTCTCATATCAAGGAAAAAAGAACAAAATTGTTTTACTGATGAGTTCCCTTCATCCAACATTGGAAATTACCAGAAACAACAAAAAAACACCTGAAGTCATGAAATTTTACAATGTCAAAAAGTGTGGAGTAGATGTATTAGACCAGATGGCCCGAAAGTATTCCGTAAAGTTGCCATTGACTTGTTCCAAGTGTTTTTTTAATTTGGCTGCAATAAATGCTTGTATGATTTACTAAACTACTGGTTGTACAAATCTTAGCCTTCGAGATTTCAACATGTATTTTACCGAAGAACTTGGGAAAAATGATGCGTATTCAAATCAACTTCAAGGACCAAGCATAAGCAACCATTAGGATTCCTCTACCCGAAATTGAAAGTCTTTATAAGGGAAACAAAAATGTGAATGTTTGTACAAATTGTAACAAATCAGTATGCAGCCCTTGTTCAGCAAAAATTGTAAAATTGAAGTATTTGTGTGAAGAACTTAAGGTAATGTAAGTACATAAGGAATAATTCATCTTTCAAAATATGAAAGTAAATGTAAATATAACTAATGTGAATGGTCAAATGACATTACTATTTATTACATTGCTTTTTATAAATCTATTAATTTTGAATTATTAAAGTTTTAAGCTTTTTAAAGTCAAAATGTCACTTTTAATTTCAATATCTTCACTAGGCTATTAATTTATTTTGAAACTTTTATTAGAAAACTGAAAGTAATTTTACTTGTTGGCTGAAAAAATGTCTAAACCATAATTGAAATAAATATGGGTTAATTTTTTGTTAATGTTAAGAAATGTGCCTTATATCTTCCCCTACAAGCAAGGGGTCAAAATGACCTCACACCGTTGTTCAAGTTATACCAAAAACGCTGTAATGTGAGTGTTAAACCAAGGATGTTTCGAGAAAAATTGGTCAAAATGTAGACATGCCACCAGAAATGAACACACTTTAACAATATCAGACATATAAAACCAATTTTGGCCAACCTCTAATCTACATCATCTATCCCAACTATTAAAAAATTACTTGATTTGAAAAGAAAAAGTAAGTGAAGAATTCAGAATTTAAAATTCTGTAAAAATAACTTGGAAAAACACAAGATTGAATCTCAACTTTTGGATCTGTTACAGGGTGTCAAGATTTAAATCATGATTTTAATCAAATGATTTTTTTAATTACTGATTTAAATCAACAAATCTTACATTTTTTTACTTAGTAAATACACCATAGGAAAATCACAGAAGAGGTCAAATGCTGTAATTTTTCTGCACTCATGGTGATTTCAGCACTAATGGCTACACTAAGCTCAGAGGGAACTGGGTCAACTGCATATTATAAAAGATTGCAACAGCCAGTTGTAACTTATTAGAATATACTATTTACTGGATACAGTAATGTAAACACACATGACATAAATCTAAATGCCAGGAAGAGTAATGTATAAACATTCCTGTTTAACAGCACTCATAATATAAACACTTAAAGGAAGTATGCAACAACTTGATTCAAAATTATAAACTAAAGGAGTGACTGATTTTATTAGCTAAAAAAAAAAACACAAGTGGGAAGTAAAGTTTTTGAGGCATTTGTTAGTTAGCTCAGGGGTTCCCAAAGTGTGTGCCGCAGCACATTGGGGTGCCACATAGAGAGATGAGGGGTGCTGCCAAGCGCCCGTAACCTCCAATCTAAAGCTATTTCTAAGTAACAGAAAAAAGCGTTGTCACTCATCAAAAATCGGTTCACTCCCCAACCAAGAGCATGATGAAGGTAATTTTATTTGTTTTATTTATCTTTTCAAAACCTACGTTTTCTTATTAAGTGAAATTAAAGTGTTTGTGCATGAATTTTAAATACTAGTTCTATTAATTATGTTTATGTTCTTACTTCTCTAATTTCTTTTTCAAAGTGGTACAAATATGAAATATATATATACACTGCTGACCACCCAAATTGCAACACCAAGAAAGACAAGAGATATCACAACAAAATTTATTTCGTAGATAACATGTTGACCAAGTATCAAATGATTAAATTTATAGACTTCTGTGAAGTGTGGTTCCTGCCAAAATCAGTAGCCAGAGTAGCCTCCATTGTTGGAGATCACCGCTGCCACACGCCTCGACATTGATTCAAAGAGACTCTGGATGTGTTCTTGGGGTACAGCAGACCAAGCAGCTTCCACACGTTGCCCAAAGTTGATCTGGTGTGGCAGCTGGGGATGTAATCTGGGTCAATCATTGAGCAACCATGGACCACATGTTTTCTATCGGTGAAAGATCAGGAGAGCAAGCTGGCCAGTGAAGCAATTCAATCTGGCGATTGACGAATAACCCTTGGACAATGTGTGCCATGTGTGGTCGCGCATTATCCTGTTGAAATATGGCTGTGGGCAAGCCCTGAAGGTAAGGAAGGACAACTGGCTCCAACACCTCGGAGATGTAGCGCTGGCTGTTTAAAGTACCTGCAATGCATACTAAAGAAGTGCGAGAGTGATATCTAATATCGCCCGCCCCATACCAAAATACCCGGTGCAACACCAGTGTGGCGGTGGCAGCTGTTCAGCATCCTCTCTCCACGGTGTCTCCAGACTCGAATCTGACCATCGTGGTGTTGCAGACAGAAGCGTGACTCGTCAGAAAAGACAATTTCATTCCATTCTGCTGTCCACATCCTTCTTTCATCGCACCATTGGCAGCGGACACGTCTGTGGTTCTGCGTCAAGGGTAGACGAAGCAATGGACGTCTTGCGGACAGACCACTCTGCTGTAAACGGCGTCGAATGGTACGCACAGACACTGGATGATGTGTTACAGACTGAATGTGCTGTGCTATGGTTCGTGATGTGGCACAGCCATCTGCCACTGCCATACGCGCAATATGTCATCACTTGAAGTGGTGCACTGAGGTGGATGCGATCGAACACGTTGGTCCGTCGTACCCTCCTGTATCCAAAGATCACATATCCGCATTACAGTTGTTTCGAAATTTCGTCCAACACGACTACCAATTTCCCTGAAAGATAATCCACAATCTCGGTAGGCCACTATCTTTCCTCTGTCGAACTCGGATACTTGATTAAAAGATGATCGCTGTTTTCTACAAGGCATAATTGATCGTTTTTTTGAAAAAAACACAATTGCCGTACTTGAAATTGTCGAAATCTCCAAGCCTTAATTGAAGTGGCACCACAGGCGCGCGTGATGTGCCTCTGCGTTGAAATCCTAATCATTTGCATATCTCACCTCCGCTAATGCATGTTGTAAATTTCATATTATTTGCATGCTTCCTTCAGGGTGTTGCACTTACGGTGGGCCAGCAGTGTGTATATATATATGTAATAATATACCACAGATAAATTTTACATGACGACGAGGGTGCTGTGAGAAAATAATAATTATCTTAATAGTACCACCACTTGGATAAGTTTGGGAACCCCTGTGTTAGCTTATTCTTGTGGTGTGCAATAGAGATTAAAGAGTAGAAATATACATTTTCACACACAGCCATTAAAATGTCAGCAGGAAAAAAGAAAGATCCAATATGAATTAAAACTAAGTGAAAATCCATTTATTATTGCTGCTCGGCAGTTTTACTATCAGAATTTACTATAGTCTCATTTTTTCTGTCCTCTATTCTACTTCTCAGACAATAGTTTAGGTCTGTCACTTACACTTACTGATAAATTTGTTAACATGATGATGTAATTTTCTCAAGAAAAATTATGTCAACTTGTGTTTTAAAGTTAAACAAATGATAAGTAAATATTGATTTACCATGTCACAAATTCTGATTGTTTACTTAAAATAAATATTGGATTACATGTCATGTCACAAACTTAATTTTTTCCCCAAATTTATGTATAATTATTATAAAAACAGCATATAGGGCCTACAGAAATTTAAATAAAAAAATCTGATTTAAATCAATTTCTCGGACAGTAAATCTGTTCTAACGGCACTGTCCAACATTAACATAAAAAAGTAGTTCTTCTAAAAGTAGTCTTAAAAAAGTAGTAGTAGAAATTTATGTATAATTATTATAAAAACAGCATATAGGGCCTACAGAAATTTAAATAAAAAAATCTGATTTAAATCAATTTCTCGGACAGTAAATCTGTTCTAACGGCACTGTCCAACATTAACATAAAAAAGTAGTTCTTCGTTTAAGAAACAAATTGGCCGAATCACATTTAAAATTAACTAACATATTATTTTGGATACCAGGTCACAGGAACATAGAAAAATAAATGAAACTGTGAAAACTTGCAAAAACTGTGAATCATCAAGACATCTCTTTGGATCAGTTATCCTCAGAAGATCTTACAGGCCGCATAATTGAAATCGATAACGAATTAACTGAAGAATGGATTACAAGTAAATAGCACTCAACTTGAGGTCATAATTCCGATTTACAAAATATTTATAAATAGTTAAACAGACAAGAAGATGTTTTACTCTAACCAGGCGCAGAATAAAAATGTTAATTACATCCTCCTTTTTATTCCAATTCAATTTAGAAGAATCGGTGGAATGTTCTACATGTAAAGAAGATTCATTAGATCATATTTCACTTGTTTGCACTAAATTAAAAAACAAACGGGAAAAAACGTTTCCAATCCTTAAAACTTCAAACAGCATAACACTGATAACTTATGCAATATGAGGACACAAGCATTTGAAAACAAAACTACAACAAAAGGACTAATCCATTTTCTAATTCATACAAACAAATTCTAATCTTCAATAACTCTCCTACTTACAATGGATAAGCAAAAGCTAAGGCTCGAAAAACAGAGGTGGAGGTTGACAATGTCATAACCATAAGCTCCAAAGCACTCAACAATCTTGGTTGATTTACGTATGGGTATTCAGCTGTATTAGCATGAAATGCATAAAAATAAAGACAGAAAATTTAAACAAAGGTTAACATTTATATAAAGAAGAAGGGAGTACATTGAATATTTTCGCCCCATTCCAAATTTTCTATCCGTTTTGGACCCTTTTGATGCAAAATCTGTCTCTTGCGCATTTGCAGTCTGTCTGTCTTTGCTAAATCCAAATGGGGGAATATATTTTCATGAATCTTGCATACTGTGAGTACTTACATTCATTTAGTGACTGAACTTGGCTGCATAAGTCTGTTTACCCGTTCTATGTTCAATTTTGTGTCTGTACAAGTATCACATAAAATGGATTTAACATGTTGATGCAATGTTCTATATTTGATACACCTTATTTTAATTTTGTAAATACATTACTTAAAATTTCTTTGCTTATGTAAAGTACAATGTCCAAAATCTGGAATCCTCCGGACCTCGGCCATTCCGGATTTTGGATTACTTGCAGTTCTTTTCGTCAAAAAAAACCCTAATCTAACCTACCTTCAAACGCGAATTTTTCCGCGTGTTATTTACGTCAGGAACACGTTTGAAATACTAAAATAGCTGATATATAAAAAGGAAAAAAACTTTTTAATACAGTGCAACAAATTTTCTTACAAATCTAATTTTTATGTGTGGTATTTACTCTGAACATGTAAGTTTCATCAATTTGGTCAAGGTTGAATGCCTTGTTCTTAAAAGAGGAGGAAAGGTAAAAAAAAAGTGACAGAAGAAAAAAGTGCTGGTTAGCAAACCGTCTGGATTTGGGACAATTCCGAATGTCCGGATTTGGGACTTTGTACTGTATTTAGGCAAGTTTCATGTTAAAACATCCGAGTAACTATACTTAAATGAACTATAATTTGGTAGTAGCTGGTAGATATATTGAACATTGCAATTACTTGGATTCTTTTACGAGTGCTGATCGAAATTAATGACTTTTCCCAAAACTATTTTTACAGAATTTAAATACTAATACTTTATATGTTTTTTCTTTACAAAATATAAAAAGAATCCTTATATTTGGACAACCTTTGAAAAATAAATGTTAAACCTTATTCTATAATTGCCTCTACCCCTTTGAATTATCAAAATTACCACTATTCTCTAAAGCATAGTGTAAGAAAAAAATGCTATAAACCCATTAGTAAAATTGCATTTTGAGATCGGAAATGGGACAATTACATTATATCGGTGAGATTGATGAATCACGGATGGATATCATATGAGTATATACCAAAATCTAGTTTTAAAGAATTAAGTCAATTTAAATACTGTGACAACGTTTTTGTCCCTCACAAAATTGTTAGTTGTGAGCTTTCTTTTTAAATTAAAATAAAATTTGGTCTCTTTTGGTATTTCTTAACCAATTAATAAAACCGTATAAAATATTTTTTAATTAGATGGAATATGAAGATATATTACACTGTTACAAGATTAATAAGGTTTTGGACAATGTTTTCAGCTGAAAATACACAACCTTCAAAATTCGAGTATGAAAATCCATCACCGCCACATATTAAAACAGGGTTTTCTGCAACCACTAAGCATCCTTGTGACTCAGCATAGCTGTTTTCTACCTAGAATTAATAGGTTATACTTATAAATCCCTATGGGTTTATTTTTGAGGTATTTAAGTACAAATACAAGTTTTTCAGACAATAAATGTGTTTGTTTGAAGTAAGATATAGTTTTTATGCCAAAAAGTTATTCAAAGATCTTGCTGTTTGTCAGGAACCTTCATCTTTCATAAAAATATACAGCTTATGTTCAGGAATTCTCTATTTGAAAATCATTCTCACTTCTGGTAGCTATAAACGCTTTGAATGCCTTGTATTAATCCTACTGTATTGACATGTACAAACATCCAAATAATCCCTTGTTACTGATTATAGACCAAATCACAAAATTGATGGAATATTTCTCTCTCTCACACTGCCTACAATACAATTTAGATTAAATTTTTTCATCAAGGAGTCTTCAGACTAACAGAATTATTTGCAAAAACTTGAAATATTCTCTTGTCATTAAAATTTAATTTGAGTTGCCAAGGAGGTCTATGAGCTATGAAGTTCATTTCTGAATGATAGTTTGCACTTTACAATTCTTTTATATGGAGGAATGTTATTTTCGAGCAATATTTCATATAATTTATTGTTGGTTGATTGAGTTTTTATGGTACAAGGTCTAGGAAAGGACCACTATGCAATCAGGATAATTTATGATTTTCATAAATTATCAAGATAATTTGAGAGTATTTTTTGAAGCACTATATCAAAAAGGTTGATTATATTTTAATACTTGCAGAATCAGTACATGGAAAAAATAAGGAAAACAATTTGTTTTTCTTTTCTTTTGTTTTACATATATTAACAAATCTGAATGCTTTTAGGAAACCCAAACAGCAAAATGAGCACATAATTTCATACTCCATATTGCAAACTTTATCAAAAGAAATCGAAACTGTCTGTAAAATTAAATGTTAATCTCATTACTAAGGCAACTTTTTGCAACAAATGCAACTTTTTTTCACACGTTCTACGCTTTATGTAAAGTACTAAAAACGGAATTCCTCCTACATGGGGTGTATTGTAAGTGAGTTATAACTGCAACATAAATGTAACTTTCTACATAAATGCAACTTTTTGCATGATTGCAACTTTTTACAATTTAGCTTAAAATTAATTCATATGAAATTACTATTTCATTTTTTTGCCCTCTGAATCAACCCTTCAATCACGTGTGTCTGATCTTGCGAATGCCGAAGTATTGCGGATCAAACAAGAAGTACATGGAAAGATGGTATTCGTCCTAACGGAAAGTGAAATAAATAGCAAGAAATACTTTAACACATTGGTTGGCACTCATGATAATCCAGAGCAAACTTGCGTAATCGACCGCAGAGTTTACGAGGTGAGTTTCGATCATCATTATGTTGTTTCTTTGTAGATGACGTTTTAAAATCTCTGAATGTTGAGCGAAAGGATTTTGAGCTTCTGCTATCCGATACAGCACATTATATGACTGCGGCTGGAATCACACTCAAGGTGCTTTATCCGCGATTGCTCCAAGTTACTTGAGTCGTACACTTGTTTCACAACTGTAGAAAAAGTCTAATGCAAAAATATCAGGCAACATCAGTCTCTGTTGAGCGCAGTTTTTCAATGTTAAAGAAATTACTGACCAAGGATCGGCAATTCAACGACATCAACGTTCTTCTGTATTTAATAATATACAGATAAATTTTGAATTTTTTCATTTTTTACTAAAAATTTATTTTAGATTTTAGTGTATCAAAAATAAATGCAACTTTAGGGAATGATAAATGCAACTTTTCCCATTTTTACTGCCACAAAAAAATTGCCCTACTCATTACTTTTCAAAATAAAAATTTTTAAATTACCTGAGAATATCTCCATTTATGAAATTTTATGTATGTTGGTGGAGGCATTTGAGGAAACAGTTGTTGAATTCTCTGAACTATTATAGTCTGAATCGCAGATGAGTCTTTATCTATATTTGCTTTACCAAATTCTTTAGTTGTATGTATAGCAATTGTTGGTAATCCAGTAGCATCTGAAAATATAAGTTTCATAAAGTTTAAGCAGTTGCTGATCAAGGGTTTCAATGCACCTTATCTATGATTTAAGATTTACTTAGATATTTGTATTACAAAAATACCAAAAAAAAAATTTCTTTCTATAAATTACTGTTTCTTTGAGTACTGTTTCTTTGTGAATCAATTTACGTACGCAATCTAAGAATATAATTGTTTTATTCACATTGGAATCTTAAGAAATTTTAGCTTCAATTCTTTAAGCAGGTTTGTTGCTATCATCAATGATTTACTCTCAAAAGATTTTTATAGAGATATTTTTAGAGCCAGACAAGAGCAGGGCTTGTA
The DNA here is from genome assembly GCA_947359465.1 of Metellina segmentata. Lineage (NCBI taxonomy): Eukaryota > Metazoa > Arthropoda > Arachnida > Araneae > Tetragnathidae > Metellina > Metellina segmentata. The sequence continues at coordinate 60,073,153 of OX375875.1, forward strand.
TATTATCCCCAAGAAAAACAGAGTCCAACGAAGGAAGCCCTAAACTCTAATAACGACACATTAGAGACATGGCATCAGTGCCTAATTCATATTAATGTGTACAGTGTGAACACTGGAAAAATAAGATGTGCAAGGGGTCTACCTCTGCTCAAACAGAAAGACATAGCATGTCAAAGTTGCCGTTTGACCAAAACTAGAAGGGTATCCTTTAAAGCCAATGCCAAAAATTAGGTTCTTGAAAGTATGCAGTAGAAAAATATTTTTTATACTTCCTTGGCATTGACGTTTGCTATACCAATGTTGTTTAGGCATTTTGGCACATTCACAAGTATTATTCTCAGAGAATTACCACTACAAAATATTTTATAATAAAGAATCCTTAGATATCAAAAATAAAAAATCCAAGCATAACCTCTCACGACCTGGTATAACTACTGCCAGAACTCGGTACAGGGCTGTGACCCTGCAGTTGAGAAACACTTCATTTTCATTGGGAAAGAAAATAAATGACACTGAAACCTCGAAAAAGCTGCTTCAAATTTAGGCTTTACTAAGAAAACTATTTGAAGGTACATCAAACTATCATCACTGCTGAGTTAATAAAATTATTTTCAAGCATTTAAATGAACTTGTAAATTAATATATGACACAAATCACAAATGTTTTGTGATTTACTCAATTCCTCAAATTTTTGTTTTCTGTATCCTTTGTCTATGAATTAGGGATGCGACATCGATGTCAATGTTTTCAAAACATCGATGCATTGGGGTCGATGTTTTTGTAACATCGATGTTTATACTTGTCGATGTTTTATTTTTAAATGAACAAAGTACCGTTATAAAAATTTTAAAAATAACCAAGTAGCATAATTTTCATAATCAGCAAATTGAACATACTTTTAGACCAAAGTGACCAAGGATGAAGGGTCTGAAAAGTAGGGATGTGACATCAATTTCGATGTTTTCTAAACACTGGACATAAAATTAGGATTACCTGTGTGCCAAATTTCATTATTGTAAGTGCCTTAGATTCGTCTGGACCCTGCATACATATATACACACAAACATTTCCTTTTATAATAGTAGAGAAGACAGCATGTAATCATATCATTTAACAATAACTGTAAGTATAAGAAGGAGAAATATACTGGTTAATTATATGGTTAAATATTGCTTGTTTGTGTGTTTCAATATCAAATTTGTTAAAACTAGATTGTCCCATGTTTATATCAAATATAGGATAATTGTCATAAGTTTCACAAAAAGAATTTGAGAAAATGATGGTTGCATTTGAATATTTGCCTATACAATTCAATAATTTATTTGTTCAAATCCTTTTTAAAGGAGAAAATACGCCTATTTAAAATGGGTTCTAATAGAAATATTTTTGCATAGGTCAAGACACAGCATGGAGATTAGAAATCTGGTATAAATATTAAAGTAAATTATCTATCATAGTCAATCTTAATCAAATTTGTGATGCAGATTTAATATGGCTGACAACTTGACAGTTTAAAGAATTGAAATAATAGTAAAAATTATAATACTGTAATTTGCTTTTCAGGTACGTATTTTAATTAATTAAACGTCGCACTGAAGCAACACAATGGGCTATTGGCGATGGTCCAGGATCAAACCAGAAGGGAAAGAATTTGATTTTCATAATCTACTACTCATAGCAGAGTAATAAATATGGATAAAATATTTGAAAGATTGCAAGTTTTGTCTTATAATTTGGTTTCGGAATAAACTTTGTCATAAGCAATTTTTTTTTATTCAATCTTATATTTTTTGACAAATGAACAAATTATTTCTAAAAAATGAAAATGATAAATACATACTTCTTTTTTGAAGATCTAGAGAACAGAAGCGTACAATGTCATCTGAGATAAACTTGGCACTCCAAGAGTTACTTTTAAAGAAATCGGAGTTCTCATCATAAAAGAAGCCTAGAGCAAATCGAGAGCAATAATCAACAGCCCTCAAATTTTCAAGCTGATCACCTAATAAATAAAAAATAATTTTAATGAGCTTTCAATAAAGGTTTTGCATTGTTTTTAATTGGGATAGAAATAAATAATGAAAAGGTTCTTTGATGAGATTTAAAGAAAATGACGAACTTAATATAAAAAAAATACATGATCTCGAAAAATCCCAGGAAAGAAATACATTCCATCTATCTCAACTTGAAAATTTCTTATATACTCTCACAAATCATTACAAGAGATAATCAGATCCTTATTCAGTTAATTTATTTGTAGTTTTAAAAGGGTGTTTAAATAATAACAATATCTTTTTCCTAAAAAGGTGATCTAAATTTCTCCTCACAAACTGGAACTTCCTTTATTTTATCAATATTTCTAATTATACACCTTAAAAGAAATTTAAATCTTGAAATAACATATTTTGAAGCTTAAGCTGTCAGCTAACAATATGTCAAATTGTATAATTTACTGAATTTTTTTAGGGGTAATAAATCATTTTCTCTCATAAATGCAACTATCAGCACATCGGGTTCTAGGAGGGGGGGGGGGGTTGTTCCTGTTCAGGTTTCTTTGAAAAGTGAAGAAACCCCTGCATTTTTTCCCAAAAAGAACTAATAAAATTAACAGATATATGCAATGAGATACACTAAAGCACTTAAAAATTAGTTCTGGGGTTGAATCATCAGGGAACATTTAAAATATATGCTGAAAAGTGTAAAAGCAAAAAGTATAAACGATTGAACCAATTTCTTTAAATGATATTAATAGGGGCATTTCTCTGCATTTTTTATTTATAAACTCAAAAATGCGATTCAAAGATTTTGAAAAAAATATAATATTTTATACTCCTTTAATCAGATACAAATTTATTACTTTTAAATGCTATCGTTAATTTTAGTTGATATTTATGCTACATTTTTATTAGTTATAAAATCTCCTGGTATATAATAAAGTCATTTATATTAACCTCAATCTCTGATAATAGGCATTCTCCATTAATGGTAAAAACGCCTCTCTAAGACAGTTCGGTCTTTGGTTGAAATTATGTGGTATAAATGAGAAAACACCTCACAGTTGATTAAATTTGTATCCATTTCAAACATTTTCCCTACCAGTGCCAAGAATTTCAGCTAGTAATAGAATCATAATTCAAATTTCTAATCAAATAATGGAACATATTATTTATTCTTACTATTTCTTGTTTTGAATATTGTTCCCTTGACAGAGTTAAATTATCAGCACACACCTTAGGTTATAAATCGTAAGGTTAGTGTATAATGATCTGTATAAATATTATAGCTATTGCAATAATTTTGTTTACTTTTAATTCTTGACACCATTCCTTCTAATTGCAAAATTTGAGGAACAGGTATTGTTAAAACCACTGCATCAAACTCATGACTTGAACCATCATCACAAAGCGTTTGCCATTTGTTACTAGCAGAAGTTATTTTCTGTACCTTTTTCCCAAACAGAACTTCACAATCTGGAAAAATATTAATACACATTAACTTATAAGGAGATAATGAGAATAATCAAAAATGATAAAATATACTCAGTCGATTAGGTTTCAGACATACAGGGTGTCCCGGAACTTCATGTACAAACTTGGAGGGGAGGTAGAGAACATCGTTAGGAACGATAATTACAAAAATGTATGGGCAAAAACATCACCCTCACGTGATAAAGAGACACAATAAGGCCACATCACAGAATGTAGTGTAAAACGCTCTATTACACAACATAAGAGTACAATGTATGACTTACAAGCATCATAGGAGGTGTTCAAAACTGCGCAACGATACCTACACAACGCGAACATTTTCAAAGATAACTGGCATTTCGCTGCTAGTAGCAGCAGCGATGGAGATTCATGCCACCAGGTCCATTTCAGAATTTGCGGGTGTGTCATACAAAATGCTCTTCATGACACCCCAGAGAAAATAATCAAGAGGAGATAAATCAGTTAATCTGGGAGGCCAAGCGACAGGACCACCACGCCCAATCCAATTGTTTCCAAATGTCTGGTCCAAATGGTCACGTACACACCTTGTGTACTGAGATGGCGCCCCATCATATTAAAACCACATTCAGCACCGAACATGTGGGGGGACATCATTAAGTATTTCCGGAAGTACTTGAAGAAACACAAGATACTTGCGAGCGTCCAGTCGAGGTGATAAGATGTATGGCCTGACTAAACTGTCCACCACGATACCCACCTACACATTAACAGTGAAGCGTTGTTTTGCGGCTCGTGGTCGGGTTGTCTAAGGCCCACATGTGCGCGTTGTGTGTATTGAACACCCCCTTCACATGAAAAGGTTACTTCATTACTGAACATAACAGAAATGAAAAATTGCGTGTCGGCCGCACTTTGGAGTAGAAAATACTGTGGAAACGCGACACATTGTGCGGATCAACCGCTTGCAATAACTGAACTCTCTGAAGATGAAAGGAATGTAAGGCTTCGCCCTACAGTATGCGATGGACAGTTCATCGAGATGTTCTGGTGGCAGCGGCAAGCGCACAAACACTGGTACCAGGATTTCGGTCCACAGCATGCAACAGACCCTCTTCGAATATGGGTGTTTGTGCTGTTCACAGCTGCCCAGTATCCTGCATCGTGGTTGTGAAGGATCCGCGTTCCGCAAGGTTCTGATGTACCTGAGCGAACATTTGATGATTTGGTTGCAGCCTCGTTGGATATCTTTCCAGATACAACCGAACAACAGCGTGTCCATTTCCATCAAGTAGGCTGTAGATAAAGTGGATGCCCGTCAACTCGGCGTTTGCGAAACGATTCATGCTGATCGCATGCAGTCGGCATCTACAATGAGGAATACACATGTGCCGACCTTGAGAGCTTGCATACAGCACCACCTATTGATTTCTGCCCATGCTTTCCTATGTAATTATGGTTCCTAACAATGTTCTCTACCTCCCCTCCAAGTTTGTACACGAAGTTCCGGGACACCCTGTAGAAAGAATTACAAAAATTATATATGTTAAGTTTTGAAAAAAAATAACAAAGGTAATTATTTTTATGGTTTAAAAAATTAGTCAAATTATTTAATTTGACTAATTTATATAGTACCATAAAGTAAAGTACCATGTGTAATTAATATAGCACCATAAAGTATCAAAATAAATAAGGGAAAATGTAACAGAATTAAAGATGTTATGAGTTAGTCAAATCATATTGGTTGGTAGGGCCTACATATTCAGAAATACAACTCTAGTCCAAAGAAATGTTACAGTACAGAAAGCTCCAGAACATCTATTTTAAAATAGATAGTGTAAAACTATTTATGATGCTATATAGTATTGCAAGATTCTATATTTTAAATATTTTGTTAACTGCATAAAATTCCTTTAATTTTAAGAACAATTCTTTAAAATATTACAAATGTAACAGCTTCTAAACAATTTTTAAGAAATTTCATACTCTAAAAAAATTTTTTTTAATTGTTTTAGCAAATAATTCAAGACAGAAGTAAATAATATAGTATTTTCACTTGCTGGTGTCAAACTGCATAACTTTTGACACAAAAAATATTAAATAATTTTATTAACTTACTAAATTATAAATACTTCATACCTCAGAATAATTATAGCCAGCCTTCCACCTAAAAATATTATACATAGGGTTTAATGGGTTTGAGCTCCTAGGAGTCGGCACCCCAGCTAAATAAGCTCTCTAAAAAGGTAGGCAAAAGCTTTCTGCAGCTCTCAATTAGTACATTAATTAATATTTACCTATAGCATAACATTCATTTGAAGGAATATTTTTATTGGGTAATTAAAATAATGCTAAAACCTGCAATGCGAAGAAAGTGTTTCACCAAAGATCCAGATCCTTTTGAACATATAAAATGGGCAGCTGCAGAGGGAACAGATCTCAATCCTTCAATATTTTCTCGTAAAGGTTGCAAAAGTCCTGCTTCCAATAACTGATTATAGCACCTTTGAATGTGAAATAAAGCACAAGAACAATATTAATAAATATTTCATATTATGATATGTTAGTACTTATATTGCAGTAAAATTTAGTAATCAAAAAGCAAACAAATAAAAAATATGCTATGTGATGCTAGGTTAATGCAAAAAAAAAGTTTTTGTTCTGTTAAAAATATACTTCTAAAGCTAATGTGCAATTTTTTAAAATTACTTTTTTGATTGAAAGACTGAATTTAAAATATAAGCCATTGAACTTAGCCTTTTGAACACTGTTAATATATTTTTCAAAGTAAAAAGTTAATGCGGAAGATGTATTATTTATCACGAATAGAGTTTTCATAAAACAAAAATGTTGTACTTATAATTTTTCTGGGATTGGACAAAGCATTAGGTTTCACTCCTTGATAACAGAATAACAAACGAAAGAAAATTTATATACCTTAGAAGCCTCAATGTACCTAGATTATTTAACCATCTAGCATTAACCACTTCAAGAAGGTGGGATGCCAGACTGCCCACTGACCCTGAAAGGGTAAAAAGTTGTAATTAATTGTGAAAAAATTTTAAAAATTTTATATAACAATGCAAATTTTCATACTGTTTAGAACTATTTTCATTTAAACACTGATGTTAAGAAATACTTTTTTTAACTGGTTATAAATTTATCAAGTTATAACAGTTAAAGATTTAAATAACCAATTAAAAAAAATAGAAAATTTCTAGGACATGATGCACTACATATTTTTGTTTACACTGTTATAAATTTCTAAACATTACAATTTATCTTGAATTAGTGAAATATCATATTACCTCATAACTATTAATATTTTATTCTCCTTTTTTACATTTTGAATCTGTAGGTCTTAAGCATAATTTATAAACTGAACTATAAACACACATAAGGCATTTTTCTTCAATGAAAATATATTTTTTTTTTCAACTCTGTTCAAAACATTATTCTTTCAAACATGGGTCACTTTGTAGATAGAAATTACTGTAGGGTACACATTTCTCCTGACATTTTTTCAACTTTACTTTAATTATTTCAAAGAATGTTTAACTGTGTAAGTAATCTGCTAGTTATATTTTTCGACTAATCCTAAATATATACAAAACAAAAGTAGTTAAAAACTAAAATTTGTTTTCCATAAGTATTGAGAATATTGTTACAAAATTGGTTCCAACAGCTTTACATTTCAGTTTTAATCATTGCGTATTGACCTTTTTAGAGACATACTTTTCTACACTCTATTTATTGTGTGGTTTTCTAACCAGTCATAACAATCTTGAAAAAGATAAAAAAAACTTCAAACTTCTTAAATTGTAAATTTCAAGAATTTCTCTCTCTCTCTCTTACAAATTAAAAAAAAATTGTTAAATTTTAATCTTAAACATTTTCTCAGAGATGGAAATAATCCTATGGGTTAAGTGCACTTAACTTTCTTGGTGCCTGTATTTTGTTCATGCACTTAGTTGTTATTAGCATAGAAATATACTGATCAAAACATTAGAAAACTGATTTTTCAATCAAAATCACATTTGCTGATACTCTGCAAAAAATACGACTAGTTTCAAACAGTAACTTTTGGAAAACTCAAGAATTAATAATTGCATTCTTTTTAAACAATATACTTTTCATAAAATGTCTCTAAAAATATTTTTAGTTACTTTTCTTGTGTGCTGCTTAAATTAGATGTCTGAGTTATAAACTGTGCTCCAAGGTCGACAGAGCTCCCCAATTCACTTCTTGATGTGCACATCCGACCACCTATAGAAAAATCATTTCATAATTTTTATATAAAAATTTAATTTAGAAAAACAATTTCTTATTTCTATAAATATAATTTACATCATAAAGAAATCATCTTCAAATTCTTAAAATGTAATGCAGTTTCTCCACATTATGTCTCTTAGGAGACAAAATAAGACAACTTTTGTCTTGCCCTTTTCTCGGAATCTGAAAATTAAACCCTACCAAATTTGTAGATGCTTTAAGGGATTTCATGTTGAGGAAGGGTTAAAATAACTGCTTGAAAAAGTTACACGTAGCTGCAAATTCTAAAAATGACTGATTTAGAAGGATTTCCTGTCTGTAAACACAAATTTATCAAGGGATAGGAAAAAAAATTGCAACATAGCTAAATGTGTGACAAAATGAAGATTTACTAAAAGTGTTTAGGTACAGTTTTGAAAGACTTTTGAGGCAATGCTTTTTTTTGTTACCAAGGAAGAATTTCTTGGAAAAAACATTTTGGGCTCAGTAAAAAATAGAAAATATCCACACAACTGATTATTTTTTCTTCTACTAGGCAAGTTTTGTGAAAAAAATCTACTTGTTCTGAAAAGTCTAATAGAACCAAGCTTTTTAATAAATGTTATCAAAGATCTTATTAATATTTTAGCAAAATAACTTCTTGACAAATTAAGAAAATGATTTACAACAATGAATGAGATTCAAACAATCTCAAAGTTGCCTTTGCCTGCTATAATTCACTACAAAAAGCATGTAAAAATGTACCAAAAGCATTGCCATACAAGTCTTTATAATATCAAAGCTGTACCGAATATTGTAAAAAAATTTATGAATTCAGCTTTAAGCAGATCTTTAAAAGTTTTATATTTGGATGTTTCATGAACCCCTCTACCATTTTATCTCATGCTTAATCAAATGCATTCATCTAGTACAGTTAAATATATTTTTTAATGTTAAACATCAAACACTGAAATTGAGACACATTTTTATGTTGATATAGTAATACTTCAAACCCAGGTGTAATCATATTTGCAGTGTTTGTTGCTTTTTTATGTACTTTAATTTGGTAATACTTAAAATGAAAACTAATAGAATATCCTTATATGTGTTGATATAGCTGTGGAAAATCCTGCTTAACAAGAGCAATAAAACCCCTACCTCTGTATGTTGAAGTTGCTTGCTTTCGTATGACAACTGGACACGATTACCTACAAAAAATTTACATCGGATAGGCATCAGAGATTCAGCTTGATGCCCTTTGTGTCACCAGGGTGATATGGATGGTGACCAACTCGAGAACTGCCCCATTGTTTTAGAGTTTATTACAGACAACGCTATGGAGGCTAATTTTTAATCTCGCTATTTTTGCTTTGTCATTTTATTGGACTGCTCGTTGACTGATGGCAGATATGCCAAACACGGGTACAGGATTTAAAAAAAAAAAAGGCATTACTTTAAGGTACAGATTTATGGAATATGAAAGGCTGTCCAAACAGTAATTTAAAAGAGAAACGAAAGCAAATCAGGTAGCAATATTGATTTTAAAATTCACTAGAATATTTCAGACATTTTAACAATGAACAGCAATTAATGAATATTTTGTATCAATAATTAGTGCAGTTTACATTAATTTTATTTAATGCCATTCTCAACAGATTTAAGGTTTTAAAATATTTTTAAAGGTTCAAAATAACAGCAAATCATGATATTGAATTACCAGCTAATATCTAAGCAGTTTAATGTACAGGAGACCTATAGGACTACTTTTTTTTCTGCACTGAATTTCATAAAGAAGTTTTATTTTGTTAACATATTTGTAGTACAGTTGATTTTAAGGAAACCCATGTCTGCATTATAACTAGCATGTATTTCAGCAAGTATTCATATCAAACTAAAATCCATGTTTGCAATAATCAATCATTGCATAGGACAAAAACTTTTATATCAACTATGTAGATGCAGGAAAAAAAACCCCAAAATATCCCTCTTCATTTTATTAATTTTAGCGATAGAGAAAAATCAAAGATAGCATATGACAAGAACCCTAACATCTTCTATAAATTCAAATGCATTAGAATCTATCTCAAAATTTAACTTTATGTGCCAAATTTCAAGTTGTCAGGTCTTTCCGTTTCGAAGGCGAGTACAGAAAGATATGGTGCTCCTAATGTTAAATCAGTTCTTTAGACTTTTATGGATAATAAATGTCTAAAAAATAATGTTATAAAATATAGGCCTCTTAAATAATATTTCTATAGAGTTGATATTTTGTACTGTGTTACTGTTAAACAATCCAAACAAAATCAACCTATTTTATTTAAAAAAATAATTTTTAGTATGCAATTATAACTATAAAATTAATGTTTGAAAAATTTATGAATTCGAACCTCACTATATTTTGATGAGAATCAATTCAGACTTCTAATATGACCAAGCAAAATGTCAGCTCATTCTAATGGTTAGTTTTGTGTCACATAAAATTTTCCTCATTATGGTAATTTTAGAGGGCAAAAAAAATTTTAAAAACATCCGACAAACCTCGAAAAGGTTTTCACTTACATAATATATATGAGTATAACGTAATTCCTGTGAATTGTTTTCACTTGCATAATAATTATAATTATTGGATCGTTTTCGCACGCTGACAAATACGTTTGAAATAGTGTTCTAATTACAAATTTAGATAGCTATAACTAGTTAATTTTGATCTGTGCACAGTAATTTTCAAAGGAGGAAATGAACCTTAAAATTGACAACACCTCTCACATTGAATATCTCCAGATAAAGAGAGCAGTCATGAAATTTCATATCCAGTTTAATTAATCAATGCAAAATCTGATTAAGGCATAAAAACATGGTGTTTCCATTTGACATTTTGTTTGTGGAAATTTTATATGAAGACGTAACCCTGATGCAATTCTTTACCATTTGAATTTGTAGATGTGTTTGCATATACTGTAACATGTTACATGAACAGTACTCGAAATAAAGGAGTTGCTTCCAGTATTTTTTCTACGATTGTATATGTTCAAAGTGAGATTTAGGTTGGTTGGGTTTTTCTTAGAGTGCAAGATCTACATTTGGTTATGTTACAATATCAAGCAATGGATGTACACACAACAAAAGTTTTACTATAAAATACAACTAAACAATACAGAAGTACCAAAATACAATACCGTACAACCAAAATACAATACAGAAGAAAAACTTTGAAGAATCACTAGTGTTCACTGCTTCTAGCAGAAACAGCAGGAAAACTGCTTTCTTGGGAGCTTATAATCTATTCTTTATTGAAATGATATATACTATACTGATTCCTTATTGAAATTATATATAGGGGAAGACGGGGTACAATGAAACAAGGGGTACAATGAAACATTACTTCTAAAATCAGTACAATTTGTCACAGAAAGTTGCAATTTATATATATGTTATACAACTATAAGTTCCAATTACAGATGTGATTTGGATATATTCGCACTTCTACAACATTAGCAATAGAAGATTATTGGTTTTTCACCATTGAAAGTAAGTTTCTTTACTAAAAGTAATTTTGTTTCTTTTTCCTCATTGTTATATGTAATAATTATTTTTTCTATACATTGTTATCTTTGTGTTGTTGTCTTCATACCTCCAAAACCAAAATTAAAAAAAAAAAATATTAGAAGCTTGAAATTTTTTTTTATTTAGTAACCTCAGTACGGGGTACAATGAAACACTTGCAGATGGGGTATGCATTCACCCGGGGCACAATGAAACATGTTTCATTGTGCCCCGGGTGAATGCATTTACTTGAAGTAATATATCAATGGTAAATATAATATCACTGATATAAAATAACATATTACTGGTTGTCATTAATCTAAATAAAACACTTTTACTAAGGAAATGGCAACACCTAACATTAATAGGAGAAGGCAACAACCAAATCACAACAGTAATCATTTTGAAAGCATGCAAAATTAAACTGGTTTTTTTCCTTCTAAAAAAAGTACAGATTTCAATAGTAAGTTAGATTTTTTATATTCAAAAACATTTAAGAATAGTTTATTTATTTCATAGGCGTAAACTGCACTTACTACAGTTCACAATCCTCTTAAAGTTCTTTGTCAAAGGGGCCAAAAACAAATAGGTCAATTAATTTCTGGTAAAAGGGTTGTTCTTGTTACTATGTGTGGATTTATTAATGCTTCTAGAAATTCTATACCCCATTATTTAGTATTCCTAGAGTAAATTTCAAGTTTTGCATGTTGAATGGAGCTGTTTGTGGGACTGTGGGTAATGCAACAAAATCGGGTTGGATGAATGGAGATATTTTTGTTAATGTTCTAACAGAATACCAGGCACATACACGCTGAACGAAAGAAAATCCAGTTCTACTAATAATGGACTATCATGAATCACATATTACAATTTCCAGTCTAAATTTTACTAAAGATAACGGAATTGTTGTTGTAACCCTGACCCCCATACCAGTAACAAATTACAGCCGCCTTTAGACAAAACTGTGTTCAAGTCACTTAAAAAATTCTTCAATCTAGCTGCAAATGATTGGATGCTGTGTAATCCAGGCCGTACAATCTCTATCTATGAGATATCTTCTTTGCTTGGCACTGCTTATTTCTTATCACTCCACAAAATATTAAAAAAGGTTTTTCAGCAACTGGAATGCCTTTCAATAGAGAAATGTTTTGTGAAGAAGATTATTTGTGTTCGTATGTGTCAGATAGGCCTTGTCCTACTGAAAATTATTCCCATGGTCAGATTAATGAAACTGATGAGCTGAGTAATGAAACTGAAGACCAGACAGACAAAACCCAAGAATCAGAAGTGGTGGATCTTGCCATAAGTAAATCAGGATCACCGACTGCAGGTTGATCAGCAAATGTTCATACACCATGCACTAGCTCTAAACCTGTGAGGAAATACATTTATCCTCAAGAGATAAAACCTTACCCCAAGGCTGGTCCAAGAAAAGTAAGAGTAGGAAACAAAGAAAAAAAAAAGAGTTTAGTTCTAACCACACAAGTAAAAAATGCTCTGGTTAAGCAATTAGAAAGTAAAAAGGGGAAAAAAACTAAGAAGGGATTGTTTTCAAAACAAACTCTGCCTCCTACAGACTCTGAAGAAGACCCGGATTATTTTCCAGCTCCAGATGATCACTGAAGTACTAAGAATGAGATATCCACACATAACAGTGTGACACAAGCAGTATCTGTATAAATGATTGTTTTAATCAATGAGGGTGAACTGAAACAAGGAAATATATTCTGTTGGAGAAATCATAAATTTAAATGAAGTTGAATGTGACTAAAATAAACTATATAGGGTGAAAATTGCTTGCATCATTTGGAGTGTTTCATTCTACCCCAGTATGTGTTTCATTGTACCCCGCCATACGGGGTACAATGAAACACTTTGAGACATTTACCTTTTGTTATTTTACAAACATAAAGATATTGTTTAGAACCTAATAAAAATTTATTTAAATGGGGAAAATACAAGATTAAAAGCATGCATTAATTATATTTTTGTGCATGCAAAATTGTGGATAGGAAAAAATAATTAGTAAATTTTGTTTCATTGTACCCCGTCTTCCCCTATATTACTAGGGGATCTGCCCCCTGCTCGCTTACACTTGCCAACTCCCAGGGATAGCTACGCAATCCCATTTGGTTTGCTTCGCAAATCAATACTTCTTTTACAGAGACAATCTCCTGCAACGGCTAAACTATCTTAAAATTCGTATAATCCTGATTTGACTTCCCGGTCCATGACGTCACAGCGAGGGCTTTGACCACTGCTTGCTAACACTCGCCATCCCCCGGTGATTGCTATGCAATCCCATTTGGTTTGCTTCGTAAACCAAGACTCCTTTCGCAAGTGACTTCCCTTTTTTTACTTTAACATTTAATGCACCCTAAAATAATAGACACATGAGTAAAAAGCCTTCTCCATCCTGTTCCCTGTAAAATTTTGAATAAACCATGTTAATCTCGTAATTTTGTGACGAAAAATAGAGCCCACACCAACACTCCATCGCAGGGTCGTCCTGCAATGGCGAAACCTCCCCCCCCCCCGCTCTTCTCCATTCTTTCATGTTACAGCGAGCTAACCTTGGTTTCATCGAAGGCATATGTCGTTCCACGTGAGGAAGAATTTATACACTATCGCGAACTTATACTTTTTATTGCATCAGATTTATTTATGAACCAATTTAAAAAATAATAATACCATTCGAAAGAGGGCTTTCTAACTTTTCTTGTGGGATTTTAAATCTAACAGAATTAATCTATAGATACGACAATTTTAGTTTTGTATCGGAAATTATGATCTAAACCAGTGTTTCCCAACCTTTTTTGTGCCATGCCCCACCTAAGCCTTTCTAAAATTCTTATGCCGGGGGTCCACGCGGAGCCTGCCGTCTGCCGCAGGGAGGTTAATTTGACGACGCCAAAAACCCAGTTGATATTTTGGTCTCGTCAAACGAATTTATAATATTTATTGGCCGCAATTATTTAAGAATTTGCTTTTTTCTTTCAATTTTGGCAATGCATTTAAATAGCCCGGAGCAAAAGGGTTAAACTCGTGTCGAGTCCATTTTCGAATTGCCCCCCTTAACAATCAAATTGCCCCCCTGTGGGGCGTGGGCCCCACGTTGGGAAACATTGATCTAAACGTTCTGAAATTTGTATGACCAACTTTTAATTGCATCCGACTTTAATAAATGAACCAATTTTAGAAATAATTGTACCATAAGAAAGAGTACATTCTGAGGTATACAGCGATGTTTTCAAAGTAAAAAACTAATAGTTATTAGATATAGATATGACAGTTTAAAAAAAGTGACGAAAATGTTCCGATTTTCAAAAAAGTATTATCAGGAACCAAATTGAAATTTCTAAAAATCTCGCTGATCTGCAAAAATTCATGTTTAGAGGTACTCTTTAAAAAAACTCGCGGCTGAAGACAGAAAATTTGTATGTGTTTTGCTCACATGCGTTAGAAATTTTGCTCTTTCAACTCTAACACTTAATAAACTTCAAACGAATTACCGTATTGGAAAAAAAAAATCTTCATCATGTTGACTGGACAATTTTGAACAAACCATGATAATTTCTTAGTTTTCTAATCTGTACTTTCTCGGGAAACCATCTAAGAATCAAACTAAATAACACAGTTTTCAATCCTGTGACAGCGGCGTCAGTAATTTTTTTTAAATATAGAGATTACTATAAAAAATACAAAAACTTAAATTTTAATGCAACTGATTCAAACTACAGTTATTCATTGCTAGGAATTATATGGATAATTGAAATTGTTTGTACAAACATAAAGCAAAAAGTACAAGTTTGATAACCTGGAAGACATTCTTAAATGATACATTTCTTAACATGCAGTTGCAGCGTTTTTATTGAAAATTTACTTCGAAAAATAGTTGTTATGCAAAAATATAAAAATCCAACTAAAATAAAATTGCAACTTTCCAGTTCCCTTAGATTTTTCCAAAATTGTAACATTTAGATGAGGAAGTCTCTGTTTTAACAGCATTGCAGTTATCGAACCAGTAATACCGCATCCAATTATCCCCAAACGAAACATTTTAGAATACAACTTTCACAAATTGGATATAAAT
This sequence comes from Metellina segmentata, assembly GCA_947359465.1. Lineage (NCBI taxonomy): Eukaryota > Metazoa > Arthropoda > Arachnida > Araneae > Tetragnathidae > Metellina > Metellina segmentata. The sequence continues at coordinate 60,088,486 of OX375875.1, forward strand.
TATATATTATTAAGCGTTATTTATAAATTGAACTCAGAATTTTAGGAACAGGTTTCATACTAGGAAAACTTTTTGAGGGTTAATAGCGCACAAAGACAACAGTGGACTGCGGAGTGACAGTGTCGCCTGTTTGCTATTTGGTGCTTTTATCGCTTAGGTGATTTTACAGAACGCCAAGTGGACCTAGGAGTGATGGTCGGAACCGGTTTAAGCTGGTTCTTAGAATCTCGTCATCTTCCCGGTCGAAGGTGTTTCCATGGATGGACATGATGCTTTTCAACCTTCTTTTTTCTGTTCGTCACTCTGCTTAAAATTCATTGTTGTGAATTGAATCAGCATTTCAAACTCATTTCAAAAGGCATGCCTTGACAAGATATATGTTGCTAAAGAACTAAAAGATATTCAAACTTAATTTACTTTCGAGTGTAATGATGAAAAGTGTTTTTCTCTAAAGCGTAAATTTTTATTCAAGAAAAATAAAGCCAATTTTTATTTATTCGCCGTATTCGAAAACTGATTTATTTAAAAAAACAGATAGTGGTCCAAGATTTGAGTGATGTCATTCTTGAATACCAATCATAGTTTTTAAAAAAGAGAAAATAAACATTTTTGAATTGTGTTTCACTGCATTTCAAGTTATCCTGAGCATATGTGCTTGTTTTTTCTATCATTCATGAATAAGCTGTGTGTTCTGCATACTATATTGAGATATACTTTATTTAAATAGTTAGAAGTATCTAGGTTATAAGAAAAGAAATCAGTTTTGTAAGCAGTTGGAAAAAATCATTGAAAGGTGCTTGGTGAAAGGAGTACTTTGAGAAGATCAAATGATTTAGAGAAAGTTTTGTTTGATGATATTTGCTCGAAGGCAGCTTATTCCTCAGAACGGCCCTGGTTTTAATTATTTATACTTGTTTAGTGCGATAACCATAACATGAAGTGGTATTTTTAATCGCATCGCACTAAGCGGTATTTTTAATCGCACAAAGAGTAATACAGCGGACTATTGGCGACGGTCCGGGATGAACGCAAGAAGAGAAAGATCCGAGGACAACGCCACGTAGTTTTGAACCACGGTCAGATGACGAGGTCACAGCTGGCACCTCACTCTCCAAACCTCCACACCCCTACGTGAGGCCTCGATAGATTTAACGTGCACCAGCCCCCTTTGTACATGACGCTCTTTGGTTGGATTCGAACTCGCAATTACATAAAGTGGAGTTAAAATGCAAAAATATCTCAGGACAGGCAGCCTTTACAAGAATATTAAGATTTTTTTCAATATTTAAACATTTGAGTTACCACACCAATACAATTACCACACATGTGTTTGACATACCTAAATTTTTGCTATCGTTTTTGTGTTTAAATTTGTCTAGTTCCATCCAAAAAATCGTAATTATGCATAACTAACTCAGCAGAAAAATCCTTTTCATAACCGACGAACTTTCTTTGAATTTATATTACACATGACAACACACATTGCACAAATATATCATGTTATAAAAAAAATGTCACGCAAGTTTGCATTCCACTCAAGCTCCAAGAACAAATCTGATCACTTGATTCTTTTCGGAAACCACTTTAAGGCTTTTATATTTAAAGCAAAAATTGAGTGGAATATCTGGTAATCAGATGATTATAAAAGTGCTTGAATTTTAAAATATTTAAAAAGTAAGTAGATAAATTTTCCCCTAAAAATCGTAATTTTTTTCAGAATTATTAAACTTGGTCTTGTTCAAATCACATTAATTCGCAACCTTGATTTTTCAAGTTTTCAATTAATTGTTTTTTGAATAAATTGAATACATCACCTTAAATTGTGACACTAAACAATTTATTAGGATTCCCAAATAAAAAGGCAAGTTCATTTACCAAGTGCTATACTGTCAATATTGGAGATTGAGGCACCTTCGGGGCCAGGACCTCCATGACCTTATTAACACCTAAAACAAATATCCTGAGTACATTGTTTATTTTTGATCTTTTAATTTTTTCCAAAAAATTGTTGATTATTAAAACCATAAATTAGAAGATACACAAAAAAGTGAAACGGATTTCATGATATTCAAAAAATAAGCTTTGAGAGTTTTAATTAGGTAATAACTGGGGAAACAAATTCATCGTGGAATTAACATCGTAATGGAGCAACAAAACTGGCTGTTGGCGACGGTCCGGGATCCATCCTGAAGATCCGTGGACAACACCTTGTCATTTTGAACCCATTCTTCAAACTTACACACCACGCCAAAAGGAAGCAAATTAGGATAGGCCTTGATTGTAATAAAATACTATATCTGTCACAAAAGGCCCTGAAAATATATGTGCATTAGTTTTATCTATACGAACAATTACAACCATTTATTTTAATTTTCCTACACAATAACAATTTTCTTGTCTTTTTGTGTCGTTTTCCTTGAGCAAATTCTATCAGTTTTTTGTCATTTTAAAGTTTAACATTTGTGTGTGATTCAAGAAAACGTCTTTCCTGTGTATGAGAATTTATACCAATTTTATTTAAATCAAATTATTTTTATTATAAAAAAAAAGAATAATCTGGATTATATACATAAATGTATAATACATAAATATATAAATAGTTAATAAAATTTGTTTCTACTCAACACCAGAAGAATGCCCTCATTCCCCTTTTTATGCTTTTAAACTGAAAGTGACAGGCTTCTTTATTTTGAAGACAATAGACATACTATTGATTGGAAATTATTGGGGGCTTAAATTAAGATCGATTCTGACTGTCGCCTATGAGTGCTGATATTTTTTTTTAAGTGCATTATCTATATTCTTGTGACTAACTACATGCAACTATAATATTTATGATGAGATTAAGACATGAAATCATTCATCAGTGTTGGCAGAAACCAGTGCTGTAGTCGTAAAAAAAACAGAGGGTATACCATGGGCACCCGCAGAATTTTGTCCACGGTTAGGCGAAACATGTACTTACTACTTACACTTTCCACGGGGGGCAAAAAAACATGTAACACTCTCACATACATGTATATATAGGAAATACATAAGGCCAGGGGGTTAACCGCACCCTTCGACCGTGCGCCCATGGGGTTATACTCAAAGGACCGGGGTATATGTTCGAATTAATCGAAGTTTAAATTAGCGAGAGAAGAAAGCCTGTATTAATTTTTTATTACATGTAAGGAACTTTGAAGAAACTTCGACAAAATATACAGACTAGCATCGAGTGATATTCAAATTTGAAACTATCACAAGTAAAATTTAACTATGATATAAAATAATTACAGGAAATGTTAAGAGAAAAATATTTAAACACACATAAAGTAGGACGTAATTTGTTTTTTTAAACAAATTTTAAAGCCTGCCTCTATTATTTTCATTGAAATATTTTCCAAACTGCTTGACGAGAGGAATCCTTAGTTGTGTCTCTTTTTGTAGATTCTTTAGTTCTTTCTTCTCTTTTGTTTACAGCACTCAAACGTGTATTTTTCAAAAAAATTCTAACTATAAATCTTTAATCATTTTGAGGTTACTTTGCCGGATTACCTTTTCTTACCTTGTTTTCGATCCGATTTTCTTCTTTAAAACGTCTTATATTCTGCACCGTAGATGGGATGAATTTACTAATTTAGCGATTGTACGAACAGATTTACCACTATTCTAATGAAAAACTATAAATTTGCGAATGCTGTTCGTTGTTTCCTACGACTACGAGCAATTTTTAAATAATAAATAGAATATTACGGTGTAATCAAGCAAATATTAAAGCCAAATGATTTTCAAATGTCACCACAATGCAGAAATTAAAAAAAGTGATATGCGATAATTTTATTTATGAATTTATCTGAAAATGTTTCGGTGTGCGATCACTTTTGTGACGTCTTCTTTCTCTGCCTCCTTGTGTTTTCATTTTTATAAAAAAAATGAGTCAATATTATTTTTTAAACGTTAGGTTTTATTCAGAATTATATGGAGATGATATGAAAAAAAATATTGGACTTTATATTCAAATTAAATTCCAGGCTACAGCGCCTTTTCTACAATTTTTTAAAGTGTACGAACACTTTTGGGAGCCATAGTAGCTTTATGGCCGTGTATTGAGGGACAGAGATGTAGTGTATCACACAGTACTTTCTTATGATCATTTTTACAGAAAGAAATCAAATTGAATTATGGAAAAGAGAAATTGGCTGATATTTTCAGAAACTAGCAAAAGTGTTCACTGCTACCCTTGCAAACTTTACTCAACATGTAAGTTCAAATTAATAACTCGTTTTAAAAATTGGAGATCAATTACTGTCATTTTATCAAACCACGAAGTTTCAAAAGAACACATGTCAGCCATGTGTACTATGTATAAAAGATAAACAAAATTCAATAGAATTGATATTCAGGAGAGATGTGTTGAAAATAATGATATCACCAATAAAATTATGGAGTCACTTAGGATTAGAATATAGGAGTCACGATGAATGTAAAATTCCAATAGGAAAGGAAATTATTTATCCTGCTTGGAATACCTAAGCGAATACGATGAGTTCTTGAAGTTACATCTACAAAAATATGCCAACGAAGGACGAGAATATATAAACTATTGATCTCACAATATTTGTAGGTCTTATTTGTAATCAAGTAAGAGCTGAAATAATTGAAGAAATCAAATCTGCGACTTTTTATAGTATAACTGTTGACTCCATTCCCAATGTTTCGCATGTCGATCAACTAACTTTTGTGATATATGTTTAAGATTTGTGGAATACATTCCCATAAATAAACACACGTCTTCACATTTGGAACAAGAAGTTTAGCAAACTTTAATAAATTTAGGAGTGGATACTGAAAACTGTCGAGGACAATCATTTGATAATGCTTCTAATATCTCAGGTTTGCAAAGCTCAAGGGCAGTTTTTATTCCGTGTGCTAATCATTCCTTAAATTAAATTGGAAATTTCGCGGCAGAAAGTTAGAGCGCTGCAATTTAGTATTTTATGTTTGTGCAGAATTTAATCAAATTTTTTTCTGCATCAACCCATCGCTGGAAAGTTTTAACCAGAAATCTAGAAATGGTGTAAACATTCCGTCTCAGTGAAAATAATTTCTAATACAAGAGCAGATGCTGTATTAGCTATATTTTCCCACTATTTGTTTCCTTGGTTTCACCCATATAAAAGAGGCTTTAACTAAAATTTATAATTCAGAAGAAAAAAAGTTGTCATAGTGGAGGCGACTTCACTTGGGTAGAAAATGGACAAATATGAAACCGCCCTATTGACAGTTATTTGGAATACTATTTTACAAAGAATAAATGCTACTTGTAAATCACTGCAATCACTACCACTTAACAATAATGGTACATGAGCACACAAGTAGTCCGAATTTTTTGCAATTTTTGGGTTGCGGCAAATTTTAAAATTCAATCTAGAAGATTTTTAAATGAATGTAATAGTTTTATTCTCAATCGCTTTTTTAAACGCGGAGAACTTTTTCCACCCGTGTGACTTGCAGTCAGGGTTTGGAAATATGCCAAGTTTTTTTCATCCGCAAAACGCAGAGAAAATTATTATTTTTTTTCAATTCCGCTTTGATTTTGCGGGGACGAATAAATTTCCAGCCATAATAGATCTTTTAAATGAAGTCAGTTTTTTCTCTATCGCCCACACCAGGGATGGGCCAACTCCGGTCCGCGGGCCAACTCCGGCCCGCCGGAAGGTTTTATCCGGCCCGTGGATAGAATTTTAATTTGCCGGTCCGACGGAAATTAAAAGAAAATATGATTTATACATTATATATCCATCTCCTTTTCTACTTTGTTTAAATATTTTTTTTTCTTCCTTTTTTTCAAAGGACTGATGATCTTTTTACTTTCTCTATTTTTGTTCTACAAAGAATAAATCGACGGAAATAGCAAGCACAGACAGCTTTCAATCGGTAAAGTGTTAAAAGCGGAAGTTCTTTGTTAGTTATAGCTGTAGACTGGCGCCAGCAAGCGTTATCTCTTTCTAGGGGAGCAGACATATGGGAATCCAATATAGGTGAATTAGACCTCACATGTGGCAGACTGCGCATTTTAAGCTCCAGTCAGCGGCTTTTTATTTTGGTGCGAGTTTTAATATTATTAATTGCGTATGGAAAGATTGCGGACATAAAACATCATTGTGAATAGTGGTGAAAGTATTAAAAGTATAGCGTAGCTAGTGCTTGTTTGGGTTATTCGTAAAATATTTCAACCCCAAAATGGCTACTAAAAAACGTAAAGTTGATTCAGAGTGCCGTGCTTTTAATGATGAATGGGCCTGGAAATATTTTTTTGCAGTTGTTAAAGATAAACCAGTGTGTTTCATCTGCAATAAAGCTGTAGCAGTCTTCAAAGAATATAACATTTCCCGTCTCTCTCTCTCTCTCATTTCACATCTTAAGCATAATAATTCCAATTACGAAGCAATGTCCGAATATGAAAGAAAACAAAATGTAGAAAGTCCTTGTAAAAAATTGTCAGGCCGACAAAATTTTTTCAAGAAGGTAAACACTATCCAAGAAGCAGCTACGCATGCAAGTTACATTGTAGCATATAATATTGCTAAAAATAATAAAGCTCTCAGTGATGGAGAGTTCGTTAAACAATGCATGCTCCAAGTTTGTGATGTTTTATGTCCAGACAAGAAAATTAATTTTGAGACTGTGAGCTTATCTCGAAAAGCGGTGACTTCTAGAATAGGAGCCATCGATAAAAATCTGACATCACAATTAGAGTCAAAGATTGGCCAGTTTAAATTTTGCTTAATAGCTATGGATAAAAGCACTGATATAAATGATACTGCTCAATTGGTATTATTTATAAGAGGCGTTGATAAGAACTTTGAAATTACCGAGGAACTGGCGTGCATGCGTTCTTTGAAGGAAACTACAACACGATGTGATATTTTTCGTGAATTTCAGGAAGGGCTTTTAACTTTGAAAATGCCTATAACAAATATATGTAATATTACGACCGATGGAGCACCAAATATGACAGGAAAAAAATCTGGATTTCTTGGACTCTTTAATCAAAACTATCCCGGGAACAATGTTGTTTTTCTACATTGTATTATACATCAAGATGCTAAGTGTAAATCTGCATTGAATATGAAACCTGTGCTTGATGCAGTCGTGAAGCTTGTAAATACTATTCGATCTCGTGTGCTTACTCACATGCAATTTCGAGATTTTCTTCAGTCCGTGCAATCTGAATACTCTGATGTACTGTATTACACGAAAGTAAGGTGGCTTAGTGCAGGATGTGTTTTCGAGCGAGTTTGGCAGCTGAAAGACAACATTGTGTCGTTCTTCCATGAGAAACAGTGTTCTTCGGAGTGCGAAATGTTAGAAGATACAGAATGGCTTTCGGACTTTGCATTTTTCATAGATCTTCTTTGTCATATGAGCAACTTGAATGTCAAGATACAAGGGAAAATCAATTTATCGACGATATCTGGGTCCATCTTAAAGCTTTTAAACTAAAACTTAATCTGTTTGCTGGGCAGCTAGCTAAGAACTTGTCTCATTTCTCGAGGTTAAATTCAATACCCTCAGTAAATGAAGAAAAGCTTAAGAATTATGAAGATGGCTTGAAAAAACTGCATTTTGAGTTCGAACGCAGATTTCAAGATTTCAGTGCCATTCAAACAGAATTGGATATTTTTACCATGCCTTTCAACGTAAATTGTGAAGCAGTGAGGTCAGATTTGCAGCTTGAATTGAGTTGCAATCTAACAATCATCTCATGTAGTTGTTTCTAAATATGCCAAAGTTAGAGTTTTACAAATCATTATCGAAAGTAAGTTTCCCAAATTTAATATCTCACGCCCAGAAAATCAGTGCTATGTTTGCTTCATTTTATATATGTGAACAAGTGTTTTCAACTATGAACCTTAGAAAGAATTATTTCAGAAGTAGACTGACAGATGAGCCTTTAGCCTCGTTCCTTAGAATCAGTACATCTCACTTCGAACCTCAATATAAGGAACTTTTAAAAATGAAATCGCAATTTCATTCATCTCAGTAACATATTTAAATTGTGGAACTTGTGTGTGTGTGTGTGTGTATATTGTTTTTAAAATTATAGAAAAATTTATCTTGACCCGCCAAACTTTTTTTTCTTTCGATTTTTGGCCCGTGACCGAAAAAGTTTGCCCATCCCTGTCCTAGACCGTTAAAGTTAGAATAAAAATTTCAACGGATTTGAAATCTGCGGACGATTTCAGTTTAGATTGTTACCTAAAAATATGATTTTCTTTAAATAAATAATTTTTAAATTGAATATATCTTCAACGGATTTGAAATCTGCGGAAAATTTTACACCAGATTAATACCTTACATCACGACGTGGGTTTGCTTCGCAAACAAACACCACGGGCACGGGCAACGACGGGTCTTTTATATTTTCGTAAGAGATTGTGACGTCGAGTTAAGTAAACAGATACGTAATATAAACAGATTACCACTGGAGGAAATATATCTTATCACACAAAAGTTAGTTGATTAACATGCGAAACATCGGGAGTGGAGTAAATAGTCATAACTTTACTCGAAACCTAATGAAAAGATATTTTAAGACCTCGAAAGCCCTACGCTTAATCTTCTACTGAGCATCTGGAGACCTCTCAGGGAAATTTTCGTATTTTCATGTTAAAAATCACGTGTGTGATATATTCATAAATTATTTCGTAGTACATTGATAAAATTATTGAATATTTTGCGTCGAGCAAGTGTTAGTTACTTTTATTTCAAAGTCTTTTTTAACAATGTTTTTTTGTATCCCTAGACACTTCGTGTCTAGCCCTTGCCACACACACAGTTTTTCATAGCTTCAAATAAATTTTTTAAATATCGAAATTAAAATAAAACATGAATAAAATTCAAAAATATTTGAACTAACAATTCCAAGTTGTTTGTTCAAATATTTTTTGAAAAAAAAAAAGAAGAAAAAAAAAAAAAACCATAATATTAAGAACTTTCAATTCAAGGATCTTGAGTATATTGTAAAAGTAATGAACACAAATTTGTTTGAGTAGTTTTTGTTATCTTTCATTCAGGATATACAAAAAAAAAATGAAATTACCTTGAGAGAAACATTTGAATAAAAAAGGCATGATGTTAATTTTAAATAGAGATTGAAGCCCCCGGAGAAACAATTGAAAACATTTGCGATTCGTACATTATTCGCTACATAAAGAAATTAAGTGACGTGAAATCTGGAATATCGACATGATTCTGAATCGTTGGAGTTCCGAGTTATACAAATATTGACGACCAGCTACAGGCTCGAGCTCAACAAGGCTGGTCCTTTGTTTATGAATTCCCCAATTCCCAATGACTATCCAATTGTATCTTAAATTCGTACACTCCCTTTGAATTAACTATATTTTCTGGCACCGCGTTCCAACTATCTATTACCCTATTAAAGTAGTAGTTTTTCCTTAAATCCCGATTAAAATGTGTCTTATTCAATTTATACCCATGGCCCCTTGTTCTGTTATCCCTATTGAAATTTAAGCCCTCTGTGTCCCCTTGTTTTACAAACTTGAAAAGCTGAATCAAATCCCCCCCCTTCTTTCCAGTGTATACATGTTTAGCTTACTTAAACGTTCATTATAGTCGAAATTTGCTAGCCCTTTATTATTTTTGTAGCTCTGTGCTGAACCTTTTCAATTGATTCTATGTCCTTTTTCATATATGGAGCCCAGAATTGTACAGCATATTCTAGATGTGGTCTTACTAAACCCTTATATAACGGCAAGATTATATTCTTATCCCTTGAAGTTACAGTCTTTTTAATATACCCCAATAACCTATTAGCCTTTTTACCCGCAGCTGAACATTGGTGACCCATTTTAAAATCCCTGTGAATTATCACCCCAAGATCCTTCACTGTTTCTCCCTCCTTTACCTTTACTCCCTGCAGACAGTACTCGGCTCCACTGTTCCTGTAACCCATATGCAGAACTTGCCATTTCCCTACATTAAATGACATACCTCATTTTACAGCCCATTCGGATATCTTATCAAAATCCCCTTGTAAATTTTCTGTCTGCAACTTGGTATCCACTGTCCCCCATATTTTTAATTCATCTGCAAATATACTGATTCTATTCTTGATCCCCTGACCTATATCATATATGAAAATTATAAATAAAATTGGTCCCAAAACTGATCCCTGAGGCACCCCACTTATAACTTCTGTCCACTGTGAATAATTTCCTTTTACCTGCACTCTCTGCTTTCTACCCAATAACCAATTCTTTATCCATATTAATGTTTTCCCCTGAATCCCCAGCCTTTCCAATTTAAACAGTAATGCCTCATGAGGTACTTTATCAAAAGCCTTTTGAAAATCTATGTACATGATATCCACACTGCTCTTATCATTCAGCTCCTCAGTAATTTTTTCGTAGAACTTCAAAAGGTTTGTAGAGCAGGATCTGCCCTTCCTAAACCCATACTGATTCTCTGATAACAGTCCCCCTTCCTATTAGCCTTTATATATAAGCCTACGATAAAATGTGACTGCGTAAATTGTGATAAGAAACGGTATGAACTCTAGCTTCATTAAAAAATTATCCTTATAATAATAAAAACTACAAATTGTACAATTAAAAATATTTTTCTTCTGTGTCGTTGAAAATTAAATACGATAACCGTACCAAACTTATCTTTTATTTCATTTAATGGATTGTGTGTGTGTGTTAATCTGTCGTTTTTTAAGGTTTTAAAAACATTTTGTCTATTTTTTGACTTGATAACATTTTTATGGAACACGAATTAGTTTCTCTGCTAAGATTAAAATATAACGTTCAGTAGAAGGCTCTTGACGCTGAATAAAAAATTTACAAAATATAGACTTAAATTTGAATTAAAGAGAAAACGCTTCCTCTCTATTGCAAAAATTCAAATTCGAAGATAATTTTTTTTTGCCTATCTGAATGGCCCACCCTAACGTATATGCGCGTGGTAGCTCATATACGTTACTGTGAATACAACAACTGTGGTACTTTTATTAAGGTTATATACGTATATATCAAGATATTTTTCTCACACTTTAATTTGAATCTGTTTTATGTCACTATCTATTGACATTTTCATTGAAAATATCTGTCTTCCTTTCCTTGTAAGAAACTGCATTCTGTGTAATACCATGCATGTGTTGATCCTTTAAATGACAAAAATCCTATTCAAGGGAACTTTAATCGATTTTAAAAAGGTGTCATCTGAATACTTGAGTGGTTGCTCAATACAGCAAAATAAATAAAATCTTACATTTTCAGATGCACATTGTGTTTAAAAATTGAAGTTTTTAAAAATTTTGTTTCTGCTTAGAGAACCACATTATTTATATTCTACATCTTCTAACCGTTTCCTTTTACATTTTTTTTACACTCCTATGTCAAAAAATATAAAAATGAAAGAAATGAATCAATAACATTAAGAGCAGCTGTAAAAATAATGGATTTTTTCAGCAATTTTTAACATTGATGCTTGTATTAAATTTCTCTTGGTGGTTGGTTGGTTTTTTGATGTAAGGGCCATGTACTTTTTGGAGTTTTGCAAAGTTAATCATCAATACTAAATATGTACAAGATTAAATTCCCCATGACTAAATAATATAGCACTTACTAACATTTTATTTTTTCTTTTCTAGCCATAACACTCACCTTTTAATACCCAAATTCCTTTCACTACAGAGCCTCCCTCCTGGAATCCAGATTTGTTTTATTTTACCTTTACAGTACTGTTGCTATTTGAATATAATTTTTAAATCAAGAATTTTATTCTATCTCTCTCTCTCTTTAGCTCTATTTCAAAAATCTTTGAATAAAACTACAAGAAATGTGCTTAATAACTAATAACTTCACCTATGGATCTTGTTTAGCAATTTAAAATTTTATTTTAGTGTAGAGGGCTGGGTTTTTGTGGCACAAGGGCCAAATTTAATCATACAGCACAAGGTGCTGGACATACAATTATCTAGTAATGGACATACACACCCAAAGACAGTTTTACTGACGTACAGGTGAGAAATACATCCAGGAAGGAATTGAACCTGCACTGACAACTTGGAGATTGATAGGGCAGTGGACTTACCCACAACCTTAGTGTTGTGGGAATAAATTATTGAAATGTAAAAAAGTACTAGCATAAAAAAAGAAAATTGAAAAATATCCAAAATATTCTCCAAAAATAAAAAGTATGTAAAAATAATTTTTAGTTGAATGGTATCTACTGAAGTAAATTTCGCCTAAGAGTTTAATAAAAATCCTGTTTCGAGTGATATGGAATGTGATAAGACATACAGTTATCCTATCCTATATCAATTCAGGGACAAACAGATGATTGGGAGTAGAAGCTGGGACATACAGGTTTTTTCAAGCAAAATAAATTCTTGAATTCTTCTTTAATATTCTTAGTACATAATGAAAAATTTTTATTTTGATAATTCGTAAAATGTGTCAAGGCATTTGGGCTCGTATTTAGGCAAAACATTGTTTTCACCTAAAAGAATCCACAATAAAGGAATTTAATGAGATACTTTAAATGTATTTAACACATCAGCAGAACAATTTACCACAGCAAGAAAATTTTCATTTTGGTGGTTCGTACAAGGACTGCAATGTGATTGAACAAAAATCTTCAATGCCTCCAAAAAGTGAATTTCATTGAGTAGCATTTAAAAACAAGCAAACTCAATGTTATTCACCATTTAGCACAGCAAGTGAACAATACTTTTCAAAACAGAAGCTAATATGGAAAAGAAAATCTTCAATTTCAAATGAAAATATTGCTACTAAATCAGGCCTCGAAATAGATTTTTTAATACAGGTGCACCTAAGTTTTTTAATTAGGTGCACAGTTATGTACAGTGGGAAAAAAATTAGGTGCAGTTATATTTTCATGTGCACCTGGGTATTTCGAGCCCTGTACTAAATGGAAGAATATTAGGTCGGCAGCATTCCTTCTATCGATGCTGATGGCTCTTCAGGACTGCTAGAATCTTACATTAGAATGTCTTAGGTGCTTCCTCAGTCGTTAAGATGAGGAAATTTCTCAGGCAATCACAATCTCCACCATAATGTTGTGCAGAAGCTAGTATAGAGATCATTGAGTAGCAAATCAAACAAATTCTTATTGCACATTTGTTTCACCAGTTACCCAAAAAACCACCAGTAAAACTACAGCACATAAAAAGCATGCAACAGTGGGTTAAAAATAAATATTTAATAAATGAAAACAATTACTGAAGAATTGATTACAGGTTTCATGCAAACTTAATTTAAAATATCTTGTTATATTCTGTTAAAACATTTCTATACCAGGAGATTTCTGCTTTGGTTTAAACTGGTTAATCTAGCAAACTTCTTACATAAATAACGAAAAATTGTTACCAAAGCAGAAACCACCAGTAAAACTACAGCACATAAAAAGCATGCAACAGTGGGTTAAAAATAAATATTTAATAAATGAAAACAATTACTGAAGAATTGATTACAGGTTTCATGCAAACTTAATTTAAAATATCTTGTTATATTCTGTTAAAACATTTCTATACCAGGAGATTTCTGCTTTGGTTTAAACTGGTTAATTTAGCAAACTTCTTACATAAATAACGAAAAATTGTTACCAAAGCAGAAACCACCAGTAAAACTACAGCACATAAAATGCATGCAACAGTGGGTAAGAAATAAATATTTAATAAGTGAAAACCAATTACTTAAGAATTGATTACAGGTTTCATGCAAACTTAATTTAAAATATCTTGTTATATTCTGTTAAAACATTTCTATACCAGGAGATTTCTGCTTTGGTTTAAACTGGTTAATCTAGCAAACTTCTTACATAAATAACGAAAAATTGTTACCAAAGCAGAAACCACCAGTAAAACTACAGCACATAAAAAGCATGCAACAGTGGGTTAAAAATAAATATTTAATAAATGAAAACAATTACTGAAGAATTGATTACAGGTTTCATGCAAACTTAATTTAAAATATCTTGTTATATTCTGTTAAAACATTTCTATACCAGGAGATTTCTGCTTTGGTTTAAACTGGTTAATCTAGCAAACTTCTTACATAAATAACGAAAAATTGTTACCAAAGCAGAAACCACCAGTAAAACTACAGCACATAAAATGCATGCAACAGTGGGTTAGAAATAAATATTTAATAAGTGAAAACCAATTACTGAAGAATTGATTACAGGTTTCATGCAAACTTAATTTAAAATATCTTGTTATATTCTGTTAAAACATTTCTATACCAGGAGATTTCTGCTTTGGTTTAAACTGGTTAATTTAGCAAACTTCTTTACATAAATAACGAAAAATTGTCACCAAAGCAGAAACCACCAGCAAAATTACAACATATAAAATCCATGGAACAGTGGGTTAGAAAAGCAAGCAAAATCCTAAGTATATGAAAACAAACAACTGAAAAATTGATTACACGTTTCAAGCTAACTTAATTTCGTTTGTTAGTTTTCATAAAAAAAGCAATTAATACTAAAAATATAAACCAACTATTCAGACTTGACATAGAAAATTTGTTACAAACCAAAAAAAAAAATCTCGATAGAACTACTTAAAAAATTATTAAGGTTTAAGTAGATAAAATTAACTGTAACTGTATGGTTTCTCAATTATTGTTTATACACATTAATTTGGCATCTGTTTACTTTCTTGTTTGTGAAGGTATGTATACATACTTTATGTTCCAATAATAGTATCATAAATAAATTGTCTAAAAATTGGTATTTGGAAATCTGAATTTAAAGATGTATTACTTACTTTTTTATAAACATAATAACAGACAAAAACACCACAATTTAAATTGTCAGTTTGCTTGACATGTGGAGGGAATGTAAATGTCCACTTATTTGAGTTAGGAAATACACTACTCAATATCGAACACCATTTAAGCAATAAAAGTGATGATGTTTTATCTATGGAGTCATTTAATGGATCATAAAACTCTATGGTACTGCTATCAATATTAACAACAATTAGAATCCAATGTTTATTGACATTGGCTGGAATGAGCAAAATTCTATGTTTTCTTAATAGCTCAATATTTGAGTTAGTTAACTTGCCACGATTTAATATACAAGAGGAACATATTGCATTCAGTGACCCAAATGTGTTTGAATACCTAATAACATTAAAAACAAAAGCATCAATTATTGCATCATACAGCCAACCTTTGCAAAAAGCAGAAGAAGCTGATTTTAATAGTGTTTCTTCTTCTAATGAAATAAAGAGATCTAAAGACTTCAGCATGTATGTCTTTATCTCTATGTCATTAACCATTACTTCACATGCTAAAACATTACTTTTATCTATTATCTTAAATTTTGAAAAGTTAAAGGAATTAGCATTTAGAACATTGTTATTTACAGTTGGTTTATTAAACGAGTACTTTGAAGGAGTCACTGTTCCTAACAATACACAATAAATGTATTCCCGAAATTTATTTGTATCAAATGGTTCTTGAACACTAGACTCGTATATTATCTGATGGGCAAAGTAACACACAAACACACCACAGTTGACGAAATCTTGTTGCAGCACATGTAAAGGAAAATTAACAGTCCACACCCTATTTGAATCCACAGTTGTACAACTAAAATAATTTTTTACATTATCTAAAATTATGCAATACCTGTCAGAAGTATCATTATTTGATGGATCGTAAAAATCAATGCATTTTTTTGCTTTATTAATAACTATCAAACACCAATGGTTTTCTATGCAAAGAGGCAGAAAAAAAATTTTTGATGATAAAATTAACGGACTGCCAGCTGGTGTTAGATCTGTTAATGATACACTATTTATAATTAGGCTTGTAGTAGCAGAATCAATTAAAACAAATTCTGGATTAACAGTACACAGCACATGAAGAAATGCATCAATGATAACATCAAATAACCACCCTCTGACAAAATCTTTAGACTTTAATTTTAAAGCTCTTTCCTCAATAGAATTAATAAAAGGATCCAGAGACTTTAAAGATGTTTGACACAATTTGAAGACCCCAATGGTTTTCGTAAAAGATTCACCTATTTCATTGTTTATTTTTGTAGTAAATGCTTCATAGGAAGCCACCTTTGCCTTTTTGCATGGGGACATATTTATAAGAGAATCGTCAACATCTTCAAAATCTAAGGACCGTTTAGTACTATCACTCTTGCAAGGTATTGCACTTTTGCGATTTTTTCTTGTTTTGAACAGAATCTGACGTTCAATAGCCTGATTGGGAGCCACTTTTGAAGGAGGAAAAAGATTAGAACTGTTATCAGTCTTTGAGTTTATAATGCCACGGCATCCAGCAACTAATGTTTGCAATGTTGTATATACATTGTCAAGCATGAATTCTTGAACTCGTGGATCGTGTAATTTTTGCGATAAAGAATCCCATAACTTTTGACATGCTTCTAGTTTACCAGCCTTGCAACGAGGATTGTAAAAATCTTTCTTAATAAAAGTAGACCTTAAGGGTTCTTTAAAAGGATCAGTATCTATCCTAGAAGCATCATCAAAAAGATCACTGGTATTAAGATTAATTTTGGGATTAGTGGAATGCACTTTATGTATATGCTTACATAAATTGGAAGTATCTGGGCAGTTACAAATATATAAATGACAGCATAATGACATGCAAGTAATTTCAAGACATTTAAAATAGCAGTGATCAATCATGGGACACTTGGTGTTTACAAGCTTTACAGTGTACTCTTTATGTTTCACCGATTGGGACTTCACAGACCAACTATTAGAATTGTGAAGAAACAAATCTGTGTCAGGAATTTTGCTACCTTTTTTATGTCTGGTTTCAATTTTTGGATTTTTTTCTTTTGGTGGAATGCCATTTAAAATCCTACTTTTGTACATTAAAAAGTTAGCCTTTTCAATATCAAGTAATACTTTTAACAAGGTATCTAATCTTCTATTAAATTTACGCCCAAAGTAAACAGTTTTTAACTGATTATGAAATGATTCACAATAATTATTTGTATTAACTGAAGCATGATAATATCTCCTGTAACAAGCAGCCCACAATTCACAACGGTTAGAATATTCCCTTTTAAAATAATTTACAAATAACTCGCAATTTTCAGAACAGTTCAGTAAATCATTAAGAAGCCTATGAAATTCTGTAAGGTTTTTTTCATTTAGCATATTTTGTAATTTTAATTTAATTTCATTTCGTACCATTTTATCAAAAATGTAAGAATTTAAATTCCTATTCCAGGATCTTAACACATGCCACTTGCACAGCAAATGTTTTACTTCATTTCCAAACACAGTTTGAAATGCACTAAAAGTAGTGTGGTCATCATCAGTCATGACGCAATTAACATTTAAATCAGGAATTCTACACAAAAGACTTTTAAAAAGGCAAACCATTGTTTTATATGTTAAAGAATTTGTAATAAAATGTGCTACTGGATACCCATGACCAAATTCATCTGAGACTACCAAATTAATCAAATAAAAATCATATTGATTCGTTTTATGTGTAGAATCAATGCATAATACTTTATTGCAAGACTTCACCATCATATCCTTTTGCTCTTTACTTTGAATCCCTAAAGCAAAAGAGGTGTCACTATTTACTAAAAGGTCTAAATCAGAAGGACCATACAGTGTATTTGAGCCTTGAGGTTTAAAAATTAACACCGGGTCGTACTCCTCAATTCTTAACTCCTCAACAAGAGCAGCAATGGAAATTGCATCACTCTTTGGTTGTAATGCGAGTCCATGACGAGAATAGGACTTAATTACTTTCCGTGAAAGGAACACTTCTTTTACAGGAAAAAACTCCCTGCAATCACGATCTCCAAATTTTTCTCTAAAAACTAATTGAATTTTTTGCACAGGAATACTTAACAATAACTGTGCTTTGATAGAGTCACGTGTACTTTGCTTCAATGGTTGAAACTTACAGTTTTTAAACTGTAGTGGATGGTTATGATTAGTGCTGTAAGAGACAGTAACCAAATCCTTTTGCTCACAAGCACATATTCTGACTGGACAGTTGAGATTAGGAATTGTACCTTTTCTATTTTTGCGATTTGTTTTCCTGGGATTTTGAAACCGAGATGATAAAAAATTAAACTGACAAGAATAATAATGAAATGTTTTAGAGCCATACTGCTTGCCTCCTGTTGTTTTAGTAAAGGATGTAAAAGTTGCTGTTCCTTCCATCTCTAACCAATTTTGGAAACTAACCATTGAATCAAATGAAAGTATTTGAAGAGAATCTGAATTGTGTACTTCAAACATATGTCTATTTAAATTCCCAAGGTGCTTAAATGGCTTATTACAATCTTGAAAAATACAGTAATGTATCTCCCGTTCATTATTTAAATGACATAACTGCTCATGCCCAATAAATTCTGCCTCAATCTTAAAAAACTTTCCACAAACTGAACACTTTTTGGCCGTTAAGGTTTTCTCATGAGTACATACCATTTTATGACGTTGAAGACTGTACTTATTTGAAAATATTTTAAAGCATTTCTCACATGTCTTTAAATTAGAATTTGTTAAACATTTACTAGTTAATGAATTAGCAAGAGATAGGATATCGATCGATTTTGAAATAGTGAGTGGCGAGTTACATCGAAATTCTTGTGTACTGATTGAAGAAGTTAATGGGATGTCCTTAGTTTTAGGTGATACAGATGAATAGGAGGTTACACTAGACATAGTTTCCGAACCAGAATTGCTAGATAATTCAGAAACACAGATTTCTGAAATTGAACAAGCATCAGCTGAACAATGTTCTCTAGTAGAATCAGAAACTTTGGGGAGATCCTTCAGTAAACCACTATTTTCTTGCATTTTACACTTGCTTTTATGATTAGAAAATGATTTTTTTGAACTGTAGGACTTAAAACACATCTCACATTGACGAGGATATGATATCTTAACCCTAACATTACATGTTTTAAGATGGTTTCTAAAAGAGAACTTTGACTTGTAAATTTTTTGACAACATGCACATTGTCTGGGATATAATTCCTTTTCCACCTCAAAATGCCCAACACTACCTCCACCTGTTATACAATGCTTAATCAAACCTTCCTCCTTACATAGTTGTGCTGATAAACAATCACATACCTTTACTGCGCTAAAACATTCTATGTTACAAGAAAAGGGAAGAGTGGCAACTGACTGAACAGCTGAAATATTAGTAGTAACAGGTAGAACAGTAGGAATAGAGGGTTGAAAATTTCTCATGTTAGTGTTAAGTTTGGGTAAAGGAGGAAATTCTAACAAAAAAGAGATGTCAGGAACATTAGGTTCATTAGAAGGGGTAATACTGGTAATTGTAAGAGAAAGAAAAGGAATTGCAGCAGGTTGAAAATTACACATATTAGTGTTAGAAATAAGTTTGGGTAAAGGAGGAAATTCTAGCAAAGAAGAAATGTCAGGAACATTAGATTTGTTAGAAGGGTTAGTAATGGTAATTATTGGAGAATGAACAGCAGGTTGAAAATTACTCATGCTAATGTTAGAAATAAGTTTAGGTAAAGGAGGAAATTCTAGCAAAGAAGAGATGTCAGGAACAATAGATTTGTTAGAAGGGTTAGTAATGGTAATTGTTGGAGAAGGAACAGGAGGAATAGCAGGTTGAAAATTACTCATGTTAGAGTTAGAATTAAGTTTAGGTAAAGGAGGAAATTCTAGCAAAGAAGAAATGTCAGGAACAATAGATTTGTTAGAAGGGTTAGTAATGGTAATTATTGGAGAATGAACAGCAGGTTGAAAATTACTCATGCTAATGTTAGAAATAAGTTTAGGTAAAGGAGGAAATTCTAGCAAAGAAGAGATGTCAGGAACAATAGATTTGTTAGAAGGGTTAGTAATGGTAATTGTTGGAGAAGGAACAGGAGGAATAGCAGGTTGAAAATTACTCATGTTAGAGTTAGAATTAAGTTTAGGTAAAGGAGGAAATTCTAGCAAAGAAGAAATGTCAGGAACAATAGATTTGTTAGAAGGGTTAGTAATGGTAATTGTTGGAGAAGGAACAGCAGTTTGAAAATTACTCATGCTAGTGTTAGAAATAAGTTTAGGTAAAGGAGGAACATTAGATTTGTTAGAAGGGTTAGTAATGGTAATTATTGGAGAAGGAACAGCAGGTTGAAAATTACTCATGCTAGTGTTAGAAATAAGTTTAGGTAAAGGAGGAAATTCTAGCAAAGAATAGATGTCAGGAATGTTAGGTTCATAAGAAGAGGTAGTAGAGGCTATTGTTGGAGGAGGAACATACTGAATAACTGAAATCTTAGCACTTACAGGTAGAACAGGAGGAATAACAGGTTGAAAATTACTCATGATAGTGTTAGAAATAGATTTGGGTAGAAGAGGAAATTCTAGTAATGAGCAGATGTCAGGAACATTAAAATTATTAGAAGGTACAGGTTTGAAAGGGGTCACAGAACACAGATTAGGCTTAGAAAAAGATTGAAAGTTACATTTAACTGGCATAACATCTGAAACTGCACTTACTGCAAGACTTTGCTTCTTGGTGATTGCAGCTTCCATTGCAATCAGCCCTAGTAATGTTTGTGAAAACATTTTCGCCAAATGATGATTCCCAATTCTGTTGAGATGTAATCCATCACGTCCCCAGAGGCCTTTCCATGAACCAAGAGACTGACAAAAATAAAACGTCTCTCGGCCCAGGCAAACCTTTTCTAGTTCACGATTGACAATTGATGTCTTTTGGTTAAGGAACTCCAGTTGAGATGCCAGAGAAGAACGGGACTCGGAATCCAGAAAAAAATTGGGACCACGTGGTATGATCCCAGAAATAACCACCTTAGCAGCAGGATACAAAACAGAAAGCTCCTGAAAAAGGCTGGTGTATTTCTGAAGAATTTCAGAAACATCACCAGCAAGGTTATTAGTCCCTACATGAAAAAGCATCCATTCATAATTACCTAAACTACCAAGTTTTCTTGATATCCTTTCTATCTTCGCACCTGGAAAAGAAATGAGATCAACTTCATGATCCTGCAATTCGGTAGTTAAGTATTCGTTCAAATACTTAACCATTGAATCGCCGATTATTAGAAGTCTCATTATTAACACTGAGATACGGTGATCAACAAATGTGAACAAATACAGAATAAAATGCAAATCAAACAAAATGCAAGTTTATGATAATGAATGGATAAAATATATAATATTTGAGAGCAAGCACAAAAATAAGCAATCCAAAGATTCGCGTCCGCCAAATTGATTTCACAAACAATAAACAATTGTAAAGCGCGGCAATTTGAGTTAAGCGTCTCCCGGATATGAGTCACTTCACTAGAACCTCAGTAAAACGCCAAAGAGAGAATGCCAATTTTCGTAACCAATCAGAGTGAATCAACTCCGTTGTAACCCAGTGATAGCGTGAACACTCGCCGGTCCACATTATGACGTCACACATTCTATCTTTCCCCAAAGTTTTACTAGGATGTGTAAGTCCCGAATTTTAGAGGAAAAGTGAAATGAAAACAAATATCACGTGGAGGGACGTTGAGTTGTTGTTTGATTGCATTTGTTGTGAATTTGTAGGTAGCCCAGAGAAGTCGGTAGTAAATTAACGTCTGTCATTAAACGGGCATATGACGACGCTCCAGGATTAATCCCAAAGATAAATATTCGAGGACAATACTAAGTAATTCTGTTGGTTTCATTTGGAGAGTCTGCAAGTGGCTTTTTTCTCGCCAACCAATGTGTCTGGAGTATACGGTGTTAGTCTCTAAATCGGAAGGTTCCTGGATAGAATCCGGGTCAGTGCATGGATGTTTGTAAGCGTATGATGAAGAGGCAGCTGGTGCACCTTAAATCTGTCATGGTCGAAAGTCCTCACGTTGGGCTGGTGTGGAGTGCCAGCTCAGGTGTTGTCACGTCGTTTGACAGTGGTTCAAAATTTCGTGGTGTTGTCCTCACATCTTTCCATTGGGGAATTGATCCCGAACCGTCGTCAATAGTCCGTTGCATAGTTTAATACGACATCAATAAAAAAT
The DNA here is from genome assembly GCA_947359465.1 of Metellina segmentata. NCBI lineage: Eukaryota > Metazoa > Arthropoda > Arachnida > Araneae > Tetragnathidae > Metellina > Metellina segmentata. The sequence goes on from OX375875.1 coordinate 60,110,533, forward strand.
TACCAAAAAAATAACTGAATTCAAAAGTCTACCTTTTAATATCGAGTCCTCACGTTGGGTTGGTGTGGAAGTTTGGAGACTGAGGTGCCAGCTTAGGTGTTGCTTCGTCATCTGACCGTGGTTCAAAATTACGAGGTGTTGTCCTCGGATCTTTCCCTTTAGGGACTGATTCCGGACCGTCGTCAATCGCCCGTTGTGTTGCTCTAGTATGACGTTAACTAAAAAAAAAAATTAACATTACCTTTTAATATCGAAAAGATACCTTTTCCTGATAATGCAGTTTACTATAACTTCAACTTCTAAAAGTTAAAATTATTCCCGACAACTCAACTCTCTACCATGTTCATTTTGCAAAAACACAAAACAAATTTATGTTTTACATGCTGCACTGAGTAGTAATTTAGTATATTCTCTTCACGAAGTAAATTTAAAGGATGGGAAGACGGAAAGAAAAGGCAAGTTTCTTCGAGCACATTTCTTAACTTTTGTCTTGACATGATTTTTCTAAATCAACGTTTAGATGTACATGATTTATTATCATTTACACATAATTCCTGTTATATCCTTATAACACGTGCTCGATTCACTTTGAATTTTTTTTTTCGATCACTGTTTTTCAATTTTTTTTAAACGTTCAAGGGTTAACTTAGAGAATATTTGATTCATATCAGTCCTTAAAATTTAATATTGAAGGTAGGGTTGCCAACCGTCCCAGATTGGCCGGAATTGATGTTGCTGTGCAGAATCCCGATTGTCTCAAACACTCTAAAATAGTTCTTTCTGTGCATATGACTTCATGTCCAACCGCTATTTATAATTCTATGAAAAGTATTAGACAAACAATTATTCCCTTCAAAAAATAAGTGCTCATAGTGCTGACAATGCATCAGTCAACTATGGAATACATAACTCTGTATTTACCAAGTTGCTTAAAGAAATGAAGCATCCTGTGGTGGAGTGGTAGCAAACGGGACAGTAGCGCCAAGGCAGTTTTTCTGGTTTATAATTAGAAATTGATGCACAGAACTCCCAAGTCCCAGAAAAGAATACAACAGAATAACCAAGAAAAAGGTGAAGAAAAACCTGTTGAATGACTTTGCTCATTTGAGGACAAGAATGGAAAGTGAATGAAGCAGTGGAACAAGATAGGTTAAAAAATAATAATAATTTAATTCCATTTGTTTTTTGTTAGGTGGCCTGGGCTTAATACATGTTATTTGTAATGGAATGCTGAAATAAAGCTACTATATATATTAAAAATTTATTAGTGTTAGTTGTCAAATAATTCCTACACTAACCATAATAAAGTTTCAGAAAAGAGTTAAATCGATTTGATTGAGTTTTTGTTCAAAACAAATGTTGTATTAGAATTTAGTCAATTAGACTGGATATAGAAAGATTATACATCAGATTTTATCAATAAGCGTTTGTTTGACAATAATTCTCAGAAATGCATAAATGTTAAGGCATTTGCCCCAATTTACAAATGCCTGGTCATTTTTCATCACTACCCATAATGCATTACCTTCATTCTCAACTTGAATTGTTGATAAGAACAATTATTCAAGATTTGAAGATGGATGAATGGAAGATATATATATATGTCCTCAGAAACTGTTGCCTCTGGCTGATATTGTGATTGGAGATCAAATTTCTAAAGTGCTTCAGAATATGAAAGAGAAGGAAATAAATTAATTTTTTCTAAGGGCTCAGAAGCATTACATTGCTAGTGTTAAATATCTTTTGAAGAAATCCTCCAGTTCATCTCCTTTAAAGTTTATCCTGTCTTGGTCCTCTTGAGAGACTCAGTGGTGAGTGTTCAACAAGTATTAGAAGTTGCAAGAACATTGCCATTTGATGTCCCAGCAGACATACTACTGGATGAGTGGAAATTACTCTAAAGAGAATTTGAGGATGAAGAATCTTGAATGAATAATATTTACTGGAACCAGTTCTTCAGACTATAAGACATTAGTGGTGTGGATCCTTAATACCCAGTTGTATCAAAGCTAGTGAAGGCTGCTCTGTCATTTTCTCATGGTAGTGCTGGCATTGAACGTGGCTTCTCAGCCTTAGGAAGAGTTTTGACATGAGACTACATCAATGTCAGAACTCACACTCAATGCTTTGAGGAAGATCAAAAGTAGCTTGGCAACTTTTGGCAATCAACCTTATTTGATGCTGATCACACCGATATAAAACGGAAGGCACAAAAAAAATTCGAGAAGGACATAAAAAAAAAAGAAAGACTGGAAGCAGAAAAAATTTTTAAGCACCTGGCAAAGGAAAGAAAAATGAAAACTGAAAATTATGCTTAAGGAAAAGGATAAGGCATTGGACAGTGCTTCAAAATTGTTGAAGGAAGCCAATGATAGACTCAAGAAGATGGTAAAAAATAAAGATTTTATGGAAGCAGCACTTGCTCAGCCAATGATTGAAGGGATGGCAAAAGTCTCAGATGATGCTGGTTGGCAGAGACAGACTTAAAAAAAAAAGCACATTCTTCTCTTTAGCAGAAAAAGACAAAATTAATATCAGAAAATTTTTTTGAACATATTTGGCATTGTTGTTATTTTTTTTTTTGGTTTGGTTAGTCACTTTTTTACACCTTAAAAACTGTTATAAACCCTGAAACATAAAAGCAAAAAAACTATTTTTTTTTAAAGATTTTTGGTACATAAATTTTTTTTTGGAAAACTAGGTAAGTTATGCAAAGGAAAGTTCTCTTAAGGGGATACAGTTTTAAGCAATATGTTCCGTAATTGTCTCAAAAAAAGTTGGAAGTCCTAATTTTTTAAGGACATTTTTGCTGATTAAAGTTTATATTGTATTCCTGTTTTCATCTTGTATCAAGAGTTAAAATTAAATTTATTTACCTTTGCTCTTTAAAATATTATTTAACTTTTGAACATCTTGTGTGTTAATTTTTTTCAAATGTTTCTCAGAGAGGAAAGGCTGCCAAAGCTGCTAGAAAAGGGCTTCAAGATATAGAACCAGAAGAAATAGCCAAGGCTCCCCATTCCTTTGTCATCAATAGAGGCAAACTTGGTAAAAGTGCCAATGAATTACTCCTCAATTTTCGAAAGCTCATGGATCCATATACTGCGTCTCATCTAAGGGTGAGACAGTTGTAGCATTTTAATTTGGTTGCTTTTGCATGTCTAAATTTAATACATTCAAGTAATTGTATTGTGAATCTGATATTTCGTTTTTCACGAATCCTGCATCGAAGAATATCAGAAGTGGGAATTGTGATGCCCATGTAAATTGCTGAATTGTAAAATTATGGTTTCACTGTAATGAATGTTTAACTATTGTTACAACCTTTTTTCGTTAAATACGTTTTCATTGTTTAAAAGAAATAATAACTAGATATTGGGCATTATTCCTTAACTCTCTAAGCATTATGTATTATACACTACAGTGTGCAGTTTTGTTTGCATAATTAAATTTTGCTTATATTCTTAGTTGATAATTCACAAGTTAGTGTTGGTATTTGGCCACAAATATTTGTATTATGAGGTAAAATAATAGTATTCTTGAATACCTGACTTTTAAAGGCTGTGCTATCTTTATGTAAATTACTTCTGTAGAATCTATTGTGTAAAACAACTTTTCGATTCTGCAATGTCAAAATAATATGCTATGCAGGTTCATAAACTGCATACTTTTCTCACACACTACATGTCCAAAAAAAAGTCACATACATTAATATTTTGTTGGACCCCCTTTAGCACGAATAACGGCTTTCATTCGTTGTGGCATTGTTGCAGTGAGCTTCCACACAGTGTTCATTTGTATTTTCGGCCACAGTTGCAACAAGAGATCTCCCAAAATCTTGATGGATGAAGGAAGTGTAATGCGCCCTTAAATCGTTTTCAAGTATGTCTCACAGATTCTCAATTGGATTGAGGTCTGGACTTTGCGGTGGCCAAATCATGTGTGAAAAAGATGTATTGTGCTTACTTATCCAAGATTTCACAGTTCCAGCTCAGTGTACCTTGGCATTATCGTCTTGAAATACACTACTGCCGTCGGGGAAGAAAAGTAGTTCATTGCTGGCACAACCTGATCATCCAAGATGTTGAGGTACCTACTGTGCAGACCTCATTTTGTTGATGCACAATGTTGCGGGGCCCAGTCCAGCCAAACAGTAACAACCCCATATCATTACACTGCCTCCTGATGAGTGCACAGTTGTAACAATACATGTAGGGTCCAATGCTTCATGTGGTTGTCTTCAAACCCTGATGTGTTTGTCATTTTGAAAAAGCGTGAATCAGACCACATGACCTTTCCCCATTACAGAGCAGTCCAATTATTTTGCTCCTTTGCAAATTGCAGTCTTTTCTTTGAATTAATGGCAATCACAAGGGGCTTCCTTACAGCAACACAGCTTCTTAGTCCCGCTTTTCTAAGTTCTTGTCGCATTGTGTGTCTGGAAGTTTTGTTTCCATTATTGAAGAGTGCTGTGAGTTGTACAGTCCATTTTTTGCAATTTGCTTTCACTAATCGCCGGCCACGTTCATTCCGGATGGATTTTCGACCACACATATTTCGGTAACTGGATGGTTCACCGTCATCTTTCCAAGATTTAATTATGCGTTGAAGAATTCGCAATCCTGTGCTACAAATGGCAACTATGTCTTTTCATTTATCCCCACTTTGGTGCAGACCAATGTGATTTGCCCCTTTTAGAAATCTGTTATATCACTTCCTCAACCACAGCTATCACTTTCAGCCAAGCTTACTTCGAGCTAAACAATCATATGGTGTAACGACGAAATTTCAAGCTTACATTGCTCAAATATCTGCAATACACATCAAATGACCGTCGTCCCAAAACTTAACGTTTAAATTTCAGCTGCAACTTTTTTTTGGACACATAATGTACTTCAGCCTCTGATCTTGATTTCATTGTCGGGAGGCATTGAGTATCTGCCACCATCCATTTTGGATGGTATGTTGTATCCAATACTTTACAACTTAGGGGTGATTTATTGCTAAATGTGGTAATCTTTCAGTTTTTGTGCTTTTCTTCCATTTTTAAGGAAACCTTATTCAGACAAAATTCTGCAATGCTTTGTTCGTTGGATTTGCGTTGATTCTGGTATTTGTTGATTCTTTCTAGAAAATTGCACTTTTCTTTTGCTTTATAAGGGTTTACCCAGCTCGAATTTTGAGTTTGCATGTAGCGTTTTAAAAAGTAAAGTAAAATATCCCGTATATAAAAGGAATAATTTTTTTTTTAAAGGAAAAAAAACTTTTTAATACAATGGAACAAATATTACTTACTAATCTTCTAATTTTTTCTGTGTGGTATTTACTTTAAACATGTCCATTATTTTGCGCTGTTTCATCAATTAGATACAGGTTTAACTCCGTGATTTTTAAAAATTGTCGGAAGGAAGAAAAAAAAACAGTTTTGAGAAACGTCCAGTTTTGGGACTTTGTACTGTATAATTAATCATATTCTTATTTTTCTGCAAAAATATTTGATGAGAGCATTCATATAAAGGGCCATGTCTAGGAAGTTCTCAAAATGTACAACGCTTAGGAACCAAAATGAGGGTGACAATTGACAATGCCCAGGTGGGCACTTTGTACAGTGGTTTATATGCATGGAAGCCAATGGTAATTGTGTCTCGCTGGTAGGCGGGAACCTTACATTATATGCTGCGCCCTATCTTTAAAATTCCTCCCGGTTCAGTGGTTTATATGCATGAAACACAACAGCAATTGTGTCTTGTCAGCAGACAGAGGTCGTGCATTTCATGCTGTGACTTATCTATAAAAAAAATCCTCCTGGTAGAGTGGTTTATACGCCTTGAAACGTCATGCGTTATACACTGACTTATGTACAAAAATATTCCTTCTGGTACCGTGGTTACAAAACAAATCCTCATTTTCAATTCCATATCTTCATCTATGACTAGGCATATCCCCATCAAGGTCACCCCATAATGCTAAGTAAATTGCTAGAATAATTCTAAAATTATATTCCATCTCTCTCACACACTTATGGATAGGAGAACAAACTCCATTCCTTTTTTCTCTCATCGAAAAATATCTGGTTAATTATCAGGATCATAGAAAAGGACCAATTTATCTATTAAAAAAAATCCTTATTTTCAATTCCATATACAGAACAAAGTCCCAAATCCAAACGTTTTGCTTTCCGGTGGGTTTTTCAGTTCTTTACATCAATCATAGAATTTGAAGAGAAAAAAAATTTTTAACCTGGACTTAATTGATAAAAAAAAATGCAAAATAATGGACACATTCAAAGTCAATACCACACAAAAAATTTTAATATTTGCAAGTGAAATTTGTTGCTTTGTATTAAATATGTTTATTTTTCCTTTAAAATTATTATTTTTTTTTTTACTTGTGTATTGGATACAAAGGTTTACAGTGTGGATTTTGCTGTATGGCAGCCATCTTGGATTTGCTTAGATTGACTTGCCATCTTGATTTGGCAAAAAAGTTTAATTTGGCGACAAACATATCCGATACTACATCTCCATCCCATGTTCTTGCCATATTATCAATTGATTTTGTGAAAAAAATTTTCTTATGATCTGTTATGCATTAACTGTTTTATTAAACAGTCAATATATGAGATATATTTTTTAGCTTTAATGTTGGAGATTTTACAATGTGACAATTCTATTTAATTATTTTATATTGTATCATTTATCACATTCTGTTCATAGTGGGTAAAAGTAATGGTTATATTCATATTTTTAATTTTTGTACAAAAAGCAATCAAAGTGGCAAACCAAATCATTCATAATTGTAACCAAACTTTTTTGTTTTTAGGTTCAAAAACAGAATTCTTTGAAAGATTTTGTACACATTGCTGGACCTCTGAACGTAACCCATTTAATCATCTTCACAAAATCTTCACATGCTATGTATCTACGCATTGCAAAACTACCCCATGGACCCACACTCACATTCCAAATCAAGGAATATTCTCTTATCAGGGATATCATCTCATCCCAAAAGAAGTCAATTATTTATGAAAAGCTCTTTGATCACCACCCTCTTTTGGTGCTTAATAATTTCACTGGTGATGGAATGCATTTTAAACTCATGGCAACAACTTTTCAAAACATGTTTCCATCGATCAACGTGAATAAGGTAACCATGCTTATTATGTATTTAAAATGGGTTCTATTGAAAAATGTTGTGTCATGTATTTTCTCTATTAAAAGTGCCTTTACATAATAATATGAAATTTTCTGTTGAACCTTATTTAAAATATGCAGCTCTGGCCTGGTGGATGAATGTATTTAGATTCCCATTGCAACAAGTTCCAGATTAATTCAAGATGCATCTTTTCATTCTCTGAACAAAAGTTGATACTTAGCCATTTTCATTTGCACTATTATTAACAAACTATTTAGTTATTCATCATGGAGAAAAGTTAGATTTTGATAAATTGAAGGGGTGTCATTTTAATATGCAATAACAGATGGTGGGTAAGCTATGTTTTGAGGGGGGGGGGATTTTAAATGAAGTGAATGGTGCATTTTTCATCTGGACCTTTTTTTCTTTTATTACTGACTAGCATGCCAGCACAGCGTTGGCCTGAGACAGTTCTTTTCTTGTCCTTACTGATACTGAAAGCAAAAATATTTTAAGAATGAGTCCCACCTCCACATAGCATGTCACAAATTCACATAAAATTCAAACTACCTAAGGTATTGATCTTGTGTAAATTTCAAATCCATTAAAATTTTTACTTTCACCTTTAAAGATTGCAAAGATAGAAAACCTCAAATGTGGCAAAATTAGTTTTGCAAAGATATAAAAGCTGCGATTGAAAAATAATTTTTAAAGAATCACTTTTAAGATATCGATCTGGTGTAAGATTTTCCTAATTTCAAATCCCTTGAAATTTTCACTCTATCTTTATCGATTGCAAAGACAGAAACTTGGACTAAAGAATAAAAAAAAATAAACACCAGTCACAAAATTTTATTTGTTTTGTTTCATTTTCCTCAAATTGTTTGTGCTGAGGAAAAGAATTTAATTTAACATGCTCTTTTCATGTGTCCACCATCAGCAAAATCAACGAACACCCAAAACGTAATTTGGAAAAAAATTTCAATTACTTGCTCAAGGACAACATCTAATGAGAATACTTGGCAGACCAATAGTTGAGATCCGTTAAGAGCAAGGTTGGCAAAAAAAAAAAACCACTTTTTTTTAAATTTTGACCAGGCCAGTGGTCAAAATGATACGCTTTTTATAAAATTATTATATCAATATGTATACGTTTGGAAGGTAAATAAACAATAAACAGGTGTTGCCACTTCAATTAAAGTATATGTTGTTGATGAATTTGTTTCTTCATATTATATATCAATGCCTATTAAAAGAAAGAAATTCAGTTTATTTTGCTGTATATATGTTGCATCCAAAATACACAGGCAAGAAGTTGAGTTCCATCCAGGAAGAATATTTACCTCAACTGCTGTTAGAGATAAATACAGATTTTCTACTTATATTAATCCAATACCGATCACAAACTGATCCTTTTTCAAAATCATATTTTTCAGTTTCTGCTGTAAATGTAAATTCCATATGGTGGTTCTCACTAAAGAAACATATTGATCCTAAATTCTGTGAACTTGTAATTCAATTGCAAGTGTAGAAAGATTATTTTTAACTTTTAGCTTAGTTCAAGGCAAAAATAGAAATCGTTTAGGAAATTAACGATCCAGCCAACTAATTAATTGTTACAGAATGCTTAGTTCTAAAACCTGTATTGCTGCAAATAAAGAAGCGAATGGCTATTTGTATTAGAGCAAGTGTTAAGTTTTTTTCCCCCACTTTTTTTTTGCTTAAAAAAATAATAAAAAACCACTTTTAGGTGAACTTGGTAGACTTGAGGCATTTTGGACAGACCGGTTAAAACCATTCCAACCCTTATGAAGAGGTGAAGCCTCGCCCACCAGAGTATCTGTCCGGTTTTCTTTTGTGTCCCCCTTGTATAGCGTGTGGTCTGTCTCTCTACGTGTGAAGCTTGTATGTCCAATTAAGATTCCAAAATGAACCTTTGAGAAGTCCAAAAAAATAGTACAAAGTAATTTTTTTTTTTCAAAATTTTAAATTTGCCATTTTTTTAAGTATTTAAATTTTGAATTTCAGTTTGATTTAGAAGAAAAAATTTAACTGTTTCTTGTTTTATATTAAATTAAAGGTCTAATAAAGCTTTTTCCACTTGGGTATTAGTCAGATTTGTCATTTAGTTACTGAGAAAATGAGCTAACTATCTACAGATGCAGCAATTTTCATTACAAATTTAAATATTAATGCTTTATAAATTCTAAACAAAAGTAACTTTAATTATTTTTTATTCAAAACTATGCAAGGTCACTAGACGCCCCAAGTGTCATCAAAATTGTGTAGATTTGACATGGACTTACTTACATTTTTTTTCTGTTGGAATTTACTTTTCTACATGCTGTTCTAAAAAATTGTTTAAATTTTTCTTTTGTTTAAAAACCTTTCATTGGACTTGAAAAATAATACACATTTCTGGTATTTTTCTTTCAACAGACAAATTTGAATACTGTTAGGAGGTGTTTGCTTCTTAACTACAATGATGAAAATGTTATTGAACTCAGACAATAGTAAGTAATAACATTTTAATTGTTTCAATGCATATTATTCTTTTTGTGTTAGCTTGCATATATTCTAGATTATTTTGTACATTTTGGAAAACTACTTTTTGTAATCACTCAGTTTTTACAAGAAATATAAATTCCATTGTTCTTGCTATAATTGGGTTCAACTGTGTTTTATACTACACTAGCCACTGCGTTGCCCGTCCTTGCAAACCAACACCACGGGCAATGCTGTGATGTAAGTTATTGATCTGGAGTAAAAGTTTCCACAGATTTCAAATCCGTTGAAGATATCAAAATGATTTATTTAAATCATATTTTTAGGTAACAATCTAAACTGAAATTTTAATAATTAATCATTTATCTGTCATGTAAAAATAGGTATTAATGACATTTCATAATAACGGCAGACTGTTCCCAAAACACATAATGGAAAATTTAGACATTCGAATTTCTTGCAAATAACATGATCCTATCATTGGAAATTATTAGTAAAACCTTTGGCAACTTTTGATATAACTTAAATTTTCATTATCAATTTTTAATACTGTGCTCAGAAACATTTAAGATGCTGTAATTTGCTGGATTCGAGTCATGACCCCTGAGAAGAAATTAACTGGGAATAATGTTCGAGTTGAAATAATTTCTCTTCAAAAAATTTGTGTGTCACTTTGGAAAATAGTCATGATTGAAAAAAGTTTTGATGAGTACTGTGTTTATGACACTAAAGCATTTGGATGAAACTGTGCAGAATATAGATTGTTTTTGAAGATAATCATTTGATAGTCATGCAAACATTACCAAGTGAAACAGAATTATGCAAATCTCAGTTTGTTAAATACATCAGTGTTCATTGACCACAGAGAACAGAAGATTGAAACATGATCTGAATGGATATGTATCCTATTTACAAAGAATCCAACTTCAAAACTTTTGGCAATAACTGAAGGCAGTTTGTCCATCGAGACCATGTGAATGGGTGCAATCACAATATCAATCTCGTCTCTCGAGCATGAAAGTGTTTCTGTGATGATGTGGGGCTTTTGGAGGCAATGAAGCTGGCAATTGGTTCAAAATCAGTAGAATAGTTTCTGGGTGGGAAACGTTTTGAGAACAATGAGGAGCTTAAAGACTATCACTGCTTATCTAAATAGACTGGCAGCAGAGAAGTATGATGTTTATATAAATAGAAGCTTGTCACAAGATACAAAAAATGTTTAAATTTGCTAGGGGACTATGTTGAAAAGTAATATATGATATAAAAATGTAAAATAAAAGTGATTAAAAAAATTTAATTAGTATATTTTGTTTAAAATGGGTAATTTTAAACGACCCTTGTATGCCGAAATTTCATTTATAGACAAGTAAATAAAGTGCGATGTAGCCAAATGTACAATAAAATGAGGAGTCACTGTATTTGTTGCATACTAAACTATTGGGTCATCCGGAAAGTTCTGTGCGTTTTCAAATTGAAGCTAGCTTTGCTATTATTATTTTGCTACCGCTGATAAGGAGTGACTTTGATTGAAGCAGATATTTAAATTCGGTCTTTCTGCTTACACTGCATAATTATAGCATGTGTTGTGACAGAATTTTTGTTTTGCAGCAGTGCTAAGAATGGAGAACGAGAAAGTTCATTTTCGTCATATTATGCTCTTTTATTTTAAGAAAGGAAAAAATGCTTGTGTGCTGTATATGGACATAGTGCTGTTTCTAAGGCTACAATTCGAAGGTGGTTTGTTAAATTTAAGTGTGGAAGTCAAATGAACCTCCCCAAATAACATCGAGAGGGGGACTGCATCCCAAAAAAGTAATGCCTTCTGTATGGTGGGACTACAAAGGAATTGTTTATTACAAATCGTTGCCACAAATTCATACAATACATTCGGAAAAATACTGTTCTCAAAATGGCAGTATTAAAAGCAGAAATTGAGTCGAAGAGGCCAGAACTGACCAATTGTCGAGGTGTCTTCGAACATGACAATGCTTGGCCCCACATGTCGCTAAATGTCAGGCAAAGACTTATTGAGTATGGCTAGGATGTTTAGTGTCACACCCCATATTCACCAGACCTTGCCCCCTCAGATTTTCACATCTTCAGGTGACTTGAAAATTCTTTGAACGGCTAGGAGTTCAATTCTTTGGAGACTGTCAAACAGCACCTCAATAATTTTTTTACAAATAAGCCAAAATGGGGCGAATGTGATTCAATAAAATTTTCTTTTGTTTTTATACTGCTTCGTTGGTATTTATCTTAAAAAATGTGCAGAACTTTCGGGATTACCCAATGTATCGTGAAATACCAAAAATTCATTGGGAGGCCATTAAAAAAGAACAATTTAGTAGAATGTACAAAAAAATGAGTGGATACTGAATTTGTTATTTAAAACTATTCAATGTATGAGGTTTTGATTTGTGATTTTTCTATAGTGCAGTGAAAGTTGTTCCTACTGGTTTAAGTAAACCAGTGAAGAAGTTAATCCAAAGCAAGGTTCCTAACCTAAGCCAATATCAGAACATTGACGATTTCCTTCAAAAATCAGGCAATTTGTCTGAGAGTGAAGTTGAAATGGACACACCGGCAAATACAGTGACTCTTCCCCAGCCTATCTCTTCAAGAGGAAATATTACTGCTGAGAAAAGTGCAATAAGGTGAAATTTTGTTTATTATTTTGGACTTGTAAATAATTTTAAACTGTTTTCTATTATTATTTTTACTTATGCTAACTGCTGATACACCAATGTTTTAAGTAATAAGTTTTTATCTGAAATTTTTTACTTGCATATTATTGATTGGAAGCAGATCAATTTAGACCATTACTGTACCATTGTATGAGGCACACAACTTGCCATGGATAGTGAGCAACACAGACAAAAAAGAAGTATATCATCAAAGGCCCACAGTTAATGCAATGTCTGAGCTTGAATGTTTTGTTATTTGTATGCTTGTGTGGATCAATTGTTATGGCAATGCTGAAACAGAATGGTTGTTTTAATGTTTATTTAAATTCTTAATACAAAAGGCTTTTTTGCAGATTTAATTCTTACAAATATATTAGACAGGGTTCGCACATTCTTTAAAAACTCCTCAAGGACTCCTTAAAATGGACTTTTGTTTTTAAGCACCCTTAAAACTTCTTATTTTTATGTGCTACTCCTTAAAAACTCCTTATATCAGAGATGGGATACTTCCAACTTTTGTAGGTATTTCCAACTTTTGTATGTATTTCTGATTTTTCTTAAATTTTTGTGAAAATGACTGATTTTTATCATTAAAAATTTTTTTTACTTTTGCCCTTATTTGTTTGTTGTAAATGTAAAATGTGCCAAACGTGATCTATCTCACCAACATTGCACTCCTAAATTTTGCCAAGCTGATAAGTCCTGCAAATTCCTCTCTGAAAAGAATTCTTTATGAGAAGCTTTTTGTTAAGTGACCAACCTGGAGAACTTGGATTATGAACTAGTTGGCATGCATTGTTGCTGCGAATGTCGTAGGTAAAAAAAACCCTAAAGTTTCCTAAGAAAGCGGAGCTGTTATCTAGCGGTCATGATGCGGCAGAAAAGGTATAAATGAAATCTCTTAAGTTGATCAGCTTTTAATTTGCGATTTCATCTTTTATAGCTACCTCGGCAAGCAGAAAGTTGAAAAAAGTTGTATTTTATTTAAAACAGGGGTACAGCTTCTGTCTATGTTTATAGCGGTGGCAACGGTCTTGGCGCTTTTTTTCTGGCGATCTTCTTAAGTCGAAGTTGATTGCTACAAATTCTTGAATTTTTTTAGTGAAAGCAATAGTTTACTTATTAAGTAAATAAAATATTATCGCATTTCATTTATTTTGAATTTAATTCAACATTAAATCTTGATGAAAGAATAGCATTGTGAATGTATTGAAAATCGCATTCTGTTATAATCAAAGTGGATTTTTTTTATACTTGAATATTTGAAGTTAAAATATAATTTACCTATTCATTTATAACAGAAATAATTGTTGTTTTCATTCAATTCTGTCTGTTTGAAATCTGTCATTTGTATTTACTTGTAGAATACAGTGAAATCTCTATATAACTTACATCTTAAAAATATTTAATTTATATTTTATTTTGGAAATTACTTTATATTGAAAACAAATATGCTGAGATTTCTATTATTATGAGTTTTAGCTGGGATTTGAGAGAAATATGTACTTTAAACTGAGAAACGTTATACTGAGATTGCACTGTATAAGAACCATTTACAGTAGCATCCCAGATAAAACAGCTCCAGCGAGCATGGGGGAAATGAACTTGTGTTGAGTTGAAATATCAAAGTCTAATTTTGTTTTGAATTATTAAAAATATAGTATTAAGTGGAACCACATTCTTAAAAGTGTTTTTATAAAAAAAAAAAAAAAAAAAAAAATTATTTTTCACACTTGAAAATGTGTGTATAAACCTTCTATGACTCCTTAAAAATTTCGAAAGAACTTCTTATGTACTCCTTATTTTGTATATTCAAAATTCTGTATGAATCCTGTTAGAGCACATGCAGCTAGCTCCATTATATTTCAAGCATGATTTGGTTAGTGATGCTGCTTTAACATGAGTTTACCATAAATCTATCATTTTGAAAGTCTGACCCCTGTAGGTTAATTCAGCTTATCTGCATATTTTTATACTGAATTCGCAGACATGAAAAAGGCATTGACAAATAATTCAATTTTTGTTTAATATAAAAAATTATGGTTTGCAGTGTCATGACTGTTAGCTAACATGAATTGACATACAAGCATGTTCTGTCTGTAGACCATTGCTTGTTCATTTCAATTTCAAAATAGCATACGCTAGCATGCAAGAACATCCTTATTTTTAATTATGTCTTAAAAATTAAAGGAAACAGTTTGGTGCATTGGATAACCAATGATATTTAGTAGAAAGCTGGTGCATATTCAAATTTAATTTGTTTGGAATAGAATATAATTATGGTTTGCAGTGTTGTGATTGTTAGCTATAATGACTACATTACAAGCCAAGTTCTGTATGCAGACCATAGCTTATTTATTTCAATTTCAAAATGACTTAAACTGGCATTCAAGACTTAAGGAACACCATTATTTTTTAATGGTTATATCTTAAAAATTATATGAAAAGCTTTGCATAACCAATTATATTTAGTAGAAAACTGGTGCATATTAAAATTTTGGAACTACTGCATTAGAGACTAACATAGGATTGGCAACATTCATATGCAACCTCGTGTGTATGCAAATTCGTTATAAAGTATGCATCAGTGTTCGAGTTTGCCATACAGCCTACAGAGGACCACCTTCTCTTTTTTTCTTTCATGTTTTCAGTCACCCTTCTGTTTGATTTCATATACTGTAGTTCAAAACCTTTTTATGGTTCTTTACATATGCACTGAGGTAAAGGTGAAAATTAACGGTCACCACTTACCATGTGGTGACTAAATGTGTGAATGTGGAGACTGACAAATTTTGCTACAGTCGCCACACTTTCTTAAAAACATTAGTTTATATGGTTTGAACCTCCGATTTTACAGGTTTTTTTCCTGAGGACCATAAAAAATGTTCTTTTAAAGAAAGAAAGAAGTCTGAACTCGCACATATAATGTGTGTGTATTATACAAAATATGCGAATGCTCGTAAGTGGCCACGGAATTAAACAAATTTAGTAACCACTGGCCACTTACAAAATTTCTTAATTTTCACCTTTACACTGAGATTACTTGCAAAGTAGACGAAACATGTTAATTAACAAAGGAGATATAAAAAAGAACATAAACAGAGCAGGCATAATGTGAGACCCTTCTCGGTCAACCACCTTTTTGGAAGTGAAGTTTTTCATCATAAATAAACAAACAATGATGCAGCACATGATTGGACGATATCCATGCCATCTAGTGGTAGATGGAGTTCCCATTCACTTCTGTTCTTGTTTTTACTCATCAGTTTGGTAATTCCTAATGTGCTTTTTGTATCATTCCCACATTCCAGGTCACTTTGCTGAAAAGCAGCAGCTGAAAACCTTACTGTTATTCACCAGTGTATTATTAAATGTCTACATCCATCTTTATATTAATTTCAATTTAAAATATTTGTTAAATTAAAGATTTTATTACATTTATGGCATGGCAATAGATTTAATGGCAAACTTGATTTTCATGTATATTTTATTAATATGAAATGCGTATTCATTAAAATATATGTGGCATAAATACTTTTTAGATTTTATTCCCCTCCAAAAAATGTATTGGCCAATTGTTTTTATCAGTTTGTTTTTTATTTTGAATTATGAATGAAAGGGGTAGTTAGTATTGTTTATAAAACTTGAATTGATTAATATTTAATTTTTATTTCTTTAAAGCATGTATTCTATTTTAAAGGTTGTATGAAATTGGCCCAAGATTAAATTTGCAGTTGGTGAAAATTGAAGAAGGAGTAATGAGTGGGGAAGTATTATTTCATCAATTCATAAAAAAGACTCCAGAAGAAGTAAAAGCTATTAAAGCAAAAATTAAGTCAAAGAAGTGAGTATATATTTATGAATATAATATGTAAAATCGATATACTTGCTTATCTTTAAAAATGGATAAATTTTGTTTTATTTCATGAATATACTGAGAAAAGTGCTTTAAGATGAAAAGCATTACTGAAGTGAAAATAAATCTGTACATAGTCTGAAGTATTTAAGTGGTCAGATGATTTCTTAATAGTTAATGCCAAAAAAAAGTGGATTAGAAATCCATTCAGTGTTTAACAGAAAATACAGAAATGTTACACTTAAAACTAGAACTATTTTCTGTTATTGAGCATTTTAGTGGCTATATTCTGATTCTGAGCTCTTTTTCACATGATCATTAAGTAAAGTATTCAAATTTGTCTGAAAAAGCTATCCGATTTTTGTGTCTGTTAAAGTATGTGAGCAGAATTGAATTATGTAGCTTGTTGTGTTAGTAATTTTTAATTAAAAAGGTATGGAAATTGATTGAAATACCAAAAAAGATTTGAGGCTTGTTTTTTCTCCAGGCAAGCAGTTAAGAGTGGTGTCAATCTTTCAGCATTATGTCAAATATTATGTTTTCATTTTGTTACTAACTTAATTTTTGGGTTCAAAATGCCTACATTATAGATTTCAAGTGAAGTCTAATTCAGTAGAAGCATGGAGAGAATTCAGGAAGTCATTGCTCCCTGAAATGCCTTATAAACACGTGCCTAATCCTATAGGGTTGCACAGTAGAGTCGATTATACAAGTTAATGTGAACCAAGATCAACTCGGTTAAAGCAAAAATTGTAAAAGAAATCAATTGTGTTGGTTTAAATGTAAATTTTAACAAATGCAAAAGTTATACAGATACAGTACATGCAATTCATATTGTTATGATAATTAAAGCGTTTTACTTAAAGTCTAGAATGGTTTTTCATTTTACGTTACTTTGGCGTTTTTCTGCAACAATGTTTTGCCATTTTGTTAAGAATAACAGGATTGCTGGTGTCGCTTCTTGTTGTTCTATATATTCAATAGCACTTTCGATAGCTTTTAGTTCATCAGTATGGGAGATTTTCATACGTTGATTTCCATCGTCACTGTCTTTATCATCGCTAGATTCATTTTCCTTATTGACGATCATTTTATCTGTAATCTCTTGTTGTTTGTCAGCGTTTTTATCCAGTCACATATATCCTCTTAGTTGATTGGCTCAGACAATGGCAGTTTCATGATGAAATTCAAAAGCTCGTTACTACCTTCATTGGACTTTCCATGGTATTCTGTGTATTGATAATTTTCCTTCACGACTTTATTATGTTGGCTGATTTTACTTCATCCCATGCCTCAGCTATCTTTTAGTATCCTTTAGATTAAAACTTTTAAGTGTCTCGGGGACACTTAATTTCCTCAATTTCTAAGAGCTTTTAGTAATTTTTTTCAGTAATTTCTCTTCATCTAAAGGCTGAATTAGTGATGTGACATTGGGAGACAAAAAAAAGAGCTTTAATGTTACCACTCGCCAATACATCATCATTCAGATGACAGGGAGCATTGTCAAGCAATAATATTGCTTTCCTTGGATGATTTTGATTTCTTAAGAATGTCTCAACATTAGGAACAAATTCATCAAAAAACCATTTTTTGAACAAATCCGCATCCATCCAAGCACTTGTCTTATTCTTGTAATACTCTTGTAAACTTTTAATTTGAACATTCTTAAATGCTCTACGTTTTTTCAACTTGCCAATTAGCATTGTCCTTAGTTTTAAGTTTCCAGATGCATTCAAATATTCTAATGTTGTTACTCTTTCTTTACTTTTCTTGTACCCCGGAGCTGACCATTCATACTTTGCCGCAAGAGTTTTTGAAGGCAACATTAAAGTTCAATCCTGTTTCATTACAGTTAAAAAGTTGTTCCATTTTCAGATTTTTAAAACTTTCTTTGAATTTAATCACCTTATCACAATCAGCTGATAATATTTCTCTTGATATATTTAATTGCCAAATTACATATCTCTTTTTCCAGCGATTCAACCATCCACTGCTAGCAGTAAAATCTTCTCCAGCATAGAACATTTTATGAAAGTCCAATGCTTTTGCTTGTGGCATAAGCCCTGATACTTGACTTCCCTTCTCTCTCAATTGTGTGAACCACAGGAATAATGTTTCTGATGTTTTTTCAATTTCACACTTTTTAGAGAGGTGCGTGATATTATGAAAAGTAAAGGGGGTAGTGTTGTTGGATTTCGTTTTCCTGAATGTTTGTGAGATCAAATTCAGAATTTTTTTCGTTCGTTTTAAAAATGGAAAATGTAGAACCAAAAAATTCCTAGAAATATTTAATAACTCAAAGTATTAAAAATCCTTAATTTTGTACCATCCACATATTTAAACACTAATAAATGTGGTATTTTTGCTATCAAATCTGAATATTTTATTCACCAATGTTCTAAGATAACAAATTATCATTATTAGGCTTGTAAAAATTAAATAAGTAACTTTGTTCTTCATACGAATTTTGTATTAAAAAAAATTGGCATTGCTTTTAACAATTTGGGCAGACTACGTGTGCACCTGGGGTAAAGTAAATTGTTTTTATTATTTGCTTTAAATAATGTATTCATGAGACTATTTCTGCAAAGTGTTTTGATTTTAGACCTCTCCTTTCTAATTTTATCTCACACTTTTAGACTTCTCAAGGAACAACGGCGAGCTCAACAGAAAAAGAATGTTTTAAAGAAAAAGGCTGCATTACAGGTAAATGAACCCGAAAATGACGATGATGAGAAAACCGACAAAGAATGGTATCGTAAAGAAGTGGGTGAAGATCCTGATGAAGGTGAGATACTCTCTTTCTGTAGTATATAATTCATTCCTTGTTTACTTAGTTTGCTGATTATTCATTAAATATCTTTTAGGTGTTTTACCTGTTGCTACAAAACGTAAAGCTTCAAATGATCAGGGCCGTCTGAAGAAAAGGGTAAAGTTTTCGAATGATGGAAAAAAGCAGAAAGGTTCAGTTGATAATTATAATCCAAAAAGAAAAGTTAGGTTTGCTGAAAGTTCTAAGCATTTTCATCCTAAACGCAGTGCAAAAAATCACATGAAAAATAAAAGGAAATCTTGATGTATGTATCTGTAAATAAAGTTGTTTAAAAAACAAGTGACTTCATTTAATGTTCATTAATATTTTTAGTTTCAAGAATTATTTGTTTTGTATGCAGTTATTGATATAGAAATTCAGTAAATCTTATCATTTATTACTTTTATCCATAATTTGATTATGTAACCCCTGAATTTAAAATGAACAATCATGATATTAAAAACATTCACATTTAGTCATGTAACTGCCAGAATTTGTAATTTACTTGATTTTTAATTATTTCTACTGAATTTCTTATGGTATTTTCTCAAGCAGGATAAAGAAATTTTTAAAGAAAAATAGTTATAGACATAGTTCTTTAATCAATCTTAAAAATATTATTAATAAGGAACTAGTTAAAATTGTGAAGAAAATTTTGGGTATTATTAAGCTTTCAAATTATGATAAATTGGAATAAGAACAGATTGTTTTATTTATTCCCAAAAGAGAAATAAGAGATTATCAGTCATTTCTTATAAATATATCATATTATACCCCAACACAATTTAAAATTTAAAGTCTCCAGATAGTATAATTTTATTTTAGAAATAATAACAGATTTATGTGCATATATATCAATATTAAATTATTAGAAAGAATCATGTCAAATAGTTTATGCTATAAATACAAATAATTTCTGGTGTTACTATTTTAAAATTATAAGTTAATTCATCGGGCTATAATCAACTTTGACACCTTTTAAGCATAATTTTTTTATTGCCCTCAACCAGATTTTGTTCAAGCTGAAATACAACATAAGAATTGTATCTTCTGGATGATTTATTCACTGCAACATGAGTTGTATTTCATATGTTTAAAATCCGGGTTTGGTCTCAACTCTGCAAAAGCAGTTAGATATTAATTTTCCTCAAAACCATTGTTAAACTGGCACTTGGTAGAAACTATTTGAATATTTTCTTGAATTCCATTTAAATATTCCTGTAATGCCTAAAGAAATTAATCTCAGATGTTTCTTTAATTGCTTCTCTAACCTATTTAACTACATTAAAATTATATTTCAAGCTTCAGAATGTGTAAATATTCGTCTGAACCGGCTAGTTTACTTCAACACAGTCTTACCCTATCCTTATCAACTTACCCTATTACCCAACTCAAAAGTTTTCTCACCAAAAATGGTAGTTGTAGGTGGTACAGATTCGATTCCTCCCGGGGTGTATTTCTCTTCTGAGTCAGTAAAACTTTCCTTGTGTTGTTATATTTCAAGCTTCAGAATGTCTAAATATTCGTCTGAACCGGCTAGTTTACTTCAACACGGTTTTACCCTATCCTTATCAACTCATCCATCAATTGACATTGTCTCGTATTTCCCAAAACTTGGTCAAATATGGCCCTTGCACCACTAATACCTAATCAAAACCCTCTGCTTCAGTTTCTACTGTGAACATTAAGAAGAATGTGTCAACTCGATGCATGCTGATTCAATTTGACTAAGGTTTCTCCGTTTATCTCCTTATTTAACTAGTAATAAAAATTTCTTGTTTTGAATTTTTTCTTCTACATTCTCATAAGCTACTCTGGACTGCTAACATACATGTCTTAAGCTTACTCTATTTAATTTCTGTTTTCAGTACATCAATGATACTCATTTAGAAAATCTGAATATACAAATCTATCTGAAAAAACTAATCGACTTTTTCTTGACATTTTTGTTAATCTGAACCATTTTATCCCTGCCTTTCGATATAATTTTTTCATATCAACATTTCATTTTATATCTGTTCCATGAAACAAAAATTAGCTGCCTTTTACACTTCGTTTTTCCACCCATCAAATTGCTCTAATAATATCAATTTTATATTTTTGAATATTACTGGTTAAATTATATTTTATATACTTGATTCTTGATCATGTTTTGCCTAGTTTCACAACTTCCACATATAGTTAAACCGAAGTTTTAGTAACAATGCCCTTTATATCGGAAGGTGTTTTCAAATGTTTCACTCTAAATTCACAAAATTTCAAAGTGGGTTTGATTTTGATGACTTTTATGCTGTCAGACACACAAGAGAACTTTCTTTTTACCTATACTCTGTTTCACCTTAACTTGTCAGTATTGGGAAAGGCAGAAATGATGTTCATCCGCATGAAAAATAATTCCAACTTGATTTGGAATTTAAAATAAAGAAAATGCATATAAACGTGTAAAAATTGTCCTACAATGAAGGAGTGATTTTTGAACCTTTATAATCGGTTATTTATTTGTAAAAAGCATTTTTTTTGACCGAAGCGAATGAATATATCCGAAACGGAATTCTAAACCGGTTTCCATGGTAACATTTCTGGCGAGCTAAATACGCTTTCCGGCCAAGTCTGCGCCATTTCGCTCTGCGTCTTTGCTAGCGTGTGTATTTACGTTCATATCTCTCTTGTGCTATTTTATTGGAGTGTGTTTGATACTCTGAACATGGCTGAAAAAGGAACGTCACCATCCAAGCTGTATACGCCATCAAAGCAAGGAAAATCAATTGGTAGTGGAGCTCGCAGGAACATATTGAATGTTTATTCTAGACTTCGAGAAGAAAACCATAGTGATTCCATTAACCAAATCGTCGGAAAGGTGTCTCAACTAACTGGTGTTTCCAAAAGAACTGTTTTTCGTTTGAAAAAAGAAAAGAAGACGACAAGTCCTTTGAGTACTCCAGGAAAAAAACGACCTTATGCCGTTGGAAAAAGAACAAGAATGATGAAATATGACAACTTTACTTTATCGTGCATCCGACGAAAAATTCATGATTGTTTTCGTCGAAATGAAATTCCTACATTGGACAAAGTTCTAAATGAAATTAACAATGATAAGGATATTTTTTCGACAAACATTAGCCGAAGTACACTGTACAGGATACTGAAAGATTTGGGATTTTCCTTTGAAAAGCGAAAAAGGCAGGCTATGCTTTTAGAAAGACACGACATAATTTTATGGCGAAGAAATTATTTACGAAAAATTAGAGAACTGAAGAATGAAAATGCTTCAATCTATTATTTAGATGAAACATGGGTGAATGAAGGACACTCACAAAGTCGAGTATGGCAAGACAAAAAAACATAGACAAAAACAAGACAAAAAAACATCAAAAGCACCAATGAAGCTTCCTCTTCAAGTTTGACAACAGGCTTGGCTGCACCAAAAGGAAAAGGAAGAAGACTCATCATTACCCATATCGGAAGTGATGAAGGATTTGTACCTGATGCGGCTGACATTTTTGTAGGAAAAAAATCCGGTGACTACCACGAAGAAATGGATGGTAACCATTTTGAGAAGTGGTTTGAAGATATCATGCCTAAATTGAAACGAAACAGCTTTGTAGTGATGGACAATGCCCCCTATCACTCGGTGAAGAAAGAAAAAATTCCGACGACATCTTGGAAAAAAAGTGCAAAACAAGAATGGCTATCGTTGAAAAACATTACGTGGAACCAGGACATGATCAAGATTGAACTGTTGAAAAAAGTTAGCGAAATCAAACATATGTTTGATAAATACAGAGTTGAAGAAATTGCCGAAAAATTTGGACATAAGGTTTTGAGACTTCCCCCGTATCACTGTGAGCTTAATCCCATTGAAATGATATGGAGTCAAGTAAAAGGACACGTTGCCAGGGAAAACAAGACTTTTAAACTGAACGATGTGAAGGATTTAGTCATCCAAGGGATTGAAAAGGTCTCTGTACAAAATTGGAAAAACTGCATAAACTATGTTACTGAAAAAGAGAAATACATGTGGGAAGTAGATGGACTTGTGGATGATATTTGGGAAAGTAAGAACTTGGTAATTTCTTTTAATAGTGAGTCTGATAGCGATTCGGAAATGTTAAGTGATGATGATGTGTAAATTCATGTGATGAATAAGTATATTATAATGTAAATAGATTTGTTATGATGTTTGCTATGTTTTACATATATTGATGATGTATAAATGCATGTGATGAATAAGTAAAACGTAAATATAGTTTTCTCATTGTAACTACTATTCATGAAAGAGATTGGTTTCTTCTGTACACTTTCTTGTAAACTATTTTAAATTATTCATAAAATTAATAATTTACTACTAATCAACCCGACACCGTTCCGCGAGTTTCAGAATATGTTTCACACATATAAGGTTTATTTTT
Source organism: Metellina segmentata (assembly GCA_947359465.1). Classification (NCBI taxonomy): domain Eukaryota; kingdom Metazoa; phylum Arthropoda; class Arachnida; order Araneae; family Tetragnathidae; genus Metellina; species Metellina segmentata. The sequence continues at coordinate 60,133,933 of OX375875.1, forward strand.
TTTAAATCTAATTTTAAAAATGGTTTCATTTTTTTTATTATTGTATGTGTATTCACTATATTTGTATTTTTTATATTCTATTTATTTATTGTGAATGTATTTTATATCCTCTATGTTATATGTATTTTTATTTGTTATTTACTTTCTTTAATATCAGAATAAATTTGATTTAATTTGGAGACTATATTTTGCTGTTAAGAAAAACACATATTTTAGCAGACGACGCACTCTCCCCTACCTTGTCCAACCAAATGTAAGACCAAAGGAGTAATTAAATTGGATTAATTTCCTTTAATAAAATTATTAAAATTGAAAAAAGAAGTATTAATCAAGGTGTTTAGCTTTCAGGTAAGTAAATTCAAAAAATGAATTTTATGGTTCATCACATCTTTAAATAGACTGTTTTTTTAAACAACATTTATTGTAAAAAAATTTTAAATATATATATTTTTAAATAACTAAAAATAATACTCATTTAGAAAAATCAAAACGCATTTATATTAACATAGAGTAGCTTTTTGTTTAATTAACAAATGTAATGCAAGAGCCATTAGAAATTAAAGATCTGTGAAACGTATAGAATTTCCACGTGCATTTTATCTCTCCTTGCCAAAAAGGGCGAATTTCCTCGCTTATAGCTGACTTCTTCTGACATTGTAACCCTAGTTTCTACGACAACGGCTGTGATGCGGTCAACGTAGCCTTTACTCTACTGACAAGTTAAGGTGAAACAGAGTATAGTTTTTAATTCCCTAATGATCTGATTTTCAAGAAAAATGTGTGGGTGTGTGATTTTTCGTTGTTTACAAAGGCAGTTGTAAATATTTTCATTGATCAACATTGTTGAAAACACTCTTTTGAACAATCTTTGAAAATTTTTTATTTAAAAATTAAAGCTACATTAATTTGCACATACCTGGGACACGGTAGTATTGTGAAATTGGTATGTCATTGCTGACAAAAGCCAAGCATGTTCTCAGTTATTAATCCTGTCTTTTGTATATTCTTTCTAACAAGTAAACAGCAACACATTGTAAATTTCTCTGTCATGAACTACTTTATGTTACACATCCCTGTGACGGATCCCTCTTTGAATTTTACCCGTTTGGGTAGCATGGTCATACATCGAGGCTCAAAGGAATAGCATTATGGTCACATACCTCTTTGGAATGCTTGAATTTTTTATACTTTTAAGCATTTACAATTTAAATGTGTAACATAAGAAATCTAGATTGGCGTCCATTGGTGCCAATTTAAATCCTTTTTAAGGCGATATAACAGAGATTTCAAAAGTTATGCGGTCAAAGAATTTGAAAAGGCTATTCAGGTCACCCAAAGAGGTACTAACCATATTCTAGATGTTACCCTAGTAAAACATTGCATTCATATGTATAATAATCATGCCATCCACGAGTCATAGCAAGAAATCTTCGCTCACTCAGATTATCCAATACTCTCATGCTCTGCAGGAGATGACGATTGGATTTTTGTAACAACTTAAATTTTTCTGAATTAGTAATTGTCCTTCACCTCTTGTGCCGACCAACCGGTATAGTGGTTAAGGTGTTATCCTCTGGATCGGAAGGTTCCTGGTTCGAATCCGGGTCCTGGCATGGATGTTTGTAAACGTATGGTGTAGAGGCGGCTGGTGCACCTTAAATCTGTCGTGGCCGAAAGTCCTCACGTTGGGTTGGCGTGGAAGTTTGGAGAGTGGGGTGCCAGCTCAGGTGTTGCTTCGTCATCTGACCGTGGTTCAAAATTACGAGGTGTTGTCCTCGAATCTTTCCCTTAAGGGACTGATTCCGGACCGTCGTCAATAGCCCGTTGTGTTGCTCTAGTACGACGTTAACCAAAATTACCATTACCTTCACCTCTTGTACTCCACGATTTTCAAGCATGCCCTTTAAGTTTTAACACAATTTGGGCGATCTAAGTACACCGAATTCAGTTTTTTCACTTTCCTGAAGAATACGTGTAAAAAAAAGACAATGTATCTATAGAAGAAAAGATTAGTTCGGGATCTAAAATAATATAAAATAAAACATCCGTTTCAAGCTTATTATTTTATTTCAACAAAATACGCCTGTAATGATAATGTATCAAAGTAAATATGAAAAAATTCTCAGCAAACATAACTGGAATATCACTGTTTTCACTAGAAATGTTGTGGACATCGTCTTCTTCCTCTATTAAAGATTTTCTTTCTGTGATCTCTTGAGAAAAATCAACATGTATCTCCTCTGTTGCTGATGTTTCACCGGTTTTATGAATGAATTCAGTCATTAATCATTGTGCTCGTGTTTTGGTTAGGCCGTTATATAAAGGCGCGTTCTCACGAATCAAGTTTAATTGACCTATTATACACTGCTGGCCACCGTAAATGCAACACCCTGAAGGAAGCATGAAAACAATATGAAATTTACAACATGCATTAGCGGAGGTGAGATATGCAAATGATTAGAATTTCAGCGCAGACGCGTATCACGCGCGCCTGTGGCGCCACTTCAAAGCGCTATTTAAGGCTTGGAGATTTCGACGATTTCAAGTACGGCAATTGTGTTTTTCTTTGGTTAAAAAAAAAAAAACCTAACAATTATGCCTCGTAGAAAACAGCGATCATCTTTTGATCAAGTATCCGAGTTCGACAGAGGAAGGATAGTGGCCTACCGAGATTGTGGATTATCTTTCAGGGAAATCGATAGTCGTGTTGGACGAAACCAAACAACTGTAATGCGGATATGTGATCGTCGGATGCAGGAGGGTACGACGGATCGACGTGTTCGATCGCATCCACCTCAGTGCACCACTTCACGTGATGACAGGCATACTGCGCGTATGGCAGTGGCAGATGGCTGTGCCACATCACGAACCATAGCACAGCACATTCAGTCTGTAACACATCATCCAGTGTCTGCGCGTACCATTCGACGCCGTTTACAGCAGAGTGGTCTGTCCGCAAGACGTCCATTGCTTCGTCTACCCTTGACGCAGAACCACAGACGTGTCCGCTGCCAATGGTGCGATGAAAGAAGGATGTGGACAGCAGAATGGAATGAAATTGTCTTTTCTGACGAGTCACGCTTCTGTCTGCAACACCACGATGGTCAGATTCGAGTCTGGAGACACCGTGGAGAGAGGATGCTGAACAGCTGCGTTATGCACCACCACACTGGTCCTGCACCGGGTATTATGGTATGGGACGGTATTGGATATCACTCTCGCACTCCTCTAGTACGCATTGCCGGTACTTTAAACAGCCAGCGCTACATCTCCGAGGTCTTGGAGTCATTTGTCCTTCCTTACCTTCAGGGCTTGCCCACAGCCATATTTCAACAGGATAATGCGCGACCACACGTGGCACGCATTGTCCAAGGGTTCTTCGTCAATCGCCAGATTGAATTGCTTCCTTGGCCAGCTCGCTCTCCGGATCTTTTGCCGATAGAAAACTTGTCCATGGTTGCTCAACGATCGACCCAGATTACATCCCCAGCTGCCACACCAGATCAACTTTGGCAACGTGTGGAAGCTGCTTGGTCTGCTGTACCCCAAGAACACATCCAAAGTCTCTTTGAATCAATGCCGAGGCGTGTGGCAGCGGTGATCTCCAACAATGGCGGCTACTCTGGCTACTGATTTTGGCAGGAAACTCACTTCACAGAAGTCTATAAATTTAATCATTTGATACTTGGTCAACATTTTATCTACAAAATAAATTTTGTTGTGATATCTCTTGTCTTTCTTGGTGTTGCAATTTGGGTGGCCAGCAGTGTAGTTGATCAACAAAAGTCGAATATAAACTATAGTGAGAACCTTTATTCAATAGAGTTGATCAACTTTTTAGTGGACCAAGAAAAGTTTGACCCATTCAAATTTAATCGTTCAAGTGATGAGTCGTCTGCTTTCAAGTTTGAAACGTGTGAACTTCAGTTGACTGCCAAGTTCGCTATCAATTGGTCGCGCCACGCGTGCCTCTGTGTTTTGTTTCTATATTAAAAAAAAAGTTTAAGAAATAGACTCAAGTGATCTGAAATTGTGATGCTAATATTTTTAAAACTATCATAAGCATATGATTGTCTTTGGAAACACCGACTGGTTAAATATAAAAATAAAGATGCAAGACCCAGGTAGCACATATATGTCGGCCAATATCGAGAAAAAATATTGGCCAATATTGCCGTCGATATTGGCCAACGTAAAAATGTACCCCCCCTGGCGACGTCGCCCCAATATCGTTTTACGACATTGGCCAACGTAAAAATGCCATCGCCCCAATGTCGTTTTCCGACATTGCTCAATATCGTTTTCCGACATTGATAGATATTGTTTTCCGACATTGGCCAACGTAAAAATGACCCCCCTCTGGCGACATCGCCCCAATGTCGTTTTACGACATTGATAGATATTGTTTTCTTGACATTCAATGTTCGTTTTTTATCATTGCTCAATATTAGCTTTTAAGATACTTTTCGATGTTTTTTTTCCAACATTATTCAATATCTGCTACATAATATTGGGATATTTTAATTACATTTTCTTCTTATGGCATGTGATTGTTTTTTTAGAGGGTACACAAGATTAAAACCATCTTAAATTTTGTAAAATTAAAAAAATATTAATCAATAAAAAAATATTTATATAATACAATATTTTAGAACATTAAAGAGAACATACAATATTAAATTGTTAAAAATATGTTTTTATTACAATTTGTGTAACTGTTGTATTGTATAGTACATGAAAGAAAATTGTGGGCAACTTGGCCTTTTAAAACCTAAACAGGCATCCATTATCAAATCAGACATTCTAAAATCCATTTTCCCCTTTAAATTTACTCCTTGGTAGCTTGAAAAAAAAATTTCAAACATAAAACACGTACAGGTACCATTTTTGTGATTTCAATTCAGAAAATTGTTTTAGAAAAATATTCCAGTCAAAAATGTTAGCTAAGCTGCTGATATAGCAGCTAATAATTTTAAATTATTGTTCCATTTCTTTTGTAGAAATCTAAGGCTATTAAAACTCATTATTGCCAATTGTATAAACTATATCTCAAACCAGTAAAATAAATACAAACATCAAGCTGATGCTTGTATTACAATACAACTTGATAAACAGTTGCATGGTATGTATTTCTAAGAACTGATTCAGATTTATATAATTTTGATTTAATCTCAAAATGGAATACTTCCCGAAACTTCTGTTAAAAAATCAATATTGTTAGAAATGTTAAATAAGAAAAAAAAAAGGGACATTGCATATTGGCAGAAAAATGAATAGTTCTTACAAATTTCATTTAAATAGAATTTTCCATAAGTTTTAAAAAAATCACAAATCACAATAAAATAATTTTTTTTATTCTCAAGACAGATTAAACCCTGGGAACTGTCAAACATTCCAATCAGGTACATTCTTCGGAGTCACCCCTTCAACAAGTCAGATTATCCGATGGGTGAATTCTTTTGCCATCTCAAACTGCCGCACCAGCGAATGCTTTTCCAAACAACTATGACAGATAAAGTCATAGCAAATCATGAATAAGAACACAAACAGCAACCTGTGACACAACAGAAGTAGACAATTAGAACAAGTGTTACCCGATTGCTAAGCAAAGATGAGTTACAGTTAGTAATTATTCTCAACACCCTCCCTTAATAACATTAACATACATTTTTGTCTTAGTTCAGTCTAGGTTTATGTTAAGATTTTGTAAGCAAATCAGCAATTTGGTATTCAGTTGCAACATATACAATATAAATGTTTAATAATTTTACAATATCATGAGCATACTTCAATTTAATATTGAAGCGTTTTAATCTGGAACAATTATTTTCATTTAATATAGCCTTAATGACTGACTGAAGCACAAAATTTTGTCGCATGTGTATCAACACAAAAAAAAGGCTCGTTTACAAAACAAAAATAGCTGTAGAAAAAGAGAAGGTGCAGTTTTTCAGTGGTGGTTTATTTTAAAATAGTACTGATCCAATAAAATATTCTTTTTCAGGTCATTTGACAAGAAATTAATAATTTTCAGTGAATTATCACAAATCACTCAGTTGTCATCAGAGTTAAAACTGGCTTTAAAAAATATATATATCAGCTTACTGTAAAAACTCTTGTTTTGATAAATGTCTTAATGTAATAGAAATTACTAAAATAAAATAACACTGGCAAAAAATAAGTTAACTTTTGTTGTATTTTGTACTTAAAATGCAATTATCTCAAAATCAGTTTTTTGCATTTTTGCCAAAGTTCAAAGTACTAAGGCTTTTTGATAAATAAACTTAGAGTTAAACTGTTTACATTTTTTAGGTCTTAAATAACTATTTGATAGACACAAAGAGAACTTTTTGTATGAATAGCTCAGAAAAATTTATAAAAATTAATAAACAAAAAATGTGACATTTTTATAGAAATTTAAGACATATCGAGTAAAATATTTTTTTTAATGAAAACTCGTAAATAAAATTTTAAAAATCTATCCCTAGGTCTTTTGCATATACTATAACAATATTGTAAAAATTTATTTCACCAAAAATATTGAAAAATGACAGATTGAATTGCAAAAAAAAACATTTTTTTTTATTGATTACCTATTGCTTTAAATATGTGCTTAATTAATGTTGTGTAGCACAAATACATCCTGCATAGCTTTAGCCAAAGCCAAAATTTCTTCCTCCAGGCAGCTTCTATTGGCTGCTCTTGAATTTGGCTCAGACAGTAATATAAATTATCACAGAATATAAAATATCTGGATGTGTTGTCATAGATAGGTACAATAATGCACCTACAAATTCCTGATTGGGTCCATGGAAAGTTTTATCTTGCACGAAACACGATGGTGTCGCTTTAGGCACTAGAGGAGTGTCGGCTGGTTTACACCGAGTCATTTTGAATTTATTTAAAATTTTCTCAACAAAGGCCTTTTCCTCTAAGCAAAGTTGTTGCTGAGAAAACTTAATACATATGCCCAGAAAATCTTTCACAACTTAAGCCTGGACATTTCGAACTCATCACTTAGTTGTATCACCACCATGACCACTGATTCATAGGAACCAGCAATCAGTAGGTCATCAACATACAGCACTACTAGGGGGCTCCGCCCCTGCTCGTCAACCCCTGTGTACCACTGTCACTGTGCCTGTTTCAGTTTTTAAAGACTTTTTAAAAATTTGCAAACACGACTATTGTTGTTGTAGCCCATGGGTTGTACCCTAAATAAGATTTCATCGAGTTCACCATTCAAAACAGTCTTAACATCTAGTGCATAGATCTTCATTTCCCTATGGAGAATAATGACAAAAAACAGTCGTAGTGATGCCATACTGATGTTCTTTAAAAAGAAAGAAACAGCTAGTAAAATTATGTATAGTTTTGTTTTATCACTGAATGTAAGCTGCAAATTTTTTGTATAGTTATAAATCTTAAATGATAAAAAGTTAGGACAAAAAGCATACATTTGGTACACTCAAATTTATGATTTATTAATTTTTAGAAGAAAAAAATTGGTGTAAACTAATTTTTTAGAATGAATAATATTCACAACACTTCACCTTTTGAAGTTAGGCTTTTTTTTTAATGAAATTAATCAAATCACACAAAACTTGAAAAGAACAAGCAGTTTTACCCATGGTCACAATTTTAAAGCTTCACATCTCAAATTTATTTATTGATTTTTTTTTAATGTTAGAAACATTTGGTATAGTCTTTATATAAAACAAAAATCAGTAAAATTTTTAAATGTTATGTTATGCTTGAACAATATATTTAAACCTACTTTGAAAATGTCCCACTAATATTAATAATTAATGCAAACAGAACTCTGCTGACATACTAATAACTTACTTTCCAAAACAAAATAATCTATAACAATAAAAGATGGAAATAGCATTCCACAAAATCGAATGTAACTTGAGAATTTGATACAGTAAACGATGAATATTTACACATTAAAAAATAGTATACTGACAATGTAACAAACTACAAACACGAGCTAAAACTTCATCAACGAAACAAGTAAATATGTTTAATTGTTCGTATTTAAATATTATTAACATTACAAAATAATGTACAGAAATATCCTTACCTTATAGGACTTGCACTTTTAGGGATGACTGCTCTTATTCACTGCTAGATTCGGCGAAAAATCGCTGCGGTCTAACAAGCGGATGGACAGAGGAAGAATCCTAATGTTAAAACTTAGACGAATTTTCGGAGGTTGGCGCATGCGCATTAGCTATGATTTCGGATGGGGAAAAATATTTTAGGGAAGGATATTCGTACAAATGGGGAAAATCTGGGCATGGGTGAATTTAACATAAGGATTCTTCCTCTGTCAAATCTTGGTTCCATAATCCACATTATTTTTTCGGCGTTACGTTCCATTTCTAGGAGTGATAAAAGCAACATATTTTTTAATCGTTTTACTTGGGTGTATGATACGTTTAAAATTGTCTTTTCTGCTGTTTCATTACGAATAGTTTAATTACATTAGGATTCCTGCTCTGGCTAATCTCTCGGCATTTAGTTTATTTTTCATCACCTTGATTCGAGTATTTTAGCAAGCTTTGGTTTCTAATTTTGCAACATTTAACAAGTCATTTCTTATGTATTTTGTTGTTAACTGGATTTTAAAACATTGCGGTTGCATTTCTTGATCTGCCATATATTCTATGGTTTGTAAACTAAAATCCTTAAAAGTAATATTTATCTTCATACAAAATTTCGCTCATTGTGTTTGATTATTTAACTGTGTTCAAATTTATACTGTTGAGGCAATTCATAATTCGATCTAATTTCGTAAAACTTGTATAAATAAAAAATAGTTCAATTAATTTTTTGCTGATTTCACAATCTGATAATTAATTGGGTTGATTATATTGTATTTTACAACTAACCTTTCTTGTACTTCTGTCAGATAAATTTAAGGAGTTTTATTTTATTCATTTTGATTTTGGGGAAGCATTACTTGACATAAATTAAGGAGTATTGTTTGTTCATTTGGGGAGTATTGAGTGATAAGTTTTGATTTTGTGGGCAGTTATTCTTTTTGTTGATACATAAGCATGATTTAAATGAAGTTCCTGTGTTAAGCATGATAAAAAAGCATTCTTGACCATACCAATTTATACTATGTCATGTCAGATTTGTGGAACTCAGTTGTAGAATGTAAAATGTGTGTTCCCCAATTACATTTCAATCCAAAATTCTTTTGAGAACTCATCTGAAAATGATTTCACTCAGTAAACTGAGGAATTGTATTAGCAATAAAAAGTATTAATTGCTTGGAAAAATGAATGAAAAATAAATATTTTTCAGGTTTATATATAGCAGAGGAACAGCCTAAGTAAATAGGATCTGAACAATTTTTTAGCATTATCATGGTTGATTTTCTATAGCAAGGGAAAGAGAAGTATTGAGTGGATAGGTTCTAACAAAGCAGTTCTATGTATCCTATGATGAAATTCACAAATTAATGGTGTTTGTACATGAAAATCAAAGTTGATCATAACTTGGGTAGAATGAAAATTAGTAATTAGGAATTTCTTTGTAGCTATGCGAATGGATACCCATCCCAATTCTTGATGATATTAGTGCTCGTTTAGAACCCATTCATCTCTTTAACTTTTAGTGCCAAAACTGTATTGGTTTTCAATTGTCTCAATGTATTCACAAAAACAAAATAGTTATTTATCTTATGCTAGCCAAGAGATGAGCAAATTGAGATTTTATTACATATACCAAAAAGGTGTTGTTTTTTAGGAGTTATATCGGGTGCCAGTTCTGTATCCCAAAAAATAGGTGCATATTTAATGATTAAAATTATCATTTTTCACTGCTATGGTGTAATTTTTCTTATAAACAGAAGAAAAGTAATATTTGTTTTAAAAATGTTAATATTATTCATTTAAATACTAAGTGTTCAATAATTTAAGTTTTAATGAAATGTGGTATATCTTATGGTATTTTTAATCTACATCTCTCTCTCTCTCTCACTGGAGCAACAGGCATTGGTGATGGTATTTTTTATTAACGTTGAACTGGAGCAACATTATGGGCTATTTGTAACAGTCCAGGATCAACCCCAAAGGGAAAAATGAAGACAACATAATTTTTAAATAACGAGGCAACAACCAAGCTGGCACTCCTAACTTACACACCACACTAATGTAAGAACACAACATATTTAACATGCACCAGCCCCCTAGCTACACGACGGTCTTTGGCTGGATTCGAACTCCCAACCCTCCAATTGCTCTTCCAACCGTGGCACCTGTTATAGTTGTAGTTTTTTAGTTCATCAGATGTCAGTTTCATATGCCAAAAAATACATAACCAATGATTAAATATATAATTTTTCACTGCTATGAGGCAAGATATATGTAATTTTTCTTATTATGAACAGAAGAAAAGTAATATTTGTTTTATAATAAACCGACAATATTAATCTGAGTAATATTATTCGTTTAGCTACTAAGTGTACAATAATTTATTCACAAGACCTTTAACGAGTTATAAAATGCTACTGATTAGTCTAAAACCAGGATTTTGATGAAATGTGGTACATCTAATGGTATTTTTAATTAACGTCCCACTGGAGCAACAGGCATTGGTGATGGCATTTTTTAATTAACGTTATACTGGAGCAACACAATGAGCTATTTGTGACGGTCCTGGATCAACACCAAAGGGAAAGATTAAGATACATAATTTTTGAATCATGGTCATATAACGAGGCAACACCCAAGTTGGCACTCCAAACTTCCACACAACAGATTTAACACGCACCAACCCCCTTCTACATGACGGTCTTTGGCTGGATTCGAACTCCCAACCCTCTGGTGCTCTTCCCACCACAGCACCTGTTATATTAGCATGATGCTGGTTTAATTTATTTTTCAAAAGGGCTATTCAAAATTATTTTATCTAAAATTTTCATGTCCTGATCAGGACAGATGTTGAGTGAGTTACATGTATGGAGATAGCATGAGCAAATTTTATACTATAAGTTTCACAGAAGTCTACTTTGAACAAGTTTAGCTGACTCATAGTTCCAGGTAAGCTTTGAATGTAAATCTGACTAAAGCCAATAATGCTAAAGTTGCAAGAATCAGATTGTATAGCTACAGAAAATTTTACGACTTAAAGATATTTACCAACCTAACAATTGGTTTACAATTTCTTCAGTTGTTTACATAGGACATCATTTTGTTTTGGAATAACTTTTAAATAAAACACTTCTAATTTCATTGTGCATGCACTCAATGAATGACATTGTTAATTTAATTTGATATCGGTCAAATGACTGCCAGCACTGCAAATTTAGTCTTTTGACCACATGATTTTTTTCAGGCCATTTTTCTCAAAAGCTTTTACTGGGTTTGATTGTCATTTGTTTAGGAAGCTGACCTAGGATAGTGAGTGTGAAGCTTAAGAACATTTTAGCAAAATATTTAATCAAAATGCATTATCTATGATGGAGACTTCTAGAAAATTGTAAAATTACTTTGGGTTACATCATGTGCCTTCAAAATAAATATATGTAAAAAAAAATTTCAAAACACTGTTCTCCGCAAGATATGAAAAAGTCTGACTGACTTCTTACAGAAAGTTCCCATGAAAACATTGTTACTTTATGATATAGTGTTATTGAAAAACAAGGGATCTCTGTTGACATTACACACAAATAGGCTTTCTCCAAACACAATATGAGGAAATTTTGGATTTTCATCGAACCTCTAAATGTTTTTATGCATGCAGTCACTTGGTCTATATTATATTCTACAAATAAATATAATTATTTCAGTTCTAAAATTCAATTTAAATTACAGTTCAATCCAGAAAAAAAATTACTAAGTTACCAATTGTCAATTTAAAAAATACTTGCGTGTACCAGGCATCATTGGAAATCTTGAATAATTATAAAAATCGGAACTAAATATAAATCTTTTAGTACAAATTGTAAGCAACAATTAATGTATTCAGAATGATTTATTGAGACTGATTCTGACATTGCAAGATATTTTTGTAAACAAACACAAGAAGGTAAACAAAAAGAAGTGTTTCAGTTACAGTGAATATATGTACTTCAATTCATTATAAAAGGTATTTTTTAATTAATGTTGTACAAGAAAAACAAAGAAACAAATGGTACATAAAAACTTTTATTTTCAATTCAATACACAATGAACTTTAAATATCAATTTATCATACAGGACAAAAATTCATTTTTCTGTAAATACAATTAATTGTACAAGACTCGAAAATAAAACTTTTTGCATGACAACTTAACTTATGACCATTAAGTGTAAAATTGGTCAAATTAAAGTATTTCCAATCTTAATTTTTTTTTTCTTCTTGAAACTTATTATTATATTTAATAGAGGAATTGGTTATTTTTGTAAAAAATTGGGTAATTTAAAAAATTACTTATCATTTTGGCAATAACTACTATCACAAAAACACCTGCTTCTAGAAATAAAAACAAAACCACATAGAAACACATTTTGATAGTGGGAATTACAAAATCATAAATACGAGTAAGAGGGCTAGTTAAAAATCTGAAGGACGAGGAACCTGAAAATATAAAGTGTGCGCATCAGTACAATACAAATGAGATCACAAACTCGCCTTTTCGTGTCAACTTAATGTACACCTAATTCTGTTTGGACGAGCACGAGTATCATCTAATGCGGATGTTTCACCAGTTTTACGAACGAATTCAGCTATTAATTGTTGTGTTTGTGTTTTGGTTAGGCCATTATCTAATTATGTGTAAGAGGCTACCAAGAACATCAGTTCACGTTGAAATTTCCCAGCGCATTTCTCATAAGGGTCAGGTTTGACAAAATTATTAACCAATTTTCAGGTCAGTTCCAGACATTCTTTTATTAAACCTGTATTTAGAACAAGATCATATTGTTCATTATCACTACATTCTGTGGGATTAGGAGTCTCAAAGACAACCCCTTCTAATATTTCATCTTTGCTTACGGTTTTGTCGACTGATTCATGCATATCTTCAAATAATAGATCACCGAATCTTTCTCCAGTTGTGTGCCATTGTAATGATGTTGGGAATACAGTCGTGTTAGTTACCAAATACAATAAGAACATTGTAGATACATAGATGTATACATTGGTAAATGAAAACATACGTTCCAAAACGCATACACTAGATGTTATGCAATCTATGTGGGGGCAATATAACTGACTAGCCACTGCATGGCCAGCACGGCACTGCCTGTGACAGTTCTTTTCGTGGGGTCAGGTGTGACCACTGCTTGCTAACCCCTTGTAATTGCTACGAATTCCCATTTAGTTTAACAGATGATACTACTATGCCACAAGCCCACAACTATAAAAAAAAAATCGTAAAATTTTGGCAAATAAATTTAAAATGACTGGAGTAAATAGAGAATAAAAAATTATTTTGAATTTGAGTATAAAAAAAGTTTGTGCAAAAACAGAATTAGGTGTGTATACACAAACAGGAAACTTTCGACACAAAAAATTAATACGCTCAGGGTAGAGTCACATGAATTGAACCCTATGTCATTCATCTACAGCTTGCAAGCTACTAACAATGAGAAACCCACTGAACCACCAGCAAGTTACTTTCCCACTCCTTGCCCTCAGCAATGATATTATTCTCTCTACACCTCGCCTCCCTTTTACGGCTTATCTCCCCACAGGTATAACAATAGAATAGCACAAAATCATTAATACTACCCTAATTTTATTCAACAGAAGTTTGAGAAAACCAAATCGACATATCACATTGTTTATTTTAACATACCTATATGAGAACTTAGAATAAAATTTGAAATAAACAATCAGCAAAACTCTTACCGCTATTTAGAAACAAATATTGAGAAAATACAGTACTTAACCGTTAGCTGGGTACCAAAAAACCGCCAAGCTTAACAGTTAGTGCAGCTATCGTCAAGCCTAAATATTCACGCAAAGAGTATTTCCAGGCATTTTTGGCAAATGAAAATTCTGTCATAGATAAATTCAAGTCTATTTCACTGTACGAAACTTGGGCATGCCTCTAGTATGCAGTGTGTCCCTCATAAATGATGCAGCCAGTTCACACAGTGTCATTTGTCTGTTTGTCATTAGCACAAATGCACTTGTGATGGGTAATGCCTTCTATGAGGTACTCTCGATACACCCTTGACAATGTGGAGCAAGGTCTCTATGTCCGAAATATTAAGCCAATGCGTTTAGCTTTAACTGTCCTTCCATGTTCAAACGCGGTTAATTCTTGGCAGGTAAAGACATTCAAGAGTTCAACAGACAGCACTGATAACTATCTTACTCTTTATACCATTTAAATGCAATATGAGCCCTAGTATATTTGCATACTGCTATCCCATGACTTTTAGCACATCAGTGTATGAAAGTTATACAAAATTAATAATGCAAAGATTTTGGCACAGGCATATGAAGGATTAAAAAATAATACAAAGATTTTGCAAATGAAACCACACAAAAAATAGCTAGAGATTAGGAAAAAGCGTCTTACTAATGGAGACGCACTGGTCACGGCACGTTTTTAAGTATAATGCTTGAGTAAATATATTAAGAGAATCTTCACCCATCATATGGAGAAGAATGATTCAAATTGCCCATTGGATTTATAGTCGCATGGAATGTTTAAAACAAAACCTATGCTGATGAACAGGCTTGAGTGACACAAGTTCAATGGCCCATAAAGGAATGAGTTGTCGTGTAATTATGATCCCTATCAAAAAAGGTTATGTAGTGCTTCAAGGGAAGGCTGATTTACTATTGAACTAACTTGAATAAAATAGCACGTCTCTTTATAGTTATTTCATTTTCAATATTATTACACATAATACAGAAAGGAAATTGAAATTTTAAATTCTTATTTAAATCACTGATTTTTTAAAATAAAAAATCACTTCATTTTAAATTTGCATACATACCCTGTAACAATCTAAAAATCGAAAGAAATGGTCTGTTTTAATAGAATCAGATGTATTCAATTTGTGGACTTTCATATTATGCAATCTCAAAAACTCGATTATATCTAATTATGCATCAAAAAATTAACTACTGATCGCAGAACGAACAATCTCACTGCCTCTACTAAAATTACACTTCACAAATTTAATTAAACGCAACAGCGTAAAACAATTCAAAATCGAAGCTGAAACGAATTTTTCTAGCATGTATCCAACGGAGTGTCTATTGCGCCGTACAAAATACGGCTATATAACTTTTCATTCTATGTAGCCGTACAGCGCAGTTCCTTACTGCGCAGCTCGTAGAATGCGCATGGGCAAACTTTGTTTGGTGATTTCGCCAATCTAAAGTAGAATTCTAGCAGTCCTGATGAGCCATAAGTAAAAGCATTTGCCATTTGGAAGGACGTGGGATTATGTTTTATGAGTAGACGTCTTTTGTGTGCCGACCTAGTGTTTTTCATTTAGAAGCTAAATATATGTAAGCAATAATATTTTTATTTGAAATTTAATATTTTCATTGCTTTATATTTGCTTTGCAAATTGTTTTGTTCCGTTAAGTTAGCTTGTATTTAAATGCTATTCTACGAATTACACTTTTTGATGTGCAGATGAAGGCTCTTAATTTGCTTATTTTTCCTTCATTTTATAACCCGTTTTGAAATGTATTGTTCACTTGCTGTGCTAAATGGTTAATAACGTTGAGTTAGCTTGTTTTTAAGTGCTACCCAACGGAATTGACTTTATGGCAGGCAGATGAAAATTCTCGGTCAGGTGCATATTTTACCTATTTTATTCCTGCATATCCCTTTGTGTGTTGTATTGTTCATTTGCTACGCTAAATGGTGAACAACGTTGAGTTAGCTTGTTTTTAAGTGCTACCCAACGGAATTTCCTTTTTGGCGAGCAGATGAAAATTCTCGGTTCGTTGCTTATTTTACCTATTTTATTCTTTATTTTCCTGTTGTGCTCATTATTGTTCCTTTGCTATGTTAAATGGTGAATTCCGTTGAATGTAGCTTGTTTTTAAATGCAACCTAATGAAGTTTTTTTTGTTGGTTGGCAGAAGAAAATTCTTGTTCAATTGCTTTCTTCCCTACATTTTAAATGGCCCTTTGCACCTTAAAACCCTAACCAAGTTATACATTTTAAAAATGAGTTGTCCTTTTCCATAGTGTATTGCTATAATATGGTAACTGGTTTGGTAGTCCCTCACTCTTTCCAGGGTGATGGCACAATGATTATGCCCACTGTACTAGAAACCTGTGAGCTGTAGGAAGTGAAGGTGTGATTCCTCCATTGTATTTATCTTCTGTGTCAGAAAATTTTTCTTTATGTGCATGTCTATTACTTGATGTTTGCAGCACATGTGTTGTTCACTTTATTCATTATTTGCAAGTTCCATTGAGTTAGCTTGTTTTTAATGTTACCTAGCAAAATTAATTGAGAATATTTTGCGTTTAAATAATATTCCTTTTTCTTATAGATGTGATGTATGCGTTTCTTTCATCAAAATTTTTGCAACCACAAAAGTGAAAATTTTCTTGCTGCGTTAAATTGTTCTGCTGATTTGTTAAATATGTTGAAAATATCTTTTAATTCCTTTATTGTGAGTTCTTTTAGGTGGAAACAAGAATGTTTTTACTGTAAATATGAGCCCAAATGGATTGACACATTTTACAAATTATCTCAATTTTAATTGTTATTGTAAGATAGAAAATAATTCAAGAATTTATTTTGCTTGAAAAAACCTGTATGTCCCATTTCAGCCTCTACTCCCAACCAGCTGTCACTGAATTGATGTAGGATCACATGAGGGATTTTGATGAGCACGTTAAAAAGAACAAGGTAATGCACTCTTAGATGTTGAAATTTGTTCTCTTCGTGTGCTTCATGGATGAAATAAAAATAGGATATGAATGATTTCTTGCGTGCCAATTATTATCTGTTCAAGGACTTTCCTTCGAGAAAAGCAGATTATCATCATTCATCCATAAAAACTTTCAAGGGGATCAGACTCCTGTGGCATGCTTGGTGTAGATGCTCTTATAACAATTTGTCTAATTTCTCATTGGAATTATTTGCCTCACGTTTGTGTGGATACAAAGAGTTCAGGACCCTAGGAGTTGGCATCTATAGTAGAATGACAATTGATTGTAACAAATATTTCTTTCTACTCTCTAAAAACCGGCAGAAGTTGAATTTCAAAGTATTTTTTGGCTAATTTTGATTCTTTACAGTTCGAAGGTTATGGAGGTTTGAACTGATGCCTTTCAAGAGGGGGATCAGCACTGTTTAAAATTTGTTTTCAGTATGTTAAAAACTAGTATGGATGCCCTCGCTTCCTAGTTTAAATAGTAAACCCTTCTAGCATAAAGCCCTTCTTCGTAATTTCTAACATATCTTTTCTTTAGCATAAATAATCTCTCTGTCGTTTTTGAAAAAAAATGTGTTTAAACATTGACAAATAACTGTTAATAGACAAAACGAAACTAATGTAAAACAACTTTCATTTCATCTAGTAATAATTGACACCTTTCTGTCATTGCGACAAAATAATATTACTTTTTTTATGTAATTAATACAATGTTTATATTCTATCGAGATAATGATGCAGTTTTGTATAAAACCTTTAAAACTTATGTTACATCACATTCGACAGTTGATCCTTACAGCACTTATTTTCAGGTGAGAAATTATCAATTTCTGAACTAAGATTACACATATCTTCAGAGTCATAATGTGGCTTGATCAGATGTTCAATCGGTACATTTATTAATGAAAAACAATTATTAAATTAAAGATAAGTAAAAGCCATCAAAATTTAAGCAATATAACCATATCGTAAGAGATACCTACTCCGAAACTTTAAAATCTTTGAACAATCACTTGTATAAAAGGTTTGGATTACATCTTTTTTTTAATATTTATTTTACTTTTCGAAACTTCAAACACATAGGAGTCTTAAGGAAAGTTAATCAAAATAGTCATCGCCAAGACAATTACATGGTGGACCGAAAAAAAAATTTCGCTGGTTAAATAAATTACTGTAATGCGAAAATCGTGTGTATGGCACACCTTAGGACTGTGAAAATACTTTTCTAAATCAGAGAATTTTTCAATTTGCATATCGTTATTCAAGCTACATAAATTTCCAAAATTTGAGGAATTTCGTCTCAAATCTAGCGTACAGATTTGTCCGAGACCCTTCAAATTTTAATGAAACTTGGTGTAGCAAGTGACATTACCATAGCTATGAATGAAAATAATAACTTAAAAAAAGTTTTGTCCTTTATTCAAAAGGTTATTAAGCTTCAGTTATTTAAAGCTTAAATGAAAATGTACTGCATCTTTAAGATAGCTAATTAATTTTTGGGAAGATACAGACTTGGTAATCTCTCATTTTAAAGCTATTTTATTGGGATTTAATTTCTTCAATTTAATATAAATCGTAACGCATTTTAATTGTATTAGGTCTTTTTAATGTATCGAATTTTACAAATAGAATATTTACAAAAGGTGCAGCTATAAAAATTTAACAAATTACGTTGTACATCTTTTCCCCCCCCCCTAAAAAAAGTTTAAGTGTTGGTTCTCTTAATGGGGAAGGAACAGGTGTCCCTTTTTTCCAATACCCAACCACTCACTTGTTTGTCTTCGGCACTACAAGATAAGAACTGATAGTTATTTGTGAAGAAGTGTTCAGTTTCCTGCTACTCCTAACAGGAACAATCAGTGGCGGATCAAGTCAAGTGGGGACCCCAAGCGGTAAAAATTTCGGGGCCCTCAATCTCAAGTTAGAACAAAAAGTTTCAAGAAAACTGTCCTTAAGTTATTAACAGAAAAGAAAAGTAATCAAAATATTTTCATACCACAGCCCATTAAATAAACTTATTAAAAAAAAACATTTTTACATGAATTTTCGTCTTACTTTATTTTATGCAAATTCGTCAATTATTTTGAAGTGTCAATTCGTTTTACGATTCCTTGCTCTATATACAGAATGGTCATATTAATTAATATTTCTTCTACCATAGAACTCCTAAAATTATTTTTTACACGCTTTAAAACAGGAAACAACCTTTCTCCTGTTGCAATAGAAAAATAAATTGTTAAAAAAAAATTTCAATAATGTTTCAGCATTCGGAAATGTGCAAGAAATTTCTTTATCAGCTCGATAGATGACTCGTGTGGTTTATATGTGTCCTCGTTTTCTTTAAGAAATATTAAAAAACTAGCCACTGCGTGGCTAGAACGACGTTGCCCGTGCCCGTGCAAACCAATAACACGGGCAACACCGTGATGTAAGGTATTAAGCTAGTGTAAAATTTTCCTCAGATTTCAAATCCGTTGAAGATATATTCAATTAAAAAATTATTTATTTAAAGAAAATCGTATTTTTAGGTACCAATCTAAACTTAAATTTTTCGCCGTTTTCCAATCCGTTGAAATTAGTCTTGGAGATAGAAAAAAGAAGTGTGACTACAGTTAAAAGATTTATCGTCTGGCTGGATAAACATTTCTCCGCGCAAAAGCAAAGCGGAAACGAAAGAAATAATTTTCTCCATGTTCTGCATATGAAAAAACTTGCCATAATTCCAAACCTTGACTGCAAGGTCGCATGAGTAGAAAATGTTATCCGTGTTTGAAAAATCGATTGAGAATAAAACTATCAAATTCACATTTAAATATCTTCTAGATTGAATTTTAAAATTCGCCGCTACACAAAAATTGCAAACAATTCGGACTACTTGTGTGCCAAATCTCATTGCTGTAAGTGCCATAGAATCGTCAGGAGTTTGCGGCCCCAAACAAACAAACACTTTCTTTTATTATAGTACAGATGATCAAATTCGTCTTCAAAAGTACAAACACCCAAGTCATTTTTGTAAATATTCTTCAACTTTTTTTTTATCGTGTTCTTTTTTTCTACTGATAAATCCCAATAAAAAATATTCGAAAAGGCTCCACAACAACTCCATACGTTCTTTGAGATAATTCTGCCTTGGTGTTATCACATATGAAAAAAAATCGAATTAAATGACTATGAAATTTTCTCTCATTGTAAATGCATGTCCAACTCCTATGTTTTCATTAAAAAAAAAAAAAAAACTTTTTTTTTTCTTATTTGTTGTCTGCGAGTTTAACCATCTTTCACATTAAATGACAGCCCTGATAAATCAGTTGCCTCTTTTTCAACTTCTCTTTAAATTATTGATAAAATTTACTAATGACTTCAGGATAGATAACCTTTCAATAGTTCGCATTCCACTGGTTGCAGTTATTTACTAATAGCATTTATCCTTTATAACATAGTATTCCAACTAACTGTCATTAGGGAGGTTTCATATTTGTTCATTTTCCTCAGAAGTGAAGTCGCCTCCAATATGGTAACTTTGTTTCTTCGGAATTACAAATTCCAGGTAAAGCCTCATATATATGGGTGAAACCAAGTTTTATAGTTAATACAGCATCTGCTTTTGCTGACCATCGTATGTTAGGAAGTCTTTTCACTGCTCATAAAGACGCACATTGTAAAGACACACACACACTGTCACAACTTTTCTCGAACCTTAATGAAAAAACATTTCAAGACCTCGGGGCCCTACGCGGCCGCTTAGTCCGCTTACCGCTAAATCCGCCACTGGGAACAATCACAAGCATCCATGCACTTACAAACAGTGATTTGAGCCAGGGACCTACTGGTGGCAGACAAATGCTTTTAAGAGAATATGTTGTCATAGAGCGGGGTTCATGTTTCACATGTACTGAGACAACCCACGTACGTCGTATAAGTCCCAACTTTAAAGCATAAACACTCATATTACTGTAGCATAAACACTCATATTACACTATTCATTCAAACACGAGATAGCCTGATGTAGCGTTCTTTCAGTCAAAAGTTCAGCACTTCCCTCCACTTTTGGGTTTTAGTCCACATAAGTCAGTCCTCGGTATAAAGACAATCAATGCCAGGGACATACTTTAGTTTTAAAAAATAAAGTCATTTTTATACATTTTAAACAGACCACAGCTCAAAACTGCACATTGTGGTAGAGTAGTCTGGAAAAAACTAAAACCTTGATTACCAACTATTATACCTGACTACTTAAGCACTGGCTAATAAAACCTCTAATCCAATTAAACATGTATGATTTTACACCAATTGAAAAGAGTTTTAACAATTTCCCTCTATACTGCATCGTAAACTGACATGAAATCAACAACAACTGCTGTCATTACATGCTTGTTTTCCAGCGCATTTTTAATAGCGTTTAGCTGAAATTTCCATACTCTGTTCTTCGGTAAGTGTGAGCAAGTAGTAACAAGAGCTACCAAAAACCAATAAAGGATATTATAGTATTCTTTCTATCTTTTAAATTAATGCATACATCAATTATCTCGGGTGGGAGTTATGGATAAAAATCAGTTACCAAAAATTTCATATACTATAAGTCAATTTAGTGGATGTGGTAATTAAAGCCTAACCCAGGTTTTCAGTCTTTTCTACACCCCCAAATGTGATTAATGACTTCTGAAAATTTATTTTCAACTTCTGGTGTAACAGTACTGAATTCACTTTGCAAATTACAACAGTAGAAAGAATTCAATAAACAAGGGTAAGTATCTTCAAAATCAAATTTATCTATGAACCAAAGAAAAAAATTCAGATATCCCAGGCCCAATATGAAAATAAAAATAATTTTCAAACTGCTTTAGAATTATACCTTTTTCATGAAGACCTTTTTGGAATGCAAAAAAAGACTAATTCAGTTGAGCAAGAAAGAAATTCCCACATCCAAGCATATTGACTAATATTGTGTAAATTTTTGAAGTAAGTAATAGTTAAAACTATTTTCTTGTCAACTGAATTCACATTTTCAGTTTCCATGTGTTTAAAAATTATATTTGTATTTAAGTCAGCTAGATTTGTGTTCATAATAAGATTTTTGTGAATACTACGTACTTTATGTTGGTTGTACCGAGGGGCGCCAACCAGAGAGAACCCCGACACATCATTAATTATTATTACTGTAATTATTGATCAGATATAAAAATAAAAGTATTTAATATAATTTCAAAGTACACATAAAAATTTCTTTTACTAAAACGGTAATTTATCTTCATACATAACTTTCAAAATAGCTAGTCGCATGAATTTTGGCTAAGTTAGAAAATAAAATTTATGTCTATTCAAAAGTAAAAGAGAAATTAAAGGTATAGTAACATAGAGTTATTATGTAATCGGGGGTGCATTTGAATTATTCTGATGAAAGGTTGTTCACTGTTCCTATTATGCCCAGCTAAATTCTAAATTGAAATACTTAGCTTTGTCTCAATGGTGAAAAGGGATTTACAAACTCGGTTTTTATTATGACTAACCTTATGCATTTGTATTGCAGAATCTGAGAACTTACAACCCAAAATTGGAAAGTTTCATTTTCGGAAGGGTTACGTGTAAGCCAGTGAATGGCTCTGGGAGCTCAAAAATTCACCCCAGTATTGTTTTCTGGTATTTAAAATATTTCTTCACATGAAATACTCTAGATGCATGCGTGAAGGCCTTTATTTCATTCATCTTCAAGAAAAGTAATGGTTCATAAATCGATATTATTTATGAACTATTATTTCTTACATGATGTAATAATTCATTGAATTAATTTGATCTTGAAGTATAAAAGCAATATTTTTGGGCATTCGTTTTCTTTTCTCTCTCTTAACCAGCTTCTGACATGTACTTAAAGTGCTAATACCCAACAATGACGCAAAGTAAAAGGGAGCTTTCAGAAACAAGGGTATTTTAAATATTTGCTTATCTCTCCAAGCAGCTACGATGAGATATCTCGTCAAACAAGATATGGCTAATTTTTCTGAAGAACAACTAGTCAAGATCTTTTGTTAAGAACGATCCGTTTGAAAAGAAATCTAACAGATTTCACCACGTGGTTTGTCGTTTTCATTCCCTCTAGGAAGCACAGGTGCATCGCGCGTGTTAATGGTTTTTCTTGTTGTCTAGAGTGAGTTGTCCGAGACTTTTGAATGATAGGGGTCATTGTTGTTCGATTGAGTTGACAGAAGATTGATGTTTCGGTTCAATTGGTTTTAAGAACAGTTTTTCTGTGTCCTCATGTTTCGAAGAATTTTCTTTTGCATGTGATTCTCTCTCTAATGTTGTTCCTATCTCTAAATAAGGAACACAAAGAATTCTGCATCTCTGTTATGGGCATCTTCAGTTAACAGTTTTGCTTCATAAAAGGCTTTGTCAAGAAATTACTTGAAGTACTGGGCTTTTAGTGAATGCACAACTCGGACTCTGTGAGACTTGGAGACTGCAGTCACTGTTGGGAGAGCCTTGAGTAGACTTTTAATCCAGAGACTTCAACTATACAACTGAATATGAACAGCGAATTATATATTGCGGAGATTGTCAAAGGCATACCTTGTCTTCTAAGAATGGGATATAGACATAGAGTGCTCAGAATAAATGACTGTTGCACCAGCTGGAGTAATTATCCACAAGAGGGCGAGAGAAGACGTAGTTACTCTAGTAAAATACACAGTCATTTTAAAGAGTCTCATCCTTTTCATTTAATACATTTTAAACTAATTATTATCTCTCTAAATTTCCAATTTCTTCAAACATCTGATATGACCTGAGTGTCAAAAATTCAGAAATGAAAAATTCTGTCATTTAACTTCGGAAGTTAAAAACACACTTAAGTTAAATTAAACACATCCCAAAATTACAAACATTAATGTCATTTTTGTAAATATCCTTAAACTCTCTTTTTTGTCGTGTTCTACTTTTAATCCTGTCTTGGTGTTATCACATGACATAAAATGCATTGACTGTGAAATTTGCTCTTATTGTAAATTCATGTCCGACTTCTTTGTTTTTATCAAAAAACATTTTTATCTTTTGCTGTCTGCGAGTTTGTCCTTCTTCCACATTAAATGATAGGTTATTATGATAACAGTTGCACCACATTAACCTTATAAAACAGTTGCCTCTTTTTCAGTTTTTTCAAATTCTTCTCTGAAATTATAGATAAACTTTCTAATGCCTTTAATAGGATGGATCTATTCAATAGTTTGCATTCCACTGATTGCAGTGATTTACTAGTAGTAGCACTTATTCTTTGTAAAATAGTATTCCTAATAATTGCCATTGGATCAGTTTCATATTTGTCTGTTTAAGAAGTTGTCTCCGATATGGAAAGAAGAAGATACACTGCTGGAAAGAAGAAGAAGGAGGGGGGGGGGATTTGATTCAGCTTTTCAAGTTTGTAAAACAAGGGGACACAGAGGGCTTAAATTTCAATAGGGATAACAGAACAAGGGGTCATGGGTATAAATTGAATAAGACACATTTTAATCGGGATTTAAGGAAAAACTACTATTTTAATAGGGTAATAGACAGTTGGAACGCGTTGCCAGAAAATATAGTTAATTCAAAGGGAGTGTACGAATTTAAGATACAATTGGATAGTCAGTGGGAATTCATAAACAAAGGACCAGCCTTGTTGGGCTCGAGCCTGTAGCTGGTCGTCAATATTTGTATTTGTATTTCTTTTCTTCTTCTGAATTACAAATTTCAGTTAAAGCCTCTTTAACATGGGTGAAACTAAGTTTTACAGCTAATATAGCATATGTTCTTGTTGACCATCTTGAATTAGAAACTCTTTTCACTGCACTTAAAGATGCACATTGTAAAGACGCTGGCACAACTTTCCTCGGACCCAAATGAAAATACATTTTGTGGGCCCTACGCACCCGTCTCTGCTTGAGGGTCATTGACACGAGGTACAAACCGCAGATTTTTTTCTTCCTCGAAGTCTTCGAATGAGCAACTGAAGAACGAAGTGTTTTCCCTTCAACTGTCCCATAACTCTTACCCTCCCCTCCCCATAAGAGACGCTGTGCGTCCGGTGGGGCTGGAAGGGGCGAAGCGAAGAAGTGAGAACAGAAACTAAGCAGATCTGATCATTCCTTTGCTTTTTGATCGGAAATTTTTTTCGTCAATCTGAATTTTAAAGATACAATCGAGGGAATTTGAATAAAAAAAATTAACGTTATATATATATAAATGTATGATTTTGCTTTGAATGTATTTTTTTTTGTATCATTTTTATACCATCTAAACAGTACACTGTTACAATTCTGCTCAACTAGGTAACACATTTCAATAATTTGATAATGGTATTCAACTAGTTACCATCGTCCCAGCCTAAGCTATTCGGTGCATCGCCACGTATTTTTGAACCACGGTCAGATGACGGGGCAACATCTGCGCTGGCATCCCACTCTCCAAACATCCACACAAACCCAAACTGAGGACTTTTCGGCCATTACAGATTTACGGTGCACCAGCCGCCTCTACACCATACGCTTACAAATATCCACGCCCTGACCCGGTTTTGAATCAGGAACCTTCCAATAATTTGATAATATTCAACGTTACCACCTTCCCAGCCTAAGCCATTCAGTGTATTGCCACGTAATTTTGAACCACGGTCAGATGATGAGGCAACATCTGAGCTGGCACCCCACTCTCCAAACTTACACACCAACCCAACGTGAGGACTTTCGGCCACGACAGATTTAAGGTACACCAACCGCCTCTACACCATACGCTTACAAATATCCATGCCCTGACCCGATTTCGAATCAGGAACTTTCCAATAATTTGATAATATAATAACTTTATTTTAAAACGCAGAAGAATAAAAGTGTATGAAAGCTCAATCAGGGGTTACAGGAACAAGAAAAGTTGAAACTCCTGCAAAAGCTTTTTATCAGAAAAAAATAATATTGATTAAATGTTTTTAATTGTTTTATCACCTTTCTTCTACTGAACTTGGTTTTAAATTTATAATATCTAACTTTACTGTAAATATCATTACTGAGGGCAGGAAGGGGGCGGCAAGTTTCCAGTAGCCCAGGGGTGGCTAACCTTTTACATACCACACGCCAATTATTTTTCACATTCGAATTCATATGCGTCTTACAACTCGAGCACCTTTTTTACTTTCTTAAGTTTTCATGGTCCAGGCATATTCTTAATAACCTTTTTAATAAAGGTATGTTTATGCACATAATTAACATTTTAAAATGAATTAATTATTGTATGTAAAACAATATGTATTACATCACATAAACATTACTTTCCATTAATGATACTTTTGAGACTGGGTTTGGCTAGTCTGAATGTTTGGTGTTAAATTTGGTACTGAGAACAGAAGAGAATTTTTTAAATTGAATCAGTCAATCGTGACTTTTGTTTTGCTTTTCATGAATGTAAATTTCATTAATGAAAATACTAGTTCACATCTGTATGTCGTTCCTAATAATAACAGCAGAATAATTATTGAAAACGTCCACAGGAAAATAGACAGAGAGGTTTTCTTGCCTTTTTGTTAACCTATTTGTGTTTCTTTGAATACCTGTTTGTTTGCCAGACACGAAAGCATAAATTTAAACTTTTCAATTTGTCGGAACCAAATTGTTCTAGAATCAAAAGGAAATATCTGGAATACAATGTTTTCACAAAGGAAATCAAAACACTTATATGCCTTTGGATTTTCTTAATTGCAGGCTTATTAGAAGAGTACTTTGCTTTTGTGAATATTAAGAGGTTCTTTCTATTTAAGTTTAGCTTTCTATTTAACCTTAGTTTATTTTGTTCCAAAGGGTTTACTATTTAAACTATGAAGTGAGGGCATCCATACTAGTTTTTAACATACTGAAAACAAATTTTAAAGTGTTGATTCCCCTCTTGAAAGGCATCAGTTCAAACCTCCGTAACCTTCCAGCTGTGAAGAATCAGTGCCAAAATTAGCCAAAAAATAATTTGAAATTCAACCTCTGCCTGTTTTTAGTGAGTAGAAAGAAAAATTTGTTATAGTCAATTGGTTATTCTACTATAGATGCCAACTCCTAGTGTCATGAACTCCTTGTATATCCACAAACGTGAGATGCAAATATTTCAAATGAGAAATTAGATAAATTGTTAAAAGAGCATCTACACCAAGCGTGCCATAGGAGTTTGATCCCCTTAAAAGTTTTTATGGTAGACCAAGGAACCTCAAACATAAGGGGTAAACATAACGAATAATAGAAATAACCAAATATGCAAAATGATTCGATCTCTCTTAATAGACTACTTTACCAGAAGCCTCAAAATCAGCGCAATTCTCTGAATGCGTGATAAATTTATCTTGCAATGACGAACAAAATGGCGTGGAACTTTATTATCGCACAACTTGAGCGTAAAGGAAATCAAACGATAAAAATTAAAGAGTCGATAAGAATTATCGAAAAACGATAATAATTATCGATAAAATTCAGTAATTAAAAAAAAACAAGGGCAATAAATTTTTTTAAAGTTGGAGTACGGGAACTTTTAGGACACCCTGTACAAAAGCTTCAAAAGAGAATACGAAATGTCTAAAATAAATATGTTGGTATTTCATGATCAGTAGATGTAGCGTTTTTTGCATTTCAGGTTAAAATGTCCCACACAAATGTTAAACACCAATGTCCAATTAGTCCCCCAGAATATAATGAAATTAACCTAATTTGGGGGAGCATGACCTATAGCAGTCCTTGCGCCATTAAATAATAAACAAACAGAAACAACATAGTAAAAATAACAGTATAAAAATGAATTAATCGATACATCGGGTAAATATGCAATTATCTCCAATCAACACCCCATTAAAAATTTTGTACCCCCCCCAGTTTTGAATCCTGGATAAACTCCTGCTTCCATATCACATTTTATTGTGTTGGATATAAAACCTTTCTGTTTGTTTTGCGGTTTGCAAATAATAAAAATTGGTGTTTGATTAATTGTTTTTTACAATTAGAATTTAAAATGTTAAAAATAATTTAGACAACTACCTACCCATACAAACGCTTACGTGTAACCACATTTTTACTCAAAGAAAGCAAATTAATATTTCAATGAAATGGATTAAAATATTTTAGCCTACATGTGATTGTGATTTTAATATGCCAACGAAGTAAAGGCACTTGCAAAACAATTCAAACTTGAATGTTTCAAGTACTTTATCTATCTTTCGAAATGGTTAAATAATATGGTAGATACTACATGAAAATGCACTTTTACTGAGCTTGATGTGAAGAGATATCCAATTAAATTTTAAATATGGAGGAAAATCTGAAATTGTTAGTAGAAATTGAATCTTGATTTTTACGATAGGGTCTTTAAAATGGAAAAAGAACCTTTTCCAATAACTTATTTTATTGGAGACGTGAGATTAAAATTAGTAATACTCATTGCTCTCAAATGGTAAATCAAGTATAGCAAAAAAGTGCAAAATTTCAATGCGTACATTTTTTTTTCATCCAAATTGCAAATCATCTCCCTCAAGCATATCTGCAATAAAAAGGATTTTTTTCAACTGTTCACATGAGAATTCGGACCTGGTTTTAAAAATAAATGAATTATTTGATCAAAACCTGTTTTCGTTAACAAAATGTAGTCAACTTGGCAAATATTTCACAATTTGATGGATTTTAAATATTTGATCATTTGTTGTATGTTATTAAAAAGGAATTAAAAAAAAATATATAATTTTTTATTTGTTTATTTAAAAACATTTATACGCATTCCTCTTTTGTGAAAAAGAATTCTTAATAATGTGTGCAAAAGTGGCTAAAAATAAACAAAATTACTCCATTATAAAACAAAAATGCAAACTTGTATTTCTTCTTTAAAAATTCATGTCATTAAATCTATGGTTCGGAACACAAACAAAACATGAAAAATATTTAAAAGACAGTTTGTGCAAATTTTCCTGAATTGACCAGGAACACATTTCATTACTTTAATTTCCAATCACTTGTTATTATCCATCCCATTCCGCGCACTTTGCGCAATAAAACCCAACCATTCATTTTTTCCCGCGGTCATTTCCACAACCCATCCTCGATTCATATACGGAGAATCTTAAAAAGGCGGGAAACGGTAGGGAAAATGCGTCTTCCTTCCACAAAAAAGGATTGCCTTTTTTGGCAGTTTATGGCAAAGGCAAAATGGATCAAAATACTACATAATCGCCAAAAACATGAATGACTCTCTTTGCCGTCTAACGGCAGAAGTGAAAATACTGCGCAGTAAGGAACTGCGCTGTACGGCTACATAGAATGAAAAGTTATATAGCCGTACTGTACGGTTCAATAGACACTGCCTGTATCCAACGCATCAAAAGATACATTTCAAAATTGAAGGAGATTGGATGCGTAACTGAAAAGTAAATACAATCTTTCTTCGATCAAGAATACGCCTAAAGACAAATTAACTTTTCCAAATAGAAGTATTCCGCTTTCAATAGAAAGTCCGTTGCAATCCATCAGCTCCTTACCTCACATCCTCGGCTGTATCCAACGCATCAAAAGATACATTTCAAAATTGAAGGAGATTGGATGCGTAACTGAAAAGTAAATACAATCTTTCTTCGATCAAGAATACGCCTAAAGACAAATTAACTTTTCCAAATAGAAGTATTCCGCTTTCAATAGAAAGTCCGTTGCAATCCATCAGCTCCTTACCTCACATCCTCACCTCACAAGCAAAAACAAAACAGAATACATTCAACATCAAAACAGGGATTTTTCAAGCCAGTTCAAAATTTTCCCTACCGCCGACAGAACTAAAAAAGTGTACGCCATCTAGCGGTAATTCGTCTAAGTTTTAACATTAGGATTCTTCCTCTGTCCATCCGCTTGTTACGAGCGCCTCAATGGAGTAAGAACTCCAGACAAGCGAGAGACATTTCGAAGGAGCCGAAAATGCAATGCGCATGAGCAAACTTTCTTTGGTGATTTCGCTATTCTTGTCGCCAATTTAATGTAGGATTCTAGCAGTCCTGCTGTAGATCAGCATTTGCCATTTGGATTGTATAGATGAAAGCGGAAGGACAAGGAATTTTGAGTAGTGGTCTTTTGTGTGCCGACCAATGTTTTCTATTTAGAAGCCAAATTTTAGTAAGCAATAATATTTTAATTTATTGAAGATTTTCATTCCTATCCATTTGTTTCGCAAATTGTTTTGTTCCTTTAAGTTAGCTTGTATTTAAATGCTATCCTACGGAATAAACTTTTTGACGGACAGATGAAGGCTCTTCATTTACTTATTTTTCCTGCATTTTATATCCCGTTTTGAAATGTATTGTTCCCTTGCTGTGCTAAATCGTGAATAACGTTGAGTTAGCTTGTTTTTAAGTGCTATCCAACGGAATTGACTTTTTGGCGCGCAGATAAAAATCCTCTGTCAGTTGCATATTTTATTCCTTTATGTGTATTGTGTTGTATTGTTCATTTGCTTCGTTAAATAGTTAGTAACGTTGAGTTAGCTTGTTATTAAGTGCTACCCAACGGAATTGACTTTTTGACGGGCAGATGAAAATTCTCGGTCAGTTGTATATTTTATTCATTTATATCCCTTTTTTGTACTGTTCATTTGCTTCGTTTAATGGTGAATAACTTTGGGTTAGCTTGTTTTTAAGTTAATATGGTAAATGGTTAGGTTGTCCCTTGGTTGTGGCACAATGATTATGCCCACTGCACTAGCAACCTGTGAGTTGTAGGAAGTACTGGTGTGATTCCTCTGTAATTGTATTTCTCTCTTCTGTGCCAGTAAAAATTTCATTTTGTGCATGTATTACTTGATGTTGTACATCATGCGTCTATTGCAACAAGGCCAAATATGGCCCTTGCACCATAAAAAATCAACACTTCTGGCATCTTTCTCTTTGGGATTGAACCTAGGTTGTAGTCAATATCATGTTATGTTTTACCTATGTGGCAAATTCAACTCCTTAAATATTAATTGCTTTTTATGGTGTAATCCCTAATAATGTATATATTATTTGCTTGCTATGCTAAGTGGTGAATCGTGTTGCGTTTGCTTGTTTATAAATGCTACTCAACTAAATTCCCTTTTTGGTGGGCAGTGAAAAGTTTTGTTCATTCACATATTTGAATATTAAATATGTATTGTTCACTTTATTCATTATTTGCAAGTTCCATTGAGGTAGCTTGTTTTTAATGCTACCTAGCAAAATTAGCTGAGAATATTTTGTGTTTAAATAATATTCCTTTTTCTTATAGATGTGATGTATGTGTTTCTTTCGTCAATTTTTTTACCAGCCACTAAAGTAATAATTTTCTTGCTGCGGTAAATTGTTCTGCTGATTTGTTAGATATGTTGAAAATATCTTAATTCCTTTATTGTAAGTTCATTTAGTTGAATTTTTAAAATTATTATTGTAAGCTAAGAATGTAAGATGGTAAACAATTCAAGAATTTATTTTGCTTGAAAAAACCTGTACGTCCCATTTCAGCCTCTACTCCCAACCATCTGTCACTGAATTGATGTAGGATCACATTCCTTATCACTGGAAACAGGATTTTCATTTTACTCTAAAGGTGAAAGTAGATATCACATTCAATAAAAACTTGTTCATTTTCATTCTGCCAATTTGCACTGATCTCAAATGTATGTTATATATAAACTTTTTATTTTTGGAGAATATTTTTCAACTCATTCTTTATGCTAGTAATTCTTTTAAATTTCAATAATTTATTCCCACAGCACTACGGTTGTGGGTTTGTCCATTGCTCTAGCAACCTGCAATGTAGGAGGCACGGGTTGAATTCCTGAATGTATTTCTCTCTTGTACGTCAGTAAAACTGTCTTTGTGTTTGTATGTCCATTACTTGATATTCTATATTCTACACCTTGTGCAGTACGGTCGAATTTGGCCCTTTCTCCATATAAACCCAACCTGAACCATTAAAATAACATTTTAAATTGCCAAGCAAGATCTGTAGAAGTTATTGATCACTAAGCACATTTCTTGTATTTCTTATTCAAAGATTTTTGAAGCAGATAATAAAATTCTTAATTTTTAAATTATATTCAAATATTGAGTACTGTACAAGGTAGAATAGAATGCACACATCTGGAGTCCAGGAGGGGAGACTGTTAAGTGAAAGTAATTTGGGTATTAAATTATAAGTGTTATGGCTAAAAATGTAACAATAAAAAGTAAGTATATGCTATATTATTTAGTCATGTCGAATTTAATCATGTACACCTTTAGAAGTGATGATGAACTTTGCAAAACTCCCAAAAGTGCATGGCCCTTGCAGCATAAAAACCAACCAAAAGAAATTTAATACAAGCATCAATATTAAAAGTTGTTGAAAAAATTCATTATCTTCACAGCTGCTCTTAATGTTATTGATTCATTACACAATGTGCACTTGAAAATGTATTAAAATTATAAGATTTTATTTATTTTGTTTTTTGTTTGAGTAACCACTCAAGTAGTCAAAAGAACACCTTTTTTAAATCAATTAAATTTTACTTGAATGAGATTTTTGTCATTCAAACACATGTATTACTACACAGAACGCAGATATTCAAATTTTAAATAAAAATTGTCAATATATAGTGGACATATGACTGATTCAAATTTATGTTCTCAAAATATGTGAAAATAACTTATTCAAACCTGTATATTGGAAAATCATAATGCTAGTAATTAATCTTCATTTAAAAATGTGAAATAAAATTTATTTTAATTATTTTTCCACTCAGCCTACTCATTTACTATAGTAACGAATATTTTGTAGTGCATTATTTATAGTTCTTTACGAAAAACCATTTTTATTTATAAAATGAAAGCATTCTATATACACATCCCTTAGCTAGGTTTTACATGTAAAATTTAAACAGCATAGTTTGAAAAACTTGCAAGTTTGATTACAAGAATTATATATTTTAGCCAAACAGGTAAATAATCTTCAAAGATCAAGATAAAAAAAAACCATCTAATCTGAAATTTAACCTCTAGTGAAGTTTCAATACGTTTAGTTATTCGTTTTTAAATAGTTATAATGATAACCTACCTAGTGGGGTATTGTAGATAAGGTATGTATATTCACCTCATGTCACCCAGAAATTGTATATATATATATATTTAGGAAAATAACTTAACAACCATAAAGACATGTAATTGGGACACCTTTTTTGTTGAAAGATTACCAACAGTAAGAAAAGATTATTTAATTAAATGCCCAAGCACAACAGAATTATATAGGATTCATATATGAATAGGTAATTTATCAAGTATTAAAACATTTTTTTGAGCAATACTACAAAAAAGCGATCGTTGATTTGAAAAATTGGTAACTATATGGAACACCTAAATACTTTGTCAAGATCCTAAATAACTAATAAGTGCTTGAGTATAGTACGGTGAATAGTGTTGGAAAATGTTCAGAATATCTTCAATATGGCTTTCACAAATTAAGTAACTCTTGTCCTTGCCAATGTTACATTCAACCAGCTTTGCATCTAAAATCTCAAGCATTGTAGTTTCCTAGTAATGGTGTATGCATCGATTTTGAGGCTATTCTAGAGAATAAAGAATTCGCCCCTAATCTTTTATAAAACTTTTAAATGAATTTTCAAATATTTTTGGCAGAAAAAATATTGTTTTTTTTATTAAAAATGTCTAAATTTTAACTCTTAATTTATTTTAAATATATACAGTGGCTCCCAAAAGGTGTTCGTACACATTAAAAATTTGTAAAAAAAACCCGCTGTAGCCTGGAATTGCATTCGAATATATGAAATCCAGTATTTTTTCATATCTCCATGTGATTCTCTGAATAAAACAACATTTTTTTGTTTAAATATTGAATTATTTTCTTTATATATATTTATGACTTACTGTGGGGGTAACTCTAAAGAGTGCCAGCACCGTGACCAGTAGTCTGTACTAAAAACCCCGACTGATCTAATAAAAACAGATTGCCGAAATAAATTTCATCATGTACCCGATTGGAATGTTTGGTAATTCCTAGGGTTCAATACAATGGTATCCCAGATACTCGAAACGGTGGGTAGAGTAACAATTACACAAAACGTGTACAGGACCCTCCTCTGCCATCTACGTAATGGGTCATCTTAACTACCATGAGGTTGAGGCGTCTATTTAGGATACAATGGCCAGTTAGAAGGCCAATAGCTACCCTGATTTCTTTTCTGCTCAATTTCAGAAGTTCCCTCGACCAGAGAGATTGTTGATTGAGCTCTTTGGCTTGTCTTTGATCTGTAGTGATAATCTATTTTTTATCTAAATCTACATTTTGCATCCAACCACATAACAGATCATTATGTTGAAGCCAGGCCAAAACAGGCTCTGGTCTAAAAAAATGGCATTTCATATCCACGTTTTGCTAGTTGGTCTGCTATTTCATTACCCTCAATGACCAGGGACCCACATAAGAGACACTTCGTTTCTCTCAGCCAAACCCACAAGTGCATTGTGACATTCCCACACTGCTATTGAAGAAAAGCAGTGTCTCTGCAAAACCTTTAGACCTTCTTGCTGGCAGAGAAGATCTTTAAGACCATCTTAACAACCCCAGGCAGTTGTAAGTACAAGTAGAGATCGCTAGAACCTCAGCCTCATATACAGTGGAGATCTTACCTTGAAAGATAGCTTTATTTTTCGATTAGGACAAAAAGCACCTGAACCAGTGCCATGATATGTTTTTGAAACATCTGTGTACCAAATTTCATCACCTCTCCTGATCAGACTGGAGACAAATGTCTAGTTGTAAAGATAATGTTGTATTTGGCTTGAAAGCAAAACTGCTTTAACATCCAATCAGGTCTCATTAGTAGATAAAGATGTTCTTTTACCTGCGTAGCAACATTTTTAAACATAGACATTTCATAGGGCGATTTCCATAGACCCATGAGTTTGAGGCGTTGTGAACACGAAAATACCTCAAATCCCACTTGTTTATGTAGTAGTAGGAGTCCTAGAAGCATTTCTAGACTCTGTGATGGGAGTGGTACGCATTACACTTGAAATTGCAACGGTCGCCATTCTCTGTAGACTAGTGAGTTCTTCTTCACTGTCTCATTACGGGTTCTACTCCACCAGGCAATGGCCCCATAAGATACCATTGGAGTAATCACTCAGTGCATATCCAGTGCAACATTTTTGGCGTTAGACCCCAGTTAATTCCTACGGCACGTCTGCAAACCCAGAACACTTTTGGCCCTGCTCGTGCACTATTGGAGCATGTAAGCTCCATGTCAAGGTAACTCCTAGATACTTCCTCGTCTGAATACGCAAGTGGTGTTCCAAAGAATTTTTAGGAAATGCATATCTCGCAGCCTTTTTGGGGTAAACAGGACTAGGCTAGTTTTGCTGGAGTTAACCGACAGGTTCACCTCTCTGCACCAGTTTTCAATCTTTTTAGGGCAGTGCTCATGATATCCGTTATAGTATTCTGGAACTTACCTCTTATGACCATTGTTGTCATCAGCATAACCTAGACAGTACTGGCCCAGAAAGTGAGTGCTGTTTAGGAGCTCGTCAACAACTAGGCTCCATAATAATTGTGACAACACACCTCGCTGTGGACAACTTTTACAGTGAGTGTGTCTCCCAGCTCGAGCCATACTTGTCTCCAGCATATATTTTATCCAGGTGCAAACCAATGGGTTAACTTTTCGTTTGATACGAGATTACATCCGTTGGAACTCTATCAAAGGCCCCGCAATATCTAGAAAGGCTGCCAAAGCAATTTCCTTTCCATTAACTGCTCTATCAAGGACCGTAACAAGATCGCATAGGGAAGTCTCTGTAGATTTCCCAGGCTGATAGGCGTGTTGAAATCTTGATAGGGGTTCAATTTTTAGAACCTCGCCTCTCTCTCTCTCTCTAACGCATCTCTCAATCAATTTCTCCAAATTCTTAAGAAGAAATGACGTTAGGCTAATAAGTCTGAAGGCTTTAGCTTCATTGTTTCATTTCTCGCACCACCCACTCGTAGCTCTACGTAACGATATGCACCTGTCTTACGTTTTTACAGATCTGTGTGGCTCAAGTATAATGCAACACCCTTAATTAATGAGCGCACTCACTGAGCATCTTCCCATGGGTGCCCATGAATTAATGGGTTTGTACAGGATATTGCTTTTTCAGGTCTCTGGTAAAAATTCAATAGCACCCTCTTAGGTGCACCCATGAATCAAAAACAGATACATGTCTTTTCTATGTATTCCCGTAGATACGCCCATGAATTAAAAAGGATATATTGCTTTTTTCGGGCCTGAGGAGCGTAATGAATTATGTGGCCCATGAATTAAAAAAAAAATATATATATACGTATTTGCTTTCTTACGGGTAGGTGGGCTTAAGCCGGTACGCACGTGCGCCCCTGTGAATTAAAAGGTGATTTTTTTTTCAAGACTAGGGTGGCATATGCTCCCTTATCTCCCTTGGTGAATGTTTCCATTGATAAAGGCATTTGCTTTATATCCTCTGAGGGAAATTTTAAATACCAAACCTTCCCCTCGTGTGTGCACTTATGCACAGGGTCTTCAGAAAGGTGGTTCTGTATCTTTCACTTCAATAACCAATATTTAATTTCGATTGGACTATCAGGTCAAAGGATATAGGTTTTTTATGGAAGAAATTGTTTACATTTTATTTTTACTACGAAAGAGGGTATAAAAATTACGTACACAGTTTTTGTAATTCAAAGTTGAATTGTGAGACTTTAAATTAAAAAAGCATTTTCAGTGGCATATAATAAATTATCAGAAAGCATAAAATAACCCCAATATGAATCGATCGGATAATTAGATCAAACGATACGGATAATGTACGTATGTGTGTATGACGGATATGTACGTATGTGTGTAGGAATGTGTACAAATGACATGTATTTGAAAAAAATAATTTCTATGAATCCCCATACTGTTCCAACTTAAAGCTTTCATAAAGCAGAAACAAATAGCGTACAATAAAGAAATACTTTTTTAGGGAAAAAATTTGTAGCGATTTTTTGGAATTGAGGTTAGGTTTTTTTGGTAATTTTTAGTTAACGTCGTACTAGAGCTACACAACGGGCTATTGACGACGGTCCGGGATCAGTCCCTTAAGGGGAAGATCCGTGGACAACACCTCGTAATTTTGAACCACGGTCAGATGACGAAGCAACACCTGAGCTGGCACCCCACTCTCCAGACTTCCACGCCAACCCAACGTGAGGACTTTCGGCCACGACAGATTTAAGGTGCACCAGCCGCCTCTACACCATACGATTACAAACATCCGTGCCCGGACCCGGATTCGAACCAGGAACCTTCCGATCTAGAGGCTAACACCTTAACCACTTTTCCGGTGAATTGAGGTTAGGATTTAAATTGAATGTTTGAAACTAAAAAAAGGCACTCCCGATTCAGGTGCTTTGCGTAAGAAAAGCAAAACTCACACTTCTCTACAAAAACAGGTTAAAAATTATTTTCTTTACCCCTTCCCATTATGTAAAATTGGTAATTTTTAATCAACGTCGTACTAGAGCAACACAACGGGCTATTGACGACGGTCTGTGATCGATCCCTTAAGGATAAGATCCGAGGACAACACCTCGTAATTTTGAATCACGGTCAGGTAACGAAGCAACGCCTGAGCTGGCACCCCACTCTCCAAACTTCCACACCAACTAACGTGAGGACTTTCGGCTACGACAGATTTAAGGTGAACCAGCCGCATCTACACCATACGCTTACAAACATACATGCCCGGACCCAGATTCGAACCAGGAACCTTCTGGATCTAGAGGCTAACAACATAACCACTTTACCGGTAGGTCGGCCCCATTATGTAAGCACTTGCGAGGTCCCTGCAGACTAGTGTTTTTACAACTTAGAATTTTTTTTCACACACTTAGGGCTGTTGTAGCCCAGTTATAAGAATAACGGATTAGCAACCTGAAGGTTGCGAGTTCGAAACTAGGTCCAACCAAAGACCGTCGTATATACGGGGGGAAGTGTGCACGTTAAATGTGTCGTGGAAACAAACGTCCTCACGATGGTGTGGTGTGGAAGCTCGGAGAGTGGGGTGCCAGCTAAGGTGTTGCCTCGTCAGCTGACCGTGATTCCAATAACGTGGTCCACAGACCTTTCTATTTGGAATTGATTCCGCGCAACGTTAATTAACTACCTATCCAACACACACATATTAGTAATTTGCTTAGATATTTGTAGTAAATGCACATAAAGAAGGTTCATAATTTACCTTTAAGTAACTTTACTTTCATATTAACCAAAAGTTTAACTTCTGCACTGATGATTTTTTATAGTACATGATCTTTAGAGATGGTAGGTATTTTAATCGTCACAATGCAACGGGTATTGTAAAGATCGAGTTTCGAACTCGCAAATCTCGAGTTGCTAATTCGCTATTCTTCCAACCAGGCTACGACGGCCCTGATACTTTTATAGGTAATAATAATAAAAAAGAACACAAAATGTTGAAAAAATTTGAAGTGTATAATTAAAACGAATTTTTTCTCAATATGTTTTGGCAATTTTCTGATTTTATTTCTTAAAGGCACTTGCAAAACAATTTAAGCCTGTATGTATCAAGTACTTTTTTATCTGTTTTTCGAAATGATTCAATATGGTAGACGCTTCATCAAATTGCACTTTTACTTAACTCGATGTTTATAGAGACATCCAACTAAATTATGAATGTAATGGAAAATCTGAAATAGTTGGTAGAAATTGAATCTCGACTTTTATGATGGAGTCTTGAAGATAAAAGAAACCCTTTTTCAGTAACTTAGTTTATTGGATAAAAACTAATAATACTCATTGCTCTCAAATGTAGCATTGCAAAGAAGTGCGAAATTTCAAGACGTATATTTTTTATCCAAATTGCAAATTTATTCCTCAAGTAAAGCTGCAATATAAAAAAGAATTTTTTTACTGTTTACATGTGAATTCGAACCTGGTTTTAAAATGAAATGAATTATTTGATAAAAACCTGTTTTTGTCAGCAAAGCAGTGCTCAGCGAAATGTAGTCAACTAGGCAAATATTTCACAATTTGATGGATTTTAATTATTTGATGTTCATATGTTTCATTTCCATGTTTAAAAAAATTTATACGCATTCCTCTTTTGTGCATAAGTTATGTGATTTCGAGTGCACGATTTTGAAAAATTATTGCACTGTAAACTTATTAAGTGAGCAGTTAACTGGATGGCACTTAAATTATTTTGAAATTGTCAGGGAAAAGATTTTTTAATTATGTGAGCAAAAAGTGGCTAAAAATAAACAAATTGCTCTGTTATAAATACAAATGCAAACTTGTATTTCTTCTCAAAGAATTCATGTCATTAAATCTATTGTTTCATACACAAACAAACATGAAAAATATTTAAAAGACATTTTGTGCAAATTACAATACATTTCAATGCGTTTTTGTGATTTTTTTTTTCTTTCCAAAAGAGTTTATCACTTAAGAATTGAGCTTTAATGATTATTATTACTTGTTCTAATTTACAGTTGAAACAATTTCTATTAAAAAATCTTGTTTTTCTGGGACGATATATTTTTTCTTCGCATAACTTTACAAGCTTTCTTGACATTGACCAGGAACGCATCTCAACTTTAATTTCCATTCACTTGTTGATTTGAGGAAATATCCGTTTTTAGTTATTATCCAACCCATCCAACACACTTTGCGCCATGAAACCCAGCCATCCATTTCTTCCCGCGCGCGCGCGGTCATCAACCCAGCCTCGATTTATAGACAGAGAATCTTAAAAAGGCGGGAAACGAGAGGGAAAATGCGTCGTCCTTCCAAAAAAAAGGATTGCCTTTATTGGCAGTTTATGGCAAAGGCAAAATGGATCAAAATACTGCATAGTCGCCAAAAACGCTGTTCTTACTACGTCAAACCTTCAGGCATGCGCAGTATTAAGAGCCAGACAGTGCAGAGTAAGGAGTTCTTACTCCGTTGAGACGTTCGTCCGCTTGTTGCGGTCTAACCCAAACAACGAACACGTGACCAAGCATAGCTTCAGCTCAAAATTTAAATATCGGCCAACATCAGCTTAACATAGGTTTTTGGATATTGTTTTCACAATGTCGCCAAATATCGGTACAATATTGGGAAAAATTGCGTAATGTTTAAATTATAAAAAATATGGGTAAAACAACATGGTGTCATTATTTACAGTATTACTACATGATTATAAGGTTATTAAAAGCGTTATTTACAGTCTTCCTCGTTTTATAAAACTAAACGATATCTGCCAATATCGACAGATATCGTAATTCCGACATTCGACATTCACAGACATTCAAAACATTGGCCAATATTGGTAGAATGTTGGCCAATGTTTTTGTGCTACCTGGGGAGGTTCAATTCATTGATAAAGTAGTGCAAAGTAATAAAAATGAGACCGATTAATTCGACATATTTGCTATATATAACGCTGTCGTGCTATTACAAATGCCTCTTACGTTATAAACTAATAAGACAAAAGCGATTGAAACTTTTAAAAATATCATCTACGTTTCCACCTTCTCAAATCATAACTCCATCACCAGCTGTTTCAAACAGCATGAAAGGAGAATAATCCATGTAACAGAACAATGCGATGATTCGCAGGAGCCACACCTCGTATATTTGCTAAAGCTCTAACTAATATCTTACTAAAATTTGTTACTTAGTTTATAAAATATTATACTTTAATGAAATCTTAGGTAAAGCTTCGTTTATTGTACAAAGTTCCATAAAAAAAAATTTGGAAAGGTATTTCTAGGTATTCGGCCTACGGAAGCAAGAGTTGAAAAGGACATTAATCTTAAAGTTACTCGCAGCTTTAATTTTGGAGAGATTGCCTGTCACATCACTTCATCTAGTTTCTTTTTGCGATCCTGAACTTTAAACCGTAGTTCGTCAAACTTTTCTTCATACATTTTTAAATGATTTCTATATCCCTCTTTATCAT
Organism: Metellina segmentata; assembly: GCA_947359465.1. NCBI lineage: Eukaryota > Metazoa > Arthropoda > Arachnida > Araneae > Tetragnathidae > Metellina > Metellina segmentata. The sequence continues at coordinate 60,174,797 of OX375875.1, forward strand.
CCAATGCTAGTTCTTTCAGCAAGGTTTCTGAAGCTCCCAATTAATTTCTTCTTAAAATACATTGGCTCACACCAAAACGACGTGTCTTATGATTTCGTATGTTAAATCAAATTGCTTTTAGTTCTTTTAACAAAATTGTTACTATCTACAACTTCACACTCAGCAGTTTCTAATGAAGTGTGTGAACAAAAACTGATTCAAGTCACATTCAACTTTTATTGATGAACTATAATTGGTCAATTAAACTTAATTCGTAAGAACGCGCCTTAAGAGACTCAACTTCAGTTCACGTTGAAACTTCTCAGCACTTTCATCATTAGTGCATGCAGTTTAGAAATGATACTGTGCCACAAATAAAATGTTCTTCTTCGAATTTAGGCAAAAAATAATTCTTAGAAATTGGTCTGGCCTGGTTGTGTTAAATCAAAATGACTCGCGTGAAAAGAGAATGAAATATTTATTTTAAATTCGTATAAAAAAAAGTTTGTGCAAAAACAGGATTAGGTGCATAAACCTTATCAATCTGCTGATTGGATACTTATCAGTGCACTATACTCAAGTGATTCCATCACCACTTAAGTCCTCCGTAGTATTTGCATATCAAGGTGGAGCAAATTTTTACGTTTCCTAGCATACTTATCAGACCCCACTAATTAAGTTTCCATTGATAGACAAGCTCTGAATTTCGATTAAATTCAATTTTCTTAGTGTCGCAGACTGTCAAAAATACACCGCATCTTAAAAGCAGTATGGCCCCTTAGCAAGACCACGGGGTATTTTTCTAAATTTCTGATCAGGGGGCCAAAGTCTAACTTTCTGCGTTGGTTGTAAAACAAATCTTGCAAGATCCTTTAGAATTTGTAGTTGATTAGAATTTAATGCAACTGCTGATTTCGAACTTCAACTAGACTTTTAACACAGTATGTGACCGTAAAATATTAAAATATTTCATGTATATTTAATCCGACTTGTTTAACATACGCTAAACAAAAATTCCTTCTGTGCAAGTTTAGAAAGCTGATAAATATTCCTTAAATTTCAGAATTACTGGAAATTTTTCGTCAATCCATTTCTTGTCATTAGGGTGACAATTTCGAAAAAAATAATTACAACGCTACGGAAGAATCATCAGTAATAAATTAAATTTATTCCACGTATTACATATAGAGGTTAAAATAAACGATCAAATATAGCAATAAAACAAAATAGAGCCAAAAATCAATATCTTGAGCAGCCGCCACGTGCAGCGATGAGAGTCTGTACAAGTCGTGGCATCGAATCATACAGATTGGAATGTCATGCTGAGGAATGGAATTCCAGATGGCCTCTATCTGGGTCATCTGGAGCGAGTCGCCGACCGATGTAATACCAGACATGCTCGATGGGATACATACCTGGGGAACGTGCAGGCCATGGAAGAAACGGAATCTGTCGTGCACTGAAGAAGGCTTGTACGTTTCGATGGGGATATGGGCGTTGTCTTGCTGAAACACAGGTCCGGGAATGTGTTGCAGTAGGGGTATGACATCGGGCAGACAATGACACACCTGTAGACTTGCTCTAATGTTGTACCAACGCGCGGTAGGACGCTGTACGGTTCGTCACCACTTTGCGGACGAGATCTGTCGTCCATGGTGACGTCATATTGCGTGGCGCACTGCCGGAGTTTAGACTTGTCCAGTTCTCCACGGTTCATCTCTTCCACACACGCATCAGTGTTGTGGTATTAAGCACCGTGCGAGTGGCGATTTCATGATACGAAATTCTCATTGTCTTTTGTCATCAAAGTGAGACTGATCCCGGACCGTAGCCAATACCACTAACCCAACAGCGACCCGTACCATAACTCGTGGAACATAGCAACTATCTAGAATAACTCCAGTGCAACGAAAATTCAATACCTACTTACCAAATACATTATAGCAGAGTGTATGAAGGTTGTATCTTCAGGTCCATATCACCTATAGTCTGATAACCAAATTCAATCTAATCAAAGACTTAATGTACGTGGGGGCTGGTGCACTTTAAATATATCGTGATCTTAAATCTTCTCATGTAGGTGTGGGTAGTAAGTAGGTAGATATTTTAATTAATGTCCTACTGGAGCGACACAACAGACTATTGACGACGCGGTCCGGGATTAGTCTCCCTAGGGAAGGATCCGGATGTTGGCTTGAAATGGAAGTTTGTAGAGCGGAATGGCCAGCTCAGGTGTTGTCTTCAGATCTTACCGTACAGGATTGATCCATGACGGTTGCCAATAGTACGTTGAGTTACTCCTGTGTGATGTAAATCACCAACCTAACATTACATATGTAGCCTTAAATGTCCAAACAGAGATTGAATTGTTTTGTCTATTGCAAGACAGCGATATTTTTGGTAGGCGAGGCCCATTCGACCTGAACTTACGACTTTTTGTGGATTCTGGCGGAAGAACATCTCTCTGGTCTGGATTGTATAACTTTTGGCAAAAATTCATGTCAGGATAACTTAAATGGTTTTTTGGCGTAGTGTTGAAGTTTGGAGAGTGGAGTGCCAGCTCAGGTGTGACCTCTTCAATTGACTATGGTTTAAAGTTACGTGGTGTTATCCTCGAATCTTTCCCTCCGTGTTTGATCCCAGACCGTCACTAATAACTCGTACATTGTAATAATTTCTATTCTACTCTGCTATTGGTTTATATGGTAAAGTGTGGGACCATTGATTTTTACGTCATGTTTTGTATTTTTCACAGATTAATCGATGTTCATTCTCCTTGAACTTCGCCATCTTACAATCGTTTTCCCGCCAGCTTTTGGACAATTTTGAGTCAAATCAAAACATTAAGTCGTATTTCTATTTATTAGGTAATGAGTTTTTATTTTATTATAATATTGGAAGCAGGAAATCAGTATTTGTCATGTTTCATGCCTTCTTTCTGGAGACACGCATGTCATTATTTAAAAAAATTGTTTTCATGCTTAATGTCAAAACAAGTTTGTTTACGCCTATCAATCACTTGTATTGAATATATAACGGTGTAAGTTTTACGATGTTTCTTGATTTCGTAATGTTATGGAATCCAATTTTTGTTTTTGTGAAGATTAACTGTTTTTGAGTTATGCGAAGTTAAAATCTTTGTTTTAAATTTTTTGTGAAACCAAAACTATTTTCGTATATAATGTGCTATTTCTATATTCTGTCTAAAATATCCTTGGTTTATTTTCATGATTGTTTGAGTCTTAATCTTGTTATTAAAAGCACATTTTTTTGGTTTCTTTCTTTTTTCTTTTTTTCTTCTAAATGTAAGGAATTGTTTTGTACGTTCACCTGTTTTTTTTAACTACCTTAATACCTTATTTCAACAAGTATATAACGCATATAATTTCCTTGAGATATGCATCCACATACCAAGCGAATTATTATTTGTGTCGAGCAATAAGTATTCTTTAGGTTAAACTTTATATATTCATAATAGTGGTATGGGATTGCTTACTGTGTTTAACGAAAAATAATTGTATTTATGCCGCAATGTTTAAGGTTTTTTGGTAAAATCTATTCTGAAATTACAAATAGGATTTCTTAATAGCAAATGAATTCTACTGTTCTGCTTCTGTTCTCCAAGCAAGTGTGATCTTATAAAATTGTAGAGTTGACTAGCTGAAACAAAAAAATCCTGAGTGAATCAAAAGACCCACTCAAACACCCAGGAAATGTGATGATGTTAAACAGTTTTAATATGCCATAAGTATTATGTCATTGTCCCATGGATTTGTATACATTAAGTTGTGGACTGTCATGTCAACCTTAGTGTAGCAAATACATAAGCATGGAAAGTAAAATTTAGATTCGGGTTAAAGTTGTAGTTTTGCTTTCCAGAGTGAGTGAACTTATTAAGTAGTCATTATAGGAATAAAATAATGCTGTTTTTTTCATCTTGTTTATAAACCACCCATTATTTTTGAATAAAAATTTTGAAAGATAATTTTCTCAACTCTTTGTTATCGTGTTTAATTTTTTTTTCAGAGGGATTAATTTTTGACTTTGCTTGTTTGGGACAGTGACACTTTATTAACTTATTATTTAATTTTGAATGATGAGGTAAGTGTAATTTTTATAAGAATTTTGTAAAATCATCTTAATTTTAAAAATTACTCTCTATTTTCTGTTAATTTAATGTTGTGGTCTGTTATTAGGAGGGATAAATGATTTGTAGATTCCATCTACATGGTCTTGATATTATTTGGTATGTTCAGGGCTTCCTTTCACATTTGATTTTGTCATTGATTTCCATGACATTTATTTCTAAATGATCAACAACAACAACAAAAATTATAAATCTTGAAATACAATAATTTGTTTTAAAATATTATTAGTTCCATCTTTTAATTTTCTTTGTTGTGTTTCACATAAACAAATTTACATTAAGTTTTAATGTTTGTATTTTCTTTTAGTTTGGAAAAGCTGTGATATTCTGAACTAGGTAGCTAACCATTTCCATGTTCAAAATTTGATTGTATAGCTGTTTTTGCAATGTAGTGGTATAGAATGTCTCTATTATAAAATGTAATTTTTACCAAATATCTTTATTTTACTAACAATACTTTTCCATTGGATTGTAAATCAAACAACCTTAGCTAAGTTTTCTGACTAGCTTTAACTTTTGCACTAGTAATAGCATCTCAAATAACAATATTTCTCTTTTAGAAAATGTTTTGGAAATATAATCTAATTACTGGCTCCTGCATTGAGTCATTGCTGGATAAAGAGGTGAGTTATTTTTGTGATTTAACATTTATTTTAAAGTGATTTTACATTTATAAGTAAGTTGAGTAAATCAGTGACTTTTACATTATTAACTTGTGATTTTTTTATTTATTAACCATTTCAAGGGATAATTAATTAAAAAAAATTGTCTACAAATAAAAATTTCAAAAATATATATACTGATGTAGCTACAGAAGTTTTTACCTTGTTTAAAGTATTTCAAACATTTTTGGAGAACTAATCAATCACCTACTTAGATGAAAAAATGCCAAAAATATTTTTCAAGATGCTAACAAAATTGACCACTAAATTTGTATTAATTGAACACCTTAAGTGTTTCCAATTTCATGAGTTATGTATTCAGTAACTTTGGTGTAAGGATCCCTGACACACTAAAAATATTCCAAGTTGAACTAGGACTAACTACCACATTTCTTTACACAGTTAATATTGAAGTCAGGAATGCCATAATGGAATGGTCAACTTCTTTTAAATACATTATTTAACACTACGAATGTGGCTTATTTATTCAAACATAGTGCTAAACTTCATATTAATGGTAATTTGCCATTAATAGCAAGCAACCAACACAATTTATTAACTGCAATTCTGTGAGTCGATGTCTTTGGAACTCATATTTTGTTTAACTTTAAAAAATCAGGCTGTTTGTCATTTGCATGATGCTTGTTCATTATTTTAGTTTGTGTTTTATCTATTTTTTTAACAAATTATTCAAATGTTTTTCTAGAATGTTACATTAAAAGAATTGCTTGAGGAAGAAGATATACTCCAGGAGTGTAAAGCTCAAACAAAAAAACTTATAGATTTGTAAGACAGTGTTTTCCATTTTCCATTTGTATCATGCTTGTTTTTAAGCAGTGCTGTTTAAGTTGTTCTAAACATATGCCCTTCTATATGTATATATCATGTCTAACAAGTTTTAACGTATAAAGGCAACAAATTAATTAAAATTGTAAAAATCCAAAAAATTTTAATATGATTTATTTAAATCTAATATAAATATGATTTTAATTTAAAAAATTATATTTTTCAAACTCTGAAAACTGCAAACCAAGGTGTTAAATAGTATTGCTTCTTTAGATATGTTTTTAATTAGTTCGGTCTCTTTTTATATAGCAGTTACTTTCCACAGAAACCTGCAAGTAAAAAAAACATGCAAAAAAGACTTAGCTTAATTTGAAAAGTTAGGGATATGTTCCAAAGATTTCTAAAACTGCGTAACACCAAAGCAATGAAAAACAATAAACCTAATGTCCTATTAAAAGTTCATAAAAATTTAGGAAAATAGGAATGACTAAAAAATTTTTTCAAAAAAACTGATATAAAATTAAAAATAAGTAAGTTTTAAACTTAATTCATTTCATTTAATTTTATTGAAATTTGCCAATTTTACATTTTTGATTGGAAACATTGTCGTTATCTGACTATGTTGCAAACTGACGAAGGTGATGGTTCTTCACCAATAGAATTAACATCAACTCATTCTCATTATGAGCTGATTATTTCTCCCCTGACAGTTTAGTCAGTGATTAAACTGTGATGAGGATTTTACTAATGCTTTATACAGTTCGAGATATACAGACATACAGTTCTAGTAAAATTCTAGAAATGAAAACTTTGAATGCCTGTACTTCCTGTTAAGTGTTTTGAAAATAACCCAAAAAAGTCTTGTTAAAGCAATATTACTACTATTAAAATACATTGAACATTTTCATAATATGATACTACTGAATTTTGTCCATCTAGATTGCGATAATGACATGAAATGTGCAGCAATATTTTCAATGGCAAAACCCCGTATGAAACATGCACAGCGTAACTTCATAAAAGAGACTCGATTGTATTTGCAGTTAATACAAGTTTTGCTCGATTATGTTACAATTTGTAACTGTGTTTGACATTTGTCTATGTAACAATTTAATTTTGACATGCTCCATTTCTCAACTGAGAAAAAGATTTAGACCATAAACAGAGATATTTAGACCTACTTTAAAGAATTCTATGTGTTTGCTAGGTTTTGAATGATTTGACAAATGTTTCCAAATGTAATAAGATTTAAGATCAGACACATGAACCATTGTAAATTTTAATACAATTTACTCTACAAATTTAGCCTTGTTCGTCCAGAAATATTAGATGAACTTGTTACTTTAATAATTCAAGAACCAAGTGAGGAAAGTGATGAAAAAGTGCGTTATAGGTAAGCAATTAAAGTAGCTTTTCTAAAATTTAATGACGAATTTCATGGAAACGTATATACATTGTGTTCTTATTCTATTATAGGTTTTCTAATCGAGCATGTGAGCTGTTGACTTTTGATATTACTCAAATCAATGATGCTCTTGCTGGTGATGAAGCTCTACTACAAAAGTTATATAATTTCCTTAGCACAGATGATTCTTTAAATCCTCTATTAGCTAGTTTTTTCAGCAAAACCATGGGATTACTGATCACCAAAAAGACTGAATTAGTATGACTTTTTATTTTACTTTTCTTTATTAAGAAATGATTTGTGAATAATGTATTTAATTTATCTGAAAAGTGAATTTCCCCCTTGAAAATCATCTTAAAATATGCTCTTAGTAAAAATTATACAAACCTTTAATTATGCCATTAAAATTTTCACACATATGATGATTTGTGAACTATATTAGACCACTTACTTAAAAACTAGCAACAACTGTTGATGTTCAAATCCCGTAAATACGTTAATGTTCTCATTTCAGTTATAATGTGCAAAAACACTCCCCACAGTTGGTAGTTTGAGCATTATTTACATCTAATCAAACAAATATATACGAACTGCTCCTTTCATAATATTTTCAACACTTTAAACTAATCACCAGAAAATATTTTACCATTACACGTGCATATTAAAAATATACGGAAATAAAACTTTAAATATCATTTGTAGAAACATGCAGGGATTAAGGGCAATAATTCTTAATGAATATTTGTGTAGTCAAAGCATAGCCTCTTAGTGCATACCGTTTATATAGGTTTGCTTGCAGGAGAGATGTAATTAGTGGTCCTTTTAAAGTTTTTGCCTCTTACCTTATAAGGTTTCATGGTACTAATTATACTTCATCACTAAACTGCTTGGCCATTGACTTACTGCTGAATAATGACTGTACATTTTTTCTACAATAAATAATCACATTAAATTAAAAATTATTATGGACATTAAATCTCTTCAACATACTTAAAGGTTTGGCATTTGTTATTTGTATTTTCAAGAACATTTTAGTCTCTGAAGATTATTCCACAATGGTGTCTTTACAACTGCAACCTTACAGAACTCCAGTGAGCTTAAAATTTCACTGAATTAATCTCTACTGTTATAAAAGGAAGTGATTGTCTGTCTGTTTGTCGCAAAATCTTGACGATTCTATGGCACTTACAGCAATGAGATTTGGTTCACAGGTAGTCTTTTTCTACCCAAGTGACCATCATTTATATTTTCGCAAGAAAATGTGACGTCACATGAACTTTTTCTTTCCAAAAAAAAAAAACAGAAAACAGATTACACACACATTTCCTGTCCCCTTTTTGGCAAATGAGAGCAAGAAATAAAAAACATTGATTGGGATTCTTAAGTTTTTTTTCGTAAAATCGGAATTGCTAAAGATAGATTGAAAATTTCAACGGATTTGAAATCTGCGGAAAATTTCACTTTAGATTGATTCCTAAAAGTATGATTTTCTTTAAATAAATAATTTTTTAACTGGAATATATCTTTAACTTCAACTGATTTGAAATCTGCGGAAAATATTGCACCAGATACCTTACATCACGGGCACGGGCTAGCCACGCAGTGGCTAGTCAAATATACATTTGCAAAGGTTATTTTATACATAAATATATATATATATTGCAATATTTTTTACACCAATAAATATAGAATACTGGATACAAATATAATTTTTTAATGAAGCTAGTGTCCAATATTTACGGCTAGTGTTAGGATTTTAATGATTTTGCATTTTCTTTAGCAAGGAAATGTTTTCAAAAATTCCAAGAGGCTATCTCCTAAAAGTCTAGTTGTAGAGCATGGTTAAATATGACCCTTATGCAATGAAACCTCCAAATCAACCAAAAGTTTAGGGCATCTTTCATAATTTTTATGCTTCTGTGATTTGTTTGATCATTTAAAAAACCTTTTTGTTATTTATAAGTCATTATATATGTTGCTTACTTTAAGTGTACAAGGAAAAGGGTGTTTTGGGAAAAATTTCACTCAAACCGTATTCTTTTGTTACTCAGGTACAAAAAAACTTCTCTGAAATTTTAGGTGACCAAGCAAATTGACTTCAAAATTTAACATTTGAATTTGACACAGGAGTTGTAAGAACGCATTCAAATAAACGCAGCTTATAATTATAAGCTGCGTTTATTTGAATTTTCTCATCTCTTCCAAAACTCTTTATTTTGTTATATGACCCTTAGATTGTAATTTCACCTTTACTGTTACATAGAGAATGTTTGCACACTTGTTTCATGTACCTCTGAAAATGTCACAAAATTTAATTATTTGCTCCATTAGGATATTTTTTGTCGTTTGAGTTACAATTTTGGGATGCATTTTTATTGGATATTTATGCAGTTTTATAGTTGTCAAAATCAAAGCTGTATTAATAACATTCATTATGTCACCTTGTTTACTATTCCCTTTATTTTTCTAGGCTGTAAAATTTTATGCAGTTTTCAAAAAATGCATATTTATAATAATCTTTTTCAGATGTATGAATTCTTAAAAGACAAAGATTTTCTTTCCCTCATTCTAAAGCATCTTAACACTTCTGCTATTATGGATTTGCTGCTACGTTTTCTCACAATAGAAAACAATGAAATGCAAACTACAGTCATTAAGGTATAAAGTTTGTTCAAATTTAAAAAAAATATTTATAAAACTTGGAACTTGTAAAAACAATGATATATTTCTGCTTGAACAATTCCATTCTTGGTATTCATATGTATATAAGTGCAGTAAAAGTTTCATGATCTAAAGCTGAAGGGAAGTGAAAGTTCAGTAGCAGAATATCAAATAATTTTTTACAAAAAAGATAACCGTTAGCTGTTGTAAAAAAAATCCAATAGACTAAATATATTACCCTCAGTGTTTAAAATTGAAGTTGTGTAATTAGTTTTCTATTTTAAAATCTATTCAGTGTATTTTTAAGTGAAATTTATGCAGCTGTTGTGTACTTTTTCTCGTGTTTCCAATTGCTATAAAACATTAAAATGTGTTTGTATCCTACTATCTAACTGTATAACTATGTGTTGTAAATTTTTATAGCACAACAAATTACATTTTTTAACCTATCGTGACATTTTATGTGAATTAAATTTGCTGATACTATATTCATTTTTTATGATACCAATATTTTTCTTTTTAATTTAGTTATGTTTGTATTTAAATTACTGTAAAGGTTCTTTAAAAAAATTTCTTAAAAGTTCACAAAGGGAAATAAATTTAGTTCTTGAACTATATGTTAAATTACTTTAGTTGGTGAGGTGTAATGCAAAATTCTAGACGTGTGTACAGTACTTTTTTAAATAGATGTGAAGTTAAATCAAAATTTTTTATCTTTTAGTGGCTCAATGATCAGAAACTTATTCAACAACTCATTAGTAGAATAGACCTTGAATATGGTGAAGATTTTAATTGCAATGCTTCACATGCACTTTGTGATATCATCAAAGTATCAAGAGAGCAAATGTCCCTCCTTCAAGACAAAGCAGAACCTAATCCTCTCTTGGAAGCCATTGAATCGTAATATAAGATTTTATTTATCTTAGGGTTTTTATAAGAGTTATTAACTTGTTTTTCTTAAATAATATGTATTTCTAAAATTTTAATTTTAATACTGATAATAAGATAGACATTGAAATGACATGGTTATGAATTATAGTCTCTGATTCTATGTTTTATAGGATCAGTGGCGTATATAGGAGTTTATTTCGGGGGGTGCCAAATATTCTCTAAAGCAATTTGGTATACATCGTAGAAATGTAATAATTTTGGGGGAAGCAAACATTCGAAAGCTATTTAGAATTTCAGGATATCAATTTGAATAAATAATAACAATTCAATATAATTCCAACAACAATTTGAAATTCTCAAATTGTTTAAAATTTATTTATAAAAATAAGTAGTTATGCATTTTAAATAATGTTAGTGTATATAATAATGACTTAAAACCTGCATGGATATTAAAAGGAATAGAAGGTCAGACATAGGTAAAAAAAAAGGACAGTTTAAATGTATTTTTAGAAATTGGGAAATATAATTTGAAATATTATTTTTATAGTGAAATATACATTTCTTTGCTTGGAAAAAAGTAACTTGTTTACTTATTTAAAATATTCTATAGTTCGTCATATACAGGGGGCCCGCTCTTAAAGTTGATGGATAGGTAATTTACTTTTAACTACTATCTCAATAGAAATTTCTTTGTTTAATGTATGAGTATCTGGATATTAGTTTACGAATTATGACTGATAAAACTAGAACACCGAATAAAAATAATTTTTATTGAGAACATTTTTTACCCAAAACTTTTGAAATACAATTTTTTCCTTTCCAAACATTTTTGTTATTGAAACTATGCATACATAACGAATGGTTAAGAAATTAGTAAAGACATTATCAGTCAAGGTTAAGAGTGGACACCCTGTAAAATGACAAAAATTTATGAGAACTTTACAAAACAAAATCCGTATTTCTTGGTGAACTAGCAAACTTATCAAAAACTTCTTCGTCTGATATTTTAATGTCTCTGTGAATTGAAAGCAGAGCCAGTTCATTTAGTCTCGTTTCTGAAGTCGTATTTCGTAAATAAGTCTTCAGTCTTCGCAAACTTGAGTAACTCCTTTCCGCGGTCGCAACAGAGACTGGAAGAACCGCCAATATTTTGAGAATAATGAAAATATTTGAGAATAATGTATTATCGCATTTTTCAAGGGAGCTTATGACTGTTAGAGGCAAAATTTCACATTTCTTCCATTTTTGTTGCAATAGAAGGTACTTGCTTTTAACTACCTATTGATGCGATAAATCATTTTCATAAGAGTGAAAAGCAGCTTCAACAGAAGACCAGTCCTTTTCGATACAGTACTCAGGAACGACTTTATTTAAGGACGCAATTGTTTAATGCTGGGATGCAAAACGCTCTATCAGGGAATTGCAGAGATCATCAAAAAAAGGTATATAAACGGCTGTCCTATAATATTCTTCTGTTGTGCAGTAAGGGATGTCACTGCTTACAGTTGAAGGCGGCAAGTTCTAGGAACTTGTCTTATCTTTATTTTTAAAGCAAATTCCTTTATTTCACTGTACAGAGTCTTAAAATTTTCATCGCCGTTCGTCATTAGGTTTGATGCCAGTTCCAACACATTTGATACATTTCTCATTGCTTCCGAGAGGTCGATATTTTTTCTTTGCAGTTTTTCTGATACATTTTGGGTTATGGCGAGCATACTGCTCAAAACAAAAAGGTTTAAGAGAAACTGAAATTGGGTTATTTAACTTATTAGCCCAAATGCCTTATGGGAAGAATTACTTCCCTCGTTTTCAAATTCTAGGAGAGCAAGAATCATGGATTCCATCAAATTTTTGAATACCAAACAGAATCATGTCTTTCGACCCATCGAGTTTTGCATAAAGAAATTAGTTTTTTTTTTTCTGTTCAGGGCAGCATTTCAAAATCATTGACTTTAATATCGCCGTTCTTTTGGCTGCTCTTTTAGGATTAAGAAAAACAAAAATTTGGTTTAATAGGCAGTTGTTTATAACAACAATTAATAAATACGGTACTATGCAAACTTATTACAGCCATAAATTAAAAGAGAAACTAAATCACAGATTCAGTTCTGGAGATGGGTTTTGACTTTTTGTATCTCTTCCCTCCCGAAGTTTAGGAACGGTGTTTACCCCATTGGCAAGTAGAGACAGAGGGTTTCTTATCTCGCAAAGTCATAAAACTGTTAGAGGTGTCCATTGGATACTGCGGGCAGCGGAGGATGAAAATGTTCCCTGTTGAGTTGCACTCTCACAGCCATGTGGTCACAGCACATCTTTCATCAACTATCATAAATTTTGGTGATCCCTGTGTCCAGCCCACTGTGTTTACTTTACTCAGGAAAGGAAATAGCTTCTCTGTCCAGTTTTAAATGTGTCCAAATAATAACATTTTTTGTGAAAATTGTTTCCGCCAGAAATACAAATTCGATTTCAAAAAATTCAAAATAAAAAGTTATCACAATTGAACCTAGTCTCAAAATTTCGGGAGGGGCCCGGGCCCCCTCGGCCCCTCCCTTATATACGCCCTTGTATAGGATCATAATTTGCAACAATTACAGTTTTGTTTAAAGTACCTAAATATTTGGTTAAAATAAATGTGTGCTAAGGAGAGAGAAATTAGATTTTGTACTGATGGCAAAAACAAATTACCTCAACTTACTAGTCCAAGGGAAAAGACGATTTTTCATTAGAAGTAATAATGCAAATGTAAAATTCTATTTACTTTTAATGTTTTTTCAAACAGGTTATCATTTTTTGTAAATTAATCGAATATTCTAATAATTTTTATGAAACCTGCCTCAAATTACAATGTGTCCTTGCACATTATTAGAGCATTTTAAATTGGCTAACAACAAATTTCCTCAATAAGTCTCTGAATGTAGTTAATTTCCTTTACTTAACTTTTCCCCAGTCCCTTGATGCTTATAAAAATTAAAACCCAAGAAAATGACTTGTGAAAACCAGTCCTTTCATAGTATGAAATATACTAATATTTTTTTATGGCAATAAAGACTTGTGCTTTTGTTTTGTGGTAAAACTTCTGTCATTTTATGTTTTAACTATCTTCCTTTATTTTAGGGTAGAAATTGTATCTGAATTACTAAATCATATGTTTAAAGATACTACAAAAGAAAGTGCGATCGTCAATGGTGTTTTGGTTCTCTTGTCCTTACTTGTGTTTAAAAAACAAGGGTATTTATTTCATTGTTGAATATGTATGTTTTTTTAATAATTGAAAAATTGTTCTTAAGTTTGTTGCTTATTTAGAGAATCCCTACTATTATAAAAGGAAGTGTTTGTTTTCTGTGATCAAAGTCCTGACGAATCTATGGCACTTACATTAATGGGATTTGGCACACAGGTAGTCTGAATTTTTTGCACTTTTTGGGTCAAGTGGAATTTTAAATTTGAATCAGGAACATTTAAAAATGAATTTAATATTATTGTTTTCGTTAGAATGGCGACACCATAAAGAGATGGCAGATTCTAAATTTATTTTTTCCATGTTTTTGTTTGTAGCTTTCAGCCGAAGAACAAAACAAATAAAAAGTTTTAATTGGAGTTATGTAGTTCTTTTTTCTATCTAAACTTTTTTCTAATTAAAAACAGTAAAAATTAAATATTTCAAAAAATAATAAATAATTTTTAAATTGGAACTTTTTAATTTTTCCCCTTACAAATTTGACCTTAATCGTGTTTGAGAAATCACAGATTCCATTTCCTGCGCTCAAACAAATCCAGCCACTAAAGCAAAACAAATTTAAAAAATTTTGACTGGCATTGTTTAGTTCTTTTTTGTAAAATCGGGGTCGATTTTAAAACCTGCATACCTTTTCAACTATTTTAAGGTTTTCAACCCAATCACCTATCACTTTGTTGATAACTTGTCCTTTTTTAATGTGTTAACTTTATTTTATTTTTATATTGTATCTGTACATAATTTTTAGAATGCTTACTGTCACCTTGGCTGTTTAGATTTTAACTGTTTTAGTGGGTAATACTTAGTCTTGTATTTCATGCAGCTCTGCTATCAGACCTTACACCACAAAACCCAACCTTACTTTTATCTTTTAAGTCGACTAGGGTGATCCGCCCCCTGTTCGCTTACGTTCTCCAACCCCCGAGGATTGCTACGCAATCCAAATTTGGTTTGCTTCGCAAACCAACACTCCTTTTACATATGCCATTTGGTTTGCTTCGTAAACCAACATTCCTTTCGCAGAGTGAAACTATCTGAATAATTCATATTATCCTGATTTCACTTTCCGGTCCATTACGTCACAACAAGGGCTTCGCACTCTGCTCGTTTACGCTCGTCGACCCCAGGGGATTGCTACACAACCCGTTTGGTTTGCTTCACAAACCAATACTTCTTTCGCAAGTGATTTCACTTTTTTTTGTTTTAACACTTAATGCACCTAAACTAATAGCCGCATCAGTAAAAAATCTTCTGCATCTTGTTCCCTGTACAATTTTAAGCAAGCCGTGTTTATCTCCAAACTTTACGATCTGTACTTTGTACTTTCTGGGTAAACTGTCTGAGAACAGAGAGAAAA
This sequence comes from Metellina segmentata, assembly GCA_947359465.1. Lineage (NCBI taxonomy): Eukaryota > Metazoa > Arthropoda > Arachnida > Araneae > Tetragnathidae > Metellina > Metellina segmentata. The sequence goes on from OX375875.1 coordinate 60,189,923, forward strand.
AAGCGAGCCTTTTCCCTCGCCAAATAAAAAGAAATCGTTTGTATGGCAGTTGTAGCTACGATAAATTTGACATCAGGCAAATCCGATAGTCAAAAATACAACCCACTACTGCTTGCGAAATCTGCTATGCAAACTGAAAAATACGAAATTTGTGTCACCAACTTTTGATTGCATCGAATTTATTTATGAACCAATTTTAAAAATAATTGTACCGTAAGAAAGAATACATTCTTAGGTATACTGCGATATTTTCAAAATTAAAAACTAATAGTAATACGATATAGATATGACAGTTTGAGTTTTGTATCGGAAATTATGATCTGAAAGTTCCGAAAATTGTATGACCAACTTTTAATTGCATCGATTTGATTTATTAACCAATTTGAAAAATAATTGTACCATAAAAAAGAGTGTAATGTAATGTATTCAGTGATGTTCTCAAATTTAAAAAATAATGGTTTTTGCTGTAGATATAACGATTTTAACAAGAAGTAGCGAAAATATCCAAAGATTCCGAATTTTGTATGACCAACTTTTGATCGCATCCAATTTAATTATTAACCGATTTCAAAAATAATAGTACCGCAAGAAAGAGTACATTCTGAGGTATACTGCGATATTTAAAAAATTAAAAAATAACAGTAATAAAATATAGATACGGCAGTTTTAAAAAAAAAGTAACAAAAATGTCCTGATTTTTCCCGAATTTCAAAAAAATATTATCAAGAACCAAATTGAAATTTCAAATAAAATGCAAAAATTTACGTTGAGAGGTACTCTTTAAAAAAAACTCACGGCTGAAGACTGAAAATTTTTATGTGTTTTGCTCACTCGCGGAAGAAATTTCGCTTCTCCAATTTTGACACTTAATAAACCCTAAACTAATAGCCGCATCGGAAAAAAATCTTAATAATTGTCCAGGGAATACGATGAAGAACAAACCATGTTAATTTTGTTTTTTTCCGATCAGTACTTTCTCAGGAAACCGTCTTAAAATCGAGCTAAACAACACTGTTTTCAATCCTGCGGCGTCGGCGGTGGTAACATTTTTTTAATATAGAGAGATTATTTAACTTATAAATCACTTTTTCCTTGTATAAAAATAAAATATATATAAAATTAAAAAAAATTATAAAACGAACACATTTAAATCAATCACCTTAAGAAAAAATTGTTAGACACTGAGCATGCAATTCACAGTTCAGTTCCTGGAATTTAATCAAATATTCACCTTAGAATTAAAAGTCGTCTTGATTTAAATTTAGTTCCTTTAAATCATAACTGTCAACTGAATGTAAATATTTATTTTATAATTCAAAAATTTTTATTGGTTCTTATTTTTCTGCAAAGTGCAAGCTTGGTGATAGTTGATGTACATGTAATGAATATTTTAAAATCTTTTATAGATTTCAGGAAAACAAATTATAATATTTCATTTAAGTTTTATATTTTCAGGCCTGCTGGTGTTCAACAGATACCTAGTAATCCTAGTGAACAACAACCATTGCAAGCAGATAATGCCCCCTCATGTTTTTTAACAATGTTCAGAAACAGTGAGACTGAACAAATAACAACCTTAGATGCAGAGAGATTAGCTTATGGTGTCTATAATGTTGTAACTGCAATAACCCCACGTCTCGAGGATTTTCATAACCTACTTTTAAAACCACCTTTGGTATGTATATCAAGCTGATTATTTAATCTAATTTTGTTTACTTTATTTACTTAGTCAGTTATTCTTATTTATGTTTCATTTTTATTTTTCAAGTTATTAAATATTTTGCACTTACACTTTTTTGTGACATTCAAAAATTAAGCGTGGTACCCCGGTTTTGAAAAGTAAGACGTATGCTACATCAAAAATATATGCTATTCACAATCTTTAAAAAGTTATAATGAAAATATCAAATTTTTTTTTATTAAGGAATATTGAAATAAATTGTCAAAAATAACACTTCTATGACATCGGGAAAAAAAATTACTTTGTACGTCATTTTTCTTATAGCAGTCTGCATCTTATAGCAGTCTATAACGCCTGCATTTTTCGTTTTATGTTTGCAAATTTTTGTATTGTAGTTGATAAAACAATTATTACCTTATTGATATTGTGCTGTTTTCATTAGATCTTGGTGCTTAATTCTATTTTCTAATAGTTCCGCTTGAGAATTGAATCTATTTGTGCACGTACAAAATCTGTTGAATTTATACTGATTCTTTATGTGTTTATCAAATCTCTAATATTATAAAATGAATTGGTTTAATAATATTATAAAGGAAAAGGTTTGTTTGTTTCTTGTGATCAAAGTCCTGACGAATCTATGGCACTTACTGTGATGGGATTTGGCACACAGGTATTCCAAATTTTTTGCAATTTTAGGGTCGAGGCGAATTTTAAAATTCAATCTAGAACATTTAAAAATGAATTTAACGAAATTTAATCATTATTGAATGCAACAGCATAGAAGCAATGCCTTCTATAGGAGGTGTTGATAAAAGAGATCAGATTCTAAATTTATTTTTTTTGTTTCAGTTTTGATTTTGCACGGAGGAATGATTTTCCAGCCAAATGATAAAAACAAATAATTTTTTAACTGGAGTCACTTAGTTCTTTCAATCGCCTAGACCGTTAAAGTTAGAGTTAAAATTTTAATGGATTTGTAATCTGCAGAAAATTACACTTTACATCAATACCTAAAAATATGATTTTCTTTAATTAAACAATTTTAAATTGAATATATCTTTTATATTTTCGCAAGAGAGATTATGACGTCACTGTAAAATTTCTCTTTCCAAAAATGAACAGATTGCATCTTCTGCCCTTCACGTTAATAAAAAAGAAACATTACATTTCCTACCCTATTCCATTTGAGCGAATGAAAGCAAAAAAAAGAAAAAACATATAGACTGGGGTTGGAAAGTTTGTTTTCGTAAAATCGGAATTGTTAAAGATAGATTAAAAATTACAACGGATTTGAAATCTGCAGAAAATTTTACACCATACTAATACCTTACATCTCGGCGTTTCCCATGATGTTGGTTTGCGCATATGGTTGGTTGCTCAGGCAAAAATCAATGTACCCCTTTACTGCATCAAACATCTTTCATCAGAGCCAAAAACTAAGGTATCTGCGCAGTCAATGTTGGCATGTGTGAAAGATACCTACAGAATGAGATGCTGGAAGCTCCTGCTTTGCCAGTGTGTATGAAAATGTTCTAAAGGTTAATAATTTTTAACAGATCTGAAGCAATTTTAAGATGTACGATATTCAATGGGCAACCACTGAATATATTTTATAATAATTTGATCAAGTCCAGAAATACCTCTTTCTTGGGTGCTCTTTAATTAATATACATTGTTGACAAAAAAAGTGTGAAACAGTGCAAAAATTTATTTCTGGTTGTTCTGTAAGCATGCGGAGTAAAATCATCTGCATCTGTATATTTAAAAACTTTCTAGTTGAAAAAATTAAACTTGACTAGACGGCTGCAGATGATTTTACTGCACATATTTACGGAACAACCAGAAATCAATTTTTCCGACTGCCTGCAATATATATATATATATATATATATTCCTTATTACTAACATGGTTTTTGGTATGCAGGTGGATATTTAGTTTTTGTTTGTCTGTTTTAAAAGTATCAATTCATTTAATCATACATTCAATGTTAAAATTGCATTCTAATTAGTTATTATTTTTTTGGCCTGATTGTTTTATTTTAATTCTAAATTTTATTGAAATCAATTGCAATAACTTCGATTCAATGATATCTATTTCCTGCTTTTTAGAAACCTGCAATAACATTGACCATAGGATGTTTAGACCCACCACTAGGTAACTGTAGATTAGAAGTTGCTAATTTGTTGACTGCCCTGTTGTATACAAACAGTCACCTTGTAAATGTGAAGTTGGCAGAACTTGAAACCATCATTGTCCTTATGGTAAGTATCAAAAGCAAAACTTAAAAGTAAACTTGAACTGCATAAAAAGCAATCGACCCTGTGCATAAGTATGTAGTTAGATAGGAAAGAATGTATATTGATTTTCTACATAGGCAACTATGAAATTCCTTAAAGAAGCACTTGTGGAAAATTCATATGTAGATTGGCCAATTAGAGCCGATCTAGGTGGCGCTGCCACTATACGACGCCCTCCTGGACTGGCGGGAATGTCACTCAGACTTGTAGACAATACTTGTAGATGTTTCTGAATAAGATCTTTGTGTCAGTTGTAAAACCTCACATATCTGTACATTTGTATATAATATGCTTAATCAATAAATAGTGAGTAGAATAATTATTACTCGACGTGTAAGTTAATGGAAAGAAGGTGAAAGGAAATAGACCATAAAGTGATGACATCGCAAGAACGAACCACCGAAGACAAAACGATACGGTGTTGTGACAGCACTATTGACTTGAAAAATTCCACAATTTTAACAAAGGAGTTGCAATTTGGTTCACATAACTTTGGAAATCCCTTAACAATAGAAAGTCCATTGGTGTGTTGCATTTTGTGTCATATTTCGACAAATTTCTTATAACTTAATTATTTTATTTGACAAGAACGTAGTAAAAATTAGCAAAATTTATGAGATCTTGAAGTAATTTGTTTTGTTTAATAATACATACATACTCCTAAATAAGCTTCACCTTCATCATATTCTTAATATATTTAATTATTCAATAAAAATACCTAAATAAGTAAAACGTTAAATATAATCAGCATTATTATTATAACTCCATTCCTTTTGCATTGAAAGCATGAAATAATCTTGATGTGGGAAAATGTATAGGAATCATTTGTGTTCCTTTCTTCTCTTTTTTTCTGACTTGTTCTACTCTTGTGGCTTTTTAAAAAAAGTATTGTTTGGATTGTTATTAATAAAAAATTTTGTTATCTAACAAATTTTTTATCTTTCATCTAGGATATGTTTTTTAAGTATTCATGGAACAACTTTTTGCACACTCAAGTCGAACAATCCATTGGTAGGCTAATAACCAATGCGCCTACTGTTGATAAGGAAGGCAATAAAATGCATCCTCTACTTGATCAGGTATTGTATCTGATCTGTTTAGTATGTTGGTGTCAAAAGTAAATGAACTTATTGATATGTATTTCACGCTTATATTGATCTGCCTAATTTAACTGGAAGAATTTACTCCATTTTTAATGTAATTGAGAACAGTGAGGAGATGTTATCTCCTTTTTATAGTATCCATTATCTTGGTAATCTCTCTATATTATATTTAAAAAAATTGTTTCGTTGAAATATGTTTCTTGCAATTAAACGAACATTTTTGTTATTTGTTTTAAGTAATTAAATATTGCACCCTTATACAGGGAAACAATGAGACAAATATCAGTCGACTCCATTTTCAAGGAAAAGTGAGCCTGTTAAAATTTATTGATTACAGGCGCACTCATTTTAAAGCCTTGTAACTTTAAGATTGATTTCTCAAGTTATTTCCCCAAGTTTTTAAGACAACTCAATAGTTATATGTGTATTCTGTAATCTACTGTTGTAAAAAGAAGTGTTTCTCTGTATGTCTGTAGTGTCCGCACAAATATATGGCACTTAAAATAATGAAATTTGGCACACAGGTGGTCTTAATTTTTTTTGCAAATTTCGTGTCCATCCCGAATTTTAAAATTTAATCTAGAACATTTTAAATTAATTCATTAGTTTTACTCCTTTGTTCTTTTCGCGAATCTGACGCCACAGCTCCTCGATTAAAGAAAGCAAAGGATTTTGTGTTTTTCAACCTTTGGAACTGGCAAGTTATGACGTCACTCGCAAAGCTGACATTACATTGAAGAAAGGATAGGTTCCGTGTTTTTTTTTCCTAATGCATTTGGAACCATGCCAAGTTAAGGAGAAATACAGCTTTTTTCAAAGGGTTCCGATTCTAGCGTGTTTTGATTTATGTTGATGATTACTATAACACTTACATGCTAGTGATTTCAGCTTTATCACATGCAATGACTATTTGAGGTTTTCTATCTTCGCAATCATTAATGATAGACTGAAAATTTCAACAGACTTGAAATCTGTGGAAAATTTTACACCAGATCAATACCTTAAATGTACTTTTCTTTAAATAAATAATTTTTCAATTATAACCCGTGTCATGTCGGGTAAAGGTAGGAGTCATTCTTAAAATTATCGTTTTTTCTTTTTAATGTTTTCAATATCAATTAAGAATTAATGTGTCTCTCCTGATGTTTAAATTTTAATCTAAAATATTTTTGTTAATGAATTTATTGGCATTTATTGATTACTAGCCATTTTGAGGCTATCATGGTGTTGCCTGGGGTGTTGGTTTGCGAAGCAAACCAAATGGGAGTATTTAATGTGTCCAGCCCGATTTTAAAATTGTATTCTAAAGTATTTGAAAGGTAATTTATTGGCATTTGTTTATTACTATCCACTTTGAGGCCATCACGGCATTGCCTGTGGTGTTGGTTTGTGAAGCAAACCAAAACGAATACATAGCAATCACCTGGGGTTGATGAGCAGTGGTTACACCTGACCCCACAAAACTTACTCATAGGCAATGCTGTGCTGGCCATGCAGTGGCTTGTCTATGTATAAAATTAAGTTACAATGAAAAGTATTTTTTGATATTACAATAAAATTTGTATTACAATTCATCTTTTGAATTTGTGCTAACACTAAAATAGCAAATTTCCTCAGATTTTAGTTCAGTATAAAATTACTATGAAAATCTTGGAACATTTTGAAGAAGATCCGCTTAAGTATGTTTTCTCTTGAATACTTTTGATAGAGTAATGATATCTCAAAAGAATCTAATTGTCTATTAATATATGCTTGCTTTTTCTCTAGAGTAAAATTAAATCATTATTTTATACTTGATACACATGTTTCTTCTATTATTTATTTTGACAGATCAGTTCCTAGAACTTGCAGGAAAGGTTACATGGGACATCTGACAAAAATAGCTAATCATATTGCTCAGAATGCTGAAAATGGTGTGAATTCTAATGTAATTAAAGAAAAATTGAAAGGTAAGTTCTGTTTTCATTCTCTTGAGTATTTGACCATTGCTGTTCCTTTAGTTCTTGGGGGTGCTTGGATGAAAAATAAATGAATATGTGTGTAAAAAAATTGACAATACTGACATTATATTCAGTTATACAATTTAGTCCAAGCCATCAGTAGTATATTTTTATCGGTATCAGTAATTAAAAATGGCTCTAAAAATTACTTTTACTTCTCTTAGTTGAATTCGATTTGCCACATCCTTTAACAAAAAGTATAACATACAATTTTTTAATTATAATCCTTCATATATGCATAATATTTATAGAACATATTTTATCCGTGCTATAATGTGGTGTGCTTTTCATCAACCCAGTGACAAAAAATATTCAAACCATGCCAGAATTTTACCTAGAAAAATCAAGTGAAAAATGGCTTGCAGGGATTGAAAATAAAATAAATAAAATGTATAAGAGAGCTGATGGCTAGAACTTGCATTCGAATGAAAACGCTTTTGAAACTGCAACAAGATGACGTGAAACTTTTTCAATATTTATAAATCCTGTACACCAATGAACATTTTTCAGTTGCTGTATTTCATAAAAAGAGCCTGTATACCAATAAACCTTATTGTGTATTAACTCCGGATTTAAAAATTTTATGTTTTCTAAACAATATATCCAAGGAATGAGCGAGGTTATTGCTATGTTGAACCCACAGAAATGCGTGACCCTCCATCTTTCCAATCACTTACCTACGGGACGCAGGAATACCCAATTTAACATCTCAGGTCAGACGTAGACATCCATTCGTTCCTTGGTAAGCCGGTTAGTTTCGTCCGCAGCTTGGCTGCCAACTCCAACTTTGACAGTTGCCTCAATGCTCAGAAGATTGAAGAGTCTAAACTCACATACTGGCAAAGGTTAAATGTGTTGAAGACATTCTTCTTTTCTTTCCTTCCCTGACCTTTGCCATGGGGACTAATTGTATCAAAGAAAAACTGGCATTCAATAAAGCTTCAATAGTGGAAAATTATTGAAATTTTCTTTGATTGTGGTTCATTTTTTGAAATAGTTCTTTAAAAGAGAATTAATTCAGCCAAGAAAGCAGCAAAACTAAAAATATAATTAAATGCAGTGTTTGCATAGTTAGCTTGTACCCTTAATTTTGATTAAAAAGTCACATTCTTCAATAGTTTAATAATGCAATATTATGGGGAACATATCAAAATATCACTTAATGAATTCCTAAACCATCAACTCGTTGGTTGGTATCTTATTAAACAGGGGTGAAAGACTTCCACGCTTACGCAGATTTCTGCATTTTTTTTTCTTTTGAGAAGTTTTTCTTTTACTACAATTTTTTTGTTTAGAATTATATAGTATCATGGAATTACAACCTAAGAATAAATGTAGAAAAAATAAGGAAAGTGTGAAAATCCTAACTTTATAAAGAGTATGTTTGCAAAGATGCAAAAGAAAAATTAAATAAAGTACTTTTGAATTATAAAAATACATGCTTGTATTAAATACATATTCAGTACCAGTAGTGAAGCTGTGATGAGGGGGTTATGGGTTAAAGCCCCCTCCCTTTCCAAAGACAAATTTCATTGTTTATAGTGGTCTTTATAGAGCTTATAAAGCTAAAGGCAAAAATACATGCTTATCATAAACACATATTCTGTACTAGTGGCATAGCCATGGGAGGTTATGGGTTAACCTCACTACTTCCAAAGACAAATTTTACTGTTTTTAGTGGTCTTTATCAGACTAAATTTGTCTACCCCCCCCATAAAATTTTTCTGGTTGCATAACTGTTCTGTTTACACATTAGTATACAAATATACTATTCTTATTCAGCTATTTTTCATTCACTATATTATTCAGCTATATTAAAAACAGTTCAAAGTAACATGTATATTTTCCTCTTTTTACATTTTGACTGTTTTCACTCCTGATTAAAGAATGAGTGATTGAAACTATTGTGTGTTGATGTGAATAATAAATCATTTACTGAATCTCTTGTAACGTAAACTATACTTTTTCATCTACCACTGTTTAAGCCACATCAGCTATAAATTATGTTTAAATGTTAGTTTTAAAATGAAATCATATTTATTACTGAAATGTGCATCATAACTGAAATAAATATCATTACTGAAAATAAATATCATTACTGAGAATAAACATCATCATTGAAAATAAATATCTCATTGGAATGAACAATAAAAGGCATGCATCTATTTAAGTACAATTTACAAGTACATTTTATAGAATTATCTTTATATTTTCAAATTATTCCTCTAACTTTATTAAAATATTGAGCGTTTTTTTTTTCACGATTCTTCACAATTTTTTTGTGGCAGGGTCTTTGAAGACTCCTTTAATTTTACATATACTCTGAAAGAGAAATTGCCAGTTAAAGCATTCAGGTGCTCAGAAGCAGTGAAGCCTTAATAAAGCACTTATATTTTTACTAGTAGTGTCTTAAATCTAGTTTTTTCATGTTTTTTTGAAATTATTAGATGTTCTCATACACGATTGGCCTTGAAAACAATATTTTGGTACAAGAGACTTAAAAAGTATAAATTATTCAATTATCTGCATTTTACAGATTATATTTTTTAAGACTGCCTTTCTAGAATGTGGGAAATTCTTTTAACTTCTGTTTCATACTTAGTTAGCACATTTTGGATTTAGCTGATTCACTTCGTATCTGAACAACTAAAATTACTACTCATTGCAAGGTTCAAGATGAGACGTTTTTGAAACTATTTTTAAGAATTTATCCTACTGATGCTACTATTTCACAATTGCTCTGGCTATTGCAGCCCTGTACTAAGTTCGTACTTGCCAACTTTTCTCTAAGTCTTCTCGGAAACAGATGGTTTTTAGGGGGTCACTGTGTCTCTGCATATATTGTGCCTGTTACACTATCAACCTGTAAGTTGTAGGTGGTGCAAGTTCGATTCCTTCCCGAGTGTATTTCTCTTCTGTTTCAGTGAAACGTTCATTGTGTGTGTATCTAGTGTCGGGCACAGCTTGGCCAAGTATGAACCTTGCACCATAAAAATCAAACTAACCAACTAGTCTTCCAGACAGAAAAATATTTTAAAAATTAAATTTAAATTAATTATCAAAAATATTTTTGAAAATTTTCTCTAGTGATGCCAATTTTGAAGTTTTGTCGGCAAGCTGTAGCAATCATAAAAGGTAAACATTGGTAGCAATGGTTGCTAGAGTGTTTTGAAAACTTACTGTGGCACTAATTTTTCAAGAAAAACCGTCAACTATACCTTATAACATGCTAAGCCCCATGTTGTGTAAAATATCACCAAATCAGTTATGCCAGTGATCTGCTGCCAAGGATATAGTCCTAGTAGAGCAGGGTTAGTTTTTCTCTTTGAATTGCTTTCATTGAGTCCAATTTAGTGCAATTGTTGCTAACTAGGCACTTTTATTTTAAGAATATTTAAGTATTTTTCTTTACCATGACAGTGCTTGTTGCTTTTCATGCCGTAAATTCCTTCCAGATTTTTTCCCCTGGATGTTGGCAGATATATTAGTTTGAGTACAGAAGATGTAAGGTGTCTGAAATTTTAGTTACTGAATTAGTATTTTCTTGATTAGATTTTTATTTGCATGGAATTTTAACTTTATTGGCCCTTTATTATAGTCTTGTAGATTATCCATTTCTCTTGTCTATGTAGATTTCCAACACATGCCCTTCCCACATAAGCAGCCCTGATAATATGTGAAGATTTTGCTCAAAATGTAATAAAATAGTCGTAAAGTAGTAATGTCTGATTATTTTTTAGACTTTCCCGAGGATCACCAAAAAAAGTGGGATGAATTTGTGTCCGAGAGGTTAGCTGAAATCAATAAAAATAACAGAATCTGTGTTGTACGTAGGTTCATTTTATATGTAATTTAGAACTTGTAGTTTATGAATTCAAAATTTCTCCCTGATTAATTTTTAAAATCGCTTTACTATTTTAGGTAAGTGGACCATCAAATCCTTCATCTTCGGCAGATGAGGATTCTGTTGATTTCAGAGATGTTCCATTTGGTAAAGATACATCTGTACATTTGGTAAGTCAAACTTGAGGGAAAAGTTTAAAATATATATTTGTTCAAATGGAACAGGTTCTAGTAGTTGACATAATTAATAGTCTACATATAATTTATATTATAATATTAAATCAAGGCCATGAACTCTGTTTTAAATTACTACTATTATCTTTGGTTGAGGGTATAAAACTAATATTTGAGTTAAACTATTCTAAAAATATGTCTTATTTTTAGGCTTTCTCAGACTATCAGATGCATGAAATGACAAGTAACTTTGTTGACCAATTTGGTTTTAATGACGATGAATTTGGAGATGCTGATGAAAGTCCTTTGTACGTATGCTTTTCTTTATTCTCATTCAGAATAAATCCATAGAAATTGAAAACTCTTTTCATATTCTCTTTTTAGTTATGCCAAGAATGCAATAAATCCCCTGTCACAAAATTTTCCAGTTGCCGATGGTGGTAATATGGTAGGTGCACAATTTCACTGACACTTGCATTAAGAATTTAAATGTATTCATTTTCAAATAATATTTTGTTTTTGATTTGATTAATGTTATTGAACTACTTTGAAGTGAAGCCTGCTGGAAAATTCATGTTTGAATCTTACATTTTTCAGTCTCGCGAATCCTGTACTTGTATTAAAAATGGCTACTACTTTTTAATGTTAAAATTGATAAAGTTGAAACTACTTAAAAATTGGATACTCATTCATTATAGAATGCCCCTTAAAAAACTTACAAAGTTTTTATGTGAAAAAAATCACAAATTGAGAGCAAACAAGAAATCTGAAAATAATTTTAAAAATATGTTTATTGTTCCTATTCTATAGTATTGACATTCAACACCCCCTACAGTTTATTTTTATTTATAAAAAAATTGCACAAAAAAAATAGACTTCATCTTCATTAAATAGACTTAATCAAGTTATCTGTCATAACAATTAAAATGACAGATGTTTAGTTTTTCCTTAAGTAACACAATGAACAGTTTTATCCACATAGTGTATTAATTCCAACCATATGAAAAATCTGCCAATGAAAATAGTTTATTTTCTTGGTTTAAAATTTATTCATTTTTTGAATCAGTCCACATTGGCTCTTTGTGAAACAGAAATTTAAAGTTATAGTATTCAGTGTTATGTTGTTTTTCACCCCATTAAAAATATGCTCTTTCAGAGAAGTGCTGAGCTATTTGAAGAATTTTGTCGTGGAAAAATCAATACTGAATGGTCTGATCGGGAAAATGCTACTACATTCAGTTCTTGCTTTAGGCTGAGGTATAGATTGTTCAAGTAACATGTTTGTATCATGCATATTATAAGCTAATGTAAATTTTATGTGTTTTTTTAAGCTAATATATTTTATTTAATTGCAAGTAAATCTGTAGAGGAAAATAGCAGTGATTCAGATGAAGAATCTCAAGTATTTGAGTCAGAAAATGCACCCATTGTTCTAGCTTCAGAAGAAATGAAAATGGATGTTGACAGCCAAGAAGGTAATTCTCTTGAAATTTGTTATAATTTCCCACCTTAATTTTGTCATATGTTCGCCTAAATAATTCATGCATGAACACAAATTAAAACAGTTAGTGTTACAGCAAATGTATTACATAATAAATAAATAAAGATATTTAAATTTATTATAATTGACTCTTTAATTTAAGGTAATGATTTAATGTTATGCATATTCGATTCCCTTGAAGTGTTTTGAGTGAGTTGAAATTTATCTGTGTGGAAAAGAATGAAATACTTTATATTTTGAATTTTTTCTCTTAGCCATTTTTGATGGTGTTCCTATGGAAGTTGCTCCAACAACTGTTTCAAATCCCTGGGACACAACAGAGGCATCTAGTACTTCATCAGAGGATCAGCAAAATTGGGCAGACTTCAGTAATTTTGCTTCATTTGGAACATCTAGCTCGGAACAGTAAGAATTACATATATATGTACAGTAGAACCTCATTACAATGGACTAATAGGGACTGAAGGTTTGTCCGTTTTAATGAAAGACTGGTTTATAACAAATAATTCTTGTAGGGTGTTGTGCAACAGGGTATACATCAATGAAATAACAGTAATTAGCTATAAGTGTTTATTATATATCAAATAAAAACAGCCTTCAACATAGGTTGAATTGAAAAAGATGTGTACGTATACATTGCATTAATCTATAGAACAAGAAGGTTGATTGCTGATGGTTGTTAATTGCTGTTCTGTTGATTGCTTACATTCATTGGTTAAAATTTTTGTTATTTTCTGCTGGGTTTGTATGTTGTTTATTTCTTGAGTTATTAAATGTCTGAGGTGCTGTAAGTGTTCAAAATATGAAAAAAATTTTCATTTGCCGATTGTTCGACATATTAAAAAACAATTTAAATGGTCTTTCACTTCTCTCACTGTCTCTTATAATAGGGTCCATTATTATGAGGTTCTACTGTATTTTTTTTTTTAAGATTTGCTGCCAGAGTATACTGATTTCAATCATTTTGATTTAATGCTAATTGATGATGCAAGAAGTTTGTAGATACAATTTTATTGTGTTTTAGTAATCAGGGTTCTGATTGTCCTTCTCCTTATGAAAGTCTTTTTTTTTGTCCATTTTAATTTCAAAAGAACCCTAAAGATAGATGTAATTTATCTTTTGCTTGCGATTTGGTTTCAATTTCACGTATCAATTCTTAACCAACTTAAAACACATTCGTAGCATTTCAGTTTCTTTTATTTTTACATTGATGAATTTTTATTCCAGATCTGATGTCATTACATCCACTGTCACAGTTGCAATGGAGACTTCAGATGTCCTGTCACATGAAAAATGTGGTTAGTATATAACTTTTTATATATATTTAAATATTGAGAGTGTTATTCCATCATCAACACCTACAGATGTCAAAATTGTTATTCATTTGAAAGTTCAATTTTTAGATTATAACATTTCTTCACCTCTATTGACAACTAGATTTTACATTGTGATTTGCCGTGATAGGTTTCCTTCAAAACTACTTAATTTGTAAAAGGTTTTTTAAACTATTCTTTAACCTTGAAATTCCATCATAGCTTTCAAGTTCAGTTATGTAATATTAGAAATTGATCTGATTTCAGATAGGGAAGGGCCTTGTAGTTAAAATTTTAAAATCATATTATAATTGAATGATCAATTGATAAAACAGTAAGTTAAAAGTTGAATTATAGGTCATTGAATTTTGTATTGTATTCCTATACCTAATAATTTGTATATTTATTTCAGTTATGAGTTCCAATAATGTGATTGCCGCTGGAACAGATCGTAACATTTCAAATGAAGCCGATCCATTGGAAATTGCTTCTGTTGATGAGTATGTTTAACTTTCCTTTTCTTGTAAGAAATTAACTTTAAAAAGTCATGAAAAATGTGTTTCAATAACAATGGGCAACTTATCATTTTTGAGCTACGTAATTTAACATTTAAAGCTTTTTGGAGATTGATTATGTTAGTTTTAACTTTTATTTGCTGTTGTATCTAGCCTGGTTTGTTGAAAAATAAGTCAAATGTTTATCTCTTTCCAATAACTACTGCTTTGCATTTTTATTGAACAGATTTTAAAACATCAAAACTACATTTGCTTTATATTGTTTCAGGATTTTAAGATTATTTGTCTTAATTAATTAAATCTTGCTAGCAATTTAATAATATCTAGGAATTTCAAATTACTTTCAAAACTATTTGAACAGTTTGCATCAGTAAAAACTGAAAAAGTAATGCTGTAAGCTTGTCTTAAAAAGTTTTATTTTTATATGGCTTACTGAATAATAATTCTAAATTTAAATAATTTCCAATTTGTTTAAAATTGCCAAAGTTCAGACGTCAATTTCAATTTTTCAAAATGATCTTATTTAGATTAGATTCATGTATTTAATTATTTCCTAACTGTAATCTTATCTTTCCAGCTTAATATCAGGTGAGATTTACTCTTTTAAAATCTTTTCAATAAAAAAAAGTTATGAAACTCGCAAATCTTGAAAAGTTTATCAAACTGGCATCTTTCATAGTTTATTGTCTCAATGACTCTATGTTTTTATACATAGCCAAAATGGTGTGATACATTACCCTCATTTGTCACTCCCCATTTAATTTTCATTACATCAATGAAATGTATTTAAAAAAACATTTTTCTCTTTAAGTACCTCAAATATTTATTTTGATTATTTATTTGATTTGTGTACATGTGTGCTGCAGTTAAGAGTAACAGAATTTTACAAACATTAAAACCTAATTTCAACTTTTTTTTTTAATTCCTCCACCATAACTTTCCATCACGAGACCACCTATGTGAGTGACTTTCTATGGAACAAAGGATAGTTTCCATAGAAAGCTTTCTTTGTGATATTGCTCAAAATGCTATGGGTGGTAAAGGAACAAAGTTAGGCCTTACGACTAAAAATAGTCTTGGTCGACGTGTTCTGAAGTGTGTTAATTTCAAATAAAAATGTTTCATGTTGATATCTATCTGATGTGTCAATGTGATTGTATTCCAATGGGTTGGATTTAGTGAATTCTAGTAAATATTATATCATGGATTCCAGTAACCCTTCTACAAAACTGAACATTCCACATGGTGGAACAGCATTTTATATTTGCTTAAATGCAATGAGGAACTTGCACCAGTGAGGAAAATGCTAATTTCTATGTTTTATTAATAGATTGATCGTCAAAATGTTCAAAAACAACTATTAAAACCCATAAAATGATTTAATTAATTAAAATTTCAAGTTTTAAATTACCGAAAAGTACACCAAAAGCACATGCCCTCAAAACGCTTTGTGACGTCATTGTGCACCACGATGTAATGTTTACGCTTGTCTACGCGTTGTAATTTCATATTGCTCTGTTAATTTTTAAACAATCAATTACAATTTTTTTCTTGCTATTTCAACGTCACTATCAAAGTAAACAGACCATTGGGCACAGTGACGTCACAAGAAGCGGCGTAGGAAAACCAGCGTTTTTGAGATGAAGTAAATAGTGTGAACTTATATATTTTTTTGTACCTTTTTGGGCTATTAAAGATACTTTTCATCATATTTTTTCATTATTTATATTATAAAAATGTAAACAAAAAACGTGCAAGTTCCTCATTAAGTATTATATCAGCATGCTATGATACCATATTTGCATCTACAGTAATTGTGCAGATTTGTTTCTACATATTCGTATCTGCATTACAAAACTCAGAAAATCCTATGGGTAGTGTTTCAATTGACTTAATTTAGCATTCATTTTGGATTCCATTGTTTTTAATGCTTAAAAAGAGCCTTTTAATAAAGTGTATTACGCAATTCTCACCAAACCATGAATTTAAAAATGGTGGTTAATGTATAGTATTCCACTGAAAAAAATATGTTTTAGTGAGTGTTTATAATCTTTGTCCCGATGTGATGATTAGTAGAAAAAACCTGATTATATATGTAGGAATTAATCTGAGTGAAAGGTATTGAATCTTAGTTTTTCAGTCCACTTTGAATTTACACAACACAAGTAAAACTAAGTAATACTTGATAGTGCTATGGAATATGCTATGACACAGTTCTTTCAAAGTCAAAATTACAAATACTCTTGTCAAATCATCTTTTAAATCCTGAAAATAATGTTAGTTTTCTTTGTTTTTCTATGCAAACTTAACAGATACTAATTTTGTTAGGGAAATTTTTTTTTTTAACAAATATAACAATACAAGTTGCATTTAAAATATATGTTGTAAAAAACGAAGCAGTCACGGGCCTAGTGCTTAATCAATGAAAGGCTGTTTTTTTTACATACATTTTTGAACATGAATTGCAAATAGGGGGACCTTCGCTGAGACATCTTAGCTGCACTGAGGTCAATAACAAATTAAAGAAAAGTACGTGTAACGGCAAGTAGGGCTTGTGAAAAGCATTCAGCAATTTTGGAGGTTCGTTCGCAGGCAAAGGAAAGAGGAGGGAAATAGCATTTAATTACTTGAATCTACCTGGGCAATCAATGAATAGTGAATATAAATTTAGTATTAAGGGGAAGTATAATTTTAGTTACATATATTGAACAATTCTTCCTATCCAGTATACAAATGTATTTCAGATAATTATTTTATCATTATTTTTGTGTCGTATGAAACTCTTGTGTTGTTTCATTATTTTAAATGTCAATCATCTGTAGATATTAGAACAGAAATTAGATGTCTGTCTATTTAATGTCATATTCTTATTCTTGAAAGTTGCAATATAGTTATATCAGGAATTAACTTTTAAAGTAATTTTTTGATGATTATCAATTCTTGCAGAAAACAGAAGTCTACTGATAGATCTAGCTCTGATGTACAGCCAACCAGTACAGAAAGTGTTTCATCATCCAAAGCCTCATCAGAAAAGTGATTGTCAGAAATTAAGTTAAATTGTAAGTATGGTTTCTTATCTCAACCTAAATTTGGAATATATTGTAGTTTTGTTGAAATTTGTATTACATTCTTTGATCTGCAATGCTATCTATTTCAAATCCTTAAATATTTTTTCTTGACAGTTCTGTATAGTTGAATTATTTATTTCTTCAGAAGAGTGCTACTAGTTTACTTGATTAGTTTTATAATTTCGTTTTCGTAAAACATGTTCTACTTATGTAACATTCAAAGCTCATGTTTTAAATTGCCAGTGTTTTTGTGTGAATAATAAAATGTAAGCACGCACATATATAAGATAAACCTTATTTCTCTACACTTGTACTGGTGTGCAAATTTGTAAAAATTCATTTATGGTGTGTTTTAATAAATATTAAGCTTTCTGTACTGATTCAAATTTTATAAACCATAGCACATGTTTAGGTACTTGGTAATTAAGAGTTAAGTTTACTAAAAACATTAATGTAATGAATAGTTTTTACTATTTTTCATGCAAAAAGAAACCCAGGCAGCATCATTAATTGCATTATTGCAATATGGGTTAAAAATATATACTTTGAAATTTGTGAAGTA